>CM056376.1:12675190-12721951 GCA_029718625.1 Synaphobranchus kaupii
CCTGGTATAGGGCAACTTTGGGCGAGGTAAGCCATAGCCTCATAAGACCCGGCAATTCATTTTTGTTCTGTGTAGGGGACATATGTCTGGTCTTAATCTCAAGAACCATATGTTCTACTTTGCTGAAATCTACACTACAAGGAACATTCAATAAAAAAAATATATTTCTGAACATATTTTCACTGCAATATGTTTCTGTCATCCATTATTTTTTGTTGCCAGGTCTCAGGAGGACATAGTACTGATGAGATTTGTAAACCAGCAGGCACACAGACATCCAAAAGATCTCAGAACAAGCTGGAAGATCAAGCCACAAAGGGGTTTAGTAGCATAACGGGCCTTTGTGTCTTGAGCTAGTGATTTCCGGGAACTTGAATGAAACAGTTCCTTCTGTTTGACTGAAAAGCAAATGGACACGCATCTTTATAATGAGTCCTACTGCGATTGGGCAGTGGAACGTGTTGGTGTCCAGGCCTAAACACTGAGAAAGAAGCCACATTTATTACTTCTTTTTTCATATTATTACTATTTTTATTTTAACTTTATTATTATTGTATTTTACCATGGAGTGTTTATAAAAGATTGCTTGTTTATCCCCCTAAGCGAGTCAAGATCACAACATTAAAAAAAAATTAAAAAAATGCACTCCACACCTTCAACCTTCATGAGGACATAATTTCCGAGTCTGCCTTTGGTGCAGACATTGTGAAGCTAAAAGCCACATTAACCAGAAGGTTGCAGGATCACATCCCCCCTATTGAGCGCTTCTGTTCTTACCCTTGAAACGTGACACTTGAACAACACTGCTTTGGTAAACATCCATCTGGATAAATGAATAGAAGGTAACATGTAAACTAAAAAGTCACCTTAGATAAGGACAACCGCCAAGAAAATAAATTGGAAAAACAAAGTAAGTACAAGTCACATCGTACGGGTGATTCAGAGATTAGATTTTCATCACTATTTCTTCCTAGACTGCTTCCCTGAGGAATATCTCTGGCACTTAATTCCACTGGAAGGGCATTTGTTGTTATGTATGTCCAATTCAGTCCAGTTAATGACCCACTGCATGTCAATATCCATTTGTCCTGCTCTGACTTCTGGCCACCGATGGAAACCCCATATAGTGTGCAGAGTCTTAGAGTTATTTCTAGGGTCTTTGTACTCTTGAGTAAGGTTCCGTCAAGCAACCCCCATCACATAAAGCAGACTTACGTCGAACCACCCTGACCAGCCTGATTCACTGATAGGCTGTTTTCTCATACCATAATGCCTTCCATCACGATTAGGGTTCTTTTTGATGTTGTTTTGTTAGTAACTTTTAGTAGTTTTATTATCAATGACTGCAACATCAGCAACAACAACAACAATAACAAAAAAAATGGAATAGTTTAGGAAAGACAGAAGCCACTCCCAAGACAATATGCCCTTTTTTTTCAAAAGAATGTGAACTTTTTTTTTTGATTTAATGTAATTCTGATCTCATGGTGATATCTGGGGCGGCCCGGTGGTTCAGTGGTTAGCACTGTCACCTCACAGCAAGAAGGTACCGAGTTCGAATCCCGGCCGAGGGCCTTTCTGTGTGGAGTTTGCATGTTCTCCCCCGTGTCCGCGTGGGTTTCCTCTGGGTACTCCGGTTTCCTCCCACAGTCCAAAGACATGCAGGTTAGGCTAATTGGAGACTCAAAATTGCCCATGGGTATGAGTGTGTGAGTGAATGGTGTGTGTGCCCTGTGATGGATTGGCGGCCTGTCCAGGGTGTATTCCTGCCTCTCGCCCGATGCATGCTGGGATAGGCTCCAGCACCCCCCGTGACCCTGACCAGGAATAAACGGGTTAATGGATAATGGATGGATGGATGGTGATATCTGAACAAAATGTGCAAAATGTTTTATCTGAACAGAAAACCAAATGCCCATTCAAAATCGCCGTTTAACTGCGCTCGACAAACATGCATTGTGGCTAAATTAAATCTGGCATCACGATTAAAGCCTTTATTATGGTGTGTTTAACATGGTGGCGATAGCCCATTATCTGCTCCTATGAATTAAATGCTTCAGTTTGATGACTTTTATTTTGAAAAAGTTAGTCCCATTGTTGACTCACCCACCTCCAGTAGCTCAGGGACAGCTTTTGTGAGGCTTCTGCTTCTGATATGAGCTGTGGAGAGGAAACTCATAAAAGTGTGGGTTTATAATACATTCCATTGCTGATGCTGTTCTAGTCCTTCCTACAAAGCGTTTGTTAAATTGCAAGCTTATCTTTTTTTGACTGAATGTGGCCAAATGAGAAATACTTATCTTAAAGTTTTTAAAAGGAAAAAAAAAAATATATTAAAAATATATAAAAATAAAAATCTATAATCTAGCTGTAGAATGTATTATCTGACTAATCATAGCTAAATCCATACTCGGAATTGCTATGTAATATTTATCATTCAGCTATTTGGGTGTTAAGCACTCTTATCACCTCTACCCTGAAGGCCAATTCATAGTCGCCAAAAAAAGTATGTGTATGCCCGTCCGCACGGAACTAAATGGCATCATAGCGGACCCAAAATGGACCCTGAGTGGGCGTCCACCTAGTCAAGTCAAGTCAAGTTTATTTGTATAGCACATTTTCATACACAAGGCAACTCAAAGTGCTTTACATAAGACATAGAAAGACATTATATAAAAAGTAAATTAGAATTGAACAGTGTTAATAAGAAGTTAAAACAGTTATAATAAAACGCAATACTGGTTGGGCCCACAAAACAAATACCCCAACAAACACTCCTATCACAAACAGCCTGCCACCTAGGCAGTCCATGCAGCAGTTGTTTCTCCTACACACGTACCTTCTCCGTGCCATAATCTTCTTCCATGAAGGACGCCATTGTTGTTTGCAATTTGCGCACAAAATGTGTGTGCAAAAATGGCAGGAAATGTAGTTGACAAAGGGTGGTTGGCACACTCGACTATGAAAGGCAGCAGTTCAGGGACAGTCAGGTGGACTGTTCAACCCGCATACGTGTCTGTTCCCTGTTTTAAACACTCTGCAAGCACCGTAAGGGCCTGAATTTCTAAGACCTTTAGCATGTGCAAAACCATTTAGCACACGCAAAACCAATAACCAATGACCAATTATTTGTTATGGTATTTGTTTTGCACCAATCATTGGTTGCGTTATTAGTTTTGCGTGTGCTGAAAGGTTTTGCCCAAGCTAAAGGTCTTAGTAAACCAGGCCCTTAAGGTGCTTACAGTATATGACCAGCTGTATAAATGGATAGGATGTAAAACTGCTTAAAGTTGAGTAAGTCACTCTGGATAAGAGCGTCTGCTAAATGCCAGTGATGTAATAATAATACCTTGCATTTATATAGCGCCTTTCTCACCAACCGGTGACTCAAAGCGCTTTACAGTGATGAGGGGGAAACTCGTCTCGACCACCACCAATGTGTAGCACCCACGTGGGTGATGAAACGGCAGCCATTTTGCGCCAGAATGCTCACCACACATCAGCTGAGGTGGAGAGAGAGAGAGAATGATTTTAGCCAAGGTGACAGATTGAAAGAGCCAGGTTGAGAGTTTAGCCAGGACACCGGGGAAACCCCTACTCTTTACGATAAGTGTCATGGGATCTTTAATGACGACTGTGAGTCAGGACCTCGGTTTAACGTCTCATCCGAAAGACGGCATCTCCTACAGCGCAGTGTCCCCATCACTGCACTGGGGCATTGGGGTTTATTTGACTGGAGGGAAGATTGCCCCATACTGGCCCAACAACACCACTTCCAGCAGCAACTTAGTTTTCCCAGGAGGTCTCCCATCCAAGTACTAGCCCACACCTGCTTAGCTTCAGCAATTCAGCAGGAGCAGAGTGCATGGTGGTATGGCTGCTGTACCACCAGTGGCTCTCTGATTTGAGCCAGTCATTGTGTTCTGCTGCAGACTCTCTGTTCAGTAAAGTGATTGACACCTCACGGCAGGCCCATGGAAGCTCACGATACCCTCACTACCCTACACTGCTCCCTGTTCTTCTGCTTGGAGCATTAAGCCCCAATCACTTCTAGCTCTCCTGCTGGTGAAGGACACACCTGCTGGCTCATGCTGCTCAGCCCAGCCCACACGGATAGCAGTCCCTGGCAGACGCATCCTGGCTTGGGGGGGCGACAGCTTTTTGGATGCCTGCACCAATCTGCCAGGGCCTCATCCATCTTGCGAATCTGGCTGCCCAGCAGGCTGGGTGGGGGGGGGGGGGGGGTATCGGCTTTGTGGATTGGGACGGCAGGGACTTTGGCACTTTGTGGATTGGGACAGTATCGACTTTGGCATTTTGGTCTTTTCACTCGATAATTGTCTTCACTGGACTTCTCTGTTCCAGCCCTTTTTAATAAGTTCCTTTATCTTTATCTTCATCACTGGTTTTTAACACGGCTGCAGCTGCAGTTTTCTCATCTGGGTGTGTGTGCGTGTGTGTGTGTGGCTCTGCTCTGGTGGCTGTGTTCTGTGTTACACAGTGCCTGTGCTCTGAGGGAAACTGTGTGTGTGTGTGTGTGTGTGTGTGTGGCTCTGCTCTGGTGCCTGTGCTCTGAGGGAAACTGCACGGGGAGTAAGAGAACACAGTCCCAGTAAACTGACAGTATGCCGTACATATAGCAAGGTTTCAACATGTGTTTTTGCATTTGCCATTGTTGTGCGTCTGCGTGTGCGGTTCATGTACAAGTGTGTGTGTGTGTGTGTGTGTGTGTGTGTGTGTCTGAGATGTGTGTGTGTGTGTGTGTGTGTGTGTGTGTGTGTGGGTTTATGATGGGGGGGGTGGGGGGGGGAGGGGGTTCAACCAGTGTAGGAGTGATTGACAGCAGCACTCCGGAGCAGTCAATTAAGGAGTTCATACAGGTCATACCAGTATATTGGTATATTATGTTCTTGTTAGCTTAATCATCTTGACCAGATCTTTCCTTCATAAGCTGTCGCAGTGCAGAGGTAGATTGGTCTGTCAGTGTGTGGGTTGTAAGTGGGAGTCATGTTGAGACAGAATCTTCCAGATCAAAATTATTACATCATTATTCGGTCTGTCACAGCCCAGGTTTTGCAGTAGGCTTTGGAAAGATAAAAAAAACATCTCTTTTTATTTTTTGTCTTCATAACTCTAATAAGGAGTTCTTGTCTGTGGAACAAAAACGGCAAATCAATTTGTGATGATGCCAGGCCAGTGATTTCTATGCCGTTTAATGCTAATAACTTATTTCCCCCAAGCCCTATTAAGAAAGTTCCTTTCTCCAATGTCTTCCACACAAGAGCCAGTAAAGTTTGAACTTTCAAGTGAGTAAAGATAAAACAAACAATAATCAGCTACCAATGCTCCGGAGACGAAAGTAAAAATATCAGATCTATACAATCACTCTTAATTGTTCCCATGCCCAGTTATTCACAGGGTAGCTCTGCTGTAGCATAACTGGATTTTGATCATTCCCCTATTTCAGAATCCTTCTGTAAAATGACTCAGTAAAACAAACAATTTCCTCTGCTGTGTCTGCACATCTCTCAGTTCTGCTCACTCTAAGGTGTATGCGTGTGTGTTTGCTTATGTGTGTGTGTGTGTGTGTGTGTGTGTGTGTGTGTGTGTGTGTGTGTGTGTGAGTGTGAGTGTCTGTATTTAGGTTTTGTGTTAACCCACACACACACACACACACACACACACACACACAACCTTGTTAAGTGTTTGGCATTTCTTCAGCAGTGCGTACCCCAGCATATGCCGCGCAGTGTTTCAGGGAAACTGAGCCGCCGTCGCCGGACGGGCGAGAATCGAGAGTGTGCGTGGCTTTCTAAATGAGATGTTTATTTCCAGGGATTCATTAGGTGTAGCGGGATGTGTGCGCAATACCAATGAGTCCTAGCCCGTCCGCTTATGAACTCTTCCGCCACGGACTCCCTTCCCGCCGGGCATCGCTGGCTAGCGAGTCTGCAATGCCTCTCTCCCCTTCCTTCTCTCGCCATCTATGACTGATATGCAGTTTAAGTGTGTACAGCACAACAGTTTCAAGATGGAGGGACCGCTTAGCCAACTGTAGGTGTTCAGTTAACACAGGGCAAAATAAAGCTTGTATGACCCTGACAACGTAGTTGTCTCTCAACACATCTGGAGTGGTGTTAAATCCGGAAATTCTTGCGAGTTCCTCCTTACCTTGGCGCATAATCATGTATTGCTTGACACTCCAGGGTTGTCACAGCTTTATCTCTGGGAAGAACAGTATTTTTGACGTTGTACAGGCCATTATTTGGAACACGGTGGGGTGGAGGAAGTGCAAAAGAAGACACGTCGTCATGACGATGAGTTGCCCCGTTCTCTCTCCGTTTACACCTTGGTTTTTTTTCCACGTCTCTCCGACAAGCCGCCGGGCCTTTGCGCCCCTGGTGTAATCACTGGCGGACGGGGACGCCCGTGTTTTGTATCTGAGAACATTTTTTTGAACGTGCCGTCATGTTACTCATGTTGCTCTATACAGAGCTTCTGCTTATCAGGTTGAACCAGTGTGGGAGCGTGCAATTTCACTGAACACCAAGCGTACTATTTTGTTAAAAAAATGTATCTATGTTTGTGTGTCTGTGTGTCGCTGGGTCACCGCATGAATATAGTGGTTGCAGTTTCTTCTCTGCGCCCCCAACAGGGGAATCTAGGAGACCCAGGAGAATGTTCTGGAACAAGGGCACTCGAGGTCCCACATGGATATGTGACGAGTGACAAAAAGATTCATGGCCCCCCCCCATGGATTGCCGGGCACCCTATTAACTGGGGTTGATGGGACAAGATTGGGCTGTCTGAAAAGAAAAGGCAGCCGGCGGTGATTGATCACGTCGAGCGTCAGAAGGTTCTCTAAAGATCACAGGCGGCGCGATTGCTGATGAATAAAACAAAGGATTTTATCTTTTAAACGGAGGCTTCTCTCCCCGCTCTGCTAACGGAGGCTACTCTGCTAACTGAGGCTTCTCTCCCTGCTCTGCTAACTGAGGCTTCTCTCCCCTGCTCTGCTAACGGAGGCTACTCTGCTAACGGAGGCTTCTCTCCCTGCTCTGCTAACTGAGGCTTCTCTCCCTGCTCTGCTAACGGAGGCTTCTCTGCCCGCTGTGCTAACGGAGGCTTCTCTCCCCGCTCTGCTAACGGAGGCTTCTCTCCCCGCTCTGCTAACGGAGGCTTCTCTCCCCGCTCTGCTAACGAAGGCTTCTCTCCCCGCTCTGCTAACGGAGGCTCCTCTCCCCGCTCTGCTAACGGAGGCTCCTCTCCCCGCTCTGCTAACGGAGGCTCCTCTGCCCGCTCTGCTAACGGAGGCTTCTCTCCCCCGCTCTGCTAACGGAGGGCTTCTCTCCCCGCTCTGCTAACGGAGGCTTCTCTCCCCGCTCTGCTAACGAAGGCTTCTCTCCCCGCTCTGCTAACGGAGGCTCCTCTCCCCGCTCTGCTAACGGAGGCTCCTCTCCCCGCTCTGCTAACGGAGGCTCCTCTGCCCGCTCTGCTAACGGAGGCTTCTCTCTTCCCCGCTCTGCTAACGGAGGCTCCTCTCCCCGCTCTGCTAACGGAGGCTTCTCTCCCCGCTCTGCTAACGGAGGCTCCTCTGCCCGCTCTGCTAACGGAGGCTTCTCTCCCCGCTCTGCTAACGGAGGCTTCTCTGCCCGCTGTGCTAACGGAGGCTTCTCTCTGCCTGCTGTGCTAACGGAGGCTCCTCTCCCCGCTCTGCTAACGGAGGCTTCTCTGCCTGCTGTGCTAACGGAGGCTTCTCTGCCCGCTCTGCTAACGGAGGCTTCTCTCCCCGCTCTGCTAACGGAGGCTTCTCTGCCCACTCTGCTAACGGAGGCTTCTCTGCCCGCTGTGCTAACGGAGGCTTCTCTGCCCGCTGTGCTAACGGAGGCTCCTCTCCCCGCTCTGCTAACGGAGGCTTCTCTCCCCGCTCTGCTAACGGAGGCTTCTCTCCCCGCTCTGCTAACGGAGGCTTCTCTCCCCGCTCTGCTAACGGAGGCTCCTCTCCCCCGCTCTGCTAACGGAGGCTCCTCTCCCCGCTCTGCTAACGGAGGCTTCTCTGCCCGCTCTGCTAACGGAGGCTTCTCTCCCCGCTATGCTAACGGAGGCTTCTCTGCCCGCTCTGCTAACGGAGGCTTCTCTGCCCGCTGTGCTAACGGAGGCTTCTCTGCCCGCTCTGCTAACGGAGGCTTCTCTGCCCGCTATGCTAACGGAGGCTTCTCTCCCCGCTCTGCTAACGGAGGCTTCTCTGCCCGCTCTGCTAACGGAGGCTTCTCTCCCCGCTATGCTAACGGAGGCTTCTCTGCCCGCTCTGCTAACGGAGGCTTCTCTGCCCGCTCTGCTAATGGAGGCTTCTCTCCCCGCTCTGCTAACGGAGGCTTCTCTCCCCGCTGTGCTAACGGAGGCTTCTCTCCCCGCTGTGCTAACGGAGGCTTCTCTCCCCGCTCTGCTAACGGAGGCTTCTCTCCCCACTCTGCTAACGGAGGCTTCTCTCCCCGCTCTGCTAACGGAGGCTTCTCTCCCCGCTCTGCTAACGGAGGCTTCTCTCCCCGCTCTGCTAACGGAGGCTCCTCTCCCCGCTGTGCTAACGGAGGCTTCTCTGCCCGCTGTGCTAACGGAGGCTTCTCTCCCCGCTGTGCTAACGGAGGCTTCTCTCCCCGCTCTGCTAACGGAGGCTTCTCTCCCCCGCTGTGCTAACGGAGGCTTCTCTCCCCGCTGTGCTAACGGAGGCTTCTCTCCCCGCTGTGCTAACGGAGGCTTCTCTCCCCGCTGTGCTAACGGAGGCTTCTCTCCCCGCTCTGCTAACGGAGGCTTCTCTCCCCGCTCTGCTAACGGAGGCTTCTCTCCCCGCTCTGCTAACGGAGGCTCCTCTCCCCCGCTCTGCTAACGGAGGCTCCTCTCCCCGCTCTGCTAACGGAGGCTTCTCTCCCCGCTCTGCTAACGGAGGCTTCTCTCCCCGCTCTGCTAACGGAGGCTTCTCTGCCCGCTCTGCTAACGGAGGCTTCTCTCCCCGCTCTGCTAACGGAGGCTTCTCTCCCCGCTCTGCTAACGGAGGCTTCTCTGCCCGCTGTGCTAACGGAGGCTTCTCTGCCTGCTGTGCTAACGGAGGCTCCTCTCCCCGCTCTGCTAACGGAGGCTTCTCTGCCTGCTGTGCTAACGGAGGCTTCTCTCCCCGCTCTGCTAACGGAGGCTCCTCTCCCCGCTGTGCTAACGGAGGCTTCTCTGCCCGCTCTGCTAACGGAGGCTTCTCTCCCCGCTCTGCTAACGGAGGCTTCTCTGCCCGCTGTGCTAACGGAGGCTTCTCTGCCTGCTGTGCTAACGGAGGCTCCTCTCCCCGCTCTGCTAACGGAGGCTTCTCTGCCTGCTGTGCTAACGGAGGCTTCTCTCCCCGCTCTGCTAACGGAGGCTTCTCTCCCCCGCTCTGCTAACGGAGGCTCCTCTCCCCGCTCTGCTAACGGAGGCTTCTCTCCCCGCTCTGCTAACGGAGGCTCCTCTCCCCGCTCTGCTAACGGAGGCTTCTCTCCCCGCTCTGCTAACGGAGGCTTCTCTCCCCGCTCTGCTAACGGAGGCTTCTCTCCCCGCTCTGCTAACGGAGGCTTCTCTCCCCGCTCTGCTTCTCTCCCCGCTCTGCTAACGGAGGCTTCTCTCCCCGCTCTGCTAACGGAGGCTTCTCTGCCCGCTCTGCTAACGGAGGCTTCTCTCCCCGCTGTGCTAACGGAGGCTCCTCTCCCCGCTCTGCTAACGGAGGCTTCTCTGCCCGCTCTGCTAACGGAGGCTTCTCTCCCCGCTCTGCTAACGGAGGCTTCTCTCCCCGCTGTGCTAACGGAGGCTTCTCTGCCCGCTCTGCTAACGGAGGCTTCTCTCCCCGCTCTGCTAACGGAGGCTTCTCTCCCCGCTCTGCTAACGGAGGCTTCTCTGCCTGCTCTGCTAACGGAGGCTCCTCTGCCTGCTCTGCTAACGGAGGCTCCTCTCCCCACTCTGCTAACGGAGGCTTCTCTCCCCGCTCTGCTAACTGAGGCTTCTCTCCCCCGCTCTGCTAACGGAGGCTCCTCTCCCCACTATGCTAACGGAGGCTTCTCTCCCCGCTCTGCTAACGGAGGCTTCTCTGCCTGCTCTGCTAACGGAGGCTCCTCTCCCCGCTATGCTAACGGAGGGCTTCTCTGCCTGCTCTGCTAACGGAGGCTTCTCTGTCTGCGGTTCCTTCCTCAAACTCCACAGTTTGAATTTGATCCGAACACCCCTTTTATTGTATGTTCTGCTTGCTTCAGTCGAGTAGCGGCGTGTTCTCCTTTCTCTGTGTGCTTTTTGTCCTTTCATGGATGGATTTGTCTTGACTGGGTTGAGACTAGTAGGTACTTTGAGGCCTGATGCGTCAGAGATGCATATCATGCCAGTTCATACAAAGCTCTTGCAAAGTATGCGCATTCACACACGTACACATGCACATTCACACATGTACACATGCATGATCTCAAATCGAATCTTTTCCACAGTCGAAGCAGAAGTCGTATAATTGTTGATGCCTTTAGGATTTTCGCCCAGTTTATCTACACAGTATTCGACCTTGCATTAAACTATGCCAAATTGCCTTCCATAAGTGGGTTATTTTAAAAAGCTCTGGTTTTAGTTTCCTTCATCAAATCACAAAGCATGTTTGAAGTCCCCTTGGGATTCAGGGCACACTCATTAAGCCATTACTCATCAACAAATCTGTGTTGCATTAGCCGTTTAGCATAATACCCCCCCCCCCCCCCCCCCCCACGTGCTCTGGCCAGTCTCTGAGACAGGTGCAGTGTCAAACGCTGGCCTTCCAGCACCCTGCTTGCGAGGCGTGAAAACACTCCGCTATGGTTTGCCCCACCAAAAAACCTCTCATTTTCATACATTTAAATAATTACGGTTTATTTTTGAATACATTTTCATAATTCTGCCTTCACGGCTTCTCTGCTGCCGTTTAGGAGAGTGGATCGGCGGCGCTTGTGGGAGGTGGACGTGTCTGAGGCGGCAGATGAGAAACTCTGCCTCTACCCGACACATCCTACCTTCACCTCTACCTGACACAGTCTACCTCCACCTCCACCTCTACCTGACACAGTCTACCTTCACCTCTACCTGACACAGTCTACCTTCACCTCTACCTGACACAGTCTACCTCCACCTCTCCCTGACAGTCTACCTCCACCTCTACCTGACACAGTCCTACCTCCTACCTCTACCTGACACAGTCTACCTTCACCTCTACCTGACACAGTCTACCTCCACCTCTACCTGACACAGTCCTACCTCCACCTCTACCTGACACTAGTCTACCTCCAACCTCTACCTGACACAGTCTACCTTCCACCTCTACCTGACACAGTCTACCTCCACCTCTACCTGACAGTCTACCTCCACCTCTACCTGACACAGTCTACCTCCACCTCTACCTGACACATTCACCTCCACCTCTACCTGACACAGTCTACCTCCACCTCTACCTGACACAGTCTTACCTCCACCTCTACCTGACACAGTCTACCTCCACCTCTACCTGACACAGTCTACCTCCACCTCTACCTGACAGGCTACCTCCACCTCTACCTGACACAGTCTACCTCCACCTCCTCCACCTCTACCTGACACAGTCTACCTCCACCTCTACCTGACACAGTCTACCTCCACCTCTACCTGACAGTCTACCTCCACCTCTACCTGACACAGTCTACCTCACACCTCTACCTGACACATCCTACCTTCACCTCTACCTGACACAGTCTACCTCCACCTCTACCTGACACATTCCACCTCCACCTCTACCTGACACAGTCTACCTCCACCTCTACCTGACACAGTTTACCTCCACCTCTACCTGACACAGTCTACCTCCACCTCTACCTGACACAGTCTACCTCCACCTCTACCTGACAGGCTACCTCCACCTCTACCTGACACAGTCTACCTCCACCTCCTCCACCTCTACCTGACACAGTCTACCTCCACCTCTACCTGACACAGTCTACCTCCACCTCTACCTGACAGTCTAACCTCCACCTCTACCTGACACAGTCTACCTCCACCTCTACCTGACACATCCTACCTTCACCTCTACCTGACACAGTCTACCTCCACCTCTACCTGACACAGTCTTTAGGAGATACCTTAGTGACTTTTTATATTTTTACATGGCCAAAATAAATAATAATCATCAAGTTTCTCTACCACCGAATCAGTGAATCACATGGGCTGGGTGGCTGTGGGGTAGGAGGATACCATTTGGATATGTTGATGCATTGTGGGTAATGCGGCTTTATGGGTAAAAGTTCCAGAATGGAAGTGATTTTATTTTTTCATTGCCATGCCTTTTACTGATGCTCTGAGTTATTCCACCTACAGCAGACGACACAGAGAAATAGCGTGTGGACGCGTTGGAATCGCAGGAAGTGTTGCAGGTGAATGAGGGGTGCAATCAATCGCCTCCTTTTCCCTCCTGCTGTGACAGAACGTTGGGGGACGTGGCGAAGAACAAAATATAAGCCAAGAGTGTAAAAATCAGCACTCCCCTGCCTCGGCACCTTCCTCCGCAATCAATGGCGTAAGACCTCCTCTCCCCGCTGCCGAACACCGGTCTCCTGAGTAACAAGGGCTCCCATTCTCCTGAGTAACAAGGGCTCCCATTGGGGGGGGGGGGGGGAACTGATCAGTAAATTATGTCAGAGGTCAAAGGTTAGATGGACTTGACGGAGAGGAAAAAAAAACAGGGACAGGGAAATGGGAGGCGACGCTGCTCTATGAGAGCCTGAGAAGGATTTGGATGACTGGCGTACTTATGACTTTCGCTCCAGTCCAGGCACTGGGCCTTCAGGAAAGATCACGTTGAGGTCCAGGAAAAGGAGTGGTGGTAGGGGGGGTGGGGGGGGTGTGAAATCAATTTGGTTCCAAGTGCACATTAAAGTGGAATGACAGTGTGTTCACCTACTGCATTCCCAACTGGCTGCAGAGTGTTGGTAGGATATTATGCAAAAGTATCATCTGCTTCCTGTTTGCATTAATGAGCTAGAATTATTCCTGTTCAGTGCCCACACGCCCCAGAGAATCTCTCTCTCCCTCTGTCTCTCCCCCTCTGTCTCTCCCCCTCTGTCCTCTCTCCTACCTTTTATTCTCTCTCTATCTCACTCTCCTTTCTCTCGCTCTCTCTCTCTTCCTGTCTCCTCCTATTTTCCACCCCCCTCATCTCTCTCTCTCTCTCTCTCCTCTCTCTCTCTCTCTCTCCTCCCTCTCTCTGTCTGTCTCTCCTCCAATTTTCTACCCCCCCACCTCTCTCTCTCTCTCTCTCTCTCTCTCTCTCTCCTCCCTCTCTCTGTCTGTCTCTCCTCCAATTTTCTACCCCCCCCACCTCTCTATCTCTCGTCTCTCCCCCCCTCCCTCTCTCTGTCTGTCTCTCCTCCAATTTTCTACCCCCCTCACCTCTCTCCTCTCTCTCTCTCTCCTCTCCTCTCTCTCTCTCTGTCTGTCTCTCTCCAATTTTCTAAACCCCCCCTCACTCTCTCTCTCTGTCTCAGTCATGAGAGAAGTCATGATGTTTATGCCACTGATAATCAATTCTCACCTGGTGTAATTCAGAATTGACTCTGAGGAAAAATGGCATCAATTAAATAATCTAGGTGAAAGGCAAACCTTACGAAGGAGAGCCAGCAAACCATACATTCATTATCTAAACCCGCTTATTCCTGGTCAGGGTCGCGGGGTGGTGCTGGAGCCTATCCCAGCATGCATTGGGCGAGAGGCAGGAGAGCCGGCGAACCAGTGATTTATTATTATATTTTACTTTTCCAGGGTAAAGAGTGTTGTGGATATAAAGCTACATCGCTAAGGAGAAAAAAAGGAGCCTTTTAGATCAGACTAAGATTTGTCAGGAAGACTCGGCTTTGAAAAAGCCATTTGTTCCAGGAAACTCCATTACGCTAATTGTCGGTGGACTGATTAAGACGTCAGGAAACCCAGGTCTACTTTCTCAAGCTGGGTTTATGTGTGTCTCTCCTCCCATTGATCGTGTGATGCAATACCCCGGGGGGTAATTAATACCTGATCTCCTATTCTGCTCATAGCCTTTGCTTAGTGCAATTCAAACAGCCCCTCTTCAATGGCGCAGAAATAAAGGAGGATTTTTACTGAAATTACTACAGAGCGTCCACTTCAGCTCCATAGCAGTTTCATGTTATCTTCCATCAGCAATAATACGCTGAATTGTTCTGTTTTCCTTTTCATTTTTTAAAAATTATAATTATTTTGTAGCTTTTGACCTTAGCACTGATGTACTGTAATCATACCTTCTTTTGAACCATTTTAGTTCACTTAGCGTTTTGTGTTTTCTGTCCTGTTTTACGATTTGTTTATCTTGGTTTTTTCTTTATTTCGGGTCTGAATGTTGGGGCAGAGATGGAGGAGGAGGTATAGGAGGGTTCTGAATGGATCCTTCTACTGATTAGATCAGGCAAGATAGGGAAGAGGGGCGGGGCGAACGCTCAGGTAACCGCGGCTCAGAGTTTACGCTGTTTCCCGCTGCCCCTGCGGGAGGCTAAAGGCGGGCCGCCTCCCCCGTCTGGCCGATTCTGGCGACCGCCGTCCCCCGCAGAGGGCGCGGGTTTCATTTGTTTGCACTTCCCTCCATCGCTGCTGTAGGATGAAGGGAGCTCAGCTCTTTATCCTCTCAGCTGGAAGCGGCCTAGCTGTGAGATTGCTGATCTCCGGGGGGTTTACTCCTGGTGTATACTCCTGGTGTGGGGTCTCCTCAGACGGAGAGGGAAAACAGGCACACCACACAAAACTCCCCCCGCCCCCCCACCAGGCCCGCCCGCCCGCCCTGGGCAACACACTCAGATTTACAGCCTCTTTTGTATTCCAGAGGAAACATTGGCTCCAGCCAAGCGCCTTTAAAACAATTCGTGCCAGCCCACAGAAACAAAAGCAAGCACAACAAAAAATGGAACAAAACAAACAGAGCTGGAAGTCACGCCAATTAGTGTCAATGGATCCATATTAATTACAAAGTGGCCAATTATGTGTGATTTCCATTTGGCACGTTTTCAAAAAGAGCGCAAACCGCTCTCTGGCTTTATGCAGTTATTTATGAACAGGTCTTACTGAACGGCGGGGTAGACTTATTGCTCATTGCTTGTTGCGAGGGACCAAACTTAACCTGAAGAACAGGCCATTAGCGTCGCAGTCAAGACCTTTTTTTGGAAACCGAAAATTTGTTTGACCTTTTAAAAGGGTGGAGGTCGTCCAACGGAATTTCTCTCCAGCTGTTCAGCCAATTTAATGATAAAACCGGTATTTTGGACACAGGCTTTCCTGAACGCAACTGCTTCAGGGTGGTTTCTTTTGTTTTTCTGCCACTGGGGCTGAGTTGTGACTGCAGGCAGGAGACAACGGGGTTGTTAGAGCCCTCCGGATTTCCCCGACCTGCGTATAATTCTTCTCTTTTTTTTTTCTCGCTCTGGTGGCTAACTTGTGAAGTCTCTTAATTAAAGAGTGAAGAATCCTTTCATCTGTGAAAGTGGTTTCGGGCTGAGCGGTCCTGCAGTTTTGGTGTTCAGATTGTCTCTCTCTTTAATCACTGTCTCTTCCATTAGGACAGGCCTGTACACCACAGCATCAGCTGCTCAGTAAATTCACAGTTAAAATGTCCAGTGTTAATTCAACTCTAGCAGTGTTCATATGAGCCTGCTCTGGCCAGATTAGGCTCATATGTACACTGCTAGAGGTGAATTAACACTGGGACATTTTACTGTGTGGGACAGTACGATGACTAGAACTCCCTCTCCCCTTCTCCCTCTCCCACTCTCTCTCTCTCTCTCTCTCTCTCTCTCTCTCTCTCTCCCTCTCCCTCTCTATCCTGTAAAATGGAATTGTTCTTCTTCTCAGTCTCCCTCTCCCCCTCTCCCTCTCCCCTCTCTCTCTCTCTCTCTCTCTCTCCTCCTCCTCTCTCTCTCTCTCTCTCTCTCCTCTCTCTCTCCATCTCTCTCTCTCTCTCTCTCTCCCTCTCCTCTCTCTCCTCCTCTCTCTCTCTCTCTCTCTCCTGTAAAAGGGAATTGTTCTTCTTCTCAGTCTCCCTCTCCCCTTCTCCCTCTCTCTCCTGTAAAAGGGAATTGTTCTTCTTCTCAGTCTCCCTCTCCATCCTCAATGACTGAGAATAATTGTTTTCTCCTCTCCTCCTCTCTCTCCTCCTCTCTCCTCCATTACTATCAACTACAACATTAACATTTAACATGTAGCATCTTAACCGCAGTGACATAAAGCATGCATGCATATTAGCCAATGAGCAGAGCTGATGCCCATGTCATACGGGTCACAACCAGGAAGTAGTTTAAATGCGCCATGGTAGGTGCAAAACAAGTAATGTGGTGTTATTGAAATAAATTGTTTTAGATTTAGTATTGGAAGGCCTAGTAATTAGTAATTAATTGAAAATTTAGCATTAGGTGAGCCAAATGATGACCTAATGAATCCATCTCCTCTCCTTCTAACAACTGGAATTCCTCTTCTCTTCATTTGTTATTTTCCCTCTCTCTCTCAATTCAATTAAATTCTGTTTCAATTCAATGCTTTATTGGCATGACATATTTGAAATATATATTGCCAAAGCATAATAATCAAAAATAACAACAACAAATACAACAATAAATATAAAGATTAAAATATAAGATAGACATAAAATGTATACTACATCTATTAGTACTAACAATGTAGTAACATTACTAAGAATATTTAAAGTAACAACAACAATACATGTAAAGATTAAAATATAACAGACATACAGTGTATACCACTACTCTTATGTAGTAATATTACTAATGTGCATATATATACACTACTCACAAAAAGTTAGGGATATTTGGCTTTCCGGGTGAAATTTATGGAAAATGTAAGTTCACGCTACAGTGATATTAATACGTATCATGAAAGTAGGGGCATTTAAGTAGAAGCATGCAATGGTGATTTCCTCATCTCAAACAATTTATTGAAACAAAAGCCAACAACAGTGGTGGGTATACCACAACAAAAATGTCAATGTCTCAATAACTTGTCATGTGCCCTTGAGCATCAATTACAGCTTGACAACGACGTCTCATGCTGTTCACAAGTCGACTTATTGTCTGCTGAGGCATGGCATCCCACTCTTCTTGAAGGGCGGGCCCTCAGGTCATTGAGGTTCTGGGGTACAGAGTTACGAGCCTCTACACGGTGAGTTCAGCTGATCCCATAGGTTTTCTATGGGATTCAGGTTCTGGAGAAAGTGCAGGCCACTCCATTTGAGGTACCCCAGTCTCCAGCCAGCCTTTCCCTAATGATGCGACCTCGATGAGCTGGAGCATTGTCGTCCATGAAGATGAAATTAGGCCTGTGTTGTTCATGCAGGGGCACAATGACTGGATTAATGATGTTATTCAGGTAGTATGGGCTTGTCACTGTACCATTCACAAAGTGTAGGGCAGTTCTGTATTGACTAGACACACCTGCCCACACTGTAACACCGCCACCACCAAAGGGTCGTCTGGTGACAACAGTGGCTGATGCATAGCGCTCTCCTTGACGTCTCCAACATCGTTGGCGGCCATCATTTCTGCTCAACGTGAATCGACTTTCATCAGAGAACAGCACTGAGGCCCACTGGTCCCTCGTCCAGCGTAAATGCTCCCTGGCCCATGCAAGACGATGACGCCTGTGCCTGGTGGTGTGGTCAGGTACCCGTGCAGGTCGTCTAGCACGCAGACCACGCTGATGTAAACGGTTTTCGAGATGGTCTGACGTGACACTTGGGTGCCTCTCACCTCCCTTAAATGTGCCTGGAGTTGAGTGGCATTCATCATCCGGGTTCCGCAGGGCACTGTTCACAATGAAGCGGTCATCAGTGTGGGATGTGGCCAAAGGACGTCCACTTCTATGCCTTTCTGTGACTCTTCCAGTCTCTCTGTATCTCTGTTGCAAAACCTGCTGATGACACTCTGTGACACTCTAAGCTCAGTGGCCACTTCCCTCTGAGAACATCCTGTTTGAAGCCTCGCAATGGCGAGGTACTGTTGATCAATTGTTAGGTGTCGTCTTGGTCTCATGATGTCAAAATGTGAACAGCATGATGAAGAGGACTGTTTAAATACCAATTCTAATTGAACCAGGAAATTTATTGGTCGATTCATGGATCAAACACCTGTTGTGAATTTTGCCGTTCAGCTCTCCTTGTTAGAGAACAGCAAGTTGTGCAAAAAGTACTGAAACATTGAATAGTTGGACATGTGCATTCAAAAGTTTAGAGAAGGTCAAATTCATTTCACCTGTAAAGGTTATAGTGCATTTTAGGTTCATCCTGAAATTTCACCCGAAAGCCGAATATCCCTAACTTTTTGTGAGTAGTTATATATATATATATATACACACTAATGACTAACACTCCTCTACTTCTCCCTCTCTCCATCCCCAATGACTAGACTCCTCAACCCTTCCTTTCTCCATCACTCCATCCCAAGCGCTTGCCACGATACTCGCCTCAACACTCGCCCTATACTCCCTCTCATTCCATTACATTACATTACATTTATTTAGCAGACGCTTCTATCCAAAGCGACGTACAGTAAGTGCGTACAGAGACATCATCAAGATCACTACAGAACAGACAAGGCAAAGCACATCCTTCGCATAATGTAGCAGCTATCCCTAGCAATGAACGTCGACTGTAGTTCACAGTAAGCTGTGGGCAAATCAGCAACACCACACTTCCATTCCAATACTATTATAAACTATAATAAACAGACAGGAAAACACAGGGAATTCCCTTTCCCCGACACTCACTTTAACGATGTCCTCAATGCTGACTCTAGTATTAAACTGGAGAGTTAGAACTTGATTGACGTGCACCTGAAGCGCCTCTTCTGTTTCCAGATGGATAATAAATGCTTAGCGTTTCAGCGCCCCAGAAAAGCACAGGGAATTGGTGTCTGTCCCTTTATTTCCATGTTAAAGGAGTTGAGTTTGATCATCAAACCTTCCTGATGATAACAAAGGCTGAACACCCTATTGGCATCTTGATCTGAACTACTATAGATCTGTGTTACGCTGTACTAGTGACTGATACAATCTTGACATTTTAAGCATAGTCCATCAAGCCTTTAGTAGTCCCCTTTAGGAGGGCTTTATTACCCCTCCTGGGTGTTTTATTTGTCTTCTTAATCTCTTCATTGTCATGGTATCTATTCCCTTAGCAACCTAATCAATATCACTGCCTGCTACAAGTTCTCATTCCTCTGTTAAGTAGATGACCCTAAGTCTCCCGCGCCATGTCCGAATGGCATTACTGGGGTTAGGCTGCTTTCTCTCTGCGTGTTACAGTCCTTTGATTGGGTCGAACATTGACGGTGGTTATGGACCGTTGTTATAATTGGCTGGGTCATTGATGGGTCCGTTTTGACTGGCTGAATCACGAGTAAAGGCAGTGCTGATTAGGTGAGTCATGAAGTCAGGCAGTGCCGGATGACTGAATCATCGACGGAAGGATGGGAGTGGGGATTTTTATTGGCAGAACAATGGACAGGGGTAGATGTGATTGGCTGACTTGTGGACGGGCGGGCCTGTGTTGATTGAAAATATCGTGGATGGGGGCATTGATTGGTTGTGTTCAGTAGGTTAAATCATGACCCTCAGCCCAAGTTGGGCTCATTGTCTCTGAACTGCATCCCCTCCTAAGCTGCCAGGGGGAATCAGCCTTCCCCCAGAATGCAATGCTGCTTTAATCACCTCAGTTTGTGCGTGTATGGAGAGCGCATGGTCACAGATCTGTGTGAGTACCTTCTTTCCATGGACCTTCAGTTTGTTTGAGCCACTAAACTAGAGCCTAAACTACTCCCAATCCCGCCCTCATCCGCAACATTCCTGACCATTCCCGTCCGCTCCCGTGGAGGCCCTGTTCCATTCCCGCCTCTTCCTGTGGAGATTGTGGCCACGCCCACCCTCACCACTGTTTTATATTGATATTTTGCCTGTTCCCATCCTGCATAAAAAAAATTATAATAATAATAAAATTTACATATAAATTCGGAATCATTAAAATTTTAGAGAGATGCGTATTTTGAATTTTAATGAAAATATACACATGTACAAAACATAAAGGCAGGTAAGCGCGCATAATGAGAAATATGAGAATGGGAGTTTCTCTTTAATCTTATTTTAATATATAAATTAAAAACAAAAAAGCCATATAATGAGCCCAAAAGGCTGATTAAAACAATGTGCCGCCCCTTGACATGGTTTTGACGTATCAGCAATATACTGTAGGCCTAAATGCAGGCATTTTTAAAATGCATTTAAAACACGAACGGGCAGCCTTCAAACAGGCCAATATGGTTTAACAAAGTTCTGAAATTAAAACTAACCATAGGCTATACGTCCGTGATCTTCATCCCTGGTCCTGGAGGGTCTGCTGGTTTTTGTTTTTGCCTTAATATCAGAAACCAATTCAGACCCAGGAAACCGGGTGAGGTTAATTAACTGTGTTATCGACTGCTTTTAATCGATCAGTTAAGTGCTGAATCACAACTAAAACCAGCAGACCTTGCGGCCCTCCGGGACCGGGAATGAAGATCACTCTTATACGTCATAGGTAGCGGGTTCCATTGCAGGGCTCTACATTAAACCATGACATGAATGAAAACATGGTCTCCAAGGTGTCCTGTCCAGCTAAGGATTTAGCCCGCAGAGCAATGATTCCCCACAGAGTCCAGAATCAAATCTTCCAAATCTTCCGCTTTAGGCGTGGCGTCCGTTTGCAAAGCGGCGGACCGCAGAGCGAAAGAGGCTTCAGAGGACAGCGGTGCCGACGTGTAGCCAACCCACGTTTTTTTAAAACATCACAGTGACGATATGTTCCTACAGCAGCGGATGTTCTAGAGGGGAGGGAGCAAATGAAAAAAGGTTTTAAAGGTTCTCTCAAAAGAACATCGATTCAGCCCGATACATGGTAGGTTAATTACAAATAAAAGTCTTCCGTCGTTTGCTGTGAATCACCTGATGGGCAGCGTTCTGTTCTGTGGGGAGACCTCCACACCATAGGCCTGGGTTTGAGACTAGCTGAACAGTGAACTGTGTGTATTGCTAACTGAATATAAAGGCAACCATAAAGATTAATGACCCTTTCATCATCATTGTGCAAAACAGTGTGCGCTGTTATATCAGGTCCAATTCCTCGCACCCGGTAACAGCTTTACGATTCATAGCTCTGAAGAGTTAGCTCCCGGGATGTCTGTGCCTAAATCAGGCAGGTAAATGTCTGTCAGCGGGCATTATTTTAGCCACATCTCACATCAGGCAGAACACTGTACTCTAATGTCCCTCAGTAAGTCTGTCTTTTATGTATTTCATCTCTCTCTCTCTCTCTCTCTCTCGTTTTCTCCTTCTCTCTCGTTCTCCCGCTCTCTCATACTCTCTCTCTTTCTCTCTCTTATCTTGTGCAAGCAGCTGAGTGCCGTAATCCCAGCCTATCTCACTGAATGGTAATCAAGTTTCTCAGCACACCAGGACTTCTGCTTGAAATACAACAGAAAAAAAAAGAAATAAACAAAAGACAGGCTATAATGTGGAATTAATTAACATTATTATATTTATTATACATTGTCTGCCTTTTTCTCCTAGTTCATTATGCTTGTTTCCTCTGAGTCAGAAGTGTATCTCCCCGAAAAGGTTTGGTGGGAACTGATTACGTACCACGTGACCCTCATGACCTCTGTGTCATGAGCCCCCGTGCTACAGGGCATTGAGGGGAGCGTGATGCTTGCATGCGACACGGTGCCGAGAGCAGGTTAGAGAACTGAAAAGCTCCCTGGGGTGAAGAGAAATCTCAGCCGTAGCAGACAGACTCGGCTGCAGTCCAAGACTCAACAAAGCAGAACCAATACAAACAAATGCGGCTTCTTGAAATGAAGTGGGAACAGCTTGAGTGGGGACACCTTGATTTTCAGGATTTAACTGTTGGACCAGAGTGCAGATAACTTGTGATAATCGCTTTTTTATTTATTTATTTTTTTTTTTTAAAGTAAATAAATTTGGCGCTGAGCATGTCCAATTCCCATTTCCCACCCTAATTTTGAACAGCCAACTGTCTGCAACCGCAGCCATGTTCATGTGCGAAGCCCACTACTGAGTGTAGAATGTGATTCTCCTCTGAAACATGCACGTCCGCTGCATTTCGCACCAGAGTCTACATCTAAATTCGCATCTAGTGGAATTAGTGGAAGACCTTTCATATGCAGCTTTAACTTGCAGTCTACGGGCACCCAATCATCTAGCGGGGGGGTCACTAGATAGCGATGAAACACGGACCCCCTAACCGACTGAACGCTCCCAAGAGTAGGATAAAATGTAAGATGGTAGGAAACTACCAAATATAAACAATAGTGGGTTATCATGAAATGAAAACAATGTCACGATGTGCAAAAACATTGTAAGCGGTTTATACATGATCCTGGATCTTGCAACACAAGACATCAGATTTGGACATTATCTGAACGATATTCTGGACTGTATTCTGGACTAGTAGGAAGGAGGGCGCCACGTCGTCTTCAGGGCGCGACTCCTCAAGCTTCTGACCGCGATCCAAGGCCACTTTGTGCGCGACGATTCTCGCCGAGTCGCTCCCCCCACCCCAGGACCAGCCGCCAATTACCGCTCCCTCTAGGCACCGGCCATACTCGGATCTGGCAGGACCGGGGGCGCAAACCCTCGATCCTCTGCCTGTGCTGTTACCGCTGCGCCACGGCGGCGCCGGGGATTACTGACCTTACCTCAGGCTAAAATAACTGACCTCATCCCCCAAACTATAAATAAAGATACTGTTACCCACAATCTCCCGTATGTGGTCTCTGATACGCTCACTACAGTACCTCTATTAAAGGTGATGGAAACTTCGCCCCTGAAGTCATGGTCTTGCTACAAGCATGTCCACGTTGCACATAAGATGTGTGCAATATTTTGTTGGTGCGTTGTTTCCATGCCTTTCGCTGTCTGTTGGCATTGCTGTCTTTAAATGTGTGTTATTGACTGTGAGAAGCTTTCGGGAGCAGTTTCCTCTGCATGTATTTTTATGTGTGTAAATGGAAATAATGAACTGAGCTGAACTGGGTGGAATAAATGAGGCGGTTAGCTGGGAGCATGCAGTGTGTGTGAGGAGAGTGTAAATTTAAAGTGTACGAGGGTCCCCGTAACTGTGCATGTGACCTTTACACAGCGCAGAAGCTTGCTATGTGTGGAGAGGGGCATTTTAAATGATATAGAGACTGAGTTGTTATATTCGGAGCCGGGTTTGTACAGAGAGGGTCAAGGGGGATCTGGCGACGGACACGAGGGAGTGACCTCTGCCCAGTCTGACCATGGCGTCCTCCACCGTCTGTGTGCTCTCTGTCCCTTCATCTCCCCATGCGACAGAGGCATCCAGGCTGGAAGAGATTAATGATATTTATTTTTCCGAAAGCGTTTTTGTTTTAGATCAGAGGTGGCAAACCCAGGTCCTGGAGGGCCGCAGGGTCTGCTGGTTTTTGTTGATACTCGCCAGTTAATTGATCAATTAAAGCGGTCGATTACACAGTTAACTCGCCTCACCTGGTTTCTTGCGTCTAAGGTAGTTGCTGTATTTAAGGTGAAAACAAAAACCAGCAGACCCTGCTGCTCCCCAGGACCAGCGTTGGCCACTCCTGGTTTAGATGTTCAATTGTTATCTTATTTTGCAAAAAAAAACCTGCAAATATAACTCTTCCTCCTTTCTCTTTCTCCATCCCTTCCATACACCCTTCTTTTCATTCCTTCCTCC
Organism: Synaphobranchus kaupii; assembly: GCA_029718625.1. Classification (NCBI taxonomy): domain Eukaryota; kingdom Metazoa; phylum Chordata; class Actinopteri; order Anguilliformes; family Synaphobranchidae; genus Synaphobranchus; species Synaphobranchus kaupii. The sequence goes on from CM056376.1 coordinate 12,699,015, forward strand.
CTTCCCCATCTACCTCTTACTCTTTTTTTTCTCTCACTCACTTTTTTCTCCTTCCTTTCCTCTCCCTCTCCCTTGCATTCAACCCCCCCCCCCCCCCTCCTTTAGTGTCCTGAGGGATTACGGCCAATGAAAGATGGCTCGGGTTGCTATGACTACTCGAGGGGTACGGACTGTTCGGACGGGTTCAACGGGGGCTGTGAGCAGCTGTGCCTCCAGCAGCTGGTGCCCCTCCCTCAGGACCCCTCCTCCAGCAATGTGCTCATGTTCTGCGGGTGAGTGTCCCCTTCATCGGCCCATACCTGCTCTTTATCCTATTCAAGAGCTCGGCTGCTCTGCCTCCATGTCTTGTGTGCAATGTTTCGTTGGTGCGTTTCAATGCCTTTCGCTGCCTGTTGGTGTTGCTGTCTGTTCCACACTGTACAGAACTTTGGTCAATGTTGGTTGTTTTTTAACGTGCTTTATAAATAAATTTGACTTGACTGTCTTTAAATGTGTGTTATTGACTGTGAGAAGCTTTCAGGAGCAGTTTCCTCTGCGTGTATTTTTATATGTGTAAATGGCAATAATTAACTGAACTGAACTGGGTGGAGTAAATGAGGAGGCGGTTAGCTGGGAGCATGCAGTGTGTGTGAGGAGAGTGTAAATTTAAAGTGTATGAGGGTCCCCATAACTGTGCATGTGACCTTTACACTGCGCGGAAGCTTGCTACGTATGGAGAGGGACAGTTAACCGTCAGTTAACAAGAATGTAGCCTAAATATAAAAGTCCTCTTTTTGGGTTAAAATACCCTAACTGGGCTACTGGGTGGCTCAGTACGCTGTGTTGCATGTATGGGCCCCACAGTCTAACCCGGACTGTACCAATGCTGACTGTGGTACACAGTCTTGGATCTAACCCGGGCTGTACCAATGCTGACTGTGGTACACAGTCTTGGATCTAACCCGGGCTGTACCAATGCTGACTGTGGTACACAGTCTTGGATCTAACCCGGGCTGTACCAATGCTGACTGTGGTACACAGTCTTGGATCTAACCCGGGCTGTACCAATGCTGACTGTGGTACACAGTCTTGGATCTAACCCGGACTGTACCAATGCTGACTGTGGTACACAGTCTTGGATCTAACCCGGACTGTACCAATGCTGACTGTGGTACAGTCCACAGGACGATCTGAAATTGCCGATTGTGTCACTCAGGGCATGGGAGGGTTTAGTCACTTAGGGGTCCGCAGTTCACAATCTCTAACGAAACCCGCTGGTCGACTGGCGCCCGTGGACCGCAAGCCAAAGCCGCATGTTGGGCCCCAAATTTAAAAAAAGACTAACTGCAGCAAAGAGGCTATCGTACTGACTAATTTTTCAGCAGTGCAACACAGATTAAACTGCCAGGTGAATGCAACTGTGCACCAATGCTGGTATGACATACAGTACAGCCGACCTGACCCTGCCATAGGCTGGCCACAGCTCCAGGTACAAAAGCATCTGTTGGGGGATCTGTAGAATGGAAAAATGGCCTGCTGACTGATGAGATACTGTTGGGGAAATAGTGTGGAAATACTGACCAATCACTGGCTGATGAGACACTAGAGAAGATAGCAGCACAGCCAATAATATTCCGCCTGGAAAAAACGAGGCTGCCATATCAACCAATATCCAACATGTGATCAACCAGGTCAGGTTTCAGATCGCTACTCAACGTTGTCCTCTCCACTGCATTCACTCCACTTTTTGTCTAACAGAGAAAAAACTGCCTGGCAACTTACTTTCCCCCCTTTCACAAATACAAATACGAAACTAGTCATTTGTGTTTGGCTTCACCATGAATAGAAATAAAAGAAACATACAAAAGCACAAAATACAGTTAGGCTACTTGGACACTGAGCTAGAGCTGCAGCTAAGAAACACAAGTACCACTACTGGTCTCTAGTTCCCATTTAGGAACCCTAATAGCATTTGGGACAAAAGATTTCTTCAGAATATCCTTATTTGCCCTCAGAAGACTATAACATCTCTCTAATGGTAAAAGTTCACGTTCACTATGCAGTGGATGAGAGGAGACATTAATAATTTTGTCACTTTTACCCTTCAACAGTTCTTCATACATGCTGCTGAGGTGCTGTTCTTTTGGTATATTAGCTGTATTAACTATTCTCTGCAGCCTATTCCTCCTCTCAATATTCACATTTCCAAACCACACGATGATGTTAAAAGATAAAATGATTTCAAATGAATTCTCAAGTAAAAATTAAATGAAATGCAAATGTAATCATGCAGTTATTTCAGAGTGACAGAAACGGTAGACGCAAGATGGTTCTTATTAATTAAAAACAGTTTTTCCTGATGACTTTTTTTACGTTGCTTAACAGCACCATAGTAATGAGTTTTTAAAAAAAAAGTACATTTAGACATGAGTATTAATGTGGTTCAATATATATTCTCTTACCTGGGATTTGAACCTTCAGTCTTAGGAATTTAGTGCCCTAACCACTCATAAACATTGTTCATCTGCATTAGGGATGATGTTTCATGTTTCAAAATTAAATATTTTTTTAACTCACAATTATTAAGACATGCAAATTCCCACAACTTAATTTCACAGTGAAAAGCAAATCGAATATTCCTAATTTTTTTTTTCTCTACGTCTATGCTTATGTTTTCCATTTTTCTTTTTTTAATGTCACTCTCCTTAGCGAGAGATTTCACAAGGGAAATTATCTCTGCTTTACCATTTCAAAAGAACATCAGCACAGCAGTTCCTGATTATGCTTAGCAACAGAATCCTGATTACACTTGACAACAGAACCCTGTCAAAAACCCCAATCAGGCCCCTGCTGTGATATATCTGCTGTGATATATCTGCCCTACATCTCAAAAATAACACACAGAAGTCTGCTCAGAAATGCAGCGCAAGAAAACGTTTCGGATCAACCCCTCTCCTTCAATCTGTCTCACACACATTGGTTGCAACCCTTCCGTGCCCTCATTGTGACAGTCATGTGGGCAGCTGCCTTTTTATCATGATAAACAGATGAAAAGTTTGCAGTAAGTAAGAGCGAGCACTGTGTTGTGTTCTAAAATCTTGCACACCTTTTTTTCAAAGAAATACTGGAACAGTGATGTCATAATCTCAACCTCTCCTTTCTGTTTCCTGTGTACTGGAGAAACAGGCTGGCTAATGTGATTCAGGTGTGTGCGTGATTGAGGCGTGTTTATGCTCTCTGAGGTGTGTTCTCTGTCTCAGCACAGGTTGCAGGTGGGAATGAGACTCAGGCGTGTTTATGCTCTCTGAGGTGTGTTCTCTGTCTCAGCACAGGTTGAAGGTAGGAATGAGACTCAGGTGTGTTCATACTTTCTCAGGTGCTTAGAGTACAGACAGCAGGCGTGTTCTCTGTCTGAGTTGTGTGGAGCACAGGTTGCAGGTAGGAATGAGACTCAGGTGTGTTCATACTTTCTCAGGTGCTTAGAGTACAGACAGCAGGCGTGTTCTCTGTCTGAGTTGTGTGGAGCACAGGTTGCAGGTAGGAATGAGACTCAGGTGTGTTCATACTTTCTCAGGTGCTTAGAGTACAGACAGCAGGCGTGTTCTCTGTCTGAGTTGTGTGGAGCACAGGTTGCAGGTAGGAATGAGACTCAGGTGTGTTCATACTTTCTCAGGTGCTTAGAGTACAGACAGCAGGCGTGTTCTCTGTCTGAGTTGTGTGGAGCACAGGTTGCATGTAAGAATGAGACTCAGGTGTGTTCATACTTTCTCAGGTGCTTAGAGTACAGACAGCAGGCGTGTTCTCTGTCTGAGTTGTGTGGAGCACAGGTTGCAGGTAGGAATGAGACTCAGGTGTGTTCATACTTTCTCAGGTGTGTAGAATACGGAATGCAGATCTGTTTTTGGTCTCAGTTGTGTGGAGCACAGGTTGCAGGTGAGAGTTAGACTCAGGTGTGTTCCTTCTCTTCCAGGAGTGTGCAGGAGTGTGGGGGTGTGTCCCAATACTTGAAAAATGCACCCTCCCTTCCTCCACTACCACCTCCTCTACTCCTTGCCCCAGAAACGGATCTTTGTGTTTTAATCTAATGTCGCTGATTACATCTTAATTACGTATTAATGGTTACATATGAATTAATGTCTCGACGCAAACTGCAATGTCAGGTAAATTGTATACTGTACATGCAAATACTTGTACTGAAAACGTTCAGACAGTTTTGCATACTTCTGGGTAGGAGAGGAGTGGTAGTGGGGGAGTGGAGGAAAGGAGGTAGGAGAGGAGTGGTAGTGGGGGAGTGGAGGAAGGGAGATGGGGAGTGAAGAATATTGGGACACACCCATCGTCTCAGTTGTGTGTGAGACTCAGGTGTGTCCTCTGTTTCTCAGGTGCGTGGAGGAGTACAGGTTGGCTCCAGACGGGCGTACCTGTGTGTTACAGTCAGAGACATGCGAGGGCCCGGCTTGTCAGCGACACAACACCCGCTTCAACGACACGCTGTTCGGAGAAATGCTCCACGGCTACAACAACAAGACCCAGAGGGTACACCTGGGCCAAGTGTTCCAGATGACCTTCAGGTGAGCGCCATTTCCACGACCAGTCATTCATTCATCACGTAGCAGACACAGGTGTACCTGCAGTGTCCCATCACATTTATTTTTATTTATTTTAAAGCTAATTTAAATCAAACATGAATGCTCCGTGGTCTTGTTTTGAATCCCAGCCCTCTTTATTTGCACTTAGGCAGAGCAAGAGATGAAACAATGAAATGCAAATCTGTACGACGGGTCTCATGACACATCGTTGCTAACGTGCTAAATTTTCACGAGCGCCTGCAAATACATTAGGCAGAGTTAATCACTGGAAGTGTGTTCTTAAGGCCACTATATGCTGAAAAGGATGTAAATTCAAATGGACACCTCAACAATTCATGTAGTGATAGGTAAATGTAATTATTGCTTTCAGTGCATGAGAGGGTGCATAAGTGACTAGCAAATTATTTATATATTACATCTTCATGATCACAAAAATAAACTTTGCCTGTTCATTTCACAATGTGTCTTCATGATATGGAATGATTTCATCAGGAGAGATGTAACAGGGCTGGTCTTGTTTCACATGTGTAATTAACAATACCAATCACTGCTATTCCATGTTACCTATGTTGGACTTACTCAGTAATAACCTCTTGTTACCAAATTAGTTACAATTTAACTGTACAGGTGCAACTAAATGTAAGGTGTTACCTCGTATTCCATAAAATGAACACTTCTTGGCAGTTATTTGGTGGTACTTTCTATTTTTCCGTCATTGAATACAGGTTTATGTGATTATTTATATATGGCATTAAAGCAAAGAAAGCCAGTCAGGACCGGGAATTAATAGAAAGTTTATGTACAATTTAATGTTTTTGGGAAAAGTTTTCTAGTTGATGATGATGATGATAGCAATGCTGATATCACTTCCTCTGGCACACACAACATTACATTAGGAATAATATGAGTTTACCCGTAAGGGTGTAGAATTTGGGACTGAAATTTCACCCTGTCCACAATGAGTACAGTACATCACTGTTAGCCACAGGGAATACCACTCACAGATATGACTCTCCCAAGATAGCTGTATCAGCGTTGGCAGTAGATTGAAAACTGTATGTCATTTACTGGTGATTTAACACTAGGACCTTCAGGGCCTGGAGACTGCATTTGTAGCGGTGCGAAACTACAAATGTATGGCTTTGATCTGGCTGTGACAGATCTCGGATCATGGTGGCCAAAAGGGGGATACACCATACTTTACATCTCCTATTTTTCTTCCCTGCTCCCCAGACTGCTGCATCAGGCCTTTTGAAAACTAATTTTACGGCCGTTGTTTTTGAACAAATTCCAGAAACCGCATGGCTTAGTGTTATATGCCTATTTTATCTGCTCTCTCGTTGCCTTTACACAGTCTCCTAATTCTGCTGCAATAAAGAGAAGGCCTTCAGGGGATTTGTAAGAGTTGTGAGTGATTTAAATTGCAGTGAGCATAACGGGGAGGCCAAGTCTGTACTGTGGGTCACCTGGACCGGGACATACAGACAATCAGCAGAGGTTCATTTGCCTTTTTTCATGTAATACTATTTTATACTGCTTCTGAAGAAACATGGCAAATATGTGCACAAAATAGTTATGTATCTGAAAGAGTGGATTTTACAAGATATCAAAATGTAACTTTATAACTTGCCCATGGATAACACTTAAAGGAAATCTCATTGGCACTTGGACAGGGTATGCAAATACATACCCCTCAACAACTCACCCCTTTCAACTAGTTTTTTCAACTTCTTACTTGTATAACAGGGGGGTGTGACAAGGGCCAATCAGTTTCAGGATTTTTCCCCAACTTCTGTTCCTAATTATTTAATGAGCTCAATCATATCTTGATCTGTCATTTGTCTTAGCACCAGCTACAGGTGCAGGCCGCAAGTGTATCATAAAATATTTTTTTTCTGGTCAAGCAGGAGTGAAGCATGGAGCTATCAGAAAACTAAAACTAAGGTAATAATTGTTTGGAATAAAAACCAGCACGCAGAGTTGGGCACCCCGGTTGTAGAACCTTTGTTGCCCGATAATTTCAGGGACATGGCCTTCAGGTAATGACATCAAATTGGTCTGACTCTTTGGTGTAACAGTCTTCCAAAATCTACATTTTGTAACTAAATATATTCTGTAATTGAGTTCTGAAGAGATTATCACCGTGTATCAACAGTGGACATTTGGTGAAAATGGAGAACGGTAGCCCTTTATGTACAGATTTGCTGTCAATAATTTTGGTTCTTTAATTTTGTGAACATTTATAAAAAATTTAATCATTATGCTAGTGAAAAATGTCATCATGGACAGTACGAAAAAAAGTGAGATGGTGAAAAGTTTTTAATAAGCATTAATGCAGAAACATGAGCTTGGGCTGGTGGTGTTGTCTAACAGAATGAAGGCCCAGATCTCTCAGCTGTGATCTCTCTCCTGGTAATAACTCGTTCACTAATAAAGACAGATGATGCCTACAGGCTTGGGTTTTCATCACCATAAAGAATGAGACGTTTTCTGTGTTTCCACAACTAATGGTTTAACATAGTCTGCAATTGATTTATCTGATTACATCAACCCCAATGGATGGTTAATTTTGATTAATAATTTAGCAACTATGATTACAGATTGTTGTTGTGGTAGTATTTTGTGTGCACTGGAGAGGGAGTGGGCATCTACCCATAAACATGAGGACTATACACTGGTGTATACTGCACAGGCCTTTTTTTAAAATAAAACAATAGGAAACCGATGTTAGTTTTTTTTAATCTAATGGTAGTGTAGTATAATGGTTAAGGACCTGGCCTTGTAACCGAAAGGTTGCAGGTTCAATTCCCAGGTAGGACACTGCCGTTGCATCCTTAACCTGTATCCTTAACCTGAATCGCTTCAGTATATATCTAGCTGTATAAATGGTTAATATGTAAAAAAATAAATAAATGCTAAAAGGTTGTGCAAGTCGCTCTGGATAAGAGCGTAATGTAATGGCACCATGGATGTCACCGGTGATATTAAGGTAGGCTCTTATGGGAGTCACTGCAGGTGAGTGAGTGAGTGAGTGAGTGAGTGAGTGAGTGAGTGAGTGAGTGAGTGAGTGAGTGAGTGAGTGAGTGAGTGAGTGAGTGAGAGTGAGTGAGTGAGTGAGTGAGTGAGTGAGTGAGTGAGTGAGTGAGTGAGTGAGTGAGTGAGTGAGTGAGTGAGTGAGTGAGTGAGTGAGTGAGTGAGTGAGTGAGTGCATTATTAAGCTGCTCACACAGTTTGAAAAGAAAAATGTATTCAGACTTTTAAGTAGTTCTTTTAAGAATTCAATGTTTGGAACCCAAAGTGTTCGTTAGAGGACAATTATCTTGAAATTTCTTTTAATCATATATGACAGCAGTGATTAAAGGAAATTTACAAGAGAGTGCCGTTTTTGAGTGCTCTACCCCATCTGCTTTCAAGCAAAAGATCCAACAGCTTTCCACGATTTGATGTTCTCACGCATCTTTTAATACCGAAATATGCTAATTCGGACAGTAAAACTGAAAACTCACCAGAGCAAAATAGGTTAAAAATAGGTAGCAGTTTTTGGTGCCTCTGCAATTGAACAGAAGAGTGCGAGAGCTAATAGAAATCGGCGGGAAAGATCTCACACAGAACGTTGCCCTGCGTAGCGTTAATTAGAGTTAGTGATTCAATCGTGAAACGTGAGCAGTCGTTGTTTGTAAGGACAGCCTGCAGCTTGGGGAAGAACAAGAACACTGTGTTCTTCCGTCAGTGAGTGTCCACAGGTTTTACCTCACCCCCCTTTCTGCTCAATGTGAACACTGGGTGTTTACCACCCTTTTGAATAGCTTTAATTAACTGACACAAACATGACCTATCACATTAGGAGCAGTCTCCCCAAGTAAGCTGTGTAAATGTTAAATGGGTTTCATGCACTTTTGGCAAACGAGGAAAGAAAAGCAGAGATGTGCAGGTTTACAGCAGATTTGTCACAGGTTGTAAGTGCTTGTGTGTGTGTGTGTGTGTGTGTGTGTGTGTGTGTGTGTGAGTGTGTGAGAGAGAGAATGGGTGTACCTGGATGTGTGCTCACAGTCTCTCAGTGTGTGTGTGTGTGTGTGTGTGTGTGTGAGTGAGAGAGAGAATGGGTGTACCTGGATGTGTGCTCACAGTCTCTCAGTGTGTGTGAGTGTGTGTGTGTGTGTGTGTGAGAGAGAGAATGGGTGTACCTGGATGTGTGCTCACAGTCTCTCAGTGCGTGTGAGTGTGTGTGTGTGTGTGTGTGTGTTAGTGCGTGTGTGTGTGTGTGTGTGTGTGTGTTAGTGCGTGTGTGTGTGTGTGTGTGTGTGTGAGTGTTAGTGCGTGTGTGTGTGTGTGTGTGTGTGTGTGTGTGTGTGTGTGTGTGTGTGAGACAGAGAATCGGTGTACCTGGATGTGTGCTCACACAGTCTCTCAGTGCGTGTGGCTTCTCCCAGCAGCCCTGTGTGATCTGAGCCGTCCGGAGGGGGAGGCGGGGTTTGGAGTGACAGCGGGCCATCCATCAGCAGGGGCCTCTATTTTCCATCCCTGTCACTAAGCGACCCGCCGCCTCCCCAAACTCCCGTCTCCCTCAGGGTCCCCCTCAGAGACGATGGAGAGAAAGAGCTGATCTGTGACTGTGGGCGCTCAATCACACACACACACCCTCCAAAAGTATAACGCCGGGGAGTCCTTCCTTCCGCAAGAACTGGAGATGTATTCTTGGAGTTGCATTTTGACATTTGTCTACGTTTTGGAGGGTTAGAAAGCAGAGTGGTGTAGGAAACTAAGTAATAATAATAATAAACTTAGTTTATAAAAACTCATAATTGCATGAATTCAATCAATGAGTCATTCATCTGTTCAGTCCTTCGCTCATGAGTCGTAACTAAATGCACATGTATGAATAAACTGTGACTCAAAAGGAATGGAAATGTTGATTGAATCCAGACAAGTTTCAAAGTAATAGTACATGGAGGTCATTTGACTGCAAGGAAAGTACGGTGAGGATGAATCCATTGGGTAATTAGTCTGTCAGTACATTGCTGGAATGGGATAGAAATAGAAAAAGGTAAACTCTCAGGGATATTATTTCAGGTTATATCAACCGCCTTCTGATGTCTGGGTTTTCAGCGTCTTTGGCTATCGTGCTAACGGCGGGTTTATCATGCCGTGGTTACACAGTGCGGTCGAGATGGGCTGCCGTGGTTACACAGTGCGGTCGAGATGGGCTGCCGTGGTTACACAGTGCGGTCGAGATGGGCTGCCGTGGTTCCACAGTGCGGTCGAGATGGGCTGCCGTGGTTACACAGTGCGGTCGAGATGGGCTGCCGTGGTTACACAGTGCGGTCGAGATGGGCTGCCGTGGTTACACAGTGCGGTCGAGATGGGCTGCCGTGGTTACACAGTGCGGTCGAGATGGGCTGCCGTGGTTACACAGTGCGGTCGAGATGGGCTGCCGTGGTTACACAGTGCGGTCGAGATGGGCTGCCGTTGTTACACAGTGCGGTCGAGATGGGCTGCCGTGGTTACACAGTGCGGTCGAGATGGGCCCGTAATCATGTCGCACGCAACTCAGTCCCTGGACCTGAGTGCAAATGAGAGAAAGCAATTAAAAGCGAGGGAGGCACAAAGAGAAAAGTAGAGTTAGTACCCCTAGAGTCCTCGCCTCATCGATATGCACAGCGCCGGCGCGTCTCCAGGGCGTCCCAGCTGCACATCTGTTAAACAGAACTTGTGCGGGCTAACGAGGCTCGGAGGGAAGTGCGCCGATGCAGAGGGGTCATGGAGGACAGTCGTTCAGGCGGTACGCCTCGCCACCCATGAGCCAAGCACGTTGGGTTCTGCCAGGTCCAGAAGGCGAGAGCTGGTTAGAGGTGTACCCTCAGCTTCCCGCGACTGTTCTCATTTCACCCCGCGACAAATGCGCCCGTCGCCATAGCGCCTCGCAGTGTGACGTCGTATTGGTAGAATTTTCGTTGGAAATCTTAACTGACTTGCTAAGCTGCAATAAGGTGTCTTTTTTAAATTGATGATGTAAAGCTGTAAGTGATTGTCCTGTGGGCTACATGGTGGTGCAGTAAGTAGCGCTGTCACCTCACAGCAAGAAGGTACCGAGTTTGAATCCCGGCCCGAGGGCCTTTCTGTGCGGAGTTTGTATGTTCTCCCCGTGGGTTTCCTCTGGGTACTCCGGTTTCCTCCCACAGTCCAAACACATGCAGGTTAAGTTAATTGGAGAGTCTAAATTGTCCTAAACTGTCCTTGCTTGTCCTCTCGTGTCATCTTCATCACATCTTCATCACATCCACGTCACTGGATTTGTCCAGCTGAATCTAGCCAAGTCCTAATGAGCCTATTGAATGTGTCCAAATCCAGTTCCAACGCACATTTTCCCACTGGCTGCGAGACTCACCACTGGGCAGCAGTGTGATGTGGCGGTTAAAGACCTGCGGAGCTTAACTGTTTCTGATTGAAATCCCAGGCGTGGCGCAGCAGTTGCACCCTTGAGCAAAGGTACTTAACCTTAATTGCTTCAGCGTAACCACATTTATGAAGGGGTGTAAAAAAAATAAAAAACAAACAAAAAAAAAGCTGTGAGAGGCTTGATAAGGGTGCTTGCTACAAACAAATTAAAGTAAACAGTCACATTAGGCCTTTGGGGACCATCTGAGCTACAGTCTCAGGTGATTGTGGGTAAACGGCTCTTTGAGGGGTCTGAATGGATCTATGTGGCTCCCCTCCCCGAGGCTGCCTGGGCTACAACTGATTGGATTTCCTTCAAATTCTTTCTAGGTTTTGTCAGATACCTTTGTCTTCTTTAAATTTTATTACACGTTTTATTAGCTTTGTTCATTATTATTTTAAGTGTAAAATCAATTTCACGTCCCCCTCTCTGGGGGACTATTTTATCACTTTGAGGGAATAAAAATGAATTTTAAATGAGCGGTATTGCTGGCAGGCATTATAACCCTCTCTAAGCTTTCCGACCCCCCCCCCCCCCACACACAAAGAGCATAAGTCAACCTCCCCGATGGAGAGGGAGATTTAGGTTTAGGTAAAGGTAGAGCTTAGCCGCGTTGTGGGACGATTTGCTGTAGCGCGGGCGTATTGAGCACTGAACGGAGGCTCTGGCCTTTCGGCTGCCGGATTCGATTGCCACTCTAACAAGGCTGTCAGCACCAGAAGGTGGGGTGTATAGGTTGAGCCCCACCTTCTTGTGTATAGGGACAGAGAAGGAAGGTGCTATCTGCTGAAAGTGCAGCGTTTTCTCCCCCACTGACAACTCGTTGGCAGCAAGACAGAGTCAGCGCGTTCTGGCCTCATTGTCGAGTCTGCTAAATAACCTTCCAGGGGTGACCTAACAGTTCATACACGAAGCGCTTAGCCCAGCTGACACAAACTGCGGAATACGGAAGATGCGGATTGGAATTCCATTGGTCATGAGACGTGACTTCATGATGAGAATCTTCTGTTTTAAACAGTCTCGGAACATTCTATTGTTACAAGCGAGGTCTGTAAAGGTCACAGAAAACAAATCAATCGATATTCAATCAATATTTATTTATATAGCGCATTTCACAACAAGTTGTCACAATGCACTTCACAGCAAAACAGCAAAACCCAGCCTAAACTCCCCACAAGAGCAAAAATCCCAGGCATTTCACGTATAAACTTCCTAGCAACATCCCCTAATGATAACTACATATTATGTAAAAATATCATGGAGGATACATATCAAAAGCATTTTTATAATGGTCCAAAAAAAAGTAGACGTTGACTTTTTTTTTGTTCCAAACAACAGTCAACACTCAACAGTGGTCCCATTATAGAATAGTACCAAGAAACTCACAGTTTTGAATCGTAGATGCTACATTGCTCTTGCATTTGAATGAAGTGGTCAACCTGAAAGGATATGATGTCACATCCTGTCCTTAAGCAGTTGTAAAATGATGCCCTCTCCTTTCAGAAAATTATCCTTTTCTCATTCACAAATACACACACATACATATTTTCATGGCCACACTGCAAACACTCACACACAAACACACACACACAGATAGTCAGCTCTGCTCTTTCACCCTTTAACAGGGTTAATACTGTGATGATAATAAGAAGAAGAAGAAGAAGAAGAAGAAGAAGAAGAAGAAGAAGAAGAAGAAGAAGAAGAAGAAGAAGAAGAAGAAGAAGAAGAAGAAGAAGAAGAAGAAGAAGAAGATCTCAGCATCCGCTTGGTGTTTAGAAATAGAGCACGTCTCCTTGCCAAGGAATAAAATTTTACTTTTCTGGGAACTTAGAGCTTCAATCTGCTACTTGAAAATCCATGAAATCCCCACATTTCTACCTCAGCATGAACCCTGAAACCAGTAAGCTGTTATACGGTCCGAAGCAGATTCAGATAGGAAGTCAGCTGTCATTCTCATAAGATGGTTAGTATGGTCTCCTGAGACAGGTTTGACAAAATATTAGAGTACAAGCATGGGGGGTATAATATATAATGCTGCTATCATGTAAAAGCGTAGTGCACAGCAAAAAATGTGGTGTACATTTAACACCCGAGGTTGTTTATATGAGTCCGTTTAAACAGCCCAGGGTGTTGAATGTACACCAGCAGTGTTAGATCTACACTGACATGTTTGCTGTGTGGGGATATTACGTTATGACAGGTGTTTTTAATAAAGGCCTCCATTGTGCTGTTTCATGAACACAGGCTCCCTCTGTAAGTTGACGTTTGGCGCCATTGTGGTTACAAATCTCTACCCTCTCCTCCCTCATCCCTCTGAGTTCTGAGTTTTTTCGATGAAGAACAGTGTTTTTGTTTATTAGATGTGAGATTTATCACGGTCACATGAAACCCATGGTGATTTAACCAATCAGAGTGTGTTGCTTTGGATATCAAGTGATTTTGCTTAGCCTATGAAAGTCAGTGGTTGACAGTGCATGGTAGCTCCACCCATTACGAGGGCAACAAATCAGCTCTCTTGCCTATCTGTTTTTATTAACGCTGCATAGGGCCGTCTGAATAAGTTGTGCCATTATAGTTATAAATAAGGGCTAAGAGACAAGCAAGAGGGGCATAAAATTATCATACACTCATGCATGGCATCGTATTAGCCAAAAAACAGGAAATATTTACAGAGGTGGTCAGAAAGTAAAAAAAAGTCCAGGGGTCAGAAAGTTCTGCCATGTGTTTATTCCACCCATTAACTCAGCCAGCTGATTGCACTCATTAGTTCTACCTCCTGGCTGAAGAAAATACTGGATTTTACTGGATCTGAACCTGGATTTTTCCACCTGTGGATATTTAGCAGTACCTTTTAGAGGCAAACACTTACCTGGTATCATATGCTGAGAGAGCAGACTGCCAGTCATGCCCCAAACAAATACTCAAATGGAGGGATTTAGTATGCCGTATTTTAATTACTGCTCCAAGCTAGTGCATTGTATTAGCACTTAATTATGTGCTAATTGGATGAGTGGTAATCGTATCCGTTTGCAATGCTATTTGAAGAGCCTTTTTCAAACATTGGTTGTTATTAGTTTATATCTGGAGCTATTTTTTATGAAGCTAATATTTTTGTGAAGTACTTTGGCATCAGAGGCATTATGTTAATGATATAATGCAGCAGTGGTCCCCAACCCTGTCCCTGGAGTTCTACCCTCCTGTAGGTTTTCACTCCAACCGAGAGCTTGCCCCTCATTCAACAGCTAGAGATCTCATTCAGCTGCTATTTTGTAGAATCAGATGTGCCAAATTACGGTCGAAATGAAAACCTACAAGGACGGTAGATCTCCAGGAAGTGCATCGGGGACCGCTGTCGTGCGGCACAGGAGCGTTCAGACAGAACAGCGAGACCTGCGACGGTCTGCTGCAGAAGGCGGCGCCAGGGTGCGACTGCTCGAGGATGTTGAAGATCCCCCCGGGGCATTGATTCATCACAGAGGGGAGACGGTTAGCTGGGGGGACGGGTGAATCGAGGTGATCAACGTTCTTTCTGATGAGTTCTGTCCTGTGACCTCAAGAACCACCGCCGGACCACCGCCAAGCCACCGCATGCATTCGCCCTCAGCCCTGCTCAGTCCATTGTTGTTTTTCTTCAGTGAAATTCCTGTGCGTGTCTTTGTTTACTTATATTTTCCGGTATTCTTTTCTCCATCTTTTTTATTTTTTCTTAATCGTGAGCGTGAAAGACTTGCGTACAGCCAGTTTTTTTTTGACACTTTTAAATCATAGGAGTGGCAATTGATGAGATCTGGATCACCAGTGCTCTCTAGTGTTCAAATTAATTACTGCACCCCAGGTTACTGTGCATACCATCCAGAATGAATGTACCCCATATAGTGATCATTTTATTTATGTATTTATTTTTCAGGCAGCACCAGCTTATATATATATATATATATATATATATGTATATGATAAGATGTAAAATGTTTTGTGGGGTTTAATATTTCTGAGGGCTAGCTGACACAAACAAACATTGTAAAATGGTGTAACAGGCAACACGTTGTAAGGAGGGTTGACACTTAGCCTATCCCCCTTAAGGTGAGAAGTTCTTTATGAAATAATCACCTTGGTTGTATAGCTTACATAACTGAGTACTAGTCATCCTTCTGTCAGTTATCAATTGCTTTTCATCCTGACTTCTTTTGTAAAAATGTGACGTCAGTGGTTCCTACACCAATGAGTTCAGTTGTGGTTACTGGAAGCACAATTCAGAATTTGCTGTAACTTGAAGAGTTTGCATTGCTATGACGCCCTTGGATACTGCCAAGGACACAGTTGAATTCTCTGAAAATAAAAATGTCCTCTGTTCAGGGAAGATGGTTGAACTGTGGAACACACCCCCTCATCGTGGTCCCCCCTAAATTACATGGAAGAGATGTGTCGTTGTCCCCCAGGCTCACATGGATTACTGCTTTCTAAAATAAAAGCACAGAAGAACATACTACAGCTCCCATTGGGTGGTGTTGATAAAACAGCTCCGTGTTGTCTAAAAGCCTGCGGTTGTTATGCACTTCAGGTACTCAGACTCAGCATGTAAAGTCAGAATCTGACTGAACCTGTAAGTCAAATGTTTTATAATAATAGCTTACCGCTTACACAGTGTTAAAATCTTAAATGGCTCACTGCTAGTTTGTACACACTGTATGGTTGGTTATAAGTGGCCCTGATATGAATACACACACACACACACACACACACACACACACACACACACACACACACACACACACACACACACACACACACACACACACACACACACACACACACACACACACACACACACACACACACACACACACACACACACACCAGAGGATTCTAGTCAGTCAGAGAGAAAATACAAGCCTGCCTGCCTGAACAGAGAACTGCCTTGAAATCCTTTTTTCTGTGCTGTTTCCGCAAGAGGACAGTCCCATGGCCTACGGTGTTTTGAAAAGAAGGGTCAACTAGTTGATGTGAAAAGGTAGCCCTCAACTGAAGAACTAGAGCAATAGCCACGGGAGAGGAAATGATGTGTGTCTTAAAGGAACAGCGAGCGCATAGGTATAGAGTGCATGGCCTCTCGCGGGGGCCAAATCAATAGTTTCTTTTTGAAATAACATGAAAATTCCCACCGCTATGCCCAGACACTTTTCTGAGGAAGTTGTGCACACACAAATCAAAAAGACAGAATACTAGGCAGTAGGCAGACGTTGGATAGCAGCAGGAAATGCTGTCATTGAGGTGCTTGTGGGACGTACTGTACCTGGGCGAGACCAATGAGCGTGTGGCTGCCATGCCAGTTCCTCTTTATTTAATCACTGCTGGTTTAACAGGGCAGCTGCTATGAATCCACACATTTCCAATGTCTCTGACCGTTTTCAGAAGAGCCACTCTTGATATTTTGTGAAAAGGGCAGCTTACTGAAGAGTAAACGCCCTCTTGTCCCACCCATCATCCTTAACTTTGTTTTGTAAGTTTCTGTTTAACGGGGAAATGGACAGTCCATCCTCCTAAAGTATTTTTTCCACTTTATTCAGACGGGACAAGCAGAAAGGGTTACTGATTGAGATGGGGTCATAGTGCACACATCATCGTGGCGGGGAATTTAACCCCCAGCCACACGGGGGGATTTGTATATGGGTTGAAAGACGGCCACTATACAGACCGGGCCACATAGTCTCCCCCAAGTTTATATCCTTACACACTGTGACACTTTCAGTTCTGGCATTGATGCTCCTTGCCTAAGCTTTTTGAATGCATTTTCCAAGTCACTGCACAAGAGCACATGCTAATGTAAATGCTAATGATGATTGGCAGAGCAAGGCACAACAAATACCAATAAATGATGTGATGTGTGTGTCTATGTACTCCGTAGGTCTATCTTTGATAGTCCACCCACAGCAGTCACAGCACTGTCCTGTCACAGGAGCACATACATAACGCACAGACCAAACAGACGTCTGTGACCGGAACGTTCTGCAAAGACGTAAACGAGGCTTCAGGAGACACTAAGCACCATTCTCGGGAAAAGAGTTCAATGTACTTCAACATTTATGGTCGGTCGGCAAATCGCATATCAAATTCTCCTTAGTGTCACGAGAAGCACTGCAGAGGGTAGAGCTTAGTTTGCTGATCTCCGCTGCGCTTGCTAGTGCCACAGAATCATGGGCTGTTTTAAATATTAAGCAGCGTTCTATTGACTTGCCTATTGATCACGCTTCAAAGCCCGTTAAGTTGATGAATCCTCGAAAACGCTCTTTTATTGAAGCCGTTTGTGTAACGACTTCCCGTGGGCTGGGCACAAAACACTCCCCGCCCCCGCCTCTTCCCTTGTCCAAACTTCGTAGTGAAAAAGAGGAGAGACGTTCGGGTCCCGCGCTGAACGGCCGGTTCTTCCGTTTAGCTGGCGGAGATGAGCGGGGAGTCGCCGTGGCTTTGCCTGAGGGGAACCCATAAGGTGCCTGCTTTGAGGGGGCCCTTTGAAGCCAGGAAAACGGGCGGAATTCCAGGAGCGAGCTCCGGGAAGGAAGCTCACGCCACGGGACTCGCTCTTGTGTAAATTCGGCCTCCATTCGATTCCTCCGATAGGCCCTCAGACTGCACTAGGGAAGACAGCAGTAAGCAGTGTGCGGCGTGCACGATCTTAGCCAAAACATTTTATGTGCCTTCAGCTGCATTGCACCTCCCTCTAAGGCAGAAATGCCTAATCATATCCAAAAAGGGCCGGTGTGGGTACAGGTTTTTGTTTTAGCCCGGCACTATGACACCTGATTCTACTTTTCGAGGTCTTGATTGAAGACCATAATTGGTTATTTAATTGAATCAGGTGTCGTAGGGCTGGGCTAAAACCTGCACCCACAGTGACCATTCTCGGATAAGATTGGACGGCCCTGCTCTAAGATGTATCACTTCTGTCTCTTAGAAATTACGCAACCAAACCTCCACAGTCATTACACAACCCAATGCCTGACCATATGTTGGAGGAACAGCATACATATCTACCTTTATTTGAATTTACGTACAGGCTACAGTACTTAATGGCAACACTGATTTGCCCTTCACATTGCTATCATTACACGCTTCTCATGTAGTAACAGTGTTATAAAGACAGTTCCTTGCTATCTATTCCTCAATTGTCTTGTGCAGCATTGTGGTCTGACCTGCTGGGGATTTTCAAGGCAGTGGTGCTAAAAAAGCACTATTTTACAACCTCTTGTTGATCCTGAGGGAGGCAGCTGAGGAGATAGCTGTGGACGCAGTGGACCGTATTCTGTTTGTCTGCCGCACTCTTGCACCGCTCAAACTCGGTCGCAGATGGGTCTTCCCGAGCATAGCTCTAAATCGACCGGGAAATGGTTGGTTAACTGACCACAAAATGACTGTTTGGCAATGGCCATCTCAGTTTCAGACTCAAACCTACACAAACATGTACGGTTGGAATTGAAGGAGGCCGAGCACAAGCGTAGACTGAAGGATCTTGAGAGATTCTATATGGAGATATGGTCACAGATTCCCCCGGTACGATCACCAATCTGATAAAAGGCTATAGAAGATGACTCAGTAGTGTTCAGTAGTAGTATAGAAGATGACTCAGTAGTGCTCAGTAGTAGTATAGAAGGTGACTCAGTAGTGCTCAGTAGTAGTATAGAAGATGACTCAGTAGTGCTCAGTAGTAGTATAGAAGATGACTCCGTAGCGCTCAGTAGTAGTATAGAAGATGACTCAGTAGTGCTCAGTAGTAGTATAGAAGATGACTCAGTAGTGCTCAGTAGTAGTATAGAAGATGACTCCGTAGCGCTCAGTAG
The DNA here is from genome assembly GCA_029718625.1 of Synaphobranchus kaupii. Classification (NCBI taxonomy): domain Eukaryota; kingdom Metazoa; phylum Chordata; class Actinopteri; order Anguilliformes; family Synaphobranchidae; genus Synaphobranchus; species Synaphobranchus kaupii. The sequence continues at coordinate 12,717,851 of CM056376.1, forward strand.
TAGTATAGAAGATGACTCCGTAGCGCTCAGTAGTAGTATAGAAGATGACTCAGTAGTGTTCAGTAGTAGTATAGAAGATCACTCAGTAGTGCTCAGTAGTAGTATAGAAGATGACTCAGTAGTGCTCAGTAGTAGTATAGAAGATGACTCAGTAGCGCTCAGTAGTAGTATAGAAGATGACTCCGTAGCGCTCAGTAGTAGTATAGAAGATGACTCCGTAGCGCTCAGTAGTAGTATAGAAGATGACTCCGTAGCGCTCAGTAGTAGTATAGAAGATGACTCAGTAGTGCTCAGTAGTAGTATAGAAGATGACTCCGTAGCGCTCAGTAGTAGTATAGAAGGTGACTCAGTAGTGCTCAGTAGTAGTATAGAAGATGACTCAGTAGTGCTCAGTAGTAGTATAGAAGATGACTCCGTAGCGCTCAGTAGTAGTATAGAAGATGACTCAGTAGTGCTCAGTAGTAGTATAGAAGATGACTCAGTAGTGCTCAGTAGTAGTATAGAAGATGACTCAGTAGTGCTCAGTAGTAGTATAGAAGATGACTCCGTAGCGCTCAGTAGTAGTATAGAAGATGACTCAGTAGCGCTCAGTAGTAGTATAGAAGGTGACTCAGTAGCGCTCAGTAGTAGTATAGAAGATTACTCAGTAGTGTTCAGTAGTAGTATAGAAGATGACTCAGTAGTGTTCAGTAGTAGTATAGAAGATGACTCAGTAGTGCTCAGTAGTAATATAGAAGATGACTCCGTAGCGCTCAGTAGTAGTATAGAAGATGACTCAGTAGCGCTCAGTAGTAGTATAGAAGATGACTCCGTAGCGCTCAGTAGTAGTATAGAAGATGACTCAGTAGCGCTCAGTAGTAGTATAGAAGATGACTCAGTAGTGTTCAGTAGTAGTATAGAAGATGACTCAGTAGTGCTCAGTAGTAGTATAGAAGATGACTCCGTAGCACTCAGTAGTAGTATAGAAGATGACTCAGTAGTGCTCAGTAGTAGTATAGAAGATGACTCAGTAGTGCTCAGTAGTAGTATAGAAGATGACTCAGTAGTGCTCAGTAGTAGTATAGAAGATGACTCCGTAGCGCTCAGTAGTAGTATAGAAGATGACTCAGTAGTGCTCAGTAGTAGTATAGAAGATGACTCAATAGTGCTCAGTAGTAGTATAGAAGATGACTCAGTAGTGCTCAGTAGTAGTATAGAAGATGACTCAGTAGTGCTCAGTAGTAGTATAGAAGATGACTCAGTAGTGCTCAGTCGTAGTATAGAAGATGACTCAGTAGTGCTCAGTAGTAGTATAGAAGATGACTCAGTAGTGCTCAGTAGTAGTATAGAAGATGACTCAGTAGTGCTCAGTAGTAGTATAGAAGATGACTCAGTAGTGCTCAGTAGTAGTATAGAAGATGACTCAGTAGTGCTCAGTAGTAGTATAGAAGATGACTCAGTAGTGCTCAGTAGTAGTATAGAAGATGACTCAGTAGTGCTCAGTAGTAGTATAGAAGATGACTCAGTAGTGCTCAGTAGTAGTATAGAAGATGACTCAGTAGTGCTCAGTCGTAGTATAGAAGATGACTCAGTAGTGTTCAGTAGTAGTATAGAAGATGACTCAGTAGTGCTCAGTAGTAGTATAGAAGATGACTCAGTAGTGTTCAGTAGTAGTATAGAAGATGACTCCGTAGCGCTCAGTAGTAGTATAGAAGATGACTCAGTAGTGCTCAGTAGTAGTATAGAAGATGACTCAGTAGTGCTCAGTAGTAGTATAGAAGATGACTCTGTAGCGCACAGTAGTAGTATAGAAGATGACTCAGTAGTGCTCAGTAGTAGTATAGAAGATGACTCAGTAGTGCTCAGTAGTAGTATAGAAGATGACTCAGTAGTGCTCAGTAGTAGTATAGAAGAGGACTCAGTAGTGTTCAGTAGTAGTATAGAAGATGACTCAGTAGTGCTCAGTAGTAGTATAGAAGTTGACTCAGTAGTGCTCAGTAGTAGTATAGAAGATGACTCCGTAGCGCTCAGTAGTAGTATAGAAGATGACTCAGTAGTGCTCAGTAGTAGTATAGAAGATGACTCAGTAGTGCTCAGTAGTAGTATAGAAGATGACTCCGTAGCGCTCAGTAGTAGTATAGAAGATGACTCAGTAGTGCTCAGTAGTAGTATAGAAGATGACTCAGTAGTGCTCAGTAGTAGTATAGAAGATGACTCAGTAGTGTGCAGTAGTAGTATAGAAGATGACTCAGTAGTGTTCAGTAGTAGTATAGAAGATGACTCAGTAGTGCTCAGTAGTAGTATAGAAGATGACTCAGTAGTGCTCAGTAGTAGTATAGAAGATGACTCAGTAGTGCTCAGTAGTAGTATAGAAGAGGACTCAGTAGTGTTCAGTAGTAGTATAGAAGATGACTCAGTAGTGTTCAGTAGTAGTATTGAAGATGACTCAGTAGTGCTCAGTAGTAGTATAGAAGATGACTCAGTAGTGTTCAGTAGTAGTATAGAAGATGACTCAGTAGTGTTCAGTAGTAGTATAGAAGATGACTCAGTAGTGCTCAGTAGTAGTATAGAAGATGACTCAGTAGTGTTCAGTAGTAGTATAGAAGATGACTCAGTAGTGCTCAGTAGTAGTATAGAAGATGACTCAGTAGTGTTCAGTAGTAGTATAGAAGATGACTCAGTAGTGCTCAGTAGTAGTATAGAAGATGACTCAGTAGTGCTCAGTAGTAGTATAGAAGATGACTCAGTAGTGCTCAGTAGTAGTATAGAAGATGACTCAGTAGTGTTCAGTAGTTGTATAGAAGATGACTCAGTAGTGTTCAGTAGTAGTATAGAAGATGACTCAGTAGTGCTCAGTAGTAGTATAGAAGATGACTCAGTAGTGCTCAGTAGTAGTATAGAAGATGACTCAGTAGTGTTCAGTAGTAGTATAGAAGATGACTCAGTAGTGCTCAGTAGTAGTATAGAAGATGACTCAGTAGTGCTCAGTAGTAGTATAGAAGATGACTCAGTAGTGTTCAGTAGTAGTATAGAAGATGACTCAGTAGTGCTCAGTAGTAGTATAGAAGGTGACTCAGTAGTGCTCAGTAGTTGTATAGAAGATGACTCAGTAGTGTTCAGTAGTAGTATTGAAGATGACTCAGTAGTGCTCAGTAGTAGTATAGAAGATGACTCAGTAGTGCTCAGTAGTAGTATTGAAGATGACTCAGTAGTGCTCAGTAGTAGTATAGAAGATGACTCAGTAGTGCTCAGTAGTAGTATTGAAGATGACTCAGTAGTGCTCAGTAGTAGTATAGAAGATGACTCAGTAGTGTTCAGTAGTAGTATTGAAGATGACTCAGTAGTGCTCAGTAGTAGTATAGAAGATGACTCAGTAGTGCTCAGTAGTAGTATATAAGATGACTCAGTAGTGTTCAGTAGTAGTATAGAAGATGACTCAGTAGTGCTCAGTAGTAGTATAGAAGATGACTCAGTAGTGCTCAGTAGTAGTATAGAAGGTGACTCAGTAGTGCTCAGTAGTTGTATAGAAGATGACTCAGTAGTGCTCAGTAGTAGTATTGAAGACGACTCAGTAGTGCTCAGTAGTAGTATAGAAGATGACTCAGTAGTGTTCAGTAGTAGTATTGAAGATGACTCAGTAGTGCTCAGTAGTAGTATAGAAGATGACTCAGTAGTGTGCAGTAGTAGTATAGAAGATGACTCAGTAGTGTTCAGTAGTAGTATAGAAGATGACTCAGTAGTGCTCAGTAGTAGTATAGAAGGTGACTCAGTAGTGCTCAGTAGTTGTATAGAAGATGACTCAGTAGTGCTCAGTAGTAGTATAGAAGTGACTCAGTAGTGTTCAGTAGTAGTATTGAAGATGACTCAGTAGTGCTCAGTAGTAGTATAGAAGATGACTCAGTAGTGTTCAGTAGTAGTATTGAAGATGACTCAGTAGTGTTCAGTAGTAGTATAGAAGATGACTCAGTAGTGTTCAGTAGTAGTATAGAAGATGACTCAGTAGTGCTCAGTAGTAGTATAGAAGATGACTCAGTAGTGTTCAGTAGTAGTATTGAAGATGACTCAGTAGTGCTCAGTAGTAGTATAGAAGATGACTCAGTAGTGTTCAGTAGTAGTATTGAA
>CM056376.1:12722451-12784651 GCA_029718625.1 Synaphobranchus kaupii
TTTCCAGGCAATCCGCGCCGATTTTCGCTACGTGGAAGGGTTAACTTGCGCCTCGAGTCCCAAGAGTTCGTTGAGTTCGGAGATGGAGGGAGAGAGAGGGGGCTGGGTGCAGAGCGAGTTTGGACGGAGCTCTCCGAAATTCCAGCTCTCTCCCACTCCTGTGATGTCAAACCGGGGGGCGGCAAAAAGGGGGTCCGCAGTACTTGGCGGCCCGTGTGTGCGAGCGTGCTGTTTCTCTGGGCAGGGCCTGTGTGAGTGAGCGTGCTGTTTCTCTGGGCGGGGCCTGTGTGAGCGAGCGTGCTGTTTCTCTGGGCAGGGCCTGTGTGAGTGAGCGTGCTGTTTCTCTGGGCGGGGCCTGTGTGAGCGAGCGTGCTGTGTGAGCGAGCGTGCTGTTTCTCTGGGCGGGGCCTGTGTAAGCGAGCGTGCTGTTTCTCTGGGCGGGGCCTGTGTGGAGCGAGCGTGCTGTTTCTCTGGGCGGGGCCTGTGTGAGCGAGCGTGCTGTTTCTCTGGGCAGGGCCCGTGTAACACTGCGCACCGCTCTGCAGAGCCTCGCTCTGGACGATAATCCCCAGAATTCTCAGCTACGGCAGGTCCCTCCTCCCTGCCCCAGTGCCACCAGACATGCAGACAGACAGATGGGCAGATGCTGGGTTCATCATAGTGTGCAGTTTCCTCACAGAAACTGGAAATATTGCAGGGCGGGCACACATCCTTGGCTCACGCTATTTGCGGTTGATGGAAAATGCCTATCCTTGAATACGGTGCCAGTTAAAGCAACGACGATGGCACTTTTTATTTCCCAAGAGGCCTGCAGGAACGAGAGAGAAAACCGCTCATTCATTCATTCACGCTTCCTTTTGTTTGTTTCCTTTTTTCCCTTTTTAAACATTTTCCTACCAACTTTTTCACACAAAAAATAGCTGTTTGTGTCCAATTAGGATTCGCTGCCAGTTTTGCGGAGCTGTCCGAAGAGGAGAGACTAATGGCGGTGGTCGTACCACTACGGCTCTTTGTCTCATGGCCACACTCTGCCCAGTTCCCCAAGATCTGATGAGTTGGGCCAAAAAAGACAGCATTTAGCACTGGGAGAAGCAAGGTTAAACCGGAGCACGGACAACCGCCGCCGTTTCTCATGCCCTATCTGAGCCTGTGACGGCCCGAGCTTTGACACGGCCCGCCCCCTCTACGAGACTCCCCCGCTTACATAGATCCCTTCCCCTTTAAGAACCCAACGTTCAGTCCCCCCGCCCCATTTAAGGTTCTCTCTCTCACTCAGACCCCTCGGCCCCCTTAAGAATTTAGGTTATTCAGAACCCCCATCCCTTTAAGACTCTACCTCATTGAGACCCTCGCGCCTTTAAGACTCTCCCTCATCTACCAAGCGAGAGAGCTGCCAATTAGGGTAGCGTTGGGTGTGTAATGGCATTGCTTCAGAGGCCCCGCACACTTCCCACAGGTGCCCGGGGTCAGGCGAGGACATGCATTCAGCTATTCAAAATATAAGTTCACGGGCCCTGACATCAAAGACCAGTAAGAATAGTCAAATATGTTCCCCTGGCACTCCAGTTCCTTATTAACACATTTGAAAGGGAAACTGGCCGAACCAGCGGTGCTAACAGGAAAGTTACTGCTAGAGTGATATGGACCTCAGGAATTGCATGCTGGGAGCAATTTCATCTGTGAAAGAATAGGAGTGCAACGTGTAGACAATTATTCAGATATATATATATACATACGTATATATACACGGGTGACAAATTAAAGGAAAAACCAACATAAACTGTCTTAGCAAGGTGTTGGGGCCACCACAAGCTGCCAGAACAGCTTCAATGCACCTTGGCATAGATTCTACCTCTAGTCTAACATAGATTCTAATCTCTGGAACTCCAGTGGAGGGATGGAACACTATTCTTCCAAAAGATATTCCCTCATTTGGTGTTTTGATGATGGTGGTGGAGAGTGATGTCTAACACGTCGGTCCAAAAATCTACCATGGGTGTTCAATTGGGTTGAGATCTGGTGACTGCGAACTCTACTGGAGGGATGGAACCATTCTTCCAAAAGATATTACCTCATTTGGTGTTTTGATGATAGTGGCGGAGAGTGCTGTCTAACACGTCGGTTCAAAATCTACCATGGGTGTTCAATTGGGTTGAGATCTGGTGACTGTGCATATGATTCACATCATTTTCATACACATCAAACCATTCAGTGACCCCTCGTGCCCTGTGGATGGGGGCATTGCCATCCTGGAAGAGACCACTCCCATCAGGATATAAATGTTTCATCATAGGATAAAGGTGATCGTTCAGAATAACTTTGTTTTGATGTGCAGTGACTCTTCCCTCTAAAGGGTCAAGTGGACCCAAACCATGCCAGGAAAATGCCCCCACAGCATAACAGAGACACCGGACCCCCTCACTGTAAGGGGGGGGGTTTCCTTTAATCTATCACCTGTCTGTGTGTGTATATATATATATATATATATGCGTGTTTTGCAACTTGTTGTTTCTTACCTTGAAAAAAACACGTTTACCTGTTTCTGACAACCGTATCTGGTTTCAAGTCCCGTAGATTTCGAACAAGGTCTACAAAATTGTAGTAAATGGCTTCCTTTTTTTTTTTTAAAGAAGAAAACAAGTGGACAGGCTGTTTTTTTTTGTCCAGTTAACAAAGAGTCACAGCTTCCAGTTGAGGAAAAGCATGTACAAACCGACACTAGCCTGAGTATTCCACAGGCATGTTGAATGTATGAGGTTGTGGACAGCTATGATAGAGGATACGGAATGCACATGAATCATTCCCATCTAGAATGTAGTTTTCACATGCTCTTTGCAAATTTCACAGCAACCACGCCACGGTGTCTAGCCAGCGGGTGACGCACAACCAATACAGATTAACCATGCGTTCAACACCAGGGGATTAACACTGACTCTATGAAAAAGCGTAATCATACCCCCCCCCCCCCCCCCCCTGAAGTTGGAATGTCTCCAAACTGGGTGTTTGTTGTTTATGCAAGGTTGTTTGGGTTGTACCACTTGCAGGCAACAGTGTCACCTTGACTAGCACCGCCTCCTTTTGACATCACCCAATGGCTGCTCCTTTTCAGCACCCCCCCCCCCCCCCCCCCCCCCCCCCAAAAAACACACATACAATCTGTCCTGCAGACACTGTCAACCTCATACAGCATGACAAAATCTGAGCAACTTTAATACAAGGGTAACACTACAAAAAGCATCAGAAATTGTCCATAAAGCATCCGGTAGTTAGAGCTGCTTGTACACCTCATACATTTGGGGATGTAACTCCCTGACTATGCAAGGTACACTTACACATGTGACATTGCTGGATTCAGTACAACCACACCTTTCCAGCAAGCCATCATAGGTGTTTCTATCACACTCCATGGCAGAGTTACTACAAAGTAAATGAGAACATTCTGTATATATATTGATTTTTTACATTTCCGCTTATTTTAGTTATGTGTTCAGAGCGCTATATTTCCTACATTCCTCAAGATAATCACATAATTTTTTCCCCAATATGTTAAGCAACTTCCTGACTGATAGCATGTAAAGTTTGAAAGCTCTCAGAGCTTGTATTATTAATCTACATGAGTTTAAATGTGTCAACTCCCATACGGCCAGGCTAGATTTTTGTTTTGGGGTGTATAACAATATCTATCAATTTAACCATTTTTGCACCAAAATATTTTTTGCCAAGAATCCATTTCATATATGGGAGACCTTAAAGATGAGGAAAAACATTGTTGGCTTTTTTTTTGGGTATCTCCAAATTTTGGGGGCATTGTCACTAGCCTATTGGCTGATTGGCCCAATTCAGGGCTACAGAGAGGAATGTCTCCACAGAGCATGTTTTTAATTCTGTAGACAACCAGCTGAAAACACGAAGAACACTTTGCCAGACCAATGAACAGCAGCTAGTGCAGGCACAATGCCGACTGCGCGAGACAGGCTTGAACGAACGAGGCAAGGAAAATCCTTCCAACTGAAAACTCTCCCTCCCTGGACGACAGTTCCGCCAACAACGCTCCACCCCGTGGGGTCCGCTGACGATGAACAGGAATTATTTAACAAGTCTTGCTGCGTCGTCAAACGGCCGCAGGCAATCCACATCGGGATGGTCACAGAGAGCAACAGGTCTGTTAAAGACAGGCAGGTCACCCGCGCGTGTTACGGATCAAAGGACCGCAGACTTACCCACGCAGTTGAAGAAAGGTTCCTTCCGGCACTGGCTGGAGCAGCCGTCCCCGTTGGCTGAGTTCATGTCGTCGCACTGCTCCCCCAGGGATCTGAAACCAATTGCAAACCCTTCAGCCTCTTTTTTTTTTTAAACCTTAGCACCCAATGTGGGGCTGAGCATATCCAATTCCCACTCAATTTGGAATGGCCAATCATCTGCGACCGCAGCCGTGTGCGAACCCCACTGTCGATTCAGGAGAGTTTATACATCCACGGCTCTCCTCCAAAACACCTGGTGTCGCCAGCTGCTTTTTTTTCACACCACAGACCACAGCTAAGCTCACATAGAGCGGAGTCAGAGGAAGACCTTTCATATGCGGCTTTGACTGCAATCTACGGATGCCCGATCGACCAGCAGGGGTCGCTAGATAGCAATGCACACGGAACCCTATGCGACTGAACCCTCCCGTTCCCCGGGCGACGCAATGGCCAACTGCATGTCACCCTATGGCGCTACCAGTCGGCACCGGTACGGTCCAGATTCGGTCCGAGGACGTGAGGCTCATCCATGCACCGCGGTGTGGTGCCTTAACCGAATGAGTCTTCCCAGCAGCCCTCAGTCACTCATGCTTAACAGTGTCCTTCCAAATGCCGCCGTCTCTAATCCGCACCTGTCCGCCGTGTCAGCGGAGCAGGGTGACATTGTGCGGCGCCTACCTTTGGATGCGGCCGTCTCCACAGTACGCCATCCCCAGCTTGTGAGTCAGCGCCGGCGATGGTTCGCTCTCGGCTCTTTTAGACACCGTCAGCACACGGTAAGTGTATCCTCCGCCTGGCTCCACGTCCCTGTAACATAAACGCATGGGCACTGAACAGCGTTATAATCATAGATAGAACCATAGATATATAGTTAGTGGCACAATTTTTGAGAACATACCCAGGTAAGATGGTGGCCAGTAATCATGGTTTTATATCTATGAGCCAATCATCAGCTATCTGGCTTCTTAGACCCGATTATGACATCACAGTGGGTTAGAAAGTACATGACACTTTGCCATAGGTTCCTATTACAGCTGTACCCAGGTAAGATGGCTGCCGAATTGTTCCATTTCAGAATTCCAAATTACTATTACATTACATGATATGTCATATCTATGGTTCTATATCTATGGTTATAATACCGGTCCGATACAAACCTCACGACAAGGCCTCGCAGCCTTGATGGGTCACTGCGTGCCGTGCACAGCTGGATCATTCTAATTGGCTCTGGCCCACTGATTTTAAAAAAATGCATAAGGCCAATTGGACCCACTCATCTGCTCACCCAAAGCTTGTGAAAACACACTTCTTCAGACTCGACTCTGACTGACCCACCAATCAAGTACCAGTTTTATGTAGCGCTTGTATCGTCTTTCTTCTGTCGTGTATCTTGATTCTCTAACACTTTCATCTAACACTGATGTCTTGATCTTGATGTTGTAGTTTAATGTGTCTCTCGTAATCGGGCCTCATGTCTCTTAAGACTTAGACATACTTTACTGCCTTAGCTATAAGACTTAGCCACTTACTGTCTGAACTAGACTTGATGTTAACGGCTATTGATAGCTGCTACTTTATGATAGAACTGTATTTTATCTGACCTGTTTGTAGCTGTTTCAATGACCTTCGGTATGCACTTATTGTACATCCCTTTAGATAAAAGTCTCTGCCAAGCTAATGTAATGTAATGGAAGCCTTGTGGAAATACGCTCAAAGAAATCCTGTTTGGAGTGAACAGAACATAACTGAATTGAATTGACTGAGCTGCCAAATGACAATAAAACATCTCTAAATCAAAATATATCATTTTCAAATTGTGGGAGGGAAAGAGAGAGGAGAGAGAGAGAATGGAGATGTTTTTTGTGTAACACTGAAAAGCATCTCTGGGTCCTTTATAAAAGCATTATAAGCAACATAAATTGAATGCTATTATTAATATTATTATTACTATTATTATCATCAAACAGAGGAGAAGGCTAAAGGGTATCACTCGAGTCTGGTTGGAAGTAACGCTGCTTTCTAGGATGACTGAGGATTCTTTGCGGGTTCGGCGAACTGGTTCCTTATCCAGCTGCAGAAACACACACACAAACACTCACGCAGGCACACGCGCGCGCGCGCGCCCTAACGTCCTAAACTCGGAGAAATGAGGTCATCGGTGGATGATGTCACACTAAATGCCGGCGTCTGCAGAAGACTGCATCCACTTATCGTGTGCACAGAAACCAGGGCTTTAATGAGCAAATTAGCCTCCTTATGATCTCTACGGCCCGCTGGCGGTTTGTGCCGTCGTCAGCGATGGCCGTGCTCCTTACCTCACGCTACCTTTCAGCAGCCGAGCACTTTCTCTGAATTCCCTCAGTTAATACCCAACTGGGTCAGGTGCAATCCGGGAGCTATGTAAGCCATCCCCATAAAGGCGCCAGCCACACAAATAACTTATATCGCTAATGACCAGTCACCACTACAACAACAAAAAAAAAGATAGAAAACCACCACAGAAATGAACTCAGCAACTACACCTGATACCAGCGCTACTGTAGCAGAGGATGGCGAATGAGCCGGTCCGGTTGTAGTTCACCAGCGGGGAAGGGGATGGGATGAGCCAGGGTAGCAGACGGCCCAAGGCCCCTGCACCACCATAGCCGTAGGTATTCTTCAGATTCCACCGGGAGCGTGCGACAAACTCACAACTCGTCCCCTTTCCGCACGATTCATCACCGATGCCACACACAGCAGCATGTTACCGAGGTGGCAAACCATACGAGACGGCAAATTGAAGCTATACCATTTTCCACAGGGAGAAAAAAAAAAGCCAGGCCCAGAGCCAGAGAGGGAGGGGGAAAGAAGGAGAGAGAGAGTGAGAGAGAGAGAAAAGAAAGAAATAAGCTTTGCTAAACATGACCATTCAGCAAAATGGATCCCAGAAAAATGCATACATAACTTCATCAAGACCATTTACCACTCAAATTGAAATTCTGATCGAAACCAAATGAAGTGAGCTTAGGTTGAAACAATGCCCAGTGAACTGCAAGCGTGACTCCAATCTGACTTTTACTGCAAAACATTCACAGCTTAAATTATGTCAACTAGTTCATTAATGACACAATAGCTAAAAATGGCTACATTCTTCTTTTTTTGTTTGTTTTTTCTCTTTGGGAAACACACACTTTCCTTGGATGGCGTAGCCAATAAAAGGAAGCGAAAAACATAAATAAACCATCCATTTCGGATTACAAAGGAGCCTGGATTGGAGCAGGCTTTCCATTGGTCGGACACAACGGGGTCTGGATTGAAGCAGGCTTTCCATTGGTCGGACACAACGGGTTCTGGATTGAAGTAGGCTATCTACTGGCTAGACAAAAAGGTGCCAGGATTGAAGCAGTCTTTGTATTGGCTGTGGGTTCACATAAGGTCAACCATCTAAATCTACAGACAGCAGCTGTGTCTGCTAACAAGCAGATAAACGACAACCGCTAATAAGCGGTAAAAAGAAAAAAACTAAAAAAAAGACTGTTTATGGTTGTCATGGCAAAATCGCAGCCTTTACCAAAAAAAAAAGAACAAAGCGCTTTTTCGAGCACACCTTCAAAAAGCTTTCTGAGCTCGTCGCAGAGACATCTATATTTACCGCGTCTGTTTGTGAAAGCTATGGATGTCAGAAAAGTGTTGAATTGCCAGCTTCCACTCCTCCTTAACACAACAGTCATTTCTCCACCCTCAGTGTGAACAGAGAGAGGTTCTGGGAGAGGCAGAGTAAGCGAGCTGGCCCGCCCGCCAGGGCTCTGAAGTGGCCCGCCGGAGGCTCCCGCGGGCTCTGCTGCGCGGTAATGTTCTATTAACACCGCGGTGCGGCACGCTGTCCGGACGGGCCGCGCACGGCGTTCCTGGAGTCTTGGCATTCGCCGCGACGATTTTAGAATCGCTTCCCGAAACGCGGGTCTTTATTAGATCAGTGAGTCACCGCGAATGGAAGGAAAACATCGCCGCGCGGAGAGATCTGAAGCCGTCGCGACCCCGTAATGTCACCGACGGCCTCTCGCTCCACCATGACATCACACCGAAGCGAAGAAATAAAACAGCTTTCCCAAAACGCCCATCGCGTAGTGCCTAAAAATAGGAGGTGGGGACAGGAAGCGAACAGGACTGCGAGATGAGAATCAGCAGCTTGCCGAGCGCAGGCAGGGGTTCTGGCCCGTTTTTCAGGAGCAGGTTTTTGCGTGATAAACCCAGATGATTTTTACTACTTGACGCTCTCCAGAAATCCAGAGTTCATCCGAGGCTTCCTCCGTCTCGCCTCCACCGCCATCGACGACTGCGCTCCGCCTCCTCTCTCTATCTCCTGGAGTGAGATGAAAGACGGACGAAGAATTTTTTTTTTTCAAACTTTTTTCTCGACTTCCTAGGAAAAGAGAGACAAAGGCAGGGCCAGCTGGCGTTAAGGAATCACACATTCCTCTTGACGCCGAGAATAGGTGACCGATACCTTGCCTGCCACTGATAAAACCACGTGTCACAGAATCTACGATGTACACGCTTTGACATTTATCACACACTCCTGTGATTGCTCTATGTTGAGGTTTTCCGCATTGCATTTGGGTCTTATGCTCAGCCTCTCCCTGACATGAACTACCCATTAAAAGAGTCTATCACACAGGTTCTGGTCTGGCGCTGCAAGAAATCTGGCACACAGAAATTTAAATGAGACAGCAAGAGAAAAACACGAAAGGAAGACGTTGGAGAGCGCGTAAAGACGGCGTGACCCAGACTGCTCTGGGGGAAAAAAGGGGCGGGCTGTCGAAGAGCGGAGCCCTCCTGCTTTAAATCAAGCTCGTCGTCTGCAGCGGCGACAGCAGACTACCTGAGAGGCGGGGCTCGGGGGTTAGGGAAACCGTCGATGACATCACCAGAGGGAGGGGCCGGGAAGAGGAGGGGTGCGATGGGGGGCTCACGAACAGGCAGGTTACCGCTTCCAAGGCTGAGAGCGTTGGCACCGACTTATAGAAATAAAATAATAATCTGTGGGTTTGTAACGCATAAAGGCCAGCGAACACCGAAAGAAGATGTGGGGAGACAGGATCGGCTAAATGATATGGACTCCAAAAAAACAGTGCAGTGTGGTAAAGGCAGTATGTTGTATTCACTGCCTGTGTGTGTGTGTGAGAGTGTGGTGTGTGTGTGTGTGTGTGTGTGTGTGTGTGTGTGTGTGTGTGTGTGTGTGTGTGTGTGTGAGAGAGAGAGAGAGAGAGAGTTTGTGTTTGTATGTTTATGTGTGTATGTACTGTATGTTTGTGTGTGTGTGTGTGTGTGTGTGTGAGAGAGAGTTTGTGTTTGTATGTTTATGTGTGTATGTATGTTTGTGTGTGTGTGTGTGTGTGTGTGTGTCAGAAATGGAAGCAGGAGAAACAGATGCATACAGTGAAGCTATCATACTGTACAGCAAACCAACACACTGCACTGGTCTGACTAACCTCCAACTACACTAACCTCCAACACTATATCCTGACTGTTTCCTGACCTGACAAATGTCTATCTGGCTCTGAAAGGTAATCCAGTCTCAGCAGGCTTCTTCTCTGTTAAAAATATTTCCCATCACCGGGCAATATCTCTTTCTCTCTGGCTCTTTCCCCTGCTTTACCCCATGCTTTAAAGGCCTTATCTACACTGTCTCCGAAAGCCAGAATCATGGCATACTTCACACGTGTTTTGATAAGACAAGTTGATTACACAAGGAGGAACGGGCCAGCAGGTTTTGCCAAAACAAACTTCGGATTCATAAAAGACTGGATTTGGATGAATGACTGACTAAATAAATTACATACTGTAATATTCTCTCTGGGTGAGAAACCTCAGGTTAAAAATTGAATTGGTGCACATATGTGTGTACACACGCGTGTTTTACAAAGGAAATCTGTATTGGAAAAACTCCAGAGGTACTTTCCTTATCGCTTTTAGCTACAATAAAAGCCGTAAATTGTTGTGGATTGACACGATCAAACCAGCGGTTTTGTTTGAATAATTTTTACCCTTGAGCTCTGTTGAAAAACAACTCTATAAGCCTTAATGGCAATCACAAGAACTTTTTTAAATCAAAACAGTAAAGTCGCAGTGGCTTTTTGTGAACAATAGTAAATGTTACCAAGTGTAGAATAAAAGCCAACACAACAGCAAAGGAAATTATCCAAATTAGGATTTACAAACAAAACAACCGTGTTAAAGATGGTACTTCAACAAACAATGGGTTCATACGCGTCATGCCCTATATAAAATCTGCTGCACAGATTCTGTTTAACTCAAAATGTAATTCAACTCAGCTCCTCAAAGTTGTCTTTCAGACCTAATGCACAAAATCCTAAAAAAACATACTTAAATATTTTTTAACAAACTTTGTCATGATTTAATAAACTTGCAGAGAAAGAGAATGTCTTATCGTGGAGAAAGGAGAAGAAAGTTGCTGAATGGTGAAAAATAACATTCAAAGCAAAAATGACGACTTATGTGTGGAAGTAAATACTGGAGATTGTGGAAGACTCTCCTCTGGAGGTCTGTGTATTGCAAGGGGAAGAGGGACAGGAAGGGGCTGAGGGGGAATTAGGGGCTGCTGGGTGGGTAGAGTGGGCGTGGAGAGAGGGGGGGGTGTGGTGCAGGGCTTTCACTTTAGTATTGGAAAGCCCGGATTTACACAGGAGACTTGCAGTAAACTACCTGCCACCTTTGTCCCATCAGCATAGGTACAGAAGAAGGCAACCTGCCACCTTTGTCCCATCAGCATAGGTACAGAAGAAGGCAACCTGCCACCTTTGCCCCATCAGCATAGGTGCAGAAGAAGGCAACCTATCTCCGCACAACGTGCGACCGCAGAAACGCATCTGTACAACCAAGCTTTCACCAAAAGTCAACTCACACTATAAAGAAAATCTATCGGATATGAAACAAGGGGCTTCTGAGATGCAAAGTCGTTCATCAGGAGTGAACAAAGGGCCCTAGAGTTCCAGGCTGGGGGCCCAACCGGCCCTGTCCCACAAGGGTAGGGCGGCAGTGTAGTGTAATGGTTAAGGAACTGGCCTTGTAACCGAAAGGTAGCTGGTTCGATTCCCATGTAGGACACTGCCGTTGTACCCTTGAGCAAGGTACTTAACCTGAATGGCTTCAATATATATCCAGCTGTATAAATGGATAATATGTTAAAAAAAAAAGTTGTGTAAGTCGCTCTGGATAAGAGCGTCTGCTAAATGCCTGTAATGTAATGTAAAAGGGTGCAGGGTGAGGCCAAGTCAGCTGGGGGTCCTCAGGTCACCCCGACACTAGATTCATTTGCATATTATGTTTAAAAGTAGTCATTTAGCAGGCTCTTACACTCATATCCAGACTCACTTACTTGCTGTATACAAGGTTTAGGCAATGCACAGACAGAGCTGATGCAAAACCATCAGCCGCACAATGGACAGAAGTAGTCCATACGTAAAACGAAATATATATAAAGTTTCCACATTAGGTTCAAAAAGGGAGATTGAGAAGAGAATGTTGCGCTTAAAGTAGGTCTGACGGTATAGTGTCCGATGTAGCATAGATAGGCCTAGTAAATCCACAGTGCTCACAGTTACTCCCAATGGTCGTGCAGATGCCCAGAGCCAATCAGCGAGAGATGCTTCTCCTCTAGTAGGCGCTAGCTTTCTCCAGTCATACTGTGCCTAGAGTCTATAGCAGTGGTCCTTTAGACCTACTGTCCTGTAGGTTTTCATTTTAACAGTTACTGGTTTGTGGGTTCACAACCCCCCCTCCTCTGGAGAGACCAGTGTCTTCCTGTGTTTGGGTTTAGGGTCTGATAACGGAGCTTCTGCAGGTCACGGCCTTGGAATGCGCGATAGGCGATGACGTCACGGCGGAAGGCCCCACTGGGGGAACGGGTCAGAGCAGCCGGGCCCGTGGCGGGAGAGGAGAGCCAGGCGTGGCGATAAACGGCCCTTTCCCACACCCCTTTAACCCGGGGGGGGGGTCCCAGGATAGCATACAGATCGCGCCACCTCAGAGCCCCTAATCACAGATACGTTCATGTGGCCTGGTGCTCCGGGTTTGGATCCGCGAAAGAATGTTCTGTCTAACATGGGGCCCCAAGTTCTTTCTGAGAAGAGAGGTCAGGTTCTTGGCGGAGGCATTAAATCAGGAAATGCAATGCATCTCCACTTCATAGACAATGTTTTTGCACCAGTCATTTTTGTGCCCAGATGGGGGTTTTTTTTTTCCTTTTTTGGAAAGGAAATTTTTTTGGAAATTTTATATTTCTATTTTTTTGTGTACTTATGTTTTGTGGTCTGTAAAAATGACAGACTCAAGCAACTGGCTCAAAGTTTTTGGTCGTGACCGACATCTGAGAAAGACATTTCTAAAGACAGCTCAGCCAGTCCATCGTGTCGTCTGTGTGAATTTCTAAAAGAGAAGGGCCTATAATTACATGTTAAAAGCATGCTTTTCCCATAATTTCAGTGTTCCAAATGAACCACTTATATGCTTCTACTGTATACTGTATATGTATATTATTATATACATACTTGTTTCTTGTACAATACAGTGATTTATGAGTCAGTTTACAATGTACAGTATTTTATCTATCCCCCTTTACAATCCTGCAGTAAATGCCTGTAGGAGCTGTAGACACTGTCCCAGAATGATCCCAGATCTGCCTGCTGGAGCCACAGGAATGCATTTGGACCCTGACAGACCACAACAAGCTTCTGTCCCTGCCAATGGGCCTGGATTGTCCCCAAACAGAAGGATTGCCTCCCACAAAGTCACTATGGCAACTGTAGTAACACCGCATTAATTCAACACATCCTCTGATTGGTTGCTGGGTGCAAGCATTTCCTGCCGTCTCATTGGCTGCGCTGTTCCACCCAGAGCACAAGCGACAGAACCCACTTTTAAAAACTGCCTGAACGTGGAGCTTGGGCTCATATATACAGAGCAAGGAGCCAATGTTTACAATGTTCCCCCTCTCTAATACATGAGTGATGATAGGACATGATTTACTCATCACCCAGTTTAATTGTCTGATGTGTGGTGAGCATTCTGGTGGGAAATGGCCACAGTGTATCACCAGGCAGGTACATCGGCAGTGGCTTAGGTAAGTTTCCCTCAAGCTCGCTGAAAGTATGATTTTTTTTGACATAATACAAGTGTGTTTATTTTCAAGAATATTATTTATTTTATGTTTATCAAATGTCCCTTGTAGTGTAGCTTTCAGCATAGTGGAATATATGGTCCTTCAAATTAAGACCAGAGAACTGATGTCCCCTACAGGGGGACAGAAATTAATTACCGGGTCTTAGGAGGATATAAATAAAACCCAGTGACCTCATTATTTTTCCTTTTTTTACCCAATGATACATTTTTTAAGGCCTTGTATATTTTTGGAAGCATTTGCATGTGTTTTTATTTGTCTGTCCCAAGTATTCCTGTAGGTGATTCTCTCACTGATGGCTCAGAATGGTGAAAGACATGACTTACTATGAACTTTTGACATTCTCATGGCTCACGCTCGGGGCATTTGGAGCCTGTGCACAAACAAACCCTGCTATCATCATCATCAGAGCTATCTTCATAAATATTTATTAATTTGACACTTTTTTCTCCTTTTTCACACACACAAAGCCAGGGGTGGAATTAATGACATTTTTTAAAATACTGTTACACCACTGTCTCGCTACACAAAGGAGGTGTAAAATCTTTGCCTGCATGTTGCACAAGACGTCAGACTTACAAATCAGTGACGACTGTATTTTTCATTTTAGGGCTTGTTATGGATGTAAACTGTACGTATTTTGGTTATTGGTTCATTTTCATTGGTGCTTTAGCATCTATACTCAGTGGTCTGGGAATATTATTATTTAGGTTTGGCACTATTGCTCATAACCACTTAAGGCACGGTAATTATTTTCTGTCCCCTGTAGAGGACAGGAGTCTCTGATCTTAATCTCAAGAACCATACATCCTACTATTCTGAAACCAGCACTACAAGGGACATTCAAAATAAAATAAATAATATTTTTGAAAATATTTTCAGTGCAACATGCTTTTGTTCATCCAAGACACTTTTGTGTTATGTCAAAAATATATAAAAATATATATTTTTTGAATTCTGTCGGGCCTCAGTAGGATAAATCAGGACGATTTGCTTATGTTCCCCTGAACTCTGGATAAGAGCGTTTGCTCAGTGAGTGTGGTGGTTGAAATGGCAGTGTGTTGAGATGCTTGAAATAGCCCCTTCAGCTGGGTGCAGGGGATTTTAATTTTAATTTTTTTTTTTTGGGGGGGGGGGTTACAGTACATCTTACAGTAGTGTCACTTAGGAAGCAATGCATCTCATAATGAAACCAAGCACAGCATGGCCTTAACAGCACCAGGATAAAACATACCTAAACATTACACCCCGCTACCAAACCCAGACACTACAGCCTGCCGCCACAGACCTAAAGCTACACCCCACCACCACACCCCAAACACTATGCCCCACCACTACACCCCGCACACTATATCCCAAACACTAATGCCGACACACTAAATGACACCACCACACCCTAAGCACTACAACCCAACACCCCGCACACTACCTCACACTACCACATCCCACACATTACATGACACGACCACATCCACACAATACACCCTGCCACCATACACCCCACACACTACACCCTGCCACCATACACCACACACACTACACTACAACCTACTCCTGTGTACTGTACACCTTGGGAAGCACAGTGCACTAAATCCACCCAATCCACAAGGCCATGCAGTAGAGCTCGAATTAGCAAGTGCATTTCTGTCTGCGCAAGACATTCCCTGATTGGGGCATCTGTCACCAGAACAATAATGTAATAACATCCCTCTGCCGGCCGAGCAGCTCAGCACCAGAGTGTGGCTGGATGAGCAGTCTGTCAGGCAGACCTTTTTAAGTCTCTCATCTCTCGTCGTGACTCAAAACTAATCTGTCATTAGCACAAAACAACTGCGAGGAACTGGGGAACCGGTGACCACCCACCAGGAAGGCGGGAACGCGAGAAGCACAAACGCTACGCGACCGCAAAAAACAAGGCCGCCCCCACACCCTGGCCCAAATTCATCGAGCGGCACCTGGACCTCGGCATCGAGAGGGACGGCCGCTGCCACGCTTCTCTCATCGCCCCGGGCCACCCGGCGATGATCCCCCATGATCCTTCGGCCGCGGTTTCCGTGGCCGTGTCCCGCGGGAGGGGAACGGGCACGAGACGAGCCCGGTCCGTTGCTCGAAAAAGCGGAGTCAGGCTTCTCGGGCCACACCGAGGGCGTGTCAAAGAGCCGTCACAGTGACACGGCCATGAGACCCCCGACCACCCCGCCCCCTCGCTGGTGTGGGGCTTGTGCTCTGTACCCGAACACAAAGGGGTTCAAGCCAATGAAAAGGCAGAAAAGGCAGGGGGGGGGGCTGAATGGACTCCTGCAAGGTAGGACCCTGCCCCACGGCATGTTCCCATTAATGAGTTTCCTGGATTCTGGGATCCGGCTAAAGCTTCCCAAAGAAGTCCTGGGAAACAGAGGGCCACGCCTCTGCCTCGCTTTCGACCACGCCGTGCCACTTAGGACCCGGGTTTATACACAGTGATCGGCCCAGAGTTTCTCTGCTCCGTACGCCGCGCGTCTCTCAATAGACTTCAAAGGACAGTGTGCGTGAGAAAGAGAGGGAGAGAGAGGGGCACAGGGAAAGGGGACGACAGAAGACAAAGAATAAGAAAGAGGAGAACGGGAGGGAACGAGGCAACAGAAGGGGAGAGCAAGAGAGACGGAGAGAGAGAACTCCGCACATTAGCTCCCTGTCTGTATGCACCTGCCCAACTGAGGCCCGGATACAACAGTTTAAATCAGCAGCAAATCCGCATGCTTAAGACTTGGGGGGGGGGGCATTACACTCTTTATTATTTTATATTTTTAATATGTAATATACAGTTCCCTCCACTATTACTGGCACCCCTGGTAAAGATGAGTAAAAAGGGTTATAAAAAATTCACCGTTTGGTGAATTAGCTTCATTTCACACTGAAAAAATGAGAAAAATACAACCTTTAATTGAAGTTAATTTATTGTAAGAAATAAAAAATCCCTCATCAAGAAATAATTATTTTTAACAAAACCACGTGCCACAATTATTGGCACCCCTGCATTTAATACTTTGTACAACCTCCCTTTGCCAATAAAACAGCACTGAGTCTTCTCCCTTAAGATCTAATAAGGTTGGAGAATACAGAGCAAGGAATCTGAGACCATTCCTCTTTACAGAATCTCTCTAGTCCTAGGTCCTCTCTTGTGCACTCTCCTCTTAAGCTCAGCCCACAGGTTTTCAATGGGGTTTAGGTCAGGGGACTGAGATGGCCATGGCAGAAGCTTAATTTTGTGTTCAGTTAACCATTTTTGTGTTGATTTGGACGTATGTTTTGGATCATTGTCCTGCTGGAAGATCCAACGACAACCCAGTTTTAGTTTCCTGGCAGAGGCAGCCAGATTCAGATTAAAGATTTTGTGGTATTTCATGGAGTTCATATTGCCATGTACCCTAACAAGGTTCCCATTACCTTTGGAGGAAAAACAGCCCCACAACATCACAAAACCTTCACCATAACAGTGGGGATCAGGTTATTTTCGGTATAGCCATGCTTCTTTTTACGCCAAACCCACCTTGAGTGTTGGTTGCCGAAAAGCTCAATTTTCGTTTCATCTCACCATAGAACACGGTTTCAATCAACATTCCAGTAGCGTTTAGCAAACTCCAGGCACTTACATTTGCGGTGAAATGACAGGTAAGGCTTTTTTCTGGCATGCCTTCCAAACAATTTGTTGGCATGAAGGTGACGTCTAATGGTAGTTTTGGAGACTTGATGACCCCAAGATGCTACTTTCCTCTGTAATTCTCCAACAGCGATCCTTGGGGATTTGTTTGCCTCTCTTACCATCCTCCTCACTGTGCGTGGGGGCAAAATAAACTTGGGTCCGCTTCCAGGCAAGTTTGTAACAGTTCCAGTTGCTTTGAATTTTTTAAGTATTGCCCTAACGGTAGATATGGGCATTTTCAGGTGAGTAGCTATTTTTTTATAGCCATTCCCTGACTTATGAAGCTCAACACACTTTTCCCTCATTTTATTTGTGTGTTCTCTTATCTTTCCCATGTTGATGTATGAATAAGGGAATATGGCCTCTGTGTCACCTCATATTTATACCCCAGTGAAACAGGAAGTCATTGAAAGTTCCTAAACACTCAACTTTAAAAAGTAAAATATAAATGGAAAAAAATGCTTCAGTTACATTTTGTTCACAATAATTTGTAGGGGTGCCAATAATTGAGGCACATGTGGTTTTGTTAAAAAATAATTATTTCTTGATGAGGGATTTTTTTTCTCAGAATAAATTAACTTCAATTAAAGGCTGGATTTTTCTCATTGTTTCAGAGTGAGATTAAGCTGATTCACCAAAAGGTGAATTTTTTATAACCCTTTTCACTCGTCTTTACCAGGGTTGCCAATAATTGTGGAGGGCACTGTATATTTTAAGTGTAATATTTTTGTTGATTTCTGGAGAAAAACTAAAACAAACGCAAAAAACAACTGGCGACCCGAGTCTGCGTTCTGTCCTCCTTCCAGCCATTTCACTCCAGTAAAGAAAGACAGAAGTGCGCTCGTCAGGATTAACGGCGCTCTACACCAATCGCCAGTTCAGCATGCAATCTCTGGCCACCTGATTGGCCAATTTCTCTCTTCATGATGGGGGATTCTCTTCTCTCTCTCTCTCTCTCTCTCGCTCTGTCTCTCTGTCTCTCTCTCTCTTTCTACGCTGAAACACATTTGCCCTACTACAACGTAACAAAAAACTATCTAAAAGAAAAGACTGTGCCTACACCTGATGTAAGACTTGTCTCTGCTGAAAGGGAGAGGGCGTGGAGGGTTTGGTCAGGAGTGGGCGTAGGGGGAGCGAGATAGATGCAGGTCTCTGAGGCCGGTGGGATTGGGTAAGAGGGCAGGTCTCGGTGGGCGTGCGGGGGCAGGGGGCAGGGGTTAGAGGGACAGGTCTCTTTGGGCGTGCGTGGGCGGGAGGTAAGGAGGCCAGGCCTCGGCGGGCGAGTGACGTGGGGGGAGTATGAAGGGCAGGTCTCTGCTGTTGTGGGTGTTTGTGTGTGAGGAGGGGGAGGGCAGAGGGGCAGGTCCCTCTGGGTGCGGGGGGTGGGGGGGGGTGGGGGAGTGGAAAGGGGGGAGGGGGGGGTGTGCGCTACCCTCTGAACCCCAAACTGGGTGGTCTCTTTATATCAACATAAAGGTGCTATTTAGCTCAGCTTTGGTGGAGCTCTCCGGTGGGTGCAGGGGGGGGGGGGGGGGCAGGAAGCCATTCGGTCATCCTCCCATCCCTCGGTCCCCCACCCACCTGCCAATAGAAGCCCTGCCTCTCAGCTGTCACTCGGGTTGAATGGCAGAACAGCGGGTTTCCTGTTACGTCTTTAGTCGAACAGCAGGCTGGTTCAACCTTGCAAAGCTGACAGATTAGTTTATATACCCTGACACGTCCTTTATAGCCTTTGTCCTCGTCTGTAATCCCGAGCTCCATGGCCGCAAAGTGCAAGACACTCTAGCCATCACTATTTTCAGATACTGTGTAGTCATTCTTACTTCACGGACAAATCGTTACTCTGCACTGTGAAGATAAAGAAATATGAGCGATGAACAGGCAGATGAACCAGAGGGGGCGTTACTGGGCCTGCTAGCTGAAGCCCGTACTCCTAGGGTCTAGGTGACGCCGTGGCAACCGCCCAGAGGGCGACAAACCACAGGCTCTTGTCTTTGTCGCTTTATTGGGGCGGCGCGATGGGGCAGTTGAATCCCTGACGTTTTCGGGGACGAGGGTGTAGGTACGCCATCAGGAGTACGAGCCATCGTGGTAAACTCCACCACTCTGAACCGTGGCCAATGAGAGCACGGTGCAAAATGAGGAGCGATTGAAAGAGAAGACGAACACAAGGGGGGATGGAAAGAAGCATGGAGAGAGAGAAAGAAAAGCGAGTGAGAGCAGGAAGGAGGGAGAGTGAGAGCAGGAAGGAGGGAGAGAGAGAGCAGGAAGGAGGGAGAGAGAGAGCAGGAAGGAGGGAGAGAGAGAGCAGGAAGGAGGGAGAGTGAGAGCAGGAAGGAGGGAGAGAGAGAGCAGGAAGGAGGGAGAGTGAGAGCAGGAAGGAGGGAGAGTGAGAGCAGGAAGGAGGGAGAGTGAGAGCAGGAAGGAGGGAGAGAGAGAGCAGGAAGGAGGGAGAGTGAGAGCAGGAAGGAGGGAGAGTGAGAGCAGGAAGGAGGGAGAGTGAGAGCAGGAAGGAGGGAGAGAGAGAGCAGGAAGGAGGCAGAAGTGGGGGAGGGTGCACGTTACTCGGTCAAAGTGGGCGGGAGCAGGAGTCTCCGGTGGAAGAGGTAACGGGGAGGAAGGCTTTTCTTGAGGCATGGTGGACAGATTTATCCCACTATGTGAGGGTCAGGGTGTAAGGGCCACCCGCTCACTCCCTGTGAATATGTTTACATGCATGAGCGGCCCAATGCCTGGTGTCTCCCGAGCTTTGAGTGATCTCCGCCCGGGCCGCCATCAATCACACCGTGGCTACCGGAGGGAGCAGAGAGCGCTCGGCTCTTCAAACGCACGCTGCGGGCTTTAAGGTTAGGCCCCGAGGAAAATTGATGGACGGTCGCACGTGTCAGGCGACCAGGTAACCTCTTTCAGAGCTCAAGCTTTCCAAATAACACAAATCCCGGCGTGAAATTCTGGGGACTGACCCGAGCGCCCCCCCCCCCAGGTCCCACGTCCTCGGAACGGGCCCTCGGATAAATCACTCAAAGAACTGTGTCACGGGGGGGGGGGGGGAGTTGGGGGGAGTGGGGAAAAGGGGGGGGGAGTTGGGGGGAGTGGGGAAAACTGCACGTAGCTGGAGCTTGCACCCGACTGCCAGGGGTTTTCCGTCTCGCAGAAGGCTGCGGAAAACAAACGGCCGAGCCGCTGGCCGCACGTAGCTACAGCTTGGGTTGTGTTGTAGCCGTGGAGAAATGTAACGGCGCGGGGGCAAGGCCTTACCATTCGCACGTTTTCACCCCGACATTTTGACCCCGACGTGCCTTCGTTAGCTCGAAAACTTGAAAGATTTTGAGAACGTTATAGGAAGCGTGTTTTTTTTTTTTTATTCTTTCACCCAGAACTTGAGTTAAGTTTATGTGCGTACCCAAACCATTACGCACAAGCGAAGCCTTCGCATAGCGCAGTGCGTGTGCAAGTGCAATCAATACGATCGCGGAGCACGTCGGAGCCGGCGCCATCATGCCAGCTGTAAGCACGTGGGACAACGTGGCTCTGCAGAGGGGACCGCTCTAGCTCGACATGCTATAATGTGGCGCTCTTTAAAAAGGAGCAAAGCACAGCACATTCTGTTTGTGTGACCCTCGCAATTTTGGTGGGGGCATTGGGGTCCAACGAGTAAGGGGTTTAACTACAGATGTCACAGTTGGAAAAAGGGGGCTTTCTTAACCAAACAAAAAAAGAAAAAAGCATTGAGGTTTAATCTGAATTCTGATGCCCTCAAAGCCCCCGGTGAGGTTCATGCTACGTTGCACTTATACATGGCCTCGATGCCACCGTCACAGGGGCTCATGGCCTCGATGCCACCGTCACAGGGGCTCATGGCCTCGATGCCACCGTCACAGGGGCTCATGGCCTCGATGCCACCGTCACAGGGGCTCATGGCCTCGATGCCACCGTCACAGGGGCTCCTGTACCTCACCGGTCCAGACAGCTCAGTCTGGATACTGAAACACATACCAGTCTGGTACTTTCCATCAATAACAAGCACATGGTGGTTTCCCATTTTTTACAACATCTTTTTGTTTTATTATACAACCCGCAGTCAAGCCAAGACGTTTTTACACTGCATTTGTACTTTAACAAATGTGATTTTTCTCTTTCCAACCTGGAACCGCTATACAATGGCCCTCAGAGCTTCACAATGCAGCTGCTACTGCAGAAAACTATCTGCCAGAGCGGTTTAGAAACGTGCGTTGAAGAGCAAATGTGCGGCCTAGACAGAGCTCGGAAAAGAGCGCAAGGCGAGCTCACCTGTCCACGTATCTCCGGCTGGGGTCTGAGAGGAGCAGGCCGTGGGGGGCGTGTGAGAAGGCCGGCTGACGCACCAGGCGGTAACGGAGGGGCTGGCACGGGCGGCACAGGGGGCAGTCCGGCTTGGAAGTGAGCAGCGTGGCGTCGATCTCCAGGTGCTGCTCGGTGGTGAAGAACTGCACCCCGTAGACCTCCTCCCGCACGTCCAGCTTCAGCGTCAGGGGCGTGTCGCAGAAGACGTTCCTGGGGCCCAGCGACACGTTCTCGCCGCCCACCGTCAGCAGCAGGATGTTGTGGATGGCGGGCAGCGCCGTCTCCTCGGGCGAGAAGAAGGTGACCCAGACGGTGAGCGAGTCGGGCACCAGCGGGTACGGGAACTCCAACTGCAGCATGCAGCCCTGGAGGGGGCACGGCGGAGAGCCCACACTGCTGGAGTCTACGCCCGCGTTCGGGCTCCAGGTGCGAACGCTCGGCTCACAGACCTGCTCTACGTCCGGCGGGCCTGTGGGGGGAGTGGAGGGAAACGGCACAGCACATCAGACACAACAATCTCTCTGTCCACCCCTCGGATCAAAGGCCCTACAGCTTCTGTAGATCTCTTCACAGAATCGCTGAGCAATTGTCCTTTTATCACTTGTTTGTAAAATGCTTGTAAATTCTTTTTCAAGGGAAATTTTAAAAAAAAACTGCAAAAGAAAGCAGTGCAACACATTGGGAAAGTTTTTTTTAAAAGGTAAAAAGAACAAACTGTCACTTCACAAAACATTAAGTGGCAATTTCCTTATTTTTGGGAGGGGCCCATATCATTCTTTCTAAAGCTGTCAGGAGGTCATAGTAAGGGGTGGAGGGAGAAGGGGGGAGGGGGGGAGTGGGGGATAGTCCAACAGAGAGGCAGGGGATCATTAAACATATATTTTCTGAGTGTGATGTACGGTGGGGGAAATTGTAGCATTTGCCTTTTAGGTGAGGAAGTCTCAGTAAATGTCATCTTTGTCCCACATGAATGACGCACGTTTTTCACACGCAAAGTCTGCCGCGTTGTGCTGCAGGCTATCGGCAGATCGGCCACGCGTTCCCCTCCGGCGCGGTAAGAGCTAGTCTGTAGCGGCACGTATTTTAAGATTCTCTGGGGGCCCGTCGAAAGGCTTTCATTTCAGGAGGGCAATTAGACCCAAAATGGGGCGGGTCCTACCATATTTGGAGCACGTGAGTGCTCTCATTCAGATTGAAGTGTGCAACGTCCATTCAGCGCATTGAAAAGCCACAGACCCCAATCCGTACAGTGGGCCCCGTCTTTCCTTTCGTGCAATTCCAATCTGGCAACCACAGAACAAGCTCAACTAACCTCATTTCGCCGTGCTCCTCAAACCATCGGGTGACTCTTGATGGGGGCACTCTCACCTTGAAAGGACACACCTCTCTGCAGGAGACAAATTCTTTCCTGGGACGATGATGATGTTGATGGACCACTCAGTACCATTAAGTACATTGACCTTGCCTTTTAAGAATGCACCCAAACCATGTCAGGGTGCCTGACACCGTTAGGGAAACACTGCAACCCTTCACTGTAGGAACACGGGTTGACTTTCCATTTTTATATCTGCTGCACTAACACAAGGTCATAATTATGAGACGTCACTACTGAATCAACACTGGGTCACCCAGTTGCAAATATGGGGAGTGACACAGAGAATTAGCCACACTTTAGGGCTGCAATTGGCTACCTACAGACTGCTAATGGCTAAACGTGCACGTTTTAACACTGAAACGGGTAGACACGCCCAGCTGCTTCCACGGTTATGTGTTGGGAGCATGTGTTGGGTGGTTTAGCTGTAAACTGAAAAGGTTGGGTTTAAAGAAGTAAAACTCTAAATGTCATAATGGGAGCTTTCCTGCCAAGCATCTGGAGTACGGACACCGCTCAGGCGGTAGGAAGACGTTTAAAAGAAGCCAGAGAATTTAGCTGCGTAAGGCAAATCCGAACCGTGCCCTTGCAGTCAATTAGCTAATCCCACAAGTGTATTATCCCGTCTAGGAGCGTTCTCTTTCTAGGAAAAGAAGAGAAGGGCTTTCGGATAAATTCATACTTGACTGTAGTCAAGGAAATATTTAGCATTGTGGGAGCTCTATCCTCTATAAGGCCAAACCCTCAACCCCCCTGCGCCCCCCGCCCCCTCCCCCAGTGTTACGCAGGGGATCGGGCCCCCGGGGGCCCACAGGTCCGAGAAACCAGCTTTGCACTAGCCTCGGGGCCGAACCGAACGCAGGGACCTGCCCAGGTGAACTCCCAGGTGGACCCGGGGTGACGTGACTCCACCCCTCCCACTCTCGTCCGGCACGCTTCTTCCCGAAATAATCAAGTACTCGCTCCTTTTTCCATTTGACCTTGCTGGCATCCAGTCAAGACCACATCTCTGGTTCAGCTCCAGGCCCTCCCCCCTCTTATAGCCTCAGGCTTGCCAAAGGAGATGCGTGTACAAGGGCCTGGCCTCAGAAATAATTCCTGTAATATTATACAATGCAATTAGAATTTTCGCAGAACTACCAACAGAACAGTGGCAGAGTACGGTTTAAATCTTTTTTTTCTTTTTTTCCGTCGGCACACTTTCCCCCACCCCACACAAAGTACAACTGAGGAAAAGTTTTTTTTTTTTTCTTGTTTTTTTTTTTTTTTTTTTCTTAGAGGACCAGGCAAGCAGCAATGTGGAAATCCCATTGTTTCTGAAGGGGGCAACACTGCACACAGTTTCCTATACCGCTACCATCCACTGGAATTCATGAACATACCTTTTAGTCAGTGTCATGCACCAATGAGGTTCGGTGTATCACCTTCCATGTAATTGTGGCATTATCATTTACTACAAATGACACAAGCGTTGAGTGAAATGAACTCATATTGGTGGTACTGTGTCATTTTTAACATCAGACTGACACAGCAATTTTCATTATATCGACAAGTGTCAGGAGTGGCTTGTCTATGCACGATGTGAATCTCAAACTGAGAAAATTTTAAATACAGCTTGTTTTGAGGTTATAATTTTTGGGAAGAGGGATACAACTCTGCATAGGCCTTACGAAGGTGCCTACAGCAGGTATAGCCTCATCACTCACACTCTACCTGGTGACCACATAGACATTCTGAGCCTGAGAAAAATTCCAGTGGTTTACTCTTTGGAGCACTCACTGCCAAAATGCCAAAATCAAAACCTGGTCATTTTTTATTATTATAATTTTTTTTTAACGGGAAGAAAGCTGAAATTGGTAAATTAATATGGAAATGTTTTTTGCTTGCATTTCCTGTTGTTGTCTTACTATCGAATGCTCACACAGTAATGCACCATATCACATACGGCACACACTATGTGGGGATCGCTGACTGTATTTTTATAAATTTTTTTGCTTTTATTTAATGGACAAACTGGGTTTGTCATCGGCACAGTATCTAGGGTAGCAAATCGGGGCGTGGACCTAGGGTGTCTGCTGATGCTTACACGCACATGGTCGCACGCACTGGGCCTGAAACCAGGCCTCTCTCCCCCCTACACACACATGGCGCACAAGCCTTTTCGAAGGGGAGTGGTCACCAGCCCTGCTCTGACCACAAGACTGCATGATCTGGAAGACTGGGGCTGCCCCCACCTCGAAAAATGTGCACTGCAAATGTAGGGCTTTGTTGCTCAGACTGGGGAGATCGCCTAGATATGAAAAACGTGTTGAGGAAATTCCTTTCCCACCTGTTGATAGAATGAGAGAGGAGGAGGCCGTGCCCTGCAGTCCCACTGACTGTAACAAATAAATCCATCCATTCAAACACAAACCGCCCAGATGCTTTCAGTGAAAGTGCAACTCAATCGACAAAAAAAAAAAAAACATTTTCACAGCTGGACAACAGCAAGGCCTGATGGCATAGGCAGAACTACGAAAAGCTGTGGTTTGGCGGATAGCAGGGCTAACTCATAGCCTGGTGTGATGGCTAAGAGGCCTAACTCATAGCCTGGTGTGATGGCTAAGAGGCCTAACTCATAGCCTGGTGTGATGGCTAAGAGGCCTAACTCATAGCCTGGTGTGATGGCTAAGAGGCCCTAACTCATAGCCTGGTGTGATGGCTAAGAGGCCTAACTCATAGCCTGGTGTGATGGCTAAGAGGCCTAACCTCCATAGCCTGGTGTGATGGCTTGGAGGGGCTAACTCATAGCCTGGTGTGATGGCTAAGAGGCCTAACTCATAGCCTGGTGTGATGGCTAAGAGGCCTAACTCATAACCTGGTGTAGTGGCTATCAGGGCTAACTCATAACTGGTGTAGTGGCAATCGGGGCTAACTCATAACCTGGTGTGATGGCTAAGAGGCCTAACTCATAACCTGGTGTGGTGGCTATCAGGGCTAACTCATAACCTGGTGTAGTGGCAAGGAGGGCTAACTCATTGGCCTGGTGTGATGGTTAGCCAGGCTAACTCATAACTAGTGTGATGGCTAGCCAGGCTAACTCATAACCTGGTGTGATGGCTAGCCAGGCTAACTCATAACCTGGTGTGATGGCTAGCCAGGCTAACTCATAACCTAGTGTGATGGCTAGCCAGGCTAACTCATAACCTGGTGTGATGGCTAAGAGGCCTAACTCATAGCCTGGTGTGATGGCTAAGAGGCCTAACTCATAACCTGGTGTAGTGGCTATCAGGGCTAACTCATAACCTGGTGTAGTGGCAATCGGGGCTAACTCATAACCTGGTGTGATGGCTAAGAGGCCTAACTCATAACCTGGTGTGGTGGCTATCAGGGCTAACTCATAACCTAGTGTAGTGGCAAGGAGGGCTAACTCATTGCCTGGTGTGATGGTTTAGCCAGGCTAACTCATAACCTAGTGTGATGGCTAGCCAGGCTAACTCATAACCTGGGGTGTGATGGCTAGCCGGGCTAACTCATGACCTGGTGTGATGGCTAAGAGGCCTAACTCATAACCTGGGTGTGATGGCTAAGAGGCCTAACTCATAACCTGGTGTGATGGCTAAGAGGCTTAACTCATAACCTGGTGTGATGGCTAAGAGGCCTAACTCATAACCAGGTGTGATGGCTAGCAGGGCTAACTCATAGCCTGGTGTGATGGCTAGGAGGGCTAACTCGTAACCTGGTGTGATGGCTAAGAGGCCTAACTCATAACCTGGTGTGGTGGCTAAGAGGCCTAACTCATAACCTGGTGTGATGGCTAGGAGGGCTAACTCATAACCTGGTGTGGTGGCTATCAGGGCTAACTCATAGCCTGGTGTGGTGGCTATCAGGGCTAACTCATAGCCTGGTGTGGTGGCTATCAGGGCTAACTCATAACCTGGTGTGATGGCTAGCTGGGCTAACTCATAGCCTGGTGTGATGGCTATCGGGGCTAACTCATAACCTGGTGTGGTGGCTATCAGGGTTAACTCATAACCTGGTGTAGTGGCTAGCCAGGCTAACTCATAAGCTGGTGTGCTGGCTATCAGGGCGAACTCGTAACCCGGGGATGGTAGGGTTGACCTCCATAAATGGAACATCATAACACACATTTTTCTTACTCGCACGCTCTCTCCTCCATCCAATCACTATCATCGCTCTCACTCTCCTCTTCTTTTCTGGTTCCAATCAGTTTCCACTGAGCAGGGAGGGCTATTGGCATCGCACGCTCGAGCCCGCCGCCACTCTTCTCCCAACCACCTCTCCACTCCTTTTCTTTCCTTTTTCCTTTCTTTTATTTCGCGCTAATCGCCTGGGGAGCGCACGGCGGTAAAGCTTTTCCACGTTGGGCATCCCGGAGGAGCCACGCGGGGGGGCATGAGCTGTGAAGCCAGAGAGCAGGGACAGCAAGAGGGGCGACTGGGGCTGGGCAAGGGGGGGCGCCCTGCCTGACTGGAACGTCCAGAACCCGCGGGTCGCTCAGAAGGAAGCAGGGCGGGCGCGCGATGCAGGAGGAGGGGGGGGGCATAAAATGGCGGGCGAAAGTGATGGAGCGCCCTAGGCGGGGAGCAACGGCACGGTGGCCGCGGCGCCGTTCGCGTCAGACGGCGAACAGCCGGGGGGGAGAAGCGGGGGAGAGAGAGAGAGAGAGATGTTTTGTTTTTGGCAGGGAATTCCTCCAGCGCGAGAGGCAGCGTCGCTCCACATACCGCCGTGCGGGACAAGTCCCAACATGCCCGTCCCGCGCGCGCGACTGCAAGGAGCCTCTGCTCGGGCAGCTGCTGGCTCATGAAGGACAGCGCTGTGCTAACAGCCACTCTGCCCCTTCCCCCTCTGATGCCAAGCCCCGCCCCCCCCCAGCCCCCCCGCCCCCACCCCTCCCCTCCCGGGCTTGCCAAGAAACCGCTATCAGAAACTTAGAGCATTGAGTCAGAGGCCGAATACAGACCCTCGCCACTCTCTCCCCTCAGCCCAAGTCAAACAGGCACCCGTCCTTCTTACATTCGGCGTGTTTATCAACACCGCAGTGTCAGCCGGTCCCACTTTCTTCTCTAACGCGCGTGTCTAATTCCGTACGGGGGGGATGCATTACGGCGGATCTCCGTAAATGGCGGGTTTCGTTTGGCGTCGATCAAACCTCCGCCCCCTGCCGTGCCTCTCACCCGTCCAACCGGGGCCCGTGAACCGACACGAAAATCCAGACAGAGCCGACGTTTGAGGAGAACTCCACAAAATTCCACCTGTATCAGAGATTCACAGAAGGTCATCAAAGTGACTGTAGCAATGGATTTCTCTGTGAGAAAAAGCACATGATCTCCGCTGTCCTATGGGAACAAGGGACGAGTAGAACTAATGTTTTGACTTTATCTAGCCAACAGAAGCACCGCTCGCTTACTAGCAATTATGATTAACGATTAAGTTTTCCAGGGTCAGATGTTGTTCTCACTTGGATGTGCAAAGCAAGCTCTCATTTAACCCCACGGATCCCATTTATCTGCTGAGGCACAGAAATATGGCCTTATTACATTATCATTATTATTATTATTATTATTATTATTATTATTATAGTATTATTAAATTCCTCCATGGCTCGTGCCAAAAATGACATGTATATACAGCACTAGAAGAGGGGGGCTTGGAAGACCTTGGTTTGAAAACTCGTCTCTCTCCGGGTGTTAGATGACGAGAGGAGAGAAAAAGGGGGATGGAAGAGGACAGGAGAGAGGAGAGGTTGCGAGTAGAGCCATGGGGGTTGATGGGAGGCAGCAGCCAAAGGCGCAGAAGGGAAAACATGACTCAGCCGTAATTGTGAGAAAAGCTACAACTCCTCATAACTCCTCTTTTGAAAAATATCCACGCAAATCTCTACGGATCTTTGTTTTATTATATATTTACGTGCCCCCATCTCTCGAAATAAACTTGCGAGGGAATCAAAAGTTTTACAGCCACGAATGACGTAATGACTAAATTCTCCACTTTTGAGCTTCTTGGGAAATGGCTGGCTTCTTCCATGGCTCCTTCCTCGGCATCACGTGCTGCGACCGAGATCCCGTGTTTTTCCCGGCGAACACCTGGGCTGAACATGTAGGGAGTGGGGGGGGGGGGGGACTCTTACCTTCAGCCTCTCGGGGGCTCCAGTACCCAGACGGGGCGCAGGGGCGGGGGGAGGAGGAGTTGGAGGCGTACTGTAGGAGCACCCTGCCCTCAGTGCATCTGTCGCACACTGATCCCACTTCTCTAGGAAACCCGACAGACAACCACAGGTATGAACTTAGATACATTCAACACAGAGAGGTCTTTCCCACTGGAGTTTATAATGGTTGTGAGGCACATGGACAAGATTTTAATCTCTCAGCAGTGAACTGTTATAGTAGAGTATTTCTGGGGGGCAATTGTAACAGGGGTCAATTGTAACACTAAACCAATTTTTAACAAAAACCAGTTCTTTGTTAAAAAAAAAAAAAAAGAGCAGAGAATGGGGCATCAGTTAGTCTTTTGGGCACACAGAGAGGGAACCTCACTGCACATGTGCAGAGTGACAATCTCAGCTCTAGCTGTTTCAATTTTATGGTGTTGCAATTTCCACCTGTTACAATTGCCCCCCAGAATCTAAATGAAAAAACTACATACTAAACAAAAACATTAAAAACTTAGTCCAGAATTAGACGCTGCAGTCAAGACATTGTACTATTAAACCAGGAGGATGTAGGCTTGATTCTCAGATGAGCCGCTATCATCAAACCCCTGAGCACCGCTATCATCAAACCCCTGAGCACCAGACTACTGGTACGTTGTTCAGGAAGGCTCCAGCTAAAGGCCTCCAATAAGCACATGATCAGCCTTAATGGTGGACCAATATTTGATTTTATTCAGGTGACTGGGTACTGTGAAGCTAGTCTGAAAAAACAATGGCAACTCAGTGCTATACCTGCTAGGTATACAGTGCTAGGTCTACAACTGGGCAGGGGAAAACAGATCTTAGCATCTCATCATATCTATTATCTTATCCTTTCCAAGCGCTGTCAGGACTTCACACCGCCTGCAGCCTCTCATTTAGCTAATGTGAGCTGGGAATTATTTCCTTCTTACGTAAAATGTGTTTATACAGCGACACCAAGTAAACGACCGTGTCCCGTTAAGGAGCTAACGTCAGCGTCGTTTCATGTCGGAGGGGTGCACCAGCCACCTCTCTTATTTGAGCTGCCATTGCGTAAAATCCCGTTAAGCCGGGGGCGGGAGCGGGAGAGAGAGGAGAGAGAGAGAGCACGCGCTCCACAGAAGCCCAAAGTGTTTTCGGGCTCCCAGGGCTTACTGTTTGGCCTCAGCGTAAAAGACCTGTGAAAACATCTGAGCTGTTTATGGGAAAGCGCGGCTGCAGATGGCCGGTAGCCCAGGTGGGGTTTTTATGACGCTGGTACCGCCGGCGCTCTCAGGGTTGACCACTGTGCTTTTCAAGGATACGGAGATCAGCGCTGCCAAAACAAGACACCCTCCGCAGATACTGCCCTTTCAAACGATTCGGCCTGCGATGTAAATAAAGGGCCTGGCTTTTCGCTTCTGCCTCTCAGTCCGACGTGGATAAGGTTCACTGAAGGTTCAATGTTGGACTATTTTTCGATTTTTATTTTTAGCTACTAGATTAAATTAAACACAAGCCACAGTGATTGGTCAGTACACCGCACCGCCCGCCCCCCTCCGCGGCTGAGCCCACCCTGCTCATGTTCACCTGTCGTAGAAGTGACCGGTGATGGACGGGAACCACTCCAGCCGTCGAGGGCGTCCTGCTCCTGCTCCACCACCCGGGGTGCCATGGGAACGGGCGGCGGCTTGCTGCTGGGCTGCCAGGACTGGTAGATCAGATCCAGGTAGCAGTGCATCCGTGCTACCTGGTTGAGCGTGAAGGAATCCGTTGCAGTCATCGTCTACGGGGAAGGCCAGAGACTTAATGTAGAAAACACATAATCAATAACACACACGAGAGAGAGAGGAGAGAGAGATGAGAGAGAGAGGAGGAGAGAGAGAGAAGAGAGAGGAGAGAGAGAGAGAGAGAGAGAGAGAGAGAGAGAGAGAGAGAGAGAGAGAGAGAGAGAGAGAGAGAGAGAGGAGAGAGAGAGAGAGAGAGAGAGAGAGAGAGAGAGAGAGAGACGAGAGAGAGAGAGAGAGAGAGAGACGTGCTCCCCTGTGGATATTTTACAGCACTCTCATGCTTTACTGCAGGTCAAACGGTCGTGTGCCCATTGGATATTTACAGCACTCTCATGCTTTACTGCAGGTCAGACGGTGTGCCCATTTGGATATTTACAGCACTCTGAGACAAAACACAGAGCTTTACTGGGTGGTCTCACTTTAAAGTGTGTGTATTTTTAAGCAGTTTACTGTTTGCTTGTTAAAGCACGTGGACAGCAAACACCACGCTCTGAGATAAAATGTCTGAGAAAGGAAAGGAAGAGGAGAACAGAGCTTCCTTAGCTGTGTTGGTGAGTCTTGTCCGTGTGTTTGGGCATTGCGTTTGTTGTGTGCGTGCTTGTTGCGCAGAACAGGTGCATTCATTTCGGGAAATAAACATCTACAAACGTATGAGAAAGTGTATAAGGGAAAAAAAAGGAACATGAATGTGGGGATTCCTTCACCTACACATCTTCTTTACGGTTGAGTTTGTGTCCTCGTGTTCTTTCACCTGTGTCTCTGATGGGCTGTTGAAGTGTGCGGGGATGTATGTCGATAGCTGTTGAAGGGCGTGTGGGTATGTGTGGATAGCTGTTGATAGTGTGTGTGGGTGTATGTAGGTAGCTGGTGAAGGGTGTGTAGGTGTATGTAGATAGCTCTTGAAGGGTGTGTGGGTGTATGTAGGTAGCTGCTGAAGTGTGTGTGGGGTGTATGTAGATAGCTGTTGAAGGGTGTGTGTGTGGGTGTATATAGATAGCTGTTGAAGTGTGTGTGGGTGTATGTAGATATCTGTTGAAGGGTGTGTGGGTGTATGTAGATAGCTGTTGAAGTGTGTGTGGGTGTATGTAGATATCTGTTGAAGGGTGTGTGGGTGTATGTAGATAGCTGTTGAAGTGTGTCTGGGTGTATGTAGGTAGCTGTTGAATGGGTGTGTGGGTGTATGTAGATAGCTGTTGAAGTGTATGTAGATATCTGTTGAAGGGTGTGTGGGTGTATGTAGATAGCTGTTGAAGTGTGTGTTGGGTGTATGTAGATATCTGTTGAAGTGATGTCTGGGTGTATGTAGGTAGCTGTTGAAGTGTGTGTGTGGGGGTGTATGTAGATAGCTGTTGAAGGGTGTGTTGGGTGTATGTGGATAGCTGTTGAAGTGTGTGTGGGTGTATGTAGATATCTGTTGAAGGGTGTGTGGGTGTATGTAGATAGCTGTTGAAGTGTGTGTGGGTGTATGTAGATATCTGTTGAATGGGTGTGTGGGTGTATGTAGATAGCTGTTGAAGTGTGTGTGGGTGTATATAGATAGCTGTTGAAGTGTGTGTGGGTGTATGTAGATAGCTGTTGAAGTGTGTGTGGGTGTATGTAGATAGCTTGTTGAAGGGTGTGTGGGTGTATGTAGGTAGCTGTTGAAGTGTGTGTGTGTGGGTGTATGTAGATAGCTGTTGAAGGGCGTGTAGGTGTATTTGGATAGCTGTTTGAAGGGTGTGTGGGTGTATGTGGATAACTGTTGAAGGGTGTGTGGGTGTATTGGATAGCTGTTGAAGGGTGTGTGGGTGTATATGGATAACTGTTGAAGGGTGTGTAGGTGTATTTGGGATAGCTGTTTGAAGGGTGTGTGGGTGTATGTGGATAGCTGTTGAAGGGTGTGTGGGTGTATATGGATAACTGTTGAAGGGTGTGTAGGTGTATTTGGATAGCTGTTGAAGGGTGTGTGGGGTGTATGTGGATAACTGTTTGAAGGGTGTGTGTGGGTGTATGTGGATAGCTGTTGAAGGGTGTGTGGGGTGTATATGGATAACTGTTGAAGGTGTGTAGGTGTATGTGGATAACTATTGAAGGGTGTGTGGGTGTATGTGGATAGCTGTTGAAGGGTGTGTGGGTGTATGTAGATAGCTGTTGAAGGGTGTGTGGGGTGTATGTGGATAACTGTTGAAGGGTGTGTGGGGTGTATGTGGATAGCTGTTGAAGGGTGTGTGGGTGTATATGGATAGCTGTTGAAGGGTGTGTGTGGGTGTATGTGGATAACTGTTGAAGGGTGTGTGGGTGTATGTGGATAGCTGTTGAAGGGTGTGTGGGTGTATATGGATAACTGTTGAAGGGTGTGTGGGTGTATGTGGGATAGCTGTTGAAGGGTGTGTGGGTGTATGTAGATAGCTGTTGAAGGGTGTGTGGGTGTATGTAGATAGCTGTTGAAGGGTGTGTGGGTGTATGTGGATAGCTGTTGAAGGGTGTGTGGGTGTATATGGATAACTGTTGAAGGGTGTGTAGGTGTATGTGGATAGCTGTTGAAGGGTGTGTGGGTGTATGTACATAGCTGTTGAAGGGTGTGTGGGTGTATGTAGATAGCTGTTGAAGGGTGTGTGGGTGTATGTGGATAGCTGTTGAAGGGTGTGTAGGTGTATGTGGATAGCTGTTTGAAGGGTGTGTGGGTGTATATGGATAACTGTTGAAGGGTGCGTAGGTGTATGTGGATAGCTATTGAAGGGTGTGTGGGTGTATATGGATAACTGTTGAAGGGGTGTGTAGGTGTATGTGGATAGCTGTTGAAGGGTGGGTGGGTGTAATATGGATAACTGTTGAAGGGTGTGTGGGTGTATGTAGATAGCTGTTGAAGGGTGTGTGTGGGTGTATGTGGATAGCTGTTGAAGGGTGTGTAGGTGTATGTGGATAGCTGTTGAAGGGTGCGTAGGTGTATGTGGATAGCTATTGAAGGGTGTGTGGGTGTATATGGATAACTGTTGAAGGGTGTGTAGGTGTATGTGGATAGCTGTTGAAGGGTGTGTGTGGGTGGTATGTGAATAGCTGTTGAAGGGTGTGTGGGTGTATGTAGATAGCTGTTGAAGTGTGTGTGGGTGTATGTGGATAGCTGTTGAAGGGTGTGTGGGTGTATGTGGATAGCTGTTGAAGGGTGTGTGGGTGTATGTGGATAGCTGTTGAAGGGTGTGTGGGTGTATGTGGATAGCTGTTGAAGGGTGTGTGGGTGTAATGTAGATAGCTGTTTGAAGGGTGTGTGGGTGTATGTGGATAGCAGTTTCAAGGTGTGTAGGTGTATGTAGATATCTATTGAAGGGTGTGTGGGTGTATGTGGATAGCTGTTGAAGGGGTGTGTGGGTGTATGTGGATAGCTGTTGAAGGGTGTGTGGGTGTATGTGGATAGCTGTTGAAGGGTGTGTAGGTGTATGTAGATAGCTGTTGAAGGGTGTGTGGGTGTATGTGGATAGCAGTTTCAAGGTGTGTAGGTGTATGTAGATATCTATTGAAGGGTATGTGGGTGTATGTAGATATCTGTTGAAGGGTGTGTGTGGGTGTATGTGGATAGCTGTTGAAGGGGTGGTGGTGGGTGTATGTGGATAGCTGTTGAAGGGGTGTGTGGGTGTATGTGGATAGCTGTTGAAGGGTGTGTGGGTGTATGTGGGATAAACTGTTGAAGGGGTGTGTAGGTGTATGTGGATAGCTGTTGAAGGGGTGTGTGTGGGTGTATGTGGATAACTGTTGAAGGGTGTGTAGGTGTATGTGGATAGCTGTTGAAGGGTGTGTGGGGTGTATGTGGATAGCTGTTGAAGGGTGTGTGGGTGTATGTAGATAGCTGTTGAAGGGTGTGGTGGGAGTGTATGTGGATAGCTGTTGAAGGGTGTGTGGGTGTATGTGGATAGCTGTTGAAGGGTGGTTGTGGGTGTATGTAGATAGCTGTTGAAGGGTGTGTGGGGTGTATATGGATAGCTGTTGAAGGGTGTGTGGGTGTATGTGGATAACTGTTGAAGGGTGTGTAGGTGTATGTGGATAGCTGTTGAAGGGTGTGTGGGTGTATATGGATAACTGTTGAAGGGGTGCGTAGGTGTATGTGGATAGCTATTGAAGGGTGTGTGGGTGTATATGGATAACTGTTGAAGGGTGTGTAGGTGTATGTGGATAGCTGTTGAAGGGTGGGTGTGGGTGTATATGGATAACTGTTGAAGGGTGTGTGGGTGTATGTAGATAGCTGTTGAAGGGTGTGTGGGTGTATGTGGATAGCTGTTGAAGGGTGTGTAGGTGTATGTGGATAGCTGTTGAAGGGTGTGTGGGTGTATATGGATAACTGTTGAAGGGTGCGTAGGTGTATGTGGATAGCTATTGAAGGGTGCTGTGGGTGTATATGGATAACTGTTGAAGGGTGTGTAGGTGTATGTGGATAGCTGTTGAAGGGTGTGTGGGTGTATGTGAATAGCTGTTGAAGGGTGTGTGGGTGTATGTAGATAGCTGTTGAAGTGTGTGTGGGGTGTATGTGGATAGCTGTTGAAGGGTGTGTGGGTGTATGTGGATAGCTGTTGAAGGGTGTGTGGGTGTATGTGGATAGCTGTTGAAGGGTGTGTGGGTGTATGTGGATAGCTGTTGAAGGGTGTGTGGGTGTATGTAGATAGCTGTTGAAGGGTGTGTGGGTGTATGTGGATAGCAGTTTCAAGGTGTGTGTAGGTGTATGTAGATATCTATTGAAGGGTGTGTGGGTGTATGTGGATAGCTGTTGAAGGGTGTGTGGGGTGTATGTGGATAGCTGTTGAAGGGTGTGTGGGTGTATGTGGATAGCTGTTGAAGGGGTGTGTAGGTGTATGTAGATAGCTGTTGAAGGGTGTGTGGGTGGTATGTGGATAGCAGTTTCAAGGTGTGTAGGTGTATGTAGATATCTATTGAAGGGTGTGTGGGTGTATGTAGATATCTGTTGAAGGGTGTGTGGGTGTATGTGGATAGCTGTTGAAGGGTGTGTGGGTGTATGTGGATAGCTGTTGAAGGGTGTGTGGGTGTATGTGGATAGCTGTTGAAGGGTGTGAGGGTGTATGTGGATAACTGTTGAAGGGGTGTGTAGGTGTATGTGGATAGCTGTTGAAGGGTGTGTGGGTGTATGTGGATAACTGTTGAAGGGTGTGTAGGTGTATGTGGATAGCTGTTGAAGGGTGTGTGGGTGTATGTGGATAGCTGTTGAAGGGTGTGTGGGTGTATGTAGATAGCTGTTGAAGGGTGTGTGGGTGTATGTGGATAGCTGTTGAAGGGTGTGTGGGTGTATGTGGATAGCTGTTGAAGGGTGTGTGGGTGTATGTAGATAGCTGTTTGAAGGGTGTGTGGGTGTATGTGGATAGATGTTGAAGGGTGTGTGGGTGTATGTGGATAACTGTTGAAGGGTGTGTAGGTGTATGTGGATAGCTGTTGAAGGGTGTGTGGGTGTATGTGGATAACTGTTGAAGGGTGTGTAGGTGTATTTGGATAGGCTGTTTGAAGGGGTGTGTGGGTGTATGTGGATAGCTGTTGAAGGGTGTGTGGGTGTATATGGATAACTGTTGAAGGGTGTGTAGGTGTATTTGGATAGCTGTTGAAGGGTGTGTGGGTGTATGTGGATAACTGTTGAAGGGTGTGTGGGGTGTATGTGGATAGCTGTTGAAGGGTGTGTGGGTGTATATGGATAACTGTTGAATGGTGTGTAGGTGTATGTGGATAGCTGTTGAAGGGTGTGTGGGTGTATATGGATAACTGTTGAAGGGTGTGTAGGTGTATGTGGATAGCTGTTGAAGGGTGTGTGGGTGTATGTAGATAGCTGTTGAAGGGTGTGTGGGTGTATGTAGATAGCTGTTGAAGGGTGTGTGGGTGTATGTGGATAGCTGTTGAAGGGTGTGTAGGTGTATGTGGATAGGCTGTTGAAGGGTGTGTGGGTGTATATGGATAACTGTTGAAGGGTGTGTAGGTGTATGTGGATAGCTGTTGAAGGGTGGGTGGGTGTATGTGAATAGCTGTTGAAGGGTGGGTGGGGTGTATGTGAATAGCTGTTGAAGGGGTGTGTGGGGTGTATGTGAATAGCTGTTGAAGGGTGTGTGGGTGTATGTAGATAGCTGTTGAAGTGTGTGTGGGTGTATGTGGATAGCTGTTGAAGGGTGTGTGGGTGTATGTGGATAGCTGTTGAAGGGGTGTGTGGGTGTATGTGAATAGCTGTTGAAGGGTGTGTGGGTGTATGTGAATAGCTGTTGAAGGGTGTGTGGGTGTATGTAGATAGCTGTTGAAGTGTGTGTGGGTGTATGTGGATAGCTGTTGAAGGGTGTGTGGGTGTATGTGGATAGCTGTTGAAGGGTGTGTGGGTGTATGTGGATAGCTGTTGAAGGGTGTGTGGGTGTATGTGGATAGCTGTTGAAGGGTGTGTGGGTGTATGTGGATAGCTGTTGAAGGGTGTGTGGGTGTAATGTGGATAACTGTTGAAGGGTGTGTAGGTGTATGTGGATAGCTGTTGAAGGGTGTGTGGGTGTATGTGGATAGCTGTTGAAGGGTGTGTGGGTGTATGTGGATAGCTGTTGAAGGGTGTGTGGGTGTATGTGGATAGCTGTTGTGTTGAAGGGTGTGTGGGTGTATGTGGATAGCTGTTGAAGGGTGTGGGTGTATGTGGATAGCTGTTGAAGGGTGTGTGTGGGTGTATGTGGATAGCTGTTGAAGGGTGTGTGGGTGTATGTGGATAACTGTTGAAGGGTGTGTAGGTGTATGTGGATAGCTGTTGAAGGGTGTGTGGGTGTATGTGGATAGCTGTTGAAGGGTGTGTGGGTGTATGTGGATAGCAGTTTCAAGGTGTGTAGGTGTATGTAGATATCTATTGAAGGGTGTGTGGGTGTATGTGGATAGCTGTTGAAGGGTGTGTGGGTCAGTGGCGGCTCCTGAGCTGAAAATTGGGGAGGCAGAAAACTTCCCTTTAAACTGATTATTGGTCTTAATCATTTTTCAATCAGTTTCCTTGATTAACAATAGGCTACATCAGCGTTTAATTCACCAATTACTCAATGCCATCAAATGTAGCCAGTTCTCCTCAATTAGGCTATTAGGCAAGTAATAAAATTATTTTAACTTGCATCGCAAAATTGTGCACATTTTAATCAACATTATAATTGTGGATACATGTGCTCTTCGTTCTCCGCACTCTTAATTCCGAAAATATCCATGGAAATTAAACGATCTTAAAGCTCAGCTTTTGTTAGATAATTTTTTTAATTATTTTTTTAAAATAATCTAACAAAAGATGAGGTTGTGCTAAACCTGCAATAAAAAAGAATCTAACAAAAGCTGAGCTTTCAGATAGTTTACTTTCCATGAATATTTTCGTAATTAAGAGTGCGGAGAACGAAGAGCACATGTATCCACAATTATAATGTTGATTAAAATGTGCACAATTATGCGATGCAAGTGAAAATAATTTTATTACTTGCCTAATAGCCTCATTGAGAAGAACTGGCTACATTTGATGGCATTGAGTAATTGGTGAATTAAACGCTGATGTAGCCTATTGTTAATCAAGGAAACTGATTGAAAAATGATTAAGACCAATAATCAGTTTAAAGGGAAGTTTTCTGCCTCCCCAATTTCAGCTCAGGAGCCGCCACTGGTGTGGGTGTATGTGGATAGCTGTTGAAGGGTGTGTGGGTGTATGTGGATAACTGTTGAAGGGTGTGTAGGTGTATGTGGATAGCTGTTGAAGGGTGTGTGGGTGTATGTGGATAACTGTTGAAGGGTGTGTAGGTGTATGTGGATAGCTGTTGAAGGGTGTGTGGGTGTATGTGGATAGCTGTTGAAGGGTGTGTGGGTGTATGTGGATAACTGTTGAAGGGTGTGTGGGTGTATGTGGATAGCTGTTTAAGGGTGTGTGGGTGTATGTAGATAGCTGTTGAAGGGTGTGTGGGTGTAGGTGGATAGCTGTTGAAGGGTGTGTGGGTGTATGTGGATAACTGTTGAAGGGTGTGTGGGTGGTATGTGGATAGCTGTTGAAGGGCGTGTGGGTGTATGTAGATAGCTGTTGAAAGGTGTGTGGGTGGGTGTATGTAGATAGCTGTAGAAGGGTGTGTGGGTGTATGTAGATAGCTGTTGCAGGGTGTGTGGGTGTATGTAGATAGCTGTCGCAGGGTGTGTGGGTGTATGTAGATAGCTGTTGAAGGGTGTGTGGGTGTATGTAGATAGCTGTTGAAGGGTGTGTGGGTGTATGTGGATAGCTGTTGAAGGGCGTGTGGGTGTATGTAGATAGCTGTTGCAGGGTGTGTGGGTGTATGTAGATAGCTGTTGCAGGGTGTGTGGGTGTATGTAGATAGCTGTTGCAGGGTGTGTGGGTGTATGTAGATAGCTGTTGAAGGGTGTGTGGGTGTATGTAGATAGCTGTTGAAGGGTGGGTGGGTGTATGTAGATAGCTGTTGAAGGGTGTGTGGGTGGGTGTATGTAGATAGCTGTTGAAGGGTGTGTGGGTGGGTGTATGTAGATAGCTGTTGAAGGGTGTGTGGGTGGGTGTATGTAGATAGCTGTTGAAGGGTGTGTGAAGGCGTCTTACCTGCATAGCTCATATAGTTGTTGAAGGGCGTTTGGGTGAAACGGCGATGGCCGCAGGTGTCGTTTCCGGGCTCGGGGTC
This sequence comes from Synaphobranchus kaupii, assembly GCA_029718625.1. Lineage (NCBI taxonomy): Eukaryota > Metazoa > Chordata > Actinopteri > Anguilliformes > Synaphobranchidae > Synaphobranchus > Synaphobranchus kaupii. The sequence continues at coordinate 12,761,816 of CM056376.1, forward strand.
CCTGCAGTGCTTGTATTTGGGTGTGGGGTTGGTGTCGGCACACAGGTCGCCCGTCTCCAGCGATGGCTCCGTCTCTAGGCAGGCGTCGTTGCACGACTCGATCTCTGAGATCCCGCGAAACACGTGGTACAGCCCCAGGCTGTGGCCAATCTCGTGGACCATGGTGTGGGTGTGACCAAAGGTGCCATAGAAGGAGGGGTTAAGCACAATTCCACCTATAGCGTGTGAGAGAGCAGTGGTGGGCGTGGCCAAAGGCAACAAAGCAGGAAAGGTTTATTCCAGCGAGCATGTGTCAGTGTAGTGCACGTATATTCACATACTTGACACATGGACTGAGATTAAACTCGTATAATAACCTCACAAAACCGCAGACAAATAAAAATTTTCAGCCAAGAACATCGTTGTTAATGTTTTTTTGTTTTTTTTAACAGATATATGAATATCAGAATCCAAACCTGTCATGCCTTCAGTTTTATTTATTTCTTTATTCTGTTCTGTTATTTCTGGCATTAAAACACAGTTCATTCAGCACAAACAAGAACAGGTGAAGAGATAAACATGAGCAGATGAAGGCTGGCGTCTTTACCGAGATGTGTCAGCGCCTCTTTGTCCCAAGGCCAGGTAGCCACTCCTGCAGGTCTTCATCGGATGAGTTGGCAAAAAAGATGTTGAGATGCATGGAGCCATCGAGGTTCAAGATCTCCTTCAGTTCCTTCACATCCAGATACGCTCTAAGGAGGAGACCGGGTTTCTTAGAAATTAATAGCTGACCTCCGGGCATCTTATTCACTCATCCAATTCAGTAGAACAGGTACGCAAAGACAAAACACGATCCCTGCCAACACCCCCCCGAGTACAACAAAGAGATAGTAGACCCACATCTTGCAAACTCCAGCTTGGCTCAGCATTTTTGGAAGCTCAAAATGTGTCAGCGCGCTTAATGCAAATTCAAAGCTCCCGTTAACAGAGCAAGAGGTCCGGACGACGGCGTTTTTTTTTGTATATTAAAATTTTTTGGTGCTTGGAACCGCAAGTTCCGATCAAGTCCTGCACAAAAGATTTTCATCATATATGATGGCCGGAGCTGAACCAGACGCCAGTCCGCAGAGAAACAATGTGGGCACCTATGTTTCACAGATCCTCTTATGAAAGGTGGAAATTACAGAACGGTTGTAGTAACCAGAAGGTGAAAATGCGCCGGTTTTGAAGAGGAACAGACAATGTATCTATGGCAGCAAGAGAACCTTACGCAGTCACAATGCCTGATGAAGCCCATAGAAAGCGTTGACCTCTTAATGACGATTACTGAAGTAGCGGTTGTGAGCTGGACCCGCTTCCTCTCGTCCTCCGGGCGTGAGGCACAAGCAAACGAGGGGGGGCCCGAGGTTCCCCAATCGTACCCCTGTCCTGCAGGCCCACGGGGGCGGAGGAGCACCCTGTAAATTCACAGCCCAGAGGAGGTGCCTGTCACTCATGCGGGAGGGGGGGCGGGACTTATTATGAATGAAACTTGAGCCACACTCAGAGGGCGGGCCTCTGGGTCAAAGGTCGCTGGCCTTGTCTAGTTAGGAATGCATCGTTTCATCTGGTACTTTCCGACCACCTCCCCTCTGACATGCTAATTACTTTATTTCAAAGGCACCCGTCCGCGTACGAGCACACACACACACACACACACACACACACACACACACACACACACACACACACACAAACACATGCCAACACTCGTGCTTTTCCTGGGTGTCCAAACAAAACAAGGCTGAACCACCCCACAGTCACATGTGTGAGGCAGTCAGGCAAACAGCGTGCGATTGGTGCAGGCACAAGGGACACATAGGACATCATCATCACTTCCTGTTTCTCAACATAGGAAGCAGCCAGTCCTTTTGCTTTCCTTGCAAAAATGGGAATACAATGCAATATATTGTAAATACACTGACTTTTTGGAAAATAAAATGATAAATATATTTCACAGCAATGTGTCTTTTAAAAAAATATTACTAAATATCTGAAAACAGTAATACTTAGCATTTTAGCCATTGTATTGTAAAGTGCTCCAATAATAATATATTTTATTTCAATATCTATTCAATCTATTTCCATAAGAATATTTCACAAGTCCAGTACCATATTTGTCTTCTTGCATCTGCATTTACTAGAAACTCATACATGGATATAGTCAAGCGGGTGGAGATCTTCACAAAAACATAATTCTTCTTATCCAGAGAGAAACATATTCGCGCAAATCGTTTGCTTATTGGTGTCAACAAATCAGTGATGTTTATGTTGATGTCGTTGAATAGAATTAAGAGAATATTAAATATAGTTCAAATTCAATAGTAGGGTTCTGTCAAGCAGGTTTAGAAACTTTGATGCAGACTTATGAATGGAGATAATTAAATCAGGATTGTGATATTAATAATCTATTATTATTATTATTATCAGTCAGAAATCTACTGTGTTAGGATGCTCAATATTGTTTGTTTGTTTCCAAGCATACAGCCCAATTTTATTTATGTTTACATTTACTATTTTAAAAGGTGAGTTTCTAGGAAGACATAAAACACCTCCACATAGTCATGACACACTGCGTGCATTTGGGATTTATCTTGTTTTTGGTCATTTATTGTGTTTATTTTTTTCCAGCCTCTTTGCTTTAATTATCTTTAATTTCTCATTCTTTTTGGTCCGTCTTGTGCGAGCTTCTGGAGGACCCTGAAAGGGACTACTCTCAACCTGGCTGGAGGCCCCTCTCAAATCCTTTTAACCCCTCCCCCCCCCCCCCCCCCACCCCCTCGTGAAAAACCTCTGGAACAAAAAAAAAAAACGTACCCAAACCCTCCCCCCCGCCCCCGCCCCCGCCCCCACCCCCGCAGAATTCACAGCCCCAATATTCCTAACCTTTGGCTCCACCCTCTAGAACACCTCCGACCTCACTCTCGCGCTTTGAAGCCACATCTGCTAGCCAGCTCACCGCTCCCATCTGTGGGAGGAGGAACGGCACGTCGGACTCTCTGTGGCACCGGCCGGCGAATCGTATCTGGGCCCAGAGCGTATCAAAACATGCGCTCTTCTTCATGCGCTGTGAAAATGTGCTGGGGAAGAAAAAGAGATCAGGGCTTATGCCCTCTATCCTTCTTAGACCGGGGTGTGAAATGAATATTATCTTTAATTCCGATCCTAGAGGGGCTCAGGGCGGATCATAGATAAAGCATAGCCGTCCTTAACAAGACATCCAAACCCCCCACCCCCAGAATAGTGGAATAAGGTCCATCATCATTACATGCAGCCAATATATTTCAGTGGGCATACAAGACATTTATTTGTAGGTGTGTACAAACATCTGCATGATAGATAATATATCGTCAACAATACACAGTTGAGAGACAAGTGGAAATGTGAACAGGCAGCCATACGTAATTAATTAATTAAAATTAATTTAGCTCTTTTAGTGTCATCATGGAAGAGGTGTGTGTGTGTGTGTGTGTGTGTGTGTGTGCGTGTGTTTGCACGCATGCTGAATAAGTGGTGTGAGGTCTGAGTGACGCCATAAAGCAGTGATTTATATTATAGCATTACCCCCCACCACAGCTGCGAGACCCTGTCAACGAGCTCCGGTCACTGTGAGACCGCCTGTGTGGTGACCGTGCACCAATGCAGCCGCGTCCGCCCACCCCACCTGCCCCCCCTCGGACACCACTCCCACCGCCAGCCCCCCCCCCCCCATCAGACCCCCCATACTCAAAACAGCGTATGTTTTGCACTATATGAAAATGGCAGTTCCTTTTGTAATACTACTGTCTGAAAACACAAGCACGTCCAAGAGGACGGGGGAGGGGCGTTCCTCATTGACAACGCGGGTGGCCTCGCCTCGGATGACACTGGTTTGTTTTGGCCGTTTTTTTTTTTAGCCTAAAAAAATTACGTCATATATAAATATAGCACGTGTGGGGAGTCTGTGAAAGGTCAAGACGAAGGACGGAGGAAGAGCGTGTTAACGCTGCGAGGATAGTGTGCTGCAGGCCTCACTCAGAGCCACTGTGAGATTGCTGCTTCCTCCTTTATAAGTGCGTCAACTACTGAGTAATTTTATTTAGTGATCCCCCCAATATTGGGAACATATTAGGGGGGATCATTGACCGTACAGAATCTTTAAAGTATGACCGTCCATACAGAATCTTTAAAGATCCTTCTGATCCTACAGTCTGCGCTCGTGAATTTAAACCATGCATTTTCGATCTGGAGACAGATGGCCATTGTAAAACAGTATTTTTGCGGTCGGTAACTATTTCCAGGTCGATTTTGAGGTATGCTTGGGATCATTGTCTCGCCAAAAGTTCCATTTGTGGCCAATTTTCGGCTTCCTGGCGGAGGGAACCAGGTTTCTGGCTAATATGCCGCAGCGCTTGCTGGAGTTAGGGATTCCATCGACGTTTGCAAGAGCCGTATGGCAAGGAGGTGGGCCTGATGGTTGATTTGGAGACTTTGTGTCTCCAAGATGCAACCAGGTGCCTCCCAAACCATTTGTCCCACTGTGTATGGGGGTACAATGCAATGGTTTTAAACTTCTGAATTACTCAACTAATGGCAGAAAGTGGTATCGTTAGCTTTTATTTACTCATTACTTGTAACCGTCTCCTGACTTGTGAAGGTTTCTTCTGGGAGTTATTTGCCAAAGGTGAAGATGACACATGAAGTTTACATTACGTGTTTTACGTCATCGTTATACACCTGTGAAACAGGAAGCCACAGAAGGCTACAATACATTTCCCTAAGATACACACGTACAATACATTTCCCAGAATTTTCAAAAAGTTGCTATTTTAACGTAGACTTATTTAATGCAAGTTACGCTACACTGCCATCAAATGCGTCAACCAATAGGAGAACAAAAAAGCACCAAACTGTAAGAGCTTCAAGTGTTGATAAAAACAGTCCTTGTTTTTGTCATGGATGACCAATATTCTTGTTGCACAAGGAAGGCAATGGAAGCTGGGAATCTTACTCTGGGGATGGGCTCAAGAAGAACACATGATATAAGGTTTCCCGCTTAATAATTTCAGGAATTTCATTATTTCCTATGAAAATATTTGGCTGGACTTTGGGCTGTGCATAAGGGGGAAAAAAGGGTCAGATGGTTTAATGGTGAGATGAATAAGTCAGAAAGCGGGGCCCCGCTTTAATAAAAAGCTCCACTACTGTAGGTCAAAGCCGCCCTAATCTGAGTTCAATTAAGTCTAATCCACTGGCTCACTTACAAAAACACAAACATGAATCAGATGTTGATGTAGGCCTATGATGAAAACTGTCTGCATGCATCTATATGGGTGTCTTAGACACATGTTTTGTGTTTGTGTGTGTGTGTGTGTGTATGTATGTGTGCTCATGTCCAAGTTTGCTCACAAATAAATTGGTTGTGAGATGCTCCAAAGAAGAGCACGTGATCAGCGCGCCAGCCCCTCTACCTTCTATCTGTCTACAGTACTGAGGCCCCCATCCGTTCCCTCCGCAACGCCCCCCTCACAGGACCCCCTTCCCGCAGACTGCCGCCGTGGGCGCAGCCCAAAAATGGGCTGGAGGCCTCGTCCCACTTTCTCCCAAGAGATGAGCCACAGAGGAGAATTTTCCATTCATATTAGTCTGTGCTTTACAACGGGGGTGCCTGAACAAAAAAAAATAAAAATATCGCTCAGGAAGAAAAGAAGAAAAATAACGTTTACTAAACGCAGATGTCACTGGAAATCAGTTCTGCATGGACAGGCGAAACTGGCGTGCTAATGCATATTAAATGCATGATTATAGCTTAGTCCATTTACACCCATATATTATTCATATGAAGCCGTGAAAATGGCCTCGCGTACAGTTGTCCTGTCCGCTGCGGTGCGCCGGCGTGGCCATGTTTGCCTGTGGGCCCGCGGCCCTATAAATCGAGAGGGCCCTCTGCGGTCCTGTCACCAGCTCGGCGACCGCCGAAGCCGTTAAAGCGCTCAGTCATCCTCACTTTTACTACAACGCTCTGCTGTTTCCTAAAGGAGTCTCCCAGAGTTAAACGCTGAACCCCGTCGGCGGAACGCGGGTAAGAGGAAGGGGGGGGGTGGGGGGGGGGGGGGACGCGGCGGCGAATGGGGGAAAAGGCGGACAAACGCGAGCTCCTCTCGGCAGGTTGAGCCACGGCTCCTGCGGCGACGCGTCTGGCGAGCAAATGCGGCCCGTGACAACGTATTTACGACGGCCGGGGGCCGCCATGTTCCTTCCGTGCCAGAGTCCCGTAGACCGCGCTATAAATCACGGTGCGGGCCGGTGGGCGGATCCGTGAAGATTCCAACGGGTTCCGACCGAGGTAGGTGGGGATTTGGCAAGCTCACCAATCGCGAAGCAATGATACGATAGCGTGGGCCCCTGTGGGCGACACTGTGGCCTTCAACGGAGGCTGAACGCGGATGGAAAGCTCACCGACAGGGTGACAGTCGCTGTGGAAGGCACATAATGTGCAACATGTCATTAACTGTCATTAACTGTCTTAACTGCCCTTATTCTGGTCCTGTTGTCACTTTTCCCGCCGTATCGGATGTCCAGTGCCTCCATATGCAATGTAAAGACATGGAATCAATCATTTATAATCAGTGTGTGTGTGTGTGTGTGTGTGTGTGTGTGTGTGTGTGTGTGTGTGTGTGTGTGTGTGTGCGTGTGTGGACAGATACATGATACATGCATACATAAAGCACTGAAGACATTAAACACATTTCATTCTTTAACATTTTTCCTTGGGGAGAAGGTTTGAATCCACAGTGTAAAGGAGCCTTGGCTTGTACTCCTAAAAGGGTTTAATCCTGACTCAACCCATTCTAACTGAAGGGATTGGGGGGGAACTGAGGAGGAGGAGGGGGGGGGGGGGGGGGGGGTTGTGGGTAAAAAAAAGTCTCAGACAATTTACTGCTTCTCAAACAATGTGTGAAAAGCCACAGCCTGGACAAACAGCATGAGGCAGCCACTGTAGAGTCAGGAGGGGGTGTGGGTGCGTGTGGGTGCGTGTGGGTGTGTGTGTGTGTGTGTGTGTGGGGGCGGGGGGGGGGGGCTCTCAGAATTCCAGGGTAAAAGACCCCTCCTCAGACTCAATCCGCTCTCCCTCACAACAGACCCTCCCCCTAGAGGGCTTCTTTCACTGCAGCCATTTAGCGGTAAAAAGGAAATCCCCTTAGCTCAGCGCTTGCCACCGCTGGAACCTCCGTCTCTCTGCCCAGGAGGAGCGGGTGTGGTCGGTGAGCCAGGGCGAGGCGGGGGCACATCGGAAGAGGTGCAGGTAACCGCATTCTGGGCAACAGGTGTTTTTACAAGGCTGTCGAGCTGCTTAAGAAAGGCGCTAAGAACTTACTCTGGGCTGAAATCCTCTATTAGGCAAAGCCATTAACGTCCCCCGCGTTTACGAGCCGAGGGGCTAAGATTTACACTAGAGGCTGTAAAAGTGCCCAAACTCGAGGGCCCTTGGAGGAAATCCGTGCAAAGTCAGAGGAAGGGCTTTTCTATTGGCTCTGTCTCACGGAGAGAGCGCCGGCAATGGGGGGGGGGGGGGGGGGGGGGGGGGGGGGGACCATCGGCCAATCGGGACGCGGTTTCCCTGCGGCAGCCGATTAGCCGCAGGTCCTTTAACTGCAGCCGTGCAGCTCCAGCGCAAAGCCCACCTGCACAGCCATGCACTTGTGCGTGTGCGTGATGCTGCAATACATTACATTTCCACCGTCCCTATCCTTGCTCCCTCACAAAAATAAGCCTCAATCGATCATTAAATGCATCGCCGTGGAGACAAAAAGAGACTTCTGCACTACTTAATTAACTAATTTGTGAGGGACAATTTGTGTACAATCGCAGATCCGTGCATTGATAAACATGCACAGCACTCCAGTATGGTAGATCATTAATAACGCACTACGATCTAGCCTAACTGTGACTGCTTGCTTTCCATCAACCAGAGGTGGCACGGACACCAGACCCAGTGCAGCCTATCCCTCAAGTTAACAAGTCTGTAAGAATGGAAAAAATTTATCAATATCAACTCTGAATATTAATCATATTTGACACATGGATATATACATTTTTCTTCTTAACAACATGACTACAAAATATGAAAATGGTGGCACTCGCTCATGTTATAAACACAAATGAGTATTTTGTTGGGAAGCCTCAGACAATCAATACTATTATGGTCACACACTCTCTCTCTCACTTTCTGTTGTATCATAGGTTTGATGATGGCCTTCCATTCTGACTGCCAATGGATTATGTCCAGGGAATATGACAAATATGAAAGCCCAGCTGTTTCAGGCAAGGCCACACCCCTCCGCTTCGGTCGAGATCAGACGTGGAACTGCCGTTAACATCTGCAAAACAACAATATTCACCCTCAAATAACGATGACACGGAAGATCTGGATTTTTTCTGCGTAATAAGTGGTAACAGTCTCCCGGGCTAACAAAATAAACTCCAGCTCTCGTATCCATTGTTCAAAGCTAGCATAGCTCATTGTTCGTGCAGAATTCCACAATCAACAAGGAATGTAAAATAAAGCGTGTTGTGTTGCCCACGGCGATGCTCTCCAGACATACCATAATCAAACCAAAATAAACAAGCAGTTGGGGAGCTTATCTTTCCAACTGACACACATATTTCTTCTTCTACTACTCTCGCTCTCTCTCACAAACACATGCACACACACAAAAAAACAAACACACATAGAACAGTCCATATTTCATCTGACAGCTCCACTGTTTGAAACAATAATAATAAAACAAAAATACTGTATATATACAGTGGCCACTTTATTAGTTACACCTATAGTACCAGGTAGGACCCCCTTTTGCCGTAACAACAGCCTGAAGTCTTTGCGGCATGGGCCATGCTGACACCATGATATCATGCAGTTCCCGCAGATTTTCGGCCACACATTCTTGCTGCAGGACGAACGTGGTCACAAACAATGCTTAGATTTTCTGTGGCGTTCAAAATGATGCTCAATTGGTAATAACGGGCTTACAGTGTGCCAAGAAAACATTCCCGGCGCCATTACACCAGCCTGCACTGTTGAAGCAAGGCAGGATGGATCCACGGGTTCATGCCGTTTCTGACACTCTCATCGACATGTCACGGCAGAAATCTGAATTTGTTGCAACGTTTTTTTTCACGTGATCACGTGCCCACTGTAGCCTCATCTTCCTGTTCTTAGCGGAAAGGAGCGGAAGCTGGTGTGGTCTTCTGCTGCTGAAGCCTATCCGCTTCAAGCTTTGATGCGTTCAGAGATGCCCTTGTGCACACCACTCTTATAAACAGCCATTATTTGAGCATCTGTAGCCTTCCTGTTTGAACGAGCCTACTCATTTTCCTCTAACCTCTCTCCAAAGGTGTTTTAGCCCACAGAACTGTCGCTCACTGGATGTTTTTATACATCACACCATTCTCTGCAGAACTCTACAGACTGTAAACACATGAAATGATTGTTTGTGCCAGACGGAACCGCCACGTCTGGCGCCAACAATCATACCACGACCAGTTGCTTAGATCACTTTGTCTTACACATTTCAAAGTTTGGTAGAATAACAACTAAACCACTTCATCATATCTGCATGCTTTATATATTGAGTTGCAGCCACATCATTCACTGTTTGGAGGGGCAGGCTATTTGCCTTAACAAGCAGGTGTACCTAATAAAGTGGCCACTAAATATTATATATATATATATATATATATATATATATATATATATATATATATATATACACAGCATATGTATATATATATAGGTTACCTGTTAACCTGTGCTGATAATTCATTTCTGCATGATATTGGCAGTGTTACAGTGATGATGAGAAACTAAATCCAGGGAGTAAATCAGGCAGAGACAGCAGAACAACATCCCCTGATGGGACAGTAGAGAAATGCTGCAATCAGCTCTCTAAGTAGGAGACATTTACAACCTATTTCCTGCCAGAGGGAGCCCGGTTTATAGCCGGGGTCGAGACCTTTGGAAAAAGATCCCGTTTTCACTTTTGTTTTCTTGCGCTTCTTTTACACGTTGCGCCCACATGGACCCGCCGTGCCTCGGAAACTACAACCCAACACATCTCCTCAGCAGTCAGGAACTCGCAGCAATTTCCATCAAACAAATTTGCGGCGAGAAGCAAAACAGTCGGAGAGGACAGAAAACAAGCACCTGTTTGGTCATTCTGTAAAGATCTCACAAAAAAAGTTATTTGCAAGTGATTTTAAGCGTGATTTAAGGGGTGCCGTAAAAAAAGGGGGGGGGCTTCCTGAGTTTGGTGAAAAGGCTTTCTAAGGGATGCATACCGAGCTTGTGTATCGACAGAATGTTACAGAGTGGATCATGATGCAAACAGAAATAAACAGAGGGTCATACAAACCCCAGGGTGACAAATGTTCACAAATGGCCCCAGATCTGGGCGCCTGAACCAGGCGAAAGAGCTGTTCAAATAAAATGATTCAGTAGCACCAGCACCAAAGGCCAATTAAGATGAGGTACACCTTTAATTTGCTGCTCCCAGTCTATGAGAGTGGCAGTCTATGAGAGTGGCAGGGCCTATTTCAGACAGCAGTGTCTGGAGTAAATGATACATTTTGCAGTCTGACGAAACTGATCAAGTTCCCTGAGGACAATATTACTTGAGGAAACTTTACATGTTAAATCCATGGTAAAATAAATAAATAAATAGCTCTAAAAACTTGTTGCAGCAAAAGTCTTGCTTTCTTTGTAAAAACAAAAAAACTGTAACCATTAATGTGAGGTAGGCTATTTTGTGATGGTTGCTCACGGTCATCAATTTCTTTATTCACATTCCAGATAAAATGTAGCCCAGTTGTTTTGTTATGGGGTAAGCATAAAAAATGCTTTAATCTGCTGCAACATTAAGTTACTGTATCCCATCCTCTGAAGTCCGGACCTTACATTAGCCTCTTATACTGGATTTGAATGTAACTCCTAATTGGATTTTTCAGGCTCTAATATGCAAGCAAGCACCCCTCCCTCGCTCTTCATATAGTTTCAACAGGATTATCTAAATAACAAAAGTCCATACTAAAATGGCTGTCAAGGCACTGATAAAACATGCCACACTAGATACCACACCTTCTATCTGAGGGAAAAACCATTTGTGACCTTCATACTTGACCAGCCATTTCCACCTTGACCCCTGCCAGCAGGGAGCTTTGTTCTTTAATGTTGGTTAAAGCCAGCCATGCAGATGCATTCTGGGACATTAAACATCAGTCCTCCAGCTGTTGTTATTATCATCCATTACTTTTGGTCCTTCTGGAAAGGGCTTCCTGGAGAAAACCGGTAATGCAGCCAAACCCTGTACTTTACTTTGCTGCGTTTAACAGTTGCTCTTATCCAAAGACGCTTAAAATGCAAGCAAGTGCAGAGATCAAGGATCGAAGTACAAAAATTCCCTAGAGGGGGAAGTATACTCCCAAGAGAGACAGCTATAGCTTATAGCTGAACCAGTCTTACAACAACCCCCCTTCAGCACAACCTTCAATGCACACTACCGCGATCCTCCCTTATAATATTCAGGATCCTATTTGGTCAAAATGCTATTAAGTGGGCGCAAAAATTTTATTTATCAGAAGTGTGGGCAATAGTGCTCTGCACACTTTATTTTCTCTTAGATACATGGGGTCAACAATGCAAGCACCCCAGCCCAACCTTCCTCTAAACAACAATAGCAAAAATGACTGTCTGTAATCTTTAATGAAGTCATTGTTTCTGATAGCCGCGGGTACGATTCCAAAGCGACGCTCAGGACAGGCTCATGGCCTCAAGTAGGTTGCCTTGCTGAGCAGAGTATATATTTCAACAGTGACCATCTGGATCCCACATTGTAACGGACTGTCAGAAACGTTCAATGTTTAAAGAGGAGTGCGGCGCGAGCAAACACTCCGAGAGCCTTTATCTCACGGGAGAGAGACACGGGAGAAACTCAAGGCCCCCGTTTTCCATCTCCAGCGTACCTAGCGCCCTCCAACACCGAAACACTTCTAGAACCTTCCTGAAAAGCACTCTCGGAAGCAGCTCCCGCAACTCCTGCAAAGTAATGGCGTCGGAAGCCCGGCCCCGAGCCGTAATCGCCTCTGCCGGCCACAAGAGACGACAAGCTTCCCATTTTGGCCCCCCTTCCCCGTCAATCTACTTTTGCATGTACTGCATAATTCTAAAAAAGGAAAAGATATTTCAGAAATTTGCTGAGGAGAGATGATTCCCCCCCCCCCCACCACACCCCCCTCCAGCAACGGTACCAAGAGACCAGTTTGAGGGTCCTGTTGGGTCTTGACCATGGGCCAAAGCGAAGCTGCTATCCAGAGGGTCAGGAGGACTGAGTCACTCCAGCCTTGAGGCATTTGAGGCTGAGCTCCACTGTTGAAGAGCACTGGGTATTTATCACAGATCTTGGATCCACCGCTAGGACATGCCAAGATCTGATCACACTTCTGTTAGATTCTGCAACACAAATAGTCCCTTACACACACACACACACACACACACACACACACACACACACACACACACACACGCACAAACACACATGTAGTGTCTGTGAAAGGACTAGTTGACTGAAACATGTCAGCATTTGTTGATTCAAAATAACAGTTTAGAACATAAAGGAGCCACATCCAAAGTGGGTCAATTCTCAAATATCTGGCATTGTAAGGCCTCACAAAGCCCTTGGCCCAAGGTAAGACCAATCATCACGGAGAAACAGATTTTTTTCTCTCACGTTTCTCCATTTTCTGTGCGCCGACGATCTGAATTTCAATTCGGCTGAAAGGAGAGGTCTTGCCTTATCTGCCCGGTGGAAAAAACCCTTCGCAGACTGGAACATTCTGTCACCGAGCTCTCATGATGTTACACTGCGAGCGTGAGTTTACTCTGTTTCTCATTTACAAACATGGGGGAAGAATGCAAAACAAAAGGCTTAAGGCTGCCAATGAAAAAAAGGAGGAACCCCCCCAATGACTGCTAATGGCACCGAGCTGGTGATAGGACTTCAAAGCGCAGGAAATATAGAATGAAAAATAGACAGGAAAAGTGTGTTTTACAGGGAGAGCGGAGAGAATACCATAACACCAGCCAAACAACCAAACCAAACTGCTTACCTCTTCAGACAGATGAAATGAGGACATTTTGGCGGCTTACTCGTCCCGGGAAAGTGGCGTGAGCACGTGTCAGAAATAACCGCTGCCGTTTGTCACCCGTTAGGTGGTGATGGCCAACACCCACCGCCCCCCCCCCCCCCCCCCCCCCCCCCCCATCCATAAGTTATCAGCGACTCACTGAGCTGAACCCGTCCTTCTGTTTTGCTTTTTTTCTCCTTCCACATCAGTTTACTCCTCGCGCAAGAGCTTGAGCCGCGATGCAATTACACACTTCTGCCACACCATCTGTCACAGGCACAAGAATAGAAAAGCCCCCCCCCCACCCCCCACCCCCCACCCCCCCCATCACGGCACATAAATATCCAAGCAGACAGAGGTTTTAAAGGAGCACCACCATGGCTCTACCTGAGAGGAGACGAGGGGTTGAAGCAGGTCTTGGTGACGTCGGTGATGTTGGGGTTGCAGCAGTCTCCCTTGTCGTAGTAATAGTTGTCCCAGTTGCATTCTGGGTCGCAGACGCCGTTGCCCTGCCGGCTCTCGGGACAGTGGGTTTTCAGCTTCTTGCAGTAACCGGCGTCGAAGCCGGTGAGCGTGTGGTTGCACTCAGGGTCACACTCCTCGTCGCCCACCTTGCTGATGTCGCAGTTGGCCAACACCAGGCGGTGACGCAGCGAGGAGTTGTAGACGTTGTGCACGCTCAGCTCCCAGGTGATGTTGTACGCGCGGAAGGCGTCGTTCAGGTGCTGGTGCTGCAGGTGGATCTGGTGCTCGGTGACGGTGGGCTTGCGGCGGGCATCGTCGTGGACGTTGACCACGCGGTAGCGCACGGCCTTGGGCTTGCGGAAGCCCCAGAAGTCGTTGTAGTTCGTTATCACCTCCACGTTGTCGCAGACCGTCTGGCCGCAGGGCGGCGGCTCCAGGGCGGTGTCCAGGGAGTACCCTGCCTCCCCCGGCCCCGCCCTCCCCCCGGTCCTCCGCCTGGGGGAAGCTGCCGTCCTTCACGGTCAGCCACTTGCGCGAGGCGTTGCGGAAGCTCTCGTGGATGACCAGCTGGGAGAGGTCGTCCGGCTGCTCGTGCCCGCGGCCCCCGCATCCCCCCCATGATCTCCTGCTGAGACCGCGCCCGGCTCCAGAGCGTCAGCTGCTCCACGGCGCCCCGGTAGTTGTGGTTGAGGGCGTTGCCGCCGATCATCAGCACCTTGCACTTCTTGGTGAGGTGGCTGAAGACCTCGCCCGACTGCTCGCGGCTCACGGCCACCTGGGCCCCGTTCACGAACAGCTTCATGTACAGCCCGTCGTACGTGACCGCCAAGTGCGACCACTGGTTGGGCAGGTAGCGTGCGTTGGAGGTGATCGAGGTGACCTTGTGGGCACGGTCGGTCTTGAGGGAGAAGAAAAAGCGGGGGTCACGGTTGCCCTGCTCGCTAACGGCTCTGATGCCCAGCAGCCAGCCGCGGTCACTGGATGCGTAGAAGCACTTATCGTAGAGGCCTGCAGCCAAAGAGTGAGACAGAAAGTGTGAGACAGAGAGAAAGAGAGGAAGAGAGAGAGAAATGGTTAACCATGTGCTGACACACATCTGTCACTTTCTGCTTTGAACGTTTCAGAAGTATTTAGCCAATTGGATTTGTAATTAGGCAAAAAAGTGTCTGTCAGTCAGTGAGTCACTCACTTAATCATGCACTACCTCACTCAGACATTTACTCACTCAGTCACTGAGTGAGCTGCAGGAATGATGACTGAATATGACAATGAAACCAAATAATCAATAAGGCATAACCTGGTTTTCTTTTTCAGTCTCTATCTATATTTACATATATGTTATTTCAGACATGATACAGTCTCTATCTATATTTACATATATGTTATTTCAGACATGATATATATCTATATTTACATATATGTTATTTCAGACATGATACATTTAGTTTTGCTTGCAACTTACATGTTAAAACCCAAATTTCAGCTGTCAATTTCTAATTTCTCTGATTTAACATTGGGGTATAAACTTTGCACATAATTTTTTCAGACATGTCCACAATATTATCAGTAACATTAATGAAGCTACAAGCACCACACCATCTGAGCATAATAGTAGGCCTAGCTGTTAATGCTAGCATTAGCCCCTGTCACACATGGAACCCATCGGTCTCCCTTAGGTCTCCAGTAGCCTATGGAAAGTGTTCGGTCTGGAGCCTCTGGACCGGTCTGGACACGATCGCTCTGGGTAGATTAGGCAAGGCAGGATGTCTACCTGAAGCAATGCAGGACAATTAATGTTACCGTAAAAATTTCTTATTACCATGAAAAATCCCTGACTTGTTTACATTCCTGGCCAGATGTTACAAATAAAAAATAATAAATAAAAATACTTCGGTTTATACACGTATACAGAAAAAGGAGCCTAGGCCTACTAAAACTAGGGAACTATAGTAGTGTAAGGCACTTGTGCTCACTGGATATCTAAGTTAGCCTATTTTTCAGTTTTATTAACTAAAAAGTGGCCTGTTTAGTCCCATAGTCATAGGCTACGTGTAGCCTACAGTTTTTTAAATTTAATTTGTTTAAAGGGGGTGTTATGGTTTTGAAAGCTCCACTCTACGATGGCTATGATGCAGATTTGGCAAAAACCGGTAGCCTATGCAGTAACAACATAGCCCTTTTATTTTCTTTCTTTTTGGTTTTCAAAAAGGGTATTTCTCAATATAATTGTTGACTTGTGGCGAACGTGCCGCCGCGGTAACAGATTAACATCTGTTCAGGAATGTAAACAAGTCGGGGATTTTTCATGGTAAGAAAACATTTTATGACATCGTTAGTTCTTCTTATAACCAGATATTTCGCTGCCAAAACTAATTATTGGCAGCTGGTGCCTTAAGTGGTTGGGTTACTTCTGATGACATCAAACGGGTAAAACCTGTAATTATTCTCATTTTTAAAAATACAAATTTGTTTGAGCAACTTTTGAAGAAACCTTAACTTAGCAACTGAACATTCAGCAAATAATTACTTCCTACTCCTTATAACAAAGGAATTTATGACCTTAACTGATGTTCTGGTTCTCCAACTAGCTAACATAATGCCAAACAAAACAAGCACTGGTGTGCGTGTGTGTGTGTGTGCGCGCAAAGTCATACTGTGCCAACATGTAACTCATTCTGGATCTGACCTTGGTGACACAGACTGGCACACCACGGAAGGCGGGGGTTATGATTGTGATTGGCAATGTTTGCTACTTTTTTGAATGCCACCCTCAAAGCCGACTGTAATTTTAGGCACAGAATATTCTCTTCCCCCTGAACCTTAAAAAAGCAGCTTTAGTATTATGATCCACTGTAATATTGACTGTAGTACATCACACTTAAGCTTCTGATTAAACCTTACAGTACTGAACAGGTGACACCTGTTTCATATACTAGTTACTGGTTCTGCCACATTTCAATGGATTTTGTCCATTTATGGTAATACCTTTCCTAGAAACCCAGTGTTGACTATTAATATTTAGTATGATTAATGTAAGCTGTAAATTAACATTAACAGCTTACTATGTTAAACACTTCTGTTTTTTCTGTTCCCACCCAAATCATGTGCACCTGCACAACATCAAAAACAAATCTGTCAGCTGCAGGTGCTTTCGTTCCACTTCCCATGTTCAACACAGAGAAAAACAACCTTTTTTAAGCTGGAGTCAGTGCGTGCGTGAGTGCACACACATACTCGTGCATTTGCCCACACAGGCGTGAGTACGTACAGTATGTATGGGCATGTGAGTGTGTGTGCGTGCGTGCGTGCGCATGTGGTGTGAACACTGACATTGAGTCTAAGATCTAAGAAAACCCGACATAATTTGGGCCCAGTTGTGTACATCTGCATGTGCATTTATGTTTTGTTTTTTTAAGAAAGTGAACGCATGGCAACAGTGCCAGGTTTGAAGCTTGTGTATTCTGAAGAGGTGCTCCCCATAGTAAAGAGGTCTCCAGCAGTGAGTGCACAGGCAGTGGCTCTCCAACTGAGGGCAACTCTCCCAGTGCTGCCTCCCAGTGTGAGCGTCTCAGTGTCTCTCCCAGTGTGAGCGTCTCAGTGTCTCTCCCAGTGTGAGCGTCTCAGTGTCTCTCCCAGTGTGAGCGTCTCAGTGTCTCTCCCAGTGTGAGCGTCTCAGTGCCTCTCATTACATTTACATTACATTACAGGCATTTAGCAGACGCTCTTATCCAGAGTGACTTACACAGCATTTGCATTTATACATAGTATCCATTTATGCAGCTGGATATATACTGAAGCAATGCAGGTGAAGTACCTTTAGCTCAAGGGTACAGCAGCAGTGTCCTACCTGGGAATCAAACCTGCAACCTTTCAGTTACAAGCCCAGTTCCTTAACCACTGTGCTACACTGTCTCCCAGTGAGAGTGTCTCAGTGTCTCTCCCAGTGTGAGTGTCTCAGTGTCTCTCCCAGTGTGAGTGTCTCAGGTGTCTCTCCCAGTGTGAGTGTCACAGTGCCTCTCATTACATTACAGGCATTTAGCAGACGCTCTTATCCAGAGTGACTTACACAGCATTTGCATTTATACATAGTATCCATTTATGCAGCTGGATATATATACTGAAGCAATGCAGGTTAAGTACCTTTAGCTCAAGGGTACAGCAGCAGTGTCCTACCTGGGAATCAAACCTGCAACCTTTCAGTTACAAGCCCAGTTCCTTAACCACTGTGCTACACTGTCTCCCAGTGTGAGTGTCCTCAGTGTCTCTCCCAGTGAGAGTGTCTCAGTGTCTCTCCCAGTGTGAGTGTCTCAGTGGTCTCTCCCAGTGAGAGTGTCTCAGTGTCTCTCCCAGTGTGAGTGTCTCAGTGTTTCTCCCAGTGAGAGTGTCTCAGTGTCTCTCCCAGTGAGAGTGTTCTCAGTGTCTCTCCCAGTGTGAGTGTCTCAGTGTCTCTCCCCAGTGTGAGTGTCTCAGTGTCTCTCCCAGTGTGAGTGTCTCAGTGTCTCTCCCAGTGAGAGTGTCTCAGTGTCTCTCCCAGTGAGAGCAGACTCAGTGTCTCTCCCAGTGTGAGTGTCTCAGTGTCTCTCCCAGTGAGAGTGTCTCAGTGTCTCTCCCAGTGAGAGTGTCTCAGTGTCTCTCCCAGTGAGAGCAGACTCAGTGTCTCTCCCAGTGTGAGTGTCTCAGTGTCTCTCCCAGTGAGAGTGTCTCAGTGTCTCTCCCAGTGAGAGTGTCTCAGTGTCTCTCCCAGTGTGAGTGTCTCAGTGTCTCTCCCAGTGTGAGTGTCTCAGTGTCTCTCCCAGTGAGAGTGTCTCAGTGTCTCTCCCAGTGAGAGTGTCTCAGTGTCTCTCCCAGTGTGAGTGTCTCAGTGTCTCTCCCAGTGAGAGTGTCTCAGTGTCTCTCCCAGTGTGAGCGTCTCAGTGTCTCTCCCAGTGTGAGTGTCTCAGTGTCTCTCCCAGTGAGAGTGTCTCAGTGTCTCTCCCAGTGTGAGTGTCTCAGTGTCTCTCCCAGTGAGAGTGTCTCAGTGTCTCTCCCAGTGAGAGTGTCTCAGTGTCTCTCCCAGTGTGAGTGTCTCAGTGTCTCTCCCAGTGTGAGTGTCTCAGTGTCTCTCCCAGTGAGAGCAGACTCAGTGTCTCTCCCAGTGAGAGCAGACTCAGTGTCTCTCCCAGTGAGAGTGTCTCAGTGTCTCTCCCAGTGTGAGTGTCTCAGTGTCTCTCCCAGTGAGAGTGTCTCAGTGGTCTCTCCCAGTGTGAGTGTCTCAGTGTCTCTCCCAGTGAGAGTGTCTCAGTGTCTCTCCCAGTGTGAGTGTCTCAGTGTCTCTCCCAGTGAGAGTGTCTCAGTGTCTCTCCCAGTGTGAGTGTCTCAGTGTCTCTCCCAGTGTGAGTGTCTCAGTGTCTCTCCCCAGTGAGAGCGCCTCAGTGTCTCTCCCCAGTGTGAGTGTCTCAGTGTCTCTCCCAGTGTGAGTGTCCTCAGTGTCTCTCCCAGTGAGAGTGTCTCAGTGTCTCTCCCAGTGTGAGTGTCTCAGTGTCTCTCCCCAGTGTGAGTGTCTCAGTGTCTCTCCCAGTGTGAGTGTCTCAGTGTCTCTCCCAGTGAGAGTGTCTCAGTGTCTCTCCCAGTGAGAGTGTCTCAGTGTTTCTCCCAGTGAGAGTGTCTCAGTGTCTCTCCCAGTGAGAGTTGTCTCAGTGTCTCTCCCAGTGAGAGCGCCTCAGTGTCTCTCCCAGTGTGAGTGTCTCAGTGTCTCTCCCAGTGTGAGTGTCTCAGTGTCTCTCCCAGTGAGAGTGTCTCAGTGTCTCTCCCAGTGTGAGTGTCCTCAGTGTCTCTCCCAGTGTGAGTGTCTCAGTGTCTCTCCCAGTGTGAGTGTCTCAGTGTCTCTCCCAGTGAGAGTGTCTCAGTGTCTCTCCAGTGAGAGTGTCTCAGTGTTTCTCCAGTGAGAGTGTCTCAGTGTCTCTCCCAGTGAGAGTGTCTCAGTGTCTCTCCCAGTGAGAGTGTCTCAGTGTCTCTCCCAGTGAGAGTGTCTCAGTGTTTCTCCCAGTGAGAGTGTCTCAGTGTCTCTCCCAGTGAGAGTGTCTCAGTGTCTCTCCCAGTGAGAGTGTCTCAGTGTTTCTCCCAGTGAGAGTGTCTCAGTGTCTCTCCCCAGTGAGAGTGTCTCAGTGTCTCTCCCAGTGAGAGTGTCTCAGTGTCTCTCCCAGTGAGAGTGTCTCAGTGTCTCTCCCAGTGTGAGTGTCTCAGTGTCTCTCCCAGTGAGAGTGTCTCAGTGTCTCCCAGTGAGAGCAGACTCAGTGTCCTCTCCCAGTGTGAGTGTCTCAGTGTCTCTCCCAGTGAGAGCAGACTCAGTGTCTCTCCCAGTGCGAGCGCCTCAGTGTCTCTCCCAGTGGGAGCAGAGAGAGCATGCTTAGCACTATGTAAGCCTGTAAATCAGGGGTGAGTTGCGTAAATCAGGGGTGAGTTGCGTAAATCAGGGGTGAGTAGCGTAGGTCCCTTACAGAGTTACTTCAGAGCCCTCTCATCCTGTCACTAACTGACTACAACCGGCCATCTGCTAACGATCAGCACCCTAAGAGTTGTGGTCTTGGATCAACAGAGCAAAGGTTACGTGAACATTCAGTCTGCTCACTTGCAATGCGTCTCATCGGCTGGGAAGCTAAAAATCAGAAATGGTACTTTTCTGCAGAAACCTTATTATGCTAGGGGCTCCCAAAACCCCCTTTTCCTGTTTCGCTTGGAAAGCATACGTTCAGTTCAGGAAGGTAATGTGTTCTTACAACTGAGAGGAACTTTCTGCTTTATAATCAACTTAGAGAGAGGGAAAGGGGAGGAGTGAAAACAACTCCTCAAAACACACAGAGAGAGAGAGAGGGAGAGAGAGAGAGAGAGAGAGAGAGAGAGAGAGAGAGAGAGAGAGAGAGAGAGAGGAGAGAGAGAGAGAGAGAGAGAGAGAGAGAGAGAGAGAGAGAGAGAGAGAGAGAGCATGAGAAGGAGACAGAGAAGGGGGAGAGATGCTAACACCACGGATGCTAACATGTATCATGTATTTGATCCACGGACATGCTCATTACTCAGGTAAATTTGTGCTGGATTACAAAAATGTCCACGGCTACAGGTACACACTGAATAAGCTAAGCTAGCCAGAGCACAGATTCTTTTTCCAAGAGCCCAACTGAGAGCTTAAAACAAGACTGACATGAGTCCTACAAGGAACAAGTAACTTTCATGTGCTGTCCGTGGCATTCAGGGGTCTGCGCCTCCTCCTCGTTTCAGCGCAGTCCGTGGTATAAACTAGCTCGCAGCCCGTCCGTGTTATAAACTAGCTCGCAGCCGTCCGTGGTATAAACTAGCTCGCAGCCGTCCGTGGTATAAACTAGCTCGCAGCCGTCCATGGTATAAACTAGCTCGCAGCCGTCCATGGTATAAACTAGCTTGCAGCCGTCCGTGTATAAACTAGCTCGCAGCCGTCCATGGTATAAACTAGCTCGCAGCCGTCCATGGTATAAACTAGCTCGCAGCCGTCCCGTGGTATAAACTAGCTTGCAGCCCGTCCATGGTATAAACTAGCTCGCAGCCGTCCCATGGTATAAACTAGCTCGCAGCCGTCTGTGGTATAAACTATCTCGCAGCCGTCCGTGGTATAAACTAGCTTGCAGACCCCGGTGGCAGAGGCACAAATAAAAGTTGGCTGGGCACCTATATTGCGTTTCAGTGTTTTCCACCGTCTGGTAGAGAAGCAGTCATCTGTTCAGTGGAGCTGAAGTCATGCTGAAATGCCTGCAAGGTTTGCAGTGTAAACAGCTGTCATAATCCTGCCACACTGAAGAAATGGGACGCATTTAATTATTCCAGGCTAAATAAGCTCTGTGGTGTGGAATGGCAAGAACAACTGTGGCGCGTTGAATACATACTCGGACTGCTTCGAGTAATTATGGTACTCTTAAGGTTCAAAACTAACTCTATCCATCCTATTTTTCTCCTCAAAACACACAAAAACCTGTGGTAAACAGGAAGAAATTTGTCAAAATGTCAGAGAAATCGGATATTCGCAATTAGTTTGTAATTTTTGATTTTCTTTTTGTCTGGGTCTGAATGAATGATCATTCATTTTTTTTTACTAATAAAATAAAACTGCGATTTCCCTCAGCACAAAATATCTACTACACTCCTTCAACTCATCCATCTGCACCCTCATAAATTTTAATTGTGCCCAAGGGGGTATGATCTACCACTTGGCATGGGAATAAGGACTGCTGTGGTTGGGCCTGAGGGCGAACGAGGGCCGCCCTGATTGGAGGAAGACGAATGGAGTACTGAGGGGTACAGACAGAGCAGTGTGACTTGTTACCATTCACAGATCAGAGTAGCACCATCACAGTTAACACTCACGGCTTCTCAGGCCCACTGTCAATAAACAGTATGAAATGTGTCAGAAACATTTAAAAAGAAATGTCATTACTCATGTGTAGAGGTTTCCCAACTGCCGGAGACGCTGCCAGGGCATTTCTAAATGGGAAAATTACCATATCCTGGAATTCTTATTCACTAAAACTGTGAATTGATATTTTCAGTAATCTTTGATCTACTTAGTGACTGTATTGGTTTTGTTTCTTCAGACACTGGCAGAGACTGTATTTGGACTGGATTGGACTTGATTTTTTTTTAAATGAATTAAAAAAATATATGGCCCAATGCCTGTAACATCTTTGTGACAATTATCCTTTCTATTGCGTGTCCATATCTACACAGCGCTCCTCAAACCTCAGTAGTAGTCAAAACTTAACAGGGAACACTAGTCCCTGCCAGGTCAACATCTGTATTTGTCTTTCCAAAAACTATTGCACAACACCAAACAAAACAGAAAATCCCTCTGTCGCTGCCAAGCCATAATGTAGTTATGGAAGAAACTAATTTCCTGTACATCCAGAGGACAAATGCACATATGTGTTAATGTATATGTGTGTCATATCCCTGTTAGGTTGTGAAATTTCATGCTAACACAGACCGAAGTTCGCAAAAAGCGTTAATTAATCTTCAGACACCTCAACAAATGTAACTCTTGGAAAAAAAAACAACTTGGAAATTGAATCACAATCTTCAGATTTCTTCATGTGGACGATTCAAGAACAATTTGATGTGAATGCGAGACCAATGGGCTGTCTCCTGGATTAGGCCATCTAAAAAGGTGACATTATCCTAACCAGTTATGCTAGA
>CM056376.1:12785151-12835844 GCA_029718625.1 Synaphobranchus kaupii
TGCCTCTTCCTGTCCATTCTCCAGAGCCGGCCCGAGGGTGGCCCTAAACAAGAATGTTGTTGTGGCCTCAAAGTGCTAAAAAAAAATCTTGAATTTTGTGTCCCAGGGATGGCTGTGGTCCTAAATGACTGCATAGAGTGTTTATGCCAGAGGCCGGATCTGCCAATCTCAACACACCTAACTGATCCCAGAGCTGCACAGAGGCATAAACCCCATTGTTCTGGAAAAAGCAGAGGAGGATTGCACAAACTGATTATGTAATGACCACCGGATAATGTAATAACTCATAAATAATGAAATATTTTTTCAGTAAAACATATAATAAACCTGGATAAGGTAATACATTTATAACATAATAAAAATTGACAGACTATGGAGTGGTTATTTTCCAGATAATGTAATAATTTATCATGTGGGTTATGTTATCAGGTGAGCATACATTTTCTGATAAATTTTCTGATGACTGTGCTCTTGTTCAGTCATTTTGAACGAGGGCTCATCATTGAAATCATTGAGAAATCTTAAAGCAAGCGGTAGCAATTCTTTTTATGGAACTGATGATTGCCTGATATTTATTTTTAAAAAGCTACTTCATTATCAGATGGAAATTTTCATGAAGAAAGACACATTCATGATTTTATAAAGCTAATTTTATAAAAGTTATTACATTATCAATTGGAATCATTGTTATTAATCATAAAAAAATATACTTAACTGTTAATGTCAAAACCACCGGATAAAGTAACAGATTGTTATTTTTGAAAAAAATTATTGCCTATTTTGAAAAATTTGATTAGAGCAACATTTAATTTATTATGTGATTCAGGTATATTTCATTATCACAGAAAAAGCATTGCGGTATGATGAGTTGTTACATAATTATGTTGCTATCAGCTATCACTTCTGGTTATTGTTAATATCATCACTTGCTATGGGAATGGAAGGGCTTCAGTGGAGAATGAGGTCAGTGACCAAATATTTCACACCAATAGGTCAAATCTAGAGCAGTGGATGCAAGGTTACCTCACTGTCTCACTGCATTGGGTGCTAGGCTACCTCACTGCAGTGCAAGGCTACATTACTACAGAGGGTGCTAAGCTACCTCACTGTAGCAGAAAAGATACCTCACTCCACTGGGGAGAAGGCTACATCACTGCATTGGGTGCTAGGCTACCTCACTGCAGCGCTAGGCTACATTACTACAGAGGGCTCTAAGCTACCTCACTGTAGCAGAAAAGATACCTCATTCCACTGGGGAGAAGGCTACATCACTGCATTGGGTGCTAGGCTATACATTACTACAGAGGGCGCTAAGCTACCTCTTTGTAGCAGAAAAGATAGCTCATTCCACTGGGGAGAAGGCTACATCACTGCATTGGGTGCTAGGCTACCTCACTGAAGCGCAAGTCTACATTACTACAGTGTGAACTATCCTACCTTACAGCAGCAGGAAGATTAACTCTCTGCAACAGCAAGACTAGCACACTGAAGCAGCTAAGCAACCTCACGCCACCAGATATTCAGCTACTGCACTGTATTGCGGGTTAGGGTATGTCACCACAGCGCAAGGCTACCTTACTGCAGCTACAACACTGCAGTAGCAACGCTAACTCACTGCAGTAGCAAAGCTAACTCACTGCAGTAGCAAGCTAACTCACTGCAGTAGCAAAGCTAACTCACTGCAGTAGCAAAGCTAACTCACTGCAGTAGCAAGCTAACTCACTGCAGTAGCAACGCTAACTCACTGCAATAGCAAAGCTAACTCACTGCAGTAGCAAGCTAACACTGCAGTAGCAAGCTAACTCACTGCAGTAGCAACGCTAACTCACTGCAATAGCAAAGCGAACTCACTGCAACCCATGTGACTCATAGGTCTTGGCCATTTACATTTTTTCTATAAAAAAATAAAATAAAATAGTAACCTACACCTGGATAATATCAACATTTTCCTGTCCAATTATTTGACTCACAGCTCTTTTTATTTAGAATTTTATTTTCAATTTGGTTCAAAACTAACTAAACTACAGACGTGAAGAAAACTACATCTGCAGCTGCAGAGATTACTGCTGCGGGCCGCGGACAAGCAGGCAACAACAGATATCTTTTTTTCATTTGCTTCACCTGCGATATGACATTCCTCCTACAGGTGCAGAACATTTCCCAGTTTTGGAGCAGTTAATGGGGTTTTGCGCTTTCCGGGGGGTGCGCCGTATCACATATTGAAAGGGACTCCCCCCTTCCAAGGCAGCGAACGGAGCACGAAGCCCTATTTAAAAGGGGTTTGTCCATTACATCCAGCTGACACAGTTCCATTTACCCTGCGCTGTTCATGGTCCTGAACCCGCATCGTATTACTCCCACACACACACAAAAAAACCTCCCCCTGCCACAGCGTGTGTGGCATCCCTGTCATGAACCTTCCTGTCCAGCCATCCGCACGCACTCGCATCGTGTCAATCACCTCACAGGAGATACGAAAGAGGGACAACCTGCGGGGAAGCCTGACGTGCGGTCGGACAGCTGCCTCCTGCTCCCCTGTCCTTGGATGAACTCTAGAGAAGGCAATGCACGTCTCCTCTGCAGCATGCAGGGTGCAGACATACAGCGGAGCCTTTTTTTTTTTTTTATCATCGAGAGAAAATTAGGTTTAAGTTTCTGCACTTGGGGGGGGGGGGCAAGCGATAGTTTGGTTGGAGCACGGGACGCGACGCCTCTCTCGCCGGAAGAGGGGCGCGCTACAACCTCTGTGACTCGTCCCCTCATTTCTCAAACTTTAACGACAGTAATTTGTAGTAATGAGGCGAGGGGGAGGTTGGGGTGGGGCAGGTTGGCAACTCAAGCCAGGGTTTTCACCTGAAGCTTCCTGTTATGGGATGCCACGCAGGCCTCTTTAATGGTAAGAACAGGGGATACGCGGAAGATATGTGGACATGTAAAATTCTAATTAAGAGTTAACAATAAGACTGAAATACTGGATAAGGTATGCATATCCTCCCAAGACCTGCCAATTCATTTCTGTCCCCAGTAGGAGACATGAGTCTCCAGTCTTAATCTCAAGAACCATGTATTTTACTATGGTGAAACCTACACCACAACGGATATTCAATAAAAACTAAATTAATGATATATTTTTCACTGCAACATGGTTTTTTGTCATCCAAGACACCTGTATTATGTCAAAAAATTTCAATACTTGAACTTTCTTTCTGCCGTGTCTCACGAGGATATTTGCAGCCAGTTAACAGAGTAACAGAGTGCAGGTTCTGTCAGAACTGAGAACTGGAGCTACATCTGCGATTCTCTGAACTTCATCTGAATTTTTTTGCTAAAAGGCAAATAGATGTCACAACTCCAAATCTAAGAGATCATGGACATACAATGTCTAAATTTTAATAAATAATTCCAGGTTGTGCCCAGCCCTTTCTGTGGAACAAACAAGCCAGCCAATAAAATATGTTCCTTTTGTAAGTTTGATTGATCTCGTGGGTATAGCCATGGGTACGTGGTTACAACCACACAAAATAAAGAGGAAAGCATTCAAGTAAAAAATGTTGATCGATTATCATGTGACCCTTCCTAAGAGCGAGGACTCTTGCATGGCGCAACGCTCACAGCTGTAAATTGAGGAAGAGATGAGTGAAGGCTGGCGTGTTTGGCATAGCCGTGCCAGCACGGTGTGGAATTTCGCACATCCCTGGGAATGGGCATGCATTTGGAGGCTCAGGCAATTGGTGGAAGGAGCGGAATTCTGTTCCGAAGCACTCTACTCTCTGGACATGCCTCTGCGTCAAGCTCTTTTGCGTTCTGCGCTAAATTATTAGAAAAACACATTTTGAAACTCAGAGCGCAAGCCCTTACATCACTTGCTGAAAATGCCATTTGCCATTAAATGTATGGAAATGGTCACTACAGCCTGACCTACTGTGTTGTAAAGCATTCAGTTCTTTCGATACGTTTGGCAGGCAGCTAATGCCAGTTGCACTAAAACTGATGATTGAGAGCGGTAATAACATGCATGAATTTCATATAACAAATTTCACCTTGTGATCATAGTGTGACCCGATAGAAAAAAAGTTTAGTATAAGTATTACAGTTTAGTATAAGTATTAGTAAATGTATTTCAAAATGTTTCAACATAATACTTACAAAATATTTTCAAAAAATATTCTTATTTATTTTATTTTTTATTGAATGTCTCCTGTCTGTCGTGTAGGTTTCAGCATAGTCGAACATATGAATTGGGTTTTATTCAGTTATTTGCATGGATTTTAAACTGTAAAACATGTAGCTGTGCCCATGTAAACATGGCACATGATCGTGCCACATTCACATGCAACCAATCTGAACATGGTAAGCCACTGTGGATAAAGGTGCTTGGTAAATGAATGTATTCTAATGTTGTAACTTCTATATTGTTCTGGACCCACCTTTTTTTAAACTCAAAACAGATACTATTGTGTCAATAAGTGTACAAAACCTTAAAAAAAAATAAAAAAAATAACCGCGATCACAACAACACAAGCCTCCATATAAAAACAAAAGGATACAAATTCCTAGTTAGTGACTCGTGCCTGGTGCATAAAGTTGGATTTAACAGATTATTACTACATGTTATACCAGCTACATATTTACTCTTATTTTACTGTACAGAGCTTTAAGCGCTGACATTGCATCGCTTGTTTATCTTTGACGTAACTGCAATATAACAACCAATATATCATAAGGTGTAGCCTAAGCGTTAGAGCGACCCTGACAGTGGCTATCGCAATTATTTTCTGTAGGCAACGTCAAATGACACGATCGCGGTGTCGACGGAGCTATGAATCTCGTATTTGAGCGAGGATCCCTAAAACATTTTGCGCGTTATAGTGTCTGCAAAATGATGATCATTACGCTCTCTGTTGGTAGTCGGGGGGATCAAAAGAGAAATCAACTAACTTTCACTCTATAAAAAGCGAAACGACACACCCCTTTACTCCAATTCCCGTCCATATCACCCATACAACTTCCCTTAAAGACGTATTGTCTATTTTTCTCTCACGACACTGGACACATTATGCTATAGCCTTGCCTATAGCTGATTATTACAGCCTGTATTGATCATATGGGCACAAAGAAACTGAGGGTGATAAAAGCGTCACACGGTTTTAAACGTATTCCTCTATCATCTAGTAAATATACTACACTATGATAGCCTGTCCTTGCTCCGTTTGAATAGTCTGTAAGTGTTAACCATTACAGTTGTATCCGTGGTATTAATTACGAGTCAACGGCCTTCACTCAGCCTACCTCTCTCTCTCTCTCTCTCTCACACACACACACACGCACACACACACACTAACAGTAGGCTCGTGCACTTAACTAAGCGTGATGAGATTCAACCATCAGGTATAAGGTATCTCTAAATCGGTAGAGTGGGAATCCGCGCAGATGCACTTTGTTCAACGATACATAAAGTAATTAGATATTTAGCCACATTCCCTTAAAATACTAGGCTGTCAGGTTGTTTGCGGGGATACTTGTTATTGCCTATAAATCGGGGGCGTTACGGCTTCGTTATGACCAGGCCATAGTGTGAACAAAACAACACAAGCGACCAAGAGAAGTTATCCAAACGCGAGACCACTTTTTGCTAGGAAATAGCTAGTGGCAGGGCAGCAACGCATTACACATAATGAAATCCAGTTCAGCGTTGTTGTTTTTGTGTGTTTAACAGGGAAATGTAATTATTTTGTACGTGGTAGGCTATCACATAGGCTAGCCACCGTTAACAAAGGTGAGGATGTGGATGGACATCGTTCGGTAGCCTATGTTAGATGATGAGAACATCCTGAGGAAATTAATCAGCAGTTTAATGTCTGTTAAAGACAGCTCACCTCGTGTCGGTCAGAAAACCCAGCAATTTGATCCAATAGGCTAAACTCGACAGGCACTTCAGGTGAAATTCTTCGTTTGCGTTAATAGGTAGCCTAACAGTCAAATCGTGAAAGCATCGCCTGCAGTTTGTACACAACGCATTATTGTGCCTGCCATATCATTTTTATACTTCGTACATTTGCTTTATGAAACTCGGTTTACGTGATAATTGTTAATAATCAAAAAGAAAGTTCTAATTAACTTTGGTATGATGTCATGCAGAGGCAGCAACTTGGAAGTTACGCCTCTCACTCTTTTTCACTGTGATGTGAAAAAAGCGACGTTCTGCGATGCTCCCATAAATTTCTACCTGTTCATGATTAATGAAGTTTTCATAAGACTATGGGCATTACGTAATGATTCGCATTAACAGTTTATGTGCCTGGCTGGGTTTAAAAGTTGTCAAATAATATGCAAGCCGAGATAATTAAACAATTAACCTAACACGCTTCAAAGATCGTATAGGCTCGTGTAGATTGATCAGATCCAGTGCGGCCATTCGATATAGGCGTCTAAACTTTATTTTCTATTTTAAAAATATATAGGCCTACGCTGTTTTGTCGTCGTTATTATAGTTTAGTCAACATTATATTTTCATTAATGACATGCAACTAGTTATCTAGAATGAGAGGGAAAATGTGAGCCTGTTATGTATTAAAGTGCAGATTTAGGAAGAGAGAGGAGGGGGGGGGGGGGGGGGGGGACGCAATATTCCCGACTAGATATAAACTATCGTTATGCACTTACGTCTGCCTTCCAAATATGCGTCCACACGGGAGGGAGTTACTTCAACCTCAGAAATTGTAGCACGTTGCAAATTAAATAGTCTTCCCTATTCACTAGAGGTCCAGCTAATCGTCCGAGAGCCTAGCAAGCGTCAACCTTAAAACCACCACTAATCCAATATTTTTAAATTGACAACATGGTATGTTTTCACTGAATACCGCAGCTATCATTTGGAGTGAGGGCATAAACTCAAAATAACTTCACTTAAACTACGACACTATTAAACTAGAAAGCATAGTGATAACATCCCCAAAGGTCGGAAGGAACCGGCGATCAAAAAAAGAAATATGCAGTCTACATTTCATCACAAATAGCCTACGACACTTTTTGCCATGAATTCTTGTGATGGGAGACAGCCTGTGACACTTGGGGGTTAAACTCATTCATTCGCTTGTAAAGAAAAAAATAGAAATAAATCCAATCTAACCTGCAATTACTGCGGGTGATCGCTGCCCTCCCTCTGGTTTGATCCACATTTCCAGCGTAAAATTTCCTCTCGGTACCTCCACGCCAGGTTTCAGTCGTAGCTGGTCTCCTCTGCCGGTAAAATAAACAGCCTTTCCCCGACCAGGAGTGCTCTCCTCCGCCTGGGAGGAGCGACGGTGCTGGCGAGGCGACCGCCGATCCATCCCGGGCAAGGAACGTTTGCCCCGAGGCAGGCGTGTGGCGCAAGCCCCAGGGAAGGTGACTCTGGCTTCCCTAATGCGCACCAAGTCTCTCTTAGATCTCCCCGTTCTCCGGACAGTCCCGCACTCTGATCCCAAACACATGATACAAATAAAAAGGCATGGAAGCCAGGGGAGAAAAGTCCAAAGTTTCATTTTCAAAGAGGAGCGAAAATTTTAAAAAGAAGAAAAAGGGCAAAACAGAACAATAATAATTATATTATAATAATTCTTATAATAATGATAATATGGAGAAGAAGAATGCAAAGAATGAAATCTCCTCAAAAATCTTATCTCCACAGAATTCCTCTTAAGGTCTTTCCCAGGTCCCGCTTCAGATTTTATAACAGCTTGTCAAGACACAGATTCTACACCAACCAAGAAGGCGATGCTGTTATTTTTTCCTTTATAATGTTAAGCCACGACCCCCTTTCCTTGCCCCTTCTTTAGGCAAAAAGTAAGACACTTCAACACAGATTGAGGGGCAAAAGGAATATGTTAATTCATGCAAGTGCTCCACCTTCTCAATTGAATGGATCCCATTAAACTAGAGGGATGACTAAGTAAGTAATCAATCAGTTTGGAGAGATCACAACAATTTCTCTTTCGCTTTAAAAAAAAAAACCCTTATGAATGTAGTTGCAGCACCCGCAGTACTTTTACATTTGTCAAAGATTTTTGTTGATGTTTGTTTCCTTATCCTCGTCGTAAAGGCAATATTAAAATTATAATAAAAAAATCATACTTCAAAAATTAAAAACGAAAATCAGACGGCCTAGATTGTTAAACCCAGGATGGGTTTCCTAAAGTTGATTTTGATATTTAAAAGTTGAAATGCACAAAATGATCTTGTAAAGCGAGTGGGAGCGCAGTAGCATCGGGAATCTTCAATGATTCGCCTGAAGCGGAAAGCACTTGGAGAGCTCGAGAAGGGCGCGCGCTTTTGAAGCAGATTGGTTTTGTATGTCTTTGTAGACTGTAGCAAGAAATTCTTAAGTTTATACCGTTTTTTTTTTCTTAGCTGAACTGGGAAGTCACAGGTAACCACTGACGGCTGGTCTCTTTCTCTGTGCGTTTCTGAGACGGGACGGTGTTTTTGGTGTTTTGAAACCCGTGCACGGATCCCTCTAGCGGTTACTATCTGAACAATCCCGTAGACAAGTTTGAAGTCAACCAGTCAGTGCACACAGAAGTGAATCGTTTTGCAGTAGCAGAATTTCACTGACATATGTGTGTTGGAGAGTGGCCTACCAAAATCCCTGGACGCTGTGGTTTACCAATCGGAAGTTCAAAGTTCTCCTTTTTTTGTAAGCTCGCGGAATATCTCACAGCCTGTTGCTAGTATAGTAGTTATAAGTTCATGCAATTTATTGAGTGTGAATTTTTTTTTCCTTCAAATGGATCAAAAGTGCGTCATTTTGTCAGATTTAACTATCAATTTTGACAAACAGACAGAGAAGTAGACAGACAGATTGCTAGTTAAACAGACAGAGTGCAATTCTGTGAATGTGCCCTTATTGAATGGTCTACTTGATCGCAAAACGCCTGCAGCTGTCTGCATAAGAGTGTGTGTAAGCGGTCAAAGAGGGACGTGGTGAGACGGCTGACCCCTGCAGTAACATTTTATGGCACATCATTACCGTTTCCCGTCTTCAGCGGCGCTTTCAATCCTCCACTCGTTTAGTCTTAGTGCGTATCAGCGGAACCCTTTTTCATAATGAAAACAATAAATAAAACGTTGCGTGTTACGACAAACACAGAAATTGAGTGATTATTATGCGCACTATTATTTACGCGAAAATCATATTTTTTAAAAATCTGTTATTCCAGGCCATCAAACCAGAGTAGACCATCTGTAAGAGTCCTGAGCAGAGTTGCGTTTTTTCCTCTAAGTGATTAAATAAACAGTGATGCCAAATCAGCTGGAATACAACTTTTCTCCTCTCCCGTTTTTGACCTATGCAGTGTCATCATATTTATACCTGCTCTTATTTAGTTAGCCTCCATGTTGGAATGTAGGCCTACTCGCGGATCCTTTAGCGCTGACCACTGAACGTTAAACTATGTATGCTAAAGGTTAAAACAATGGAAATAGAGATAAATGTGAATAAAATAAAATGTCTTTCAACCAGGAGCTTCCATTGCATTATCAAGAAACGTGGTTATGTAGGCCTAATCAATCAAGCATAGTCTACAATCTCGTTCAATCTGCCAAATTTTAAACGATATAAGAATCCATCATTACAAAACATGCAAACAACAAGGGGTAGTTACGTGTATCTGTGTGTTTGCACACGTGTGTGGGTCTGTTTCACCGCCTGTATCAGTGTGCAAGTGTGTTTCATTATGCCTTTGGTTTCTCTGTGGCAGCTTGTAAAAATAGTTGTTGTCAGGAGGTCCAACAGTCAAACACCTGTCTGACTGCGGGAGGAGAAATGGGAAAATGTCACTAAGGAGAAAAAGAGGAGGCTGACATCCCTTCACCCTTCCATTTCTTTAATT
The DNA here is from genome assembly GCA_029718625.1 of Synaphobranchus kaupii. NCBI lineage: Eukaryota > Metazoa > Chordata > Actinopteri > Anguilliformes > Synaphobranchidae > Synaphobranchus > Synaphobranchus kaupii. The sequence continues at coordinate 12,795,021 of CM056376.1, forward strand.
TACATCCCTTCCCCAAGTCGTTTTTCTTTCTCTTTCCCTTTTTCTCAGAGCCATCCTTTCCTCTGTCCTCTCCCACTGCTCTTTTGTAAATACCCAGAGTTCCCCCCCAGTCTGGGCCTAGAGCAAACCTCGCTCAGTGTTATTGCTCTTTTCACACTGTGTGTGGACAGACCACGTTTGGAAAAGTACTGAGTACACTTCCTACAGGTCTTTGCCCTTGTTCTCCATTGCTTGTTCTCACAGCTGCCCTGGAGCCCCCGTGACGGAGCAAACATGTGATGTCAGCAGCCAGGAAAGTCACCGGGCAAGCAGGCGGGGGGGGGGGATCACCGGGCATGGAGTCCCGGAGCTGCCTTTCCAGCACAACAGCACCTTCATTCCTTCCCCTCTCTCTCCACGCTGTCCAGAGCAGTTCATATCCTGTGCAAGTCTATAAACAGCGTCCTCCTGATACATCCTGTCACCGGTTCAGTTTTTTTTTTTTTTATGCTTTGGGTTTTACAGATGGACGCAGAAGCAGAATTTCACCTGGACGCACTGAGCCAATGCACTTCAGTCAGCTGTTCAGAATCTGGCTTGTCTGCATGTGTGTGTGTGTGTGTGTGTGTGTGTGTGTGTATGTGTGTGCTCGTATGTGCAAGGGTGTCGGGGGGCAGGGTGTAGGCCCTTCATTCAAAAATAAAATTATAAAAATAAAATGTTTAAAAAACAAGATTGGACAAAAGCCCTATGCACTGTGGGTAAAAAAATATAAAAATAAACAAAATCTGTACGGGTGATGAAAAAGCAGAAATCCGTATAGACGGTGACAGCAGCCAAGCCATGACTCCCTATTTGTCCTCTCACTCCACCTCAAAAAAAAAAAGAAGTATTTTAATAAACGTGTTCCATAATAGCTTATTGAGTATGCTTCATTACACCTGTGCCTTTATTTTACATGAAGGGATTCCTGCACCCGGCCCTCTAATATGATTTATCGGTTTCATTGGGCAGAAACGTGTGAGGCGGGGACATCCATTATTAAGCAGATACAGGCCTAAAAAAGATAGCAAGAGTGCAACTCAGGGAAGCTGATGGGAAATACTATCAATCAATGTGCCCTGCTCTCCACCTCCTTCTGTATGTCTTTCTTGCGCAGCTAAAGTTCTGTTCATCAGGGGGACTGTGGCAAAGAAACCCCCTTACGTCACCCGGTCTCCATTTTGTTTCCCTGGCTATGCATCACATGACTCAAGGTGACTTTGAACGAAAGCTTCTCTATTGGCTGTCCATCGGAATGTGACACTATCCCCAAGTCTTGTTTAGTTTATTCCAGTTATGTTGTCAAGGCAAACATTGAACGTGAAATTACCACAAGAACCTTTGGCTAAATTAATTCCCTGTCACACATTTTTACGTCCATATGCATTATAATTAAAGGGAGATTCTTAATATGTACTGTAGCTAAGTCCACATCTTTCGTCTTACTCGTTGTAAAACTATCACATTGCATTGCGCTGTACTTGGTATAAGCCAATTTCACATCCCGTTGGCGAGATTAGTGTTGAAAACCATCCGCTGCTGACCTCTGCCAGGGGTCACACAGTGACGTCACACTTGCGTGTGATTTGTGTAAGCCGTGCAGATATTTCCAGGAATTTTACCCAGCTATGATATGCTTCCCACTGAGATATGAGTAACAGCTAGCGAGACGCATGGGTTGTGGTTAGCGATCTCAGAATTTGGCTGTTAGACGTTCCCATTTTTCTGGTTTGCCGTTCGGAAATTCTCTGCAATTTAACTAGGCAAAAAAGAAAAATGGCGCAAGAGTGAATTGCTTTTGTGTTTCACGAGCCAAATGTGGCTAGAAAGGATGCCCTATAGCTCCCCCCAACTATTCACATGTTCACCTACATCCGCACGCACACACACACACACACACACACACACACACACACACACACACACACACACACACACACACACACACACACACACACACACTCACACATGAAAAAATGCATACACATACAAACAGACATATAACACCATAGTGAATTTGTCCTGTTTAAAACAGCTCAACTGGGTCTGCTACTTACAAAAGAACGAAGCAGAATGCAAAGTATTGTGGGTAATCACCCACTGCGGAAAAAGCTCAATGAAGTCAATGCGACATTACAGAAATGGGCACTTCAGTGACAGGGTCAGCGTGCTCAGTGGATATCGCACCTTTGCCAACTCACCTGCTCTGCTAAGTGCTGTATTAAAACTCTATTGTCTGAAACTGCAATGAGCCTCTGCTTATTACGTCATTTTTTTAAATTGTGCTTTGTTTAGCCCGATTGACCAAAAGAACATTTGGTGCATACTGTTCTTTTCTATATTGATTTTATCTTCCTTTAATCATGTAGGCTATAATGACAACAAGGACAACCCCACTGACATTACATTACATCACAGGCATTTAGCAGACGCTCTTATCCAGAGCGATTTACACAACGTTTTTATAATTTTTTTACATATTGTCCATTTATACAGCTGGATATGTACTGAAGCAATTCAGGTTAAGTACCTTGCTCAAGGGTACAATGACAGTGTCCTACCTGGGAATTGAACCTGCAACCTTTCGGTTACAAGGCCAGTTCCTTAACCATTATACTACACTGCCGCCAGGGACCTATCCATCCATCCCTGCGTGACGCTACAGAAAACTCCTGTGGGGCTGCCAGTCAGAGTCGACATTGGCATGACCAGGATTCCGGTCATGGATAAGCCGCCCGGTTGCCTTTATATGCTCTTTGTTGGTTTGTTGTGAGTGAGTGTGTGTGTGTGTGTGTGTGTGTGTGTGTGTGTGTGTGTGTGTGTGGGTGGGTAGGTGTACACGTCTACATGATTGAAAACATGCGTCAGCTTCTGAGTTCAGCAATGCAGTGGTAATGTTTCAAGCCCTGGCTTTGGGTCGACGAAAGGAGCGTCAACCCTAAAGGAAACTTCACGTTCAGCGCGATTCCCCCTGCTGACTGAGCCGAGAGGCTTTCTCTCACGTTAAATAACTCCAACAAGCTGGCGCACTGGCGTATTATAGCAGATTAAACCAGGGCATTACACAGCTCTGCAAAGGATCATCCTCCATTTTGCTCAAAATTTCAAATTCACAAAGCGTAAAGAGAGAGAGAGAGCGCGAGAGAGAGAGAGAGAGAGAGAGAGAGAGAACACCTCTTGCTTTCCCATGACAGTGAAGAAATCAACACGTGTAAAAAAGCATTTGGTCTTTCTTATGCTTCGATGCTGGTGAAAATGTAGAGAGATTAAACTTTAATTCCTGCACCATCCCCGGGGCAATCTGGGGCCGGGGGGTGGGTGGGGTGGGGTGGGGGGTAGGGCTCGGATTGACAGCTCGGGCGATGCGTAGACGCCGATTGCCGCGGGGTCCACGCTTCCTGAGGCTTCCCCGTTCTCACTCTCGACCGGAGGAAGAGCCGTAATCCCGGAGCATCAGGTGAAGCTCATTCATGCGCAAAGATTGCGATGAGCAGTGGCTAAATAGAAGAAAAAAAAACACTGTTCGTAATCCATTAATGCCTGAGTTTAATCTGTCACTTTGAACCTACATTAATACGCGCCACGCTGGGAGGATCAGCGTAGCCATGACAGGCGATAAACGATCGCCGCGGACACTCATTTAACTGGGGAGAAAAAAAAATAAAACGGCAGAAGCAGAACATTACGATCCACGGTCCAAGAAAACAAGGCAAGGGCTCGCCAATTGAAACTCGATCAGAAGGTCAATGCATATGAAGCTTATGCACAAACAGTCGCCTTATAATTTAATCATCAAGTTGACCTTCTCTTGAGCTGACTGTTTTATTTTACGCCTGAGTATTACACCAAGTATCGTGGTCAGCTTAATTCTGCTTTTTTTATTTTAGTAGTCACTCCTTTATTTTAGTACTCCTCCTCTTGGCCGGGTCACAAATGAAAAAGAGAAATTGTCCTCAATAACTTACCTGCTCATAAAATGGTAAAATAATAGTAATTGCACTTGTGACCCCTACCTAGACAGCTAAGCTATATTTTCCAGTGCAGCAGTTCATGGGCAAACTAAACACCAGTCATTGTGTGCTGCCATGACGACATTGACCTTTCTAAGGAGAATATTTTAGTGAATCCCTCATAATTTTAAATGTGCTACAGTTCATCTTAATACCTCCACACCCCCCACGTATACACAGCAAAATGTCCAGTGTTAATTCAAGTCTAACAGTGTTAATTCAACTCTAGCAGTGTACATATGAGCCGACTCTGGCCAGATTAGGCTCGTATGTACACTGTTAGAGTTGAATTAACACTGGACATTTTACTGTGTATGACGCTCAACACTCCCCCTTCCTGCTGCCCACAGCCCAGGCAGTCCTCCGTAATGAGTTAGAAATAAATATAATATTCAATAAACCAAAGCTAAAAAAATGGACCGACCACGTCGGCCTTCTGGGACTGACGTGTGTCAGAGTCACCTGGGATAAAATTCACCTCTTTTAGGTCTCTCAGGACTTTTTACAGAAAAAAAAAACAACAGTCTACAGTCTCCAGGACCACAACAAACAGGCAGCAGGTGTTCTTTGAGCTGTGACTCATGTCCGGCCGGGACACAGCGGTGACGCACTCGAGAGTCTCTGAGCGTGACCCCGCAGACGCGGCCGCCACTGACCGCGCCGCTTTGCCAGCCCCGAAAAAACCGACGCTCGCTCGTTCCGATCTACACCGGAGGCTTCTCGCAAACTTGCTCTTTCCTCCTTTTTTTAAACTTATTTTGCTGTTGTTCTTGCTCGTGTCGTGTTCTCATCTCGCTGTCGATTCTTCAGAACCTACGCGGAAAGTGGCATGGTCTTCACCTGCATGGCCAAGTCTTAGTCAAGAAATAGGCCTCTATGGGGGGGGGGGTGGGGGGGGGTGCTATGGCTTGGCGTCATAAGCCCTGTCGACTGAGGAAAACCCATCGCCGCAGCCCTGCTACATGAGCAACCATCAGTCGCCACTAAATTATAATATTAAGCGCCGTCCTCATTTTCCTGACATGCGAACGTCATTTTCTTAGTACCAAATGCAATTTCCTCGGAATTCTGAACAAATATAGCCGGCTCGAATAAATGTATGTATAGCATTCTCAGAATCCCATGAATGTGTTACAAATGTTTATTAAGTTTCATATGTTGGTGATGTGATTATCCAGATCTGACTCATGGTAAGTCAGCATCACAGACTATGTACGCAGTCAGGCAGAGTTTAAGTATGATGCACGAGCATTGGCAGGAATAGCACGGTTTCATTCTATTACTTTCTCCCGTTAAACAGCAGATTCACTTGTTTCAGTTGGCTTTAGGAGTCCTCAGGCAAAGCGCAAAATGACTTAGCCCTTGTAAAAAAGCTTTCATCGTTACTTTCATTACTTTCTGTCAGGGCTCTGCACTCTCTGTCAATCTAGGAGGGAATTGACGTGCAGCTTCCGAGGTGCATGCAGTCACCCGACTGCCTCTTTCCGACCCTTCAGTCCCCCTGCTGAGCTAGTGCAGGTATCGTGCCATAGGACTACAAATGTAACGTTCCGTTCCCATCCTGTCCGTTTTCCGTGTTTTGCCCTTTCCCTCCGTGTCATGTTTGATTCCCTTTGTCCGTGTTTTCCCCGTTGCTACAGACTGGGCGTGTTCCTTCCGTTTGTTTCACTCCTTTTCCCTGCTCCAGTTTCAGCCTATCTCCTTTCCCCGTTGCTGCATGCATTCCTCACACTTCAATTGTTCAATCACCCTCGCTTACATTTGCACGCTTTCTTAATTGTTTCCAATCTCACTTCCCTATTTAACCCTCCGGCTGGCTGCTATTCAGGGCCAGTTCGTTAATGTTGTTCATTTGTATCCTGGTCTTTGAATCCCTGTCCTGTGCCCTAAGAACTTCAGTTTGGTTTTGACCCGGTGCTTTAAATGCCCTCTGCCTACTGTTGTTTACTAACTAGTTCTGTCTGTTTGCGGTTCTCCCTGCCTGAATATTGCCTGTCTCGTTAACCACCTTTCTACTGTTTCTGCCAGTCTGTAGCTGTTTACCACTCCCTGTGTGTGTTGCGGTACCTCTGCCTCCGCCTGACGTTGCGCCCGCAGCTGGGTGTTCTGCTTCTCCATACTACAGTGGTTCCTGTCCAGCCGTGGCTACTGCCATTGCTACGGTTACGGTTGCATCCTCCACTGTTGCCCTGCTGCCCCAACCGGGCCAACCTGAGCTCCGCTGCACTGCTCTGCCTTGCCGTATCCTGCCGCTACCCCTTCCTCTGCTTCCAGTACCTGGTTACCTATCCTTCCAGTCCAGTTTCTGTCCAGTTCTGGTTTGGAACTTACCTGAGAGACCCGCAAAGTCCAGTTCCGGTCTGGAACATTCCAGTGTTCCAGTTGTCCTGTTCCAGTTTAAACCGATCCAGTTCCTGTCAGCCCAGTTCCGGTTTGGAACTCCAGTCTCCTGTACCAAGTCCAGTTCCGGTTTGGAACAACTCCATGTTCCCGTGATCCAGTTCCAGTTTGACTATCCAGTCCAAGTCCAGTCCAGTTCCGGTTTGGAACAACTCCATGTTCCCGTGATCCAGTTTCAGTTTGACTATCCAGTCCCAGTCCAGTCCAGTCCAGTTCCGGTTTGGAACAACTCCATGTTCCTGTGATCCAGTTCCTTTAATCCGTTCCAGTTTCCTGTCCTGCCCAGTTCCGGTTGGAACTCCAGGGTTCCGGCTTGGAACAACCTGTTGCCGTTCAAGTCCAGCTCCGGCTTGGAGCAGATTCAAGTTCCGGAGAGATCCCTGACTTTGTTATTATTGTTATTATTATCTGTGTACAGCTTGGGACTACCCCAAGCTATAATAATAAATTACCTTTTTCTGCCTCCTGGTCGTTGCATTTGGGTCCAGCCCGTATTAGGTTCATGACAACAAAGCTGTTAACCCTGGAAAATGCTGCGGCCAGCGAGACCGACATCACACCCAGAGAATGAACCTTCCTTCTGAGGTCGCAAAACATTTAATAGTGAATAGTCGGCTTCACCCAAAGCAGGGTTCAAGGGTCACACTCCCATTGCAACACACCAGACCCATTTGAGCAACTACAGGTAAACTGTAAAAGAGTAAAGCTCTGTCTGTATAATGGACTATTACTGCGGAAGATGACGACTGACTGGCCGTCTAATCGGATCCAGTTCAATCCACACGTTGTTCAAGTTTCGGAAAATGAAAAGCCGAGACGTGAGTCTGAACTTTTGATTTGTGCACTTAATACGTTTATGCAGTACGGTGCGGCATTAGGATGTCGCTTACATGCCAAAGCAGTTCATCATTATTACACATCGCAAAAAAGGCCCGCTGCAGCACTGTCAACGCCCCAGATCTACAGCAGCCTCCGTCGTCCCTTGGCGTTACGCGGTAAAGCCCTTTTCCAAAAAAGCTTATTACAGAAATTGCAGCCCTCACCCGTTCGTCCCACTCGTCCCAAAACGTATTTGCATGGAGAAAAATTATGCAAATGTAATTGTTTCAACCTTTTTTATGTCCCCCGTTTAAACTACCGATCAATCAATACGCCACGGGACGGGGAGCAAGCAGCGTTTCGAAGCCAATCTAAACTAAAGCGAGCTCTAGCTTACGCACATCAGCACAGGACACTCAGTAGAAAGCATTGATCCAGAAGATGAGGTTCTGACGCACTCTTTAATAGCCCCGATATCGAAAGCTCATTTTTTCCCCCCTTTCTTTTAACCTCCTTCCCGCAGCATGACTCACAAAAACTTACTCAGCATTTCCAATAGGAAGCACAAAGCCCCGAGTCAGGGTAGGACAGGCATTAAAGAAATTAAACTTTGCAAATCGTTGGAAGATAAGATTAAGGGATCGCTTCGGCCGACCGCCCCCTCTCCTGCTCCCCCCCCCCCGCATTTGGTAGTGTTCACGGCCCCCCTGTCGGGTCTTCATGTCCCGCTCCTTCCTGCTTACAGGTCTAGTTACGTATCAGCACGACCCTTTACTTTGTAGTTTTATTTCAAATTCTCTTCAGTTACATTGTCGTCTTAACGGCCTTGTGGAATAATTATTTCACCGTGAAAAATAAATAATCGTATCAATTTGTGTTATGCCAGCAAAGCCGGCTGGGTTCAGCTGTGCTTCTGTAACACAGGGCCAATTATTTATCTTTTTTTCTCTTGTTCAGACCTCCAGTGCTTTGCATTGTCGGTCTTTATTTTGCTACTGCATTCTGCAAGCCGTGACAGGTCAGTGCTCTTTAAGAGACCCTGTTCAATCATTGTATTTTTAATCATTATATCATAAATAAATACCGAAGAAAATAAATACAATATTAAACAGTTGATATTATGTTGAGACTTTGACTGAGATTTTTCATCCCAAACAAAAAAAAGTTTTTATACTGCCCACCCCTGGAGAGCAGATTTTCACAAATCAGCAGTGAATGCAAAATGACTCATTATACAACAAGTCAATGTCCTGCTGGAAACATAACCTGCACTGTCTGAACCAAAAGGGTCAGGATGTAACATCACCTGCACTGTCTGAACCAAAAGGGTCAGGATGTAACGTCACCTGCACTGTCTGAACCAAAAGGGTCAGGATGTAACGTCACCTGCACTGTCTGAACCAAAAGGGTCAGGATGTAACGTCACCTGCACTGTCTGAACCAAAAGGGTCAGGATGTAACGTCACCTGCACTGTCTGAACCAAAAGGGTCAGGATGTAACGTCACCTGCACTGTCTGAACCAAAAGGGTCAGGATGTAACGTCACCTGCGCTGTCTGAACCAAAAGGGTCAGGATGTGACGTCACCTGCACTGTCTGAACCAAAAGGGTCAGGATGTAACGTCACCTGCACTGTCTGAACCAAAAGGGTCAGGATATGCACCGCAATTTGTTGTATAAGCAACTGTGTGGGCATGTCAAAATTGAAAGGGTAAGTAAACCCTAAAACCACTTTTTTTAGTTGATTACTGATATATTTGGACATATCCATGTGCTAGAGATTGATCCTGTTGCAAATCACAACATTTCAACGCAATGTTTAGCATCATATAGGAAGAGTAGTGTATTTTGGCTAACTAGTGCCACTATTGCAGTTGTAATTTACTATTGGCTGTTGCACAGTATATGTGACGTGGCAGTACATGTGATGTCACGCCAACTGTGTGACATCACACCAACCCGAGCCCAACCCTTTCATGAGTATCTGTCCCACCCCCGATTTTGGCATTTTTTAAACCGCAAGCAGAGGCCTGTTCACTCTGAAACAGCCCGTTTATTTACCCTTTAAAAGTGATGTGAAAGTAAAATATAGCTGTGTTCCAGCGAGTAACACATTAGAAGTGGGCCTTACGGTTCCTTTCAGGGACCCGGATCATTTGACTCGATTCGTTCATGGATTCATTCATCAATTAATTCACTGCTCTCGTTCAGACTCGCTCTCGTTTTCTGCTCTCGGCCAGATTCTCATTCTCGTTCACTGACGCATTCCTTGCGTACAATACCGAGAGTCATGCACTGACTGAAAACTCTAGGTGGCTGAAGAGAGAACCCATTCTTGAACTGTGTCAGTGACTTGAAATTGAAAGCAAATTTAATATTTAATATCTTGGGAAAAACATGCCCAGATATATTATTTTTAAATGTAGGCTAAATGTTTTGAAAATATCTGCGAACAGCATAATAACAGTGTAGGCTACTGTAGGAATTCAAGCAAAACAAAGAGCCAATCACTTTTAAGCCAAAACAGCTTATCCAGGATCAGTTTTGCATTGACACCCAAACCAAACATGCAAATCAAATAATGTATTACATATGTGCTGTACAAGCTTGAATCATGTAGAAGAATTTTTAAACGGCTTTTTTTCAGTCAACAATGAACAAAGAGTTTTGCTTTGATTCGAATGTGGAGATGTATTTATTCAACTTTCAGTTTTGTAAGTATTTCAAATACTTTGACGCTATAAGCCCCACAAAATAAGAGCTCCCCTTGAAAAATGAGAAGCTATTACTCTGAGAGGGGTCTCAAAAAATGAACTGACAACAAAATAAACTAATAAATGAGAAAGGGTGTATCCTGCCATTTCTCCCAGACCTTTCTCCAGGCCTGCTGCCAGCTTGCTGTTTTATGATGGGCAGACATCTTGGGTCGGGTGCGATGACGTGGGTTTTTATTTTTGCTTTCGTCCATATCCTGAACACGCAGGCAAATTAGGAGAAGCACTGATGGACTCCGCATCTGATTGATGTCTCCGGCACACTGACGTTATCCGGATGGCCATCCCTGCCAATCCCCCCCCCCCCCCCCCCACCAAATCAGGAAACGCAGGACAGTTAATTTGAATTGATCCTGGCCTGTCTCCTGAACATAGTTTCTCCCGCCTTCACCTTAAAGACCAAAAGCAATTAATAAAGAAGTAAATCTCCCAGCGTCTACGCAAGTCCCTTCCCAGTGATGTAGAGATCTTGCATTTCACTTCAGGAAGCGAATTTTGCTGTTTTCAGCTGCCCGAGAGCATAGATCTACCAGGCGTGTGCTTGCGTCCTTTTTGTTGTCAATTTGCCACGAGGCAAAGCTAGGGAACAACATATTCCTGGTGCGCTAAGCAACGTCGGCCAAATTAAACTAAACCCTTGCCATCAGGGTTTAGTTTAATTTAATCATATTTTCCCCAAAGTTCGTCGCGCGAGTCGACTGCAAACGAGACCGTGTAATGGGACTCAGGGGCAGAGTGTTGCATGAGGACAGGAAACCACGACTACGGCCCTTCTTTATTCCCACGCTCTCTGAAAACGAAAGGAACCTATTATTTAATGACACCTGCATGTCATGGCCGGACGGTGGGGAGATCTATGGCATGCCCGGCCGCCACGCCAGACGTTTGGTTCATGGGGGAAAATTCATCCATCAAGAGCACAGGAGAGGATGGCCTGCACTCGTCCTCCTTCACATCTTTCCACAATGAAGACGTAGAGCTGTCTCTCCCTCTCTATGTGCCTCTTTATCTACCTGTCTACACATGACCCCCCCCAATTATTTCCGGTTAAATCCATTTAAGAGCTGCTGTGTAGGCAAAGGAAAGCCAAGGAGAAATATGTAGAGGTAGAGGGAGGCAACGGGCATTTGTAAGCCAGCCTGTTAAGGGTCCTCGGTAGTGTCTGTCTGGGGCTCTACATCCAACCAAACAGCCCGTGTGGACCGGACCAGCCCGTATGGACCGGGAGCCTGGTCGCAGTGGGGAAGCGTGCAACCAGGGGTCATCCACCCGGATTCAGTTAGCACATCATCATGGACGATTAGCCTTACGGAGCGGGGCTGGGCTGCGGGGGCGGGGGGCTTTCAAACTGCCGCCTTTCCAAATCTGCACAACAGGTATTTCCACGAGGAGGGTTAAAAACAGCCCTGAAATAAAGATACATTTTTTAATGTGGTAGCAGAGGTCTGTAGTGATGGGGGGTTTGGGGGGTAATAGCAGAATGCGCTCCCTCCTCTCACCCCTGTCCAACAACAGAGGGTAAACAAATCACATCTGCTCCCCACGGTAGGAGTTAACCTTTGCAGGGAAACCGCTGGAGAATGAAAGAGGCCGATGCAGGTTTGGCAAAGGACCCTCATACAAATGATCGCTGCATAGAGGGAAAAAAAGATGTTGACCAAATCCCAAGAAAATGAAATGAAATGTCTCTGGAACAACCGTTGGATATCTAAAATTTTATTTTATTCTCAGGCGTCGAACACGGCAAGGTTTGAAAAGCGCAATGCCTGTCACTAGAGACTGGGTGTACAAGAAGGTCGTGCTGCGGTTGGCGCTGTGCTTTTTCCATCGTTAGGCGATGCAATAAGGGATAATCGTCCGGCTATATCGGCTACCGTTAGCTAGCTCCAGCTCTACCTCTAGCAGGCTGGACACAGGGACAGGCTGGAGCAGGCGCTGTTGAAAAAAGTTTTTCAAAAAAAAGTTTTCAAAAAAAACTTTTAAAAGGAAGCTTATCCTGCCGACCTTCTTCAGAAAAGAAGCCAGTGAATCCCAGAGTATCGCAGGCCACACTTCGGCTGGGAGTGAGCGCTCCTTAGCCAACCCTAACATGCTTCAGTGCACTGCTACACCGCTCAGCGCACTGTAACGTACCCCGGCCCTCTTCACACCTCATGCTCTGTGACAAACCTCGCTGCGCTGTATCTCCTCTAAACACTGTGACAAACCTCGCTGCGCTGTATCTCCTCTAAACACTGTGACACACTTCAGCGAGCTGTATCTCCCCTAAACACTGTGACAAACCTCGCTACGCTGTATCTCCCCTAAACACTGTGACACACTTCAGCGAGCTGTATCTCCTCTAAACACTGTGACAAACCTCGCTGCGCTGTATCTCCTCTAAACACTGTGACACACTTCAGCGAGCTGTATCTCCTCTAAACACTGTGACAAACCTCGCTGCGCTGTATCTCCTCTAAACACTGTGACAAACCTCGCTGCGCTGTATCTCCTCTAAACACTGTGAGACGCTTCAGCGAGCTGTATCTCCTCTAAACACTGTGACAAACCTCGCTGCGCTGTATCTCCTCTAAACACTGTGACACACTTCAGCGAGCTGTATCTCCTCTAAACACTGTGACAAACCTCGCTGTGCTGTATCTCCTCTAAACACTGTGACACACTTCAGCGAGCTGTATCTCCTCTAAACACTGTGACAAACCTCGCTGCGCTGTATCTCCTCTAAACACTGTGACACACTTCAGCGAGCTGTATCTCCTCTAAACACTGTGACACACTTCAGCGAGCTGTATCTCCTCTAAACACTGTGACAAACCTCCCTGCGCTGTATCTCCTCTAAACACTGTGACACACTTCAGCGAGCTGTATCTCCTCTAAACACTGTGACAAACCTCACTGCGCTGTATCTCCTCTAAACACTGTGACAAACCTCGCTGCACTGTATCTCCTCTAAACACTGTGACAAACCTCGCTGCGCTGTATCTCCTCTAAACACTGTGACACACCTCGCCGAGCTGTATCTCCTCTAAACACTGTGACACACTTCAGCGAGCTGTATCTCCTCTAAACACTGTGACACACTTCAGCGGCTGTATCTCCTCTAAACACTGTGACACACTTCAGCGGCTGTATCTCTAAACACTGTGACACGCTTCAGCGAGCTGTATCTCCTCTAAACACTGTGACAAACCTCGCTGCGCTGTATCTCCTCTAAACACTGTGACACACTTCAGCGAGCTGTATCTCCTCTAAACACTGTGACAAACCTCGCTGCGCTGTATCTCCTCTAAACACTGTGACACGCCTCAGCGAGCTGTAACACGCATCACAATACTGCCAGTCTCCAAAGAAATACAGTGGCGTATACAATGTAATACACCTCGACACACCGGAGCGTACCGCAGCACACTGTTACGCACCTCAGCACACTGTAATGTACCTCAGCATGCTGTAAAATATCACAGCACAATAACAGTAATAATAATAATAATAATAAACTTTATTTATACAGCACCTTTCATAACATAAAATGCAGCTCAAAGTGCTTTACAAGAGAAACAATGGAAATCAATAACACAGGTATTAAGATAAGATAAAAAATAAGATAATAATAGTAATAAATAAATTGAAAATGATAATAGTAGAAGTGAAATAAATTGATAAAATAAAACAGTAGCAGACCCATAAGCACCGGATGACATACAGTATTTCCTCAAACCACTCTGCCGTTCAGAGAGTACATGTTCGCCGCCACACTGGCGGGTTTCTGTTTGTTTTAGCGATGAGGAAGGCACATCAAAAGATCCCTGCTAACCCCAGTAGACGAGAGACCCCCCCCCCCCCCCCACACACACACACAGAATCTGTGCTCATGGACACATGCAGACACATGCACATCTGGAATAGTTGCACTGAGAAACACAGCAGTCAGCCTGACTGAAGATGGAGATGTCTCTGTCTCTCTCTCTCTGTCTCTCTCTCTCTCTCTCCATTACTCTGGGGTGATGGAGATGTCTCTACCTCTCTGTCTCTCTCTCCCTCTCTCTCTCTGTCTCTCTCTCTCTCTCTCCATTACTCTGGGGTGATGGAGATGTCTCTACCTCTCTGTCTCTCTCTCCTCTCTCTCTCTCTCTCTCTCTCTCTCTCTCTCTCTCTCTCTTTGGTTTCAGTGTACCTACAGCTGTGCCGTTTGGGAACTTACGCCCGGCTCATTCGCATATCTCCCAGAGGACCCCTTCTCTCTGACAGGCCGCCCCGCGTGTGAACAATCCAGCCCCCTAGTCCCGCCTCTCTCCTCCTTTCCTCTTCATCTTCTTTCGTGTCTCCCTCCAGGAGCACCGATAACCGCCCCTGTACGCTCTCAACATCTGCCCGTCCCTGTACGCTCTCAACATCTGACCGTCCCAGTACACTCTCAACATCTGCCCGTCCCTGTACGCTCTCAACATCTGCCCGTCCCAGTACGCTCTCAACATCTGCCCGTCCCTGTACGCTCTCAACATCTGCCCGTCCCAGTACGCTCTCAACATCTGACCGTCCCCGTACGCTCTCAACATCTGACCGTCCCTGTACGCTCTCAACATCTGACCGCCCCAGTACGCTCTCAACATCTGACCGTCCCAGTACGCTCTCAACATCTGACCGTCCCAGTACGCTCTCAACATCTGCCCGTCCCTGTACGCTCTCAACATCTGACCGTCCCAGTACGCTCTCAACATCTGCCCGTCCCTGTACGCTCTCAACATCTGACCGTCCCAGTACGCTCTCAACATCTGCCCGTCCCTGTACGCTCTCAACATCTGACCGTCCCAGTACGCTCTCAACATCTGACTGCCCCAGTACGCTCTCAACATCTGACCGTCCCTGTACGCTCTGTCAACATCTGACCGTCCCAGTACGCTCTCAACATCTGACCGTCCCTGTACGCTCTGTCAACATCTGACCGTCCCAGTACGCTCTCAACATCTGACCGTCCCTGTACGCTCTGTCAACATCTGACCGCCCCAGTACACTCTCAACATCTGACCGCCCCAGTACACTCTCAACATCTGACCGCCCCAGTACACTCTCAACATCTGACCGCCCCAGTACACTCTCAACATCTGACCGCCCCAGTACGCTCTCAACATCTGACCGCCCCAGTACACTCTCAACATCTGACCGCCCCAGTACGCTCTCAACATCTGACCGCCCCAGTACACTCTCAACATCTGACCGCCCCAGTACACTCTCAACATCTGACCGTCCCTGTACGCTCTCAACATCTGACCGCCCCAGTACACTCTCAACATCTGACCGCCCCAGTACACTCTCAACATCTGACCGTCCCTGTACGCTCTCAACATCTGACCGCCCCAGTACGCTCTCAACATCTAACTGCCCCATTACGCTCTCAACATCTGACCGTCCCTGTACGCTCTGTCAACATCTGACCGTCCCTGTACGCTCTGTCAACATCTGCCCGTCCCTGTACGCTCTGTCAACATCTGACCGTCCCTGTACGCTCTGTCAACATCTGACCGTCCCTGTACGCTCTGTCAACATCTGACCGTCCCTGTACGCTCTGTCAACATCTGACCGTCCCTGTACGCTCTGTCAACATCTGACCGTCCCTGTACGCTCTCAACATCTGACCGCCCCAGTACGCTCTCAACATCTAACCGCCCCAGTACGCTCTCAACATCTGACCGTCCCTGTACGCTCTGTCAACATCTGACCGTCCCTGTACGCTCTGTCAACATCTGACCGTCCCTGTACGCTCTGTCAACATCTGACCGTCCCTGTACGCTCTCAACATCTGACCGTCCCTGTACGCTCTCAACATCTGACCGTCCCTGTACGCTCTCAACATCTGACCGTCCCTGTACGCTCTCAACATCTGACCATCCCTGTACGCTCTCAACATCTAACCGCCCCAGTACGCTCTCAACATCTGACCGCCCCAGTACGCTCTCAACATCTAACCGCCCCAGTACGCTCTCAACATCTGACCGTCCCTGTACGCTCTGTCAACATCTGACCGTCCCTGTACGCTCTGTCAACATCTGACCGTCCCTGTACGCTCTGTCAACATCTGACCGTCCCTGTACGCTCTCAACATCTGACCGTCCCTGTACGCTCTCAACATCTGACCGTCCCTGTACGCTCTCAACATTTGACCGTCCCTGTACGCTCTCAACATCTGACCGCCCCAGTACGCTCTCAACATCTAACCGCCCCAGTACGCTCTCAACATCTGACCGTCCCTGTACGCTCTGTCAACATCTGACCGTCCCTGTACGCTCTGTCAACATCTGACCGTCCCTGTACGCTCTGTCAACATCTGACCGTCCCTGTACGCTCTCAACATCTGACCGTCCCTGTACGCTCTCAACATCTGACCGTCCCTGTACGCTCTCAACATCTGACCGTCCCTGTACGCTCTCAACATCTGACCATCCCTGTACGCTCTCAACATCTGACCGTCCCTGTACGCTCTCAACATCTGACCGTCCCTGTACGCTCTCAACAACTGACCGTCCCTGTACGCTCTGTCAACATCTGACCGTCCCTGTACGCTCTGTCAACATCTGACCGTCCCAGTACGCTCTCAACATCTGACCGTCCCTGTACGCTCTGTCAACATCTGACCGTCCCAGTACGCTCTCAAC
The DNA here is from genome assembly GCA_029718625.1 of Synaphobranchus kaupii. Classification (NCBI taxonomy): domain Eukaryota; kingdom Metazoa; phylum Chordata; class Actinopteri; order Anguilliformes; family Synaphobranchidae; genus Synaphobranchus; species Synaphobranchus kaupii. The sequence goes on from CM056376.1 coordinate 12,811,694, forward strand.
ATCTGACCGTCCCTGTACGCTCTGTCAACATCTGACCGTCCCAGTACGCTCTCAACATCTGACCGTCCCTGTACGCTCTGTCAACATCTGACCGTCCCAGTACGCTCTCAACATCTGACCGTCCCTGTACGCTCTCAACATCTGGAATTTTAAAGACAAGGCCTCCCTCCCTTTCTCAGGATTTGAGACCAGACTGAGGCGCTCTGCGCAGACTGAGGCGCTCTGCGCAGACTGAGGCGCTCTGCGCAGACTGAGGCGCTCTGCGCAGACTGAGGCGCTCTGCGCAGACTGAGGTGCTCTGTGCAGACTGAGGTGCTCTGCGCAGACTGAGGTGCTCTGCGCAGACTGAGGCGCTCTGCGCAGACTGAGGCGCTCTGCGCAGACTGAGGCGCTCTGCGCAGACTGAGGCGCTCTGTGCAGACTGAGGTGCTCTGTGCAGACTGAGGTGCTCTGCGCAGACTGAGGTGCTCTGCGCAGACTGAGGTGCTCTGCGCAGACTGAGACCCAGTGGATGGACGAACCACTCAGCGGTCTCATCACCGTGACGTTTCTATCCCTTCTCATGACTCCATGTGTAATGTAACATAGTGTTTATGGAGGCTTTATGTAGTTCTTAGGTAGTCCTTAATTTGTGCAATACTGCTGCCTAATGCAATGTACACACAAGCACACACACACACACACACACACACACACATTCGTCCCCCGCTGTGTGAGAGATTTTCCACCATTGGTATCAGTGGTGCTGAGCTGGGATTCACATTAACTCTCACATGTCACTGACAGAGCAAGAGCAGGAAGTGGTGCACGTGTGATCAAAAGCAAGCCAGTAAAAACGGGGAAAAAAAACTATAAAATGGTGATTAATACCGGCCGCACGAAAGAACGCGTAACCGCGTTCCTGAGCAAATGCGTCCGCAGAATCCCATTTTTACCACCCCCCTCTCTCTCTTTCTGTCAGTTCCACTCTTCCATTCCCTATCTCACTTAAGGCTCTGGTCATTTTAACCGCAACGGGCTTTACACTTTACTTTGGGCCATGAATTTAATCAACTTTTTTATTTGCTCCCGAGAGACGCGACATTGGAGGTGGGCTGAAATACAAGAGACTGTTCCAGAATGGACGGGAGTAGAACACTTCTGACAATTAACTCAAAGTCCAGCGCAAAGTGCTCTGTAGTCATTGATCAGAGCCCCGAGATTCAGTCCCGCAATGATGGGCCAGATTCAGTCCTGCAATGATGGGCCCAGATTCAGTCCTGCAATGATGGGCCAGATTCAGTCCCGCAATGATGGGGCCAGATTCAGTCCTGCAATGATGGGCCCAGATTCAGTCCTGCAATGATGGGCCAGATTCAGTCCTGCAATGATGGGCCCAGATTCAGTCCCGCAATGATGGGCCAGATTCAGTCCCGCAATGATGGGGCCAGATTCAGTCCTGCAATGATGGGCCCAGATTCAGTCCCACAATGATGGGGCCAGATTCAGTCCTGCAATGATGGGCCCAGATTCAGTCCTGCAATGATGGGCCAGATTCAGTCCCGCAATGATGGGCCAGATTCAGTCCCGCAATGATGGGGCCAGATTCAGTCCTGCAATGATGGGCCCAGATTCAGTCCCGCAATGATGGGGCCAGATTCAGTCCTGCAATGATGGGCCCAGATTCAGTCCTGCAATGATGGGGCCAGATTCAGTCCTGCAATGATGGGGCCAGATTCAGTCCCGCAATGAATGCGTCCTTTAAGTGTTTTGTCGTTCCGATAAAACTTTTTGCTAACTTCAGCAACCACTAAACTTTGAGGGGATTAAAAGCACGCGACTCTTGGGCATAAATTTACCACACTACGACAAGGGCAAAACCGATAATGGCGCTAGATTGAGTCCAGAGGCGGAAAGCCCAGGGGATCTGAATGCAAAAGTCCATGCCATGTTTTTCTTCCACTCGTCAACTCAGTCTGCTGATTTCACTAATTAGTGAAAATAATTGAAGACCCTGCTGCTAAAAGTACTGAAGTCACAAAATGTCTATTTTGAGAAAATCAAATCCGAATACTTCTTATGTACCAGAATACGATAACCTGTTGTTTCCATAGTGGAGAAAAGAGACTTAGACACCTTTTATGTTAACAATATTTATAGGGTGGACTTAGATAAACAAATACAACATGTTTCTATGCTCAACTTGAATTGTCTAAAAATGTGACTTCAGTACTTTTAGCACCCAGGTCTTCAATTGTGCTAATTAGCAAATCCAGCTGATTGGAAGAAAATCCTGGGGTGGAACCTGAACCTGGATTTCTCACCTCTGATTGAGTCTTTGTGTTCTCTGTACCTATGGAAACGAGTTAGGTGAAAGGTGGGAGGTGGGAGGCATATTTTCATGTTCTACCCACGACAGGGTCAGAATGCAGAATGGTAGGTGAACCTGGGGAGCAGGAGGAGGAGCAGGAGGAGAGAGCAGGAGGAGAGAGCTGGGAGGATCACAGGAAACCCAGCAGGATGATCTGTGGCTCTCAGTCCTCAGTAGTGTCATTACCAGGCCCAACGAGAGACCCAGTCCCCTCAATGCAGTCAGCCACCCTGCAAGGGAAATAACTCACTTTCAGCACGGTTTAATTTAGGGTCCCTTTCATATTGGATATGCGTGGAGAACGAGAGGAGGGGAGGGGGAGAAAGAGCGAGCGAGGGAGAGAACGAGAAAGTGAGCGAGAAAGAGAGAGGGAGTGAGAGAGAGCGCACAAGGCAGCGAAAGAGAGAGAGAGAGAGAGAGAGAGGAACACTGTCTGCTGCTAAATTGTACACCTTCACTGAAACCTATTGTCGGTTTTGTGAAAGAGGATTCAGTTGAATTGTTCTGTAACATTTCCATGGTGTAAGATTCTTACCTATTGTGGAAAACCCAATAAACCTTTTAGCATTTTCTTCATGAGAAATAGATTCCGAAGAGAAGGACACTGGTTATCAGTTAACGGAATATTCCCTCGCTTTTTGAGTATTTATTTGAACGTATTAGGAAGTGAATCTTGAGTAAAACCCATAAATACGTGTACTATACTGAAGGGCGCATCAATCTGTAACCAAAACACGATAAATATTCAAACACGTAATCTGCATAGTGCACCCGGTTTAATCCTTTTAGCCGAGGCCAGCGTTGTATATCACATGGAAGAGCAGGGGCTAATCCGCAGAGTTAGGACAAGTGCTCTCTGCGGCTTACGCTGTCTGTACCTGCCTGGCACAGGTGAGCATAAGAGCTGCCGTTTGAGCGTACAGAGGAAGACCGCGAACGCTCAGCGACATTTCGAAGGCGTCGGCGCACAGCGGCGCGGCCGCCGATCGGGACGCGCGTCATCCGCGCCCGAGAGCCCAGCTGACATTACATCTCTGCAGCGTAATCAAACGGCACCCTCGGTCCTGCACCTCTAGCAGAATATAATCTTTCCAATGCATGCGCACGCACCCCCAACGCCCTCCATGCGTCAACAGATTCCTGCGCCCGTCCTTCAGCGGGGGTGAACTTGCGCGCGCCATCGAAGTCCAGGGACGCTGGTCGGAGAAGGTAGAAGCTGCAATGATCTGGAAGCTTGTTAAGTGCGTTCAGATGGCTGTCAGTCTGCTAGCCTGAATTGGGCCAGCCTTTTCATGTTGGAGGGGGGCAGGGTATTGAATGGGGGTGTGGGGGGACGAGGGGTTGTTTTGTTTTGTTCCTCCCTGGGGTTTCAGCCCTGTGGTATAGGAAGTCAAATTAGTTTCCCCCCCATTGCTACTCAGTTGCTAATTTAAAGGTATCCACTGAGCCGTCAGGAAGGCAGAAGAAGTTTCCCCCTTACTCATTGTACTAAAGATCACAATGCGTTCGCAAAGACATTCAGCAGGGCAAAACAATGGAACAATCTCGCTCTCTCTTGCTCTCTCTCTCTCCCTCCCTCTCTCTCTCCCTCCTTCCCTCTCTCCCTCTCTCCCTCACTCTGTAAAACATGAGTTAGGAAACTTTTCAAACAATGTGGTTGCTCTCTCCATGATCATGGTTGGTTTCTTTTCCCCTTTACTTGTCATTCTTTTATGCAAAGGTCAAACGCTTAATCTTTTTGGCAAAATAACTTTAATTAAAGAGAAATATGTTGGGTTTTGTTTGAAAAGGACAGGGAAATTCCTCCCGGTGTTTACGGTTCTCCGCTCCCAAGCGATAACCATCGGAGGAAGAAAGAGTAAAGGTTTGCATGTGCAGACAGTGATTTACATCTGTTCAAATAAGGAGACAAGGCCAGAAACAAAACCTAGCTCATAACCAAACTACGAGGTGTTTTAAAAGAAATGAGAGCCAATAAAGTTTACCAAATAGAATTTATCCAATCCTCAAACTACCTTCATTTATCATTGTCATTCCCATGTTATCTCATATCAAATGCATTCCAATGTTGCAACATAACAAGGAACCAATCTCAACTGTGTAAGGAAGGTACCATACCCAACATTCAACAAATACCACAGACAACAAATATCTCCACATTAAAAAGGAAAAACAGATTTCACAGGGGGTCAAATGAGTGAAGGAGGAATTGAGGAAAACAGACAGGTAATAATGAGAGATGTATATGTAAACATTACTCATAATGCAACAGCGGGCAGTGAAACTATAAAAGCCGCAAAATTAGGCTATTTTTTTTGGGACAAATTTATGATGTGGTGCAATTCAGGAAGACAGGAGAACACACACACACACACACACACCCCACCTGCCATCTCTATTTCGTCCTCACATGGGACTCAGAGATTTTACTTGGGAGGCGTGTTTGTACTGTCACCAAATTGCAAGTGCGCTTTTCAATTGTGGTTTCAGAAATTGTGCAGCTGGTCAAAGGACATTAACATACAAATTTTGCAGTTGGAGGGTTACATGTTATGTGACTCCCCAACTACTTTACCTCTTTTGGTCTTTGTCATTGTGTCTTTCCCTCCTATCCATTCCCTCACTCACAACTTTCTGGTCTTTCTCTTATTTCACTCCCTTCTGGGCAGCCCATGTAAGTTGCCTGGTGCCAAAATCAGCTGTGAGTCTCTATAGTTTATAAAACGCCAAGAATTGCTTGGTATCTCCAATCAGAGCTCATATAGCGACTAAAAATTGGAATGATGGGTCCAATCAAGGGCTGTATCACTACCAAGCAAGGTGTGACCAATCAGGGCAAGTATCCTTACTAAGAATGCATCAAGAATAAGATAAAAACTGCTTGAGTATGCAGACCAACAACTTTTTCAAATTTCCTGCGATTTCGTCCCTTGCATGACACTATTATCATTATTGTAACAAAAACTATTTGACAATTTAATATTAAGTAATGACATTAGCTGGCTGGCTAACTGTCTATATGAAAAACAATTAGGACAAGCTAACTAGCGAGCCAATTTGTTGATAAGTTACAGTACCAGAGTAATTAGGTAAACTGAAATGAGGCTAGATAGTTCATGTGATACTAGACTGTACTTACTGCGAGTTAGCTAGCTAGCTAGCATTAGCGATAAAAGTAAACATCAAAGTGTATAGCTGTTGAGGTAATGTTTATTCCCTAAGTTTAGTCTATTTGCATTCATTGCGTTGCTTTATGGTGAAATTTATAAATACTCTTGTTACACAATATACTGGTTGAAAGTGTTAAAACTCACAATTCTATATCTATAAACAATTTTATGATCCCAATGTAATAGTGACAACGGTTCCTTATTTTTTAACATGACACAAAACACGCTCAATCAAAACGATGACTCCACAGACGACACGGATAATGGTAAAGTCGGTATCCTTATCCCGGCCAAAAAAAATCATAATCTTTTAGACAAGAAAAAAAATTGCATTTCCACTGTGTTTGGGCTTCTGTTACTTTGTTCCAGTAATACTTACTGGGAAACAAACTCCAAGTGTTATCTTACAGAGGAGGATTACTCAGTTAGCTGGATAACTGCACTGAGTAAAACTGGGAACAGTCTTTTTACTTCAGTCCGTGTTCCAGATTAGGGATCGTTCCGGGTGCGAACGTGGCCATTGCAACTTGTTGCTCTTCTTTGTTGTTGTAGTCGACCAGTGCCGGCACTACATTCGTAGGTAACGTAAAGTATCGCTCCACCGCCGTACTTCCACAGAGAATATAGGTCAGCACAAAGTAAAGGATTCAACGATAGTTTGACTTCAAAAATGATGGTATAAACACTCAAAATAACCCCGATAGACTGTCATCGTATTTTATTTGCTTTGGGTGCACTGTGGAGTGTTTAAGTGCGTTTGGTAGTGGATGCTACCGGTTACCTTAGAGTTGTGCTAGCATTAGCAAGGTGTGTATGTCCAAAAGAAGGGATAGCATGGAATTAGCTGAAAATGGTTTCCATCAATCAACTACATCATGAGTAAGTCGTAATTGAGACATTATGTCCAAAATTCCAAACTATCCCTTTAAAGTATTGTTCCAGGAAACACTTTAAATATACTGAAAATTGGCTAATTTCATTTTATAAAGGACTTACAATATACTTAAAAATAAACTTTATTATAAATACTTTAATAATACTTTTATGTACTACTTTTTCGTAAGGGAAGTAGCATGCTAGCTAATCAGCTAACAATTAGAATCAAATAACAATTTGAATAAACAAAATTTTATTTTACTTAATCGATAGCTCTGTCAAATTAGATTACCTACAGCAAGTTCCATACTGTAGACCCAGCCTGATATCTAAAACTTTTGCCATCCATACACTTAAATATTAAATTGGAGGAGGCTGAATGAGAGACTGGACAGTGTCTAGCCAATACAGTGCTGATTGAAATTCAGTGGCACCAATCAGATTTCACAATGCTTTAGTTAGTGCTACAGTGCCTTTTTCCCCTCACATGTAGCTATGTAGAAACATTATATTGATTGGAGAGAGACTATTAGAAATTAGCTATACATTTTTTCCTTTCCAAATGGACTAGAGAGAGCACTGTGGTTGAGACTGCACATGGCCTACAAAGATCACATCTTGTCAATCATCCTAATCAGAGTATTTCAGAGCAATGACACCCATTCAAGCTCAATATTTCTGCCAATGTCACTGTTAAAAAATATTAAAAGCAAAAAACAAAAAAAAAACCCCTGATGGATTTAAATTAAAACAGCTTGTACCACAACCATCATTTTCCCACAAAAAAAAGCATCATCTTGGGCCCGTGTCTCTCTGTACTTATCTATTTCATTTGTTTTGCCGTGGCGTTTTGTTTCAAGACGTTCTTGTTGAGACTGGCTGTCCTAAGTGACCGAGTGAAATTCGATCGATTTTGGAACCCGGCGTCCCTGGAGCGCCCGGATGGGGCGACGTGGTCGAAATACAAAACACCGGCGTGGTAATTGGCGCTCGGGACTGCGCCGTTCTCCTTTTGTAGATTGGGCCCTCTTTGGTCACGGGGTTTAGATCGGATTAATCGAATTACATGCAGGGAAACCGAGGGGGGGAAACCGATAGCGTATTTCTTATAGATTTCTGCTTTCAGAGCCTGATGTCCGAAACATGACCCGCGCTGTCAAAGCTGAGGAGCTTTGTATTACTTTACAATATCTGTTATCACAATCTGTTATCATAATCGCGTTAATCTTACATAACCTGCCCCGGCCCCATCCTTCTGAATCAGCAATTTATTGCAATTCTTCAAATGCATTATTTTTACAAAAAAAGAAATTCAAATAGAAATATTGATGAAAACCTAAAGGAATTATAGAGTCAGGCAGTGGCAGCAGAGTGACGCATACATCCCTCTCCATCTTGTTTTTAATAATTTGGAGCCACCCGACCCCCCCACCCCCCCCCCCCCTGTTGATTCACTTAATCCCCAACCCACCACTTTGAATTAGCAGACCACCCAAGCCCCCCTCGTCTAAATCACTTGACGGCCCGAGCGAACGTAGCATGTATAGCTCTGTATAGTGCCCCTATGGTTGGCCTTTTGAGCGTAATGGTGAAGGTGGCGTGGCTGTTAACCGCACCAGGGCATTGATTCTGCATGCTGGAAGCACTGTGGTAGGGGGGCGGTGTCACCTTGTGTCAGAACATTACATTACATTACAGGCATTTAGCAGACGCTCTTATCCAGAGCGACTTACACAACTTTTAGCATTTTGTTTTACATATTATCCATTTATACAGCTGGATATATATTGAAGCGATTCAGGTTAGGTACCTTGCTCAAGGGTACAACAGCAGTGTCCTACCTGGGAATTGAACCTGCAACCTTTCGGTTACAAGGCCAGTTCCTTAACCGTTATACTGCACTGCAGCCCCATGACTGCAGATCACAGAAGGGTGGCTAATGTGACATGGGTGGTGGGGGCTAGGGGGGTAAGACACTCGGGGGCCACAACATGACTTCCCCAAAATCTGTATGAGAGGACTCGAGCGCTGGTCAGCACAGAGACCCTGCTCCAGCTCTTATCCTGCGTACACTTTCCACCAATTCAGACCTCATAATAATGACCTACAATGCTGTGAACGTGTTGCAGCTTAGCTTCTTGTCCGGTTAGCTCAGTTCTATGATCCACACCTGCCAGCATTGACAAAGTGGATCATCGGCTTTTTTTTTTGCTTTCTAATAAGGGGCATTTTTTGGTGGATATTCATTCCTCAAAGAGCTCATGTGATACCTCGCTACGCATAACGGCATTTTATTGTATTATTGATTCACATACATGTATATGGACATCACATAACAGAAGAAACTTGATCATTGCCTTACAAACCTAACATTCCACAATTAAAACAGATTTTTAACATTTGCAGACAAAAGACCAACAGAAGACGTGTCACGTTCTCACATGTCGAAACCTACACTACAAGAGACATGCGATAAAAGTAAAATAAATCTTTTTGAAATATTTTCATTGCAATATGTTTTTGTCATCCAGGGCACTATGTCATAAACATTAAAATATTTCAACTTTTCATTCTGCGGGGTCTCAGAAGGTTATTGTCCCCCTTGCTGTCACATCAGGTCACCATTCCTGTATTCCTGTTGCCGAAAACCTCACTGCGCTTCCTTGCACATTACACCCCCCCAGGGGAGTTAAATCAGTTAGGCCCTCTGTGACATTTCCTTTGTTGAGAGCTCTATATGAAATGCAAGTTGATTAGATTTGATATAAAGAGTCGGGTGCACTAATTATATTAGTAATGATTTTAATTTCCTCTGGCCACCCAACTCATTGAGTCTATAAAATGTCTGTCCTAATGGCCTGGCACGTTAGGAATCAGCTCTGCGGTGGGGAGCGCCATGGAACTGGACCAACCCGCACAGCCTCCGTACCGCTTGGATGTACGGCCGAGACCTGTACACCAGGACAAGGATCCAGGAAGTGCACCAGGATGAGGAACCAGGAAGTTAAAATATGAAATAAGGAATTCCTGACGCTCTCCACCTTTCTGAAATGAGAAAGAAGCGGACCTCAAAAAATTGACCCGATGACAACGAATCCGAGCTTATATAGCTGCAGCGGTTATAGATGCCAGTTTGGTTTTGCTTCTTCAGTTTAGATAGTAATGAGAGACTTGTCCTCCCGACTTTACCGCCTAGCTAAATGACAGCTGTGTTTTGCAATGAAAGCAGCGACGTCAAATTATGCAACATTGTCTCCCTCTGCCCTGCGGCTTTCGCTTGATTCGGGTGCCTATAACCTTAGCTGCAGTCATTTCTCTGCTCCCTGAAAAGGTCTATCTATGGAAGAAGAAGATAGGCCATTAGGCTTTATTCCTCTCAGTTCAGGTTCCAGCAGTCGAGTAGTGGCTCACGTGATTCTGTGTAATATTGGAGTTTCTCAATTTGAAACCAGCTCGGAGACCAGTAGAGAGATAGCAGAGGAGGTTTGAAGCAGTCTCGCAGCCCACAATCGATCGGTCTAGATCAATGTCAATGTTTTCCCACAGAATGCACTGTAGTGTCTTCAAGATATTTTTGCCAGTTAGACCAGGGTAAGTCATTTTTATTTTACACAGGGCTGGGGAGGGCCACTGCATCACGTGGTGAACAGACAGAAAAAAACGGATAAGAAAATGCCGTTTTTTATTCAAACAGATAACACTCACCAAAAAACCACGGAGCCAAAACATGTAGCATCTAGTCCAACCAAAAACTGTTCACTGGCCCTGGGGAACCAGGCCCTTTTATAAGGCAAACTAATAAGTGCTAACGATGAACACCTGGGCTAATTAATGTGAGCCACAGCTGGCTCCCCTGCCTAGGTGTAATGGCAGTGCTGTCCAGTAGAGGGCAGCACCCCAACTCCCTTCCTTGCACCACACTAGTTTTATAATAAACCGTGAGCATATTTTTCCATGCAGTGTTGTATTGCTTTTTAAGGTATAAGGTCTATCTATCTATCTATCTATGCAGCCTCGCTATATTGAAAATTTTGAATAAAGAACCTTTTTTTTAAAAAAGATGTCTATATAACAAACAAAAGGTGAATAAAAACATTTTCCTAAGTTAGCTATTTCAGGTGAACGACTTCCTTGTTTTAGAAAGATCTGAGTAGTTGCAAATTGATTCGCTAATAGTCTCTCGCCAGTCAATATAAGGTTTCTACATAGCTACCTGTGAGGGGGAAAAAGCACTGTAGCACTAACTACAGAAATCGTGATTGGCTAGCAGAATGAATATCCAATTCAGCATCTCACTGCCACCTACTGGCAGAAGTGCAGAATGCAATATCCAAGTTTAGTTTTATTGCAGGGAAAGGAACCACAGAACAGGCCTCAATCAGCATTGGCAGGAGAGCTACAACGTTGGAGATGGAGAACTTACCTTTTAATTAATAGAAAGCTTGACAATGTTTTCCTTAACAAGCTTGTCAGTTTTAATAAGGATCATTTCACCAACTATTTCTCATGTGGCACAGCATCACAAACTATGTAGACTTTAATTGTAACTGTAACTAAGAAACTTGGTTAAAATAAATAACCAAGATTATACCAATGGAGTTAGGGAGCTAATTTAGTTCATTTGTTGTAGCTAAAATGATTGATTACATGTGAGGTGCACAAAATGCAGCTGCTGATATGAGATCCTTATTTAGATTTGAACGGTTTAATAATAATGAAAAAATCCAGTTCAGGATCCATCCATCCATCCATTATCTAACCTGCTTATTCCTGGTCAGGGTCGCGGGGGGTGCTGGAGCCTATCCCAGCATGCATTGGGTGAGAGGCAGGAATACACCCTGACAGGCCGCCAATCCATCACAGGGCACACACACCATTCACTCACACACTCATGCCTATGGGCAATTTAGAGTCTCCAATTAGCCTAACCTGCATGTCTTTGGACTGTGGGAGGAAACCCACGCGGACACGGGGAGAACATGCAAACTCCACACAGAAAGGCCCTCGGCCGGGATTCGAACTCGGTACCTTCTTGTTGTGAGGTGACAGTGCTAACCACTGCACCAACGTGCCGCCCCCAGTCCAGGATGATTATGAAAAAAAATCCAGTTCAGGAGGATTATGAAATGAAGTTAGTCTCCCTTATGTACAGCTCTCTAGTCATCACAGTGTTGTGATTCAGAAAAAAAAAATGTTGTACACCACCATTCAGTGTATCTGTACGTTACCCCAGTTGGATTGTCTATAAAGAAATGTGGCATTCATTTTGAATGGAGTCGTCAAGAAAGTAGTACCGACTAGCTAGTAGCCTACTGTCCAATTAAGTTGAAGGAGGGTAATTGAACCATTAGATGCAATCAAGTAAAGATGGGATCAACTTTGGTTGGGTATCCCTCATTTAAACTTGTCTTTCACTGAACATAATACAATATAGGTTTATGGCAGTTAGCAGCTAAAAGATACATGTGCAGCCTCCCCTGAAGTTTTACAAATCTATGCCACAGTCCGGGTTGTGTTCTGCGAGCGTCCATAAAGACTCAATATTAGATGGGTAAGCTGTCATCTAAACCACAGGGATTTGCTTCGGAGCTTCACAGCTGCTGTTTCTGGTGACCAGAAAGGGCTTCTCAGGTACCCCTCTGATAGGATGCCGATTACCAGCTGCTCCCCCATGTAGACCAGTACTTGGCCTTGCTACTGAAAGAGTTCCTTTACCACATGTGCAAAAGAGGTGATCTGCTGAAAAAAATCCTACTTATGGTCACTTTATCCATTTTGTGAAATCTGTCAGAATCAAACTGTGGCTCTCAGCAGTGGGATCCCTTCCGTGCTCATTTCCTTATCGATGATGTCATCATTTTGTCCTCCATGTTTATTGTGTTAATGTTTGTGACGGGAAGAGTACAATAAACATTAATAATCGATTCAAATCTGCCCAGAAGATTAATGCGGGGGGATAATCAGCTGTGTTCCTGACACAGGTGGTACGTATCATTTGTGCCCATTCAGAAAATGATTCAGACGGTAATCAAAATATGCATAAAAGAATTTAAGACTGCTCAATTTTAAACGCTTCTAACTGGGTGCTCTGCGAAACACAGTGTTGACATAATTTGTCTAATACATTTAATTACTACAATTTGTTGAAATAAGTAGTTCAGAATTCAACTGCACGGTTTGTGGCGTTCCACTTTAGAGGTTCTAAGTAGCAATTAGGGGATTAGGTTTCCCTTTAAGTCGCCAGTGTTGGGGGTTTAGATCTTAAACCAGGTCAGTATGTGTGGCACATACTGTAGGAGAGGCCGGAAAAAGCAAGGAGACCGGTTGCTTTGAAAAAATTTCCTTGAAGTGGTGAAAGGAGAGGCTTCCTGAACCCCCAGAAATATCACATTTCATCGATGACTCTGATCGGAACCAATGATTATGGTTTTCTGTGGAGAAATCTTTTCATTGGATTGTTTGAGCGACGGTGTGCCCGCCCATTATGGGGCTCCTGAAGACTCTTCTCTCTTTTGGCTGAGTGCGCGAGTACGCACCCTTGGGCAGGAGGCCTACTCCGTCGTGGCCGTTATCTACGCTGCCTCTCATCCAGTGCAGAGTGGCGCGCAGCGGGTCTGTCAGGCTGAGCAAAAAAAAAACAGAAGCAGAAAGAGAAGAGAGAGCAGCGGTGTCTGAACTGATACTCTCCTCATCCCTCACAGCAAAAACAGGTCTACAGAGACAGAGAGCGAGCGGGAGCTGTGGCAGGGGTCTCCAGTTACCTCTTTAATTGTCCTGTGTTGCCTGAGCAACGAAAGCTTTTAATGAATCAAATTATGTGTCTCAGACATGTTTGAATCAATAGCTGCGCATCGATTGGTGACACATGGTCTGCGCTGCTCATTTTACTTGCAAAGTCGTTGTTTTCTCAGGGCGGGTCGTCAGTGATGGGAGGGGCAGAGGGGTTTCGGAACGCCGCCACCGTCCTGCATACTGAGACAAAAGCCCTAGCTTCACCCTACATGACCCTGACGTCACACGTACCGCATCGCGAAGTCTTAGCTGCATCGGCCCAAGGCTACAGCAGCGAAATTACCTCCGAATGCATTACCCCAAATGAACACTTTCCTCACGGATTCCGATTGCGTCTTCTCCGAGTGACCCTAAAGCAGGAGTAGGGCAGTTGGAGTTGTTCCACCTGAGCTTGATCAGAAGAGTTTGGTGAATGATTAAAAGTCAGAAGCCTGAATATTCGGAACGGTGAAACGCCGAAAAACGGGTTGCCTGCATTAATTGCACCTGCCTACCCCTGCCCCAAACGGCACAGCTTCGCGACTGCATCACCCCGAAACCACACACAAAAAAGGCGGTTGCGTCACCACCCCAAAAATACAACAGTTGACAGTTCATTGCGCAAAAATATCACAGGAGCAACGCTCCAAAAAAAGCACAGCTGGATTACCCCAAATGACATGTTGCATAATGCATTTTAACAGCTGCAAACATCCATCATTAATGATTGAGAAACAGAGCACAACGGTAGTGCAGCGCTTAGAAAGAAAGTTTACATTATTATAAATGCTGCTTATGCTGGGTGACTGCGAGAGAATGCGTCGCTCAGAGGAATGAGGAAGAGCTAGGAAGAGCTTGAGCTGTTCCTCTCCGTCGAGAAAGAACTTTGATTCACAATTTCCCCTTTGTCATACATTTGATTAAATAAAGCAAACATTTTTCAAGTTATATAAATCAAGAAATACTTTAAAAATGCGTACCCAGTTTGTACCCTTTTGTCAAAGCCTGTCTTCTAGTAAAAATAAGAAAGATTAAGAATAACATTTCTCTGTCCTTTTGCATAAACACGTAACTGTGATGTAGCCTAGCTGGCTAGTTATGTTGGTAGCAAAATAAACAGAAGGCTAAACTGTAAGAAAAGCAAAAATGAAATGACCCTCATGTGGCATAAGGCTGTGTTTAACTTATTTAAAGATTTATATTTATAAATCTGTCCCTTTATCATTTTTGCCTTTTTTGTTTAATTGTTAATATTAAGATCAAATATTAACAATTAAACAAAAAAGGCAGAATGATATAAGTAGATTTATAACTATAAAGAACTATAAATCTCAGATCTCATGAGAACGTTATCTTTTTCTGTGTGGGCTTTTCAAAGGAAACAGTTTAATAATTTAGAAAAATTCTGCCCCTCCCAAAGTAGATACACCTGGCGCCACAATGAGGTTCTGAAGTGTCTGGTGGCATCATTCAAGAGCAAGCAAGTGTTCTTTCCCCCCCCCCACGAATTCCAATGCCCGAAGAACAACAGCTTTCATTTGGGAACGAGAAAAAAAGCCCAAGAATTCCTATCCTGAAATAATAATTATAAAACTGCATCCTAATAGGCTATGACATGAAACTATTCACTGGAGATACATTTTAAAGCGATTTTATCAAACCGCTAAATCAATGTTATTTCCTAATTTATTCCACATTTTGGTCATGCAATAAAAATCTTTGTTTAAAAGATCTCTTATACTTGGGTGCCGCTTTCTCTATTTTTAGGATTTTTCCCGGGAGATACGCAACCTTCCGAAACAGGAAGCTTGAGGTTACAGTAAAGCATTCTGGGCAATTCCGGACTCATTCCCTCGAGCTAAATCAAGGGTCGAGGAAATAATTTCATGTACTTTACTTGCATTTCTAACGGATTGGACCGCACTCGCCCTTGGCAACGTACAACTTCCGATTTCTAAAGGGATTCCCCCAAGTGGAAGTGGCGAGGGGAAGTGCAGAAGGACAGAACATTTAACGGATTGGACCGCAGCCCTGGTTTTCCACCCTCCCTGGGAGTCAGGTCTGATGACAGGTCTGGCCAATCAGTAGCACTAATTGTTCATTTAATTATCTGGGAGAAAAGAAAACCTGGGCTGGATTTGGATTTGAGTATCCATGGTCGAGAGCTGGCAGTTCCATGTGAAGACTCACAGGACGAGGCAAACAAACGCAAGAAATCGTGATACGCTACGCTGGCAGGAGATCACATCATGGCGGCTGGAGAGTTAAGCTCTGTCCTGTGGAAGTGGGATACCGGGGACTTGTAGCCACATCTTCCACCAGACTGCTGAAAGGAATAGCCCTCCATGGCCAGACTGCACAGAACCATCAAAGCGGCCTCAGAGGCAGCCCAAAGAAGTAGCCAGTGGCTTGAGCTGAGAAGGAAGAACCATAGCTCGGCTCCAAAGCAAGGAAGACATCGGGAGTGGGTCTGGGATGCCAGAACTCACCAGTGAGCCTTATTGAGATGTGCAGTGAGCTCACCAACGAAACGTAGAAGGAGGAGTGCCCACTTGAAAACCTCAATATGTCAACCTTCGACCATTCTCAACATCATGACGAGACTCGCCACCTAATGGCACAAGGGCTTATGACATCATATCCTGTGCAATGTGTCAGGCAGCATATTAAAATGTGCGTGCAGCTGAGAAGATACTGTTGTTTTTGTCTCATTACTTTTCTCCCTCTGAAATGTGATCCAAGTTGGCAGATTTTTCATGGATTCAACAACACACAGCTATGGGGGGGGGGTGTTTTTAATTTTTTTGTCAATGGAAAGTGTGACTCATTTAATGCATTTTTTACAGTGATAATAAAGTGCATATATGCATTGTATATTAAGGCTCTTGAAACTACGTAATTGCATATGTGACAAGGTTAATACCCTGTTTGGTTGAATGGTCAGTCCTTAACTCTGAGATTTTTTATGTCTGAGGTTCTACTGTACAGATCCTTTCCAAAAAATTAGAATATATATATATTCTATATATTTCTAGCCTTTTTTTCATAATTTTGGCTTACAGCTCCAGAAAACCCCCAAAACAGTATTTCAAGAAATTAGAATAGTGTGTCGAAAATCAGCATTTACTTCAGTTATTTCAGAGAATGAGTGGAGTGGCTTGACTCGAGGAATCCGACAGTTGTAGCCCATGTCCCGGATACGTCTGTACGTGGTGGTTTTTGAAGCACTGACTCCAGCCTCAGTCCACTCCCTCTGCATCTCCGCCAAATTTTGGAATCGTCTTTGCTTGACAATCCGCTGAAGCCTACGGTCATCTCTTTTGCTTGTGCACCTTCTCCTGCCACATTTTTCCCTTCCACTAAACTTTCTATTGATATGCTTGGACACTGCACTCTGTGAACAGCCAGCCTCCTTAGCGATGACCTTTGTGGCTTACCCATCTTCTGGAGGGTGTCAATGATGGTCTTCTGGCCAATTGTCAAGTCTGCAGTCTTCCCCATACTGAACCAAACTGAGATAAACTTTGCAGGTGTTTGGAGTAAATTAGATGATAGTGTGACACAGTCTAAAACATTAATTCTCTGAAATAACTGAAGTAAATGCTGATTTTCGACACACTATTCTAATTTCTTGAAATACTGTTTTGGGGGTTTTCTGGAGCTGTAAGCCAAAATTATGAAAAATGAAACAAATAGAGGCTAGAAATATTTCACTTTGTGTGTAATAAATCTATAATCTATGAAAGTTTCACTTTTTGAATGGAATTATGGAAAAAAAAACAATGTTTCCATGATATTCTATTTTTTTGGAAAGGATCTATATATTGCAGAATTATTTTTCACCAAGATCCTTATTTACTGTATTTTGATGCTTGGGTAGTTAGTTACTGTGACAAAATATGTATTTACTGTTTCATATGGTGGTATCACTTTAAGAGTTGTTTCTCTTGACACATTTTCCTATTGAACTCTATGGAAAAACTAAGTCAGGAGAAGAAACCCTTCGTTATCCATCCATATCTACTGTATTTCTGGCAGCAGAGTGATGGTTTTAAGCCTTGTTTGATACGTCAGACCCTTGATGACTTACAGCCATTTAGCCAACCATGTGTTCCATACTGTTCCAGTGTAATTTACAGCTACATCTAGTCCCACCCCCCCCCCCCCCCCCCCCCCCCCCCCACCCCAATTCCCATAGAGATCCATTCAAATGCAGAGAGGTTATAGTATCGCTTGTAGGAGTACCAGAAAGAGTCCAGAGTCTTTTGATATTGTTGGGTCACAGACATTAGGAAGTCATGGCATGCAAATATTAAAAATGATTACTATATTCTACATTATGTTAAACTGTCCAATATTTTTTGATGCCCGAAAATGGGGGGGGGGGGGGGCATATACAAAAGGTTCTATAATTTCTAAACGGTTCATCCGATATGGATGAACATACCCTCAAATTAAAGCTGACTGTCTGCAGTTCAATCTAGTTGTCATTGTATGCTTTCAAACTCAAAGTGCTAGAGCACAGAACCAGAATAACAAAAAATGTGTCACGGTCCAATGAATTATGGTGCTCACTGTAGGTCTTTGTATTATTTTGGGGTCTTTAGAGCCTTTAAAAAAACAGTCCACCAGGGAGTCATCTTGTTGTCCTGCCATCACATATTTAGCATGAATCTATTCCAGACACTGTTTACCGCAGTCACATTAAGACTAACTGCAATGAACAGTGTCGGCATTTAAATGTGTCGTCAGAACGCACAGCTTTGGAGAGCTTTGAGCTGTGTTCTGACATGTCACGCCCGGGCGGGAGCAGACGGGCCGTATAACATTTCCGCACAGTGGAAATACCCTGCTGGCATGCGTGGATATTTGTGCACAAGCAGGCGGCGGAGCTCTGAGGTCTCGCAGATCCACGCCGTTCATGACATTTACGCGCCCAGACACACTGATGACAGAGATGTCCCATGTGCACTAGTATTGATCTTGGTGGGCTGATATCAGTTTTTCTGTCTCACTAAGACAAGGGCAGGAGTATTTAACTTTCAATTGTCATGTAGCGTGTGCATCCAGAAACTTAACCCCAGGGGAAATTATTCAGTTAGACAAGCATCACTTAGACAAGAGCCACATAAAGGCGGCTTCATTAAACTGCAATACATCCAACTAAATGCATTCCCGGGTTTATTTTGGCTTTAGAACTAGTCTAGAGCACATTGAACATGTCTAGCACAGAGCCACTTCCTTATTATTTAAATGCATATTATCCATTCTTGACACTGACAGCAACGAGTTGTTTACATGGATTGTAAATCAATTTCTTTGGCACAGGAACTTGTACTACTGTAGTTTATTGGGGGGGGAGCTGTGAAGGATGGTGGCGCTGAAGCAGGCCCAGATGGACGATGTAAGCGTGTGGCATGGAGATGAGTGTTTCTGGTGATATCCAGAGTGTAGCTTGTCAATCGCTCTACTAGCTCTGTGGGTGTGTGTGTGTGTGTGTGTGTGTGTGTGTGTGTGCGTGTGCGCTTAATAAAAAGGAACATCTGCATAGTGATAAATTCCCCAAAGTGCCTCACAGTTTGTTATTCCCCCACTAGGTCACATGTCCCTCTCTCTGCATAACATTCCTCCAAACGTGACGTAGGCTGACATACACAGTTGCCCCCCCACCCGCCACACACGCACACACACACACACGCACACACAGCTCTGAAAAACCTTCGTCCAGAGGAGCATTCCTGCCAACCACCAAGCTCGCCGCCTTCGTATTGTCTTTCTTAGCGTTTTTTTTTTTGGACCCGAGAAAATAATCGGAATGATCTCAGCGGTTATCTGAAAGCGTGGTCACAAGGAGAGAAAGAAAAACACTGCAGTATACCCCCCCCGGCTTTACGCGGGCCCGTTTTTTTTTTTGGAAAAAATATTGCAGAGATATTTTCCGTGAAGTACGCCCAGAGAAAGGCGAGAAAGACAGGCAGGCTTTGAGAACACGTTACTCTGAGCAGTGGATCGGTGCTCAGTTCTCCAGATAGGATGATTTCACAAAAAGGGAAAGCACAGTCTGGCTGAAAGTATAATTATAGTAATTAATAATACTTGAACCTTTGGCAGAGCATAGATACATAATTAGAGGAATCGGCAATTTTTTAGCGAGAGGGTGTCTTCTTCTAATGGACAGTTATGTTTATTGGCAGGCAGCTTTATCTTGGGCAGCTTCCATATTTTGGCTTATTTGGCATATTATCCTTCTAGACTGCTGATATCATTAAAATGTAGCCTAACATATGTTCAAATATGGAAATAAAGAAAGTTTTTTTCGACTCACCGTAGAGATCACCTGCAGGTACACTGTGCATGACTACTACAGAGTGATTAACTGTTTCAGTGTTCAGTTTGAGTGCTATGAATGTCAATGGACTGTGTGTTATATACAAGCGGTTATTTTTCTTGTGTGTCACCTAAAACTCCCACAATCCCCTAGGGAGTCTTGACCCACTGCTTGGGAACTGTTGCACTAAAGATTGAAGGTTAAAGGTTTTCCGCACTGAAGGATCTAAGGCCAGAGATCCCATGACTCAGAGCTTGGGCCTCCCTCCATACATGTTCTCCCCCGGCGTTCATTCCAAGCGCAAGTGCGATTCCCAACGTGTAACAAGCTGTTCACAAGTGCGATTCCCAACGTGTAACAAGCTGTTCACAAGTGCGATTCCCAACGTGTAACAAGCTGTTCACAAGTGCGATTCCCAACGTGTAACAAGCTGTTCACAAGTGCGATTCCCAACGTGTAACAAGCTGTTCACAAGTGCGATTCCCAACGTGTAACAAGCTGTTCACAAGTGCGATTCCCAACGTGTAACAAGCTGTTCACAAGTGCGATTCCCAACGTGTAACAAGCTGTTCACAAGTGCGATTCCCAACGTGTAACAAGCTGTTCATTGTTTTTTTTTATTGGCCACCTTAAATGTCTAATGACTCTTTCATTTCAATGACAAAATGGTAATGCCACATTTTACCGTTAACAGATATTCGTGTGACAAAGATTGAGTATTGCATGCTCTTGCAAGGAATTTTAATCAGTGAATTCAGTCTATCGGATGACACAACGTGCAACGATTTTACACAACGTGCTGATTTTAGGTTATTTAGAAAGAGTTTATTTTCGATTTGTTAATTGAGAGCTCAACCAATGAAATGAGGGCAGCCTTAAGCACTGAGAGTGTGGACACCTGACATATGAAACGAATGTGAAACATTTCAAAGGCGAATGACAAAGCGAAGCAAATCTGTATTGTGTTAAAATCTCCAAGCGTAACATTACAGAACAATTTAAACACATGTTTTAACTGATAAAGATATGGGCTGGAACTAAACCAGCATGCACAGGGAAGCCTGGGACCGAGCCCATCGATCAAGGTTACTGAGTTTATTGTCAGGGACGGCAGCTACACATCACCTGCTTCAGTCCCAAGGTTTCAAACCAAGACCTTACATGACAGACCACCACTCTCACTCTGAAACACACCCTGCCAAACCGCTTTTCAGCGACTATAAGGGTGAAATCTGTCACCACAGGTAAATTTGCATTAAATATTTTGGAACTGCAATAGAGAAAGAGATATTGCGGTTTGCAATATGTTCAGAGCGGCCTTTCGCACCTGCAAGCAGTTCCTCACCTCTTGGCAGAACGTAGGGCAATTATACTAGTCACAAATCCTATAAATGTATCTGACAACCAAGGAGCGAGCCAAGTACTCTGTGAAATTAAACATTCATCATAGGCATGGTGCTCCAGCCATGAGTACCAAACAAATAACTAAGAACCCCTGTCCATATTATCTGCATAAGAACATAAAATATCAATCGCCGGCAATGGTGGGGCAGAAACAAATTCTAAGGAAATGTTGGGGCAAATCGATGTCAACTGACGATCACCAGCAAACCAGATATACTTAGAACTAACACATTCTCTCTCTCTCTCTCTCTCTCTCTTCTCTCTCTTCTTTCTCTCAATACAGAAGAATCCCTTTTCCCTCCGCTATTTTGCTGTGACCTAGATTGTCCGTTCCCCAACCCCCCCCCCCCCCCCCCCCCCACCCCCCCCCAACGAGAAGCCCTTTGCCCCCGAGGATGGATATTTAAGGTCTTTACGTAAGGGTCATCTCTGAGGACATTCGATGTTCCCTCGTCTGAGGGGTCCACCTGTGCCCCTGGGGGGGGGGGGGGGGGCGGGGGCTGGGGAGGGGATGGTGGATTGGGGCAGGAGTCAGGCCGATTCCTGTCCGCGTGACGGGATGCGACAGACAGAGGGAACATTCAGATCCCGCCGCCGGTCCCTCGTGTCACATGTGTCTGAGCTTCACCAAGAGAGATAGAGAGAGAGAGATAGACAGAGAGAGATAGAGAGAGAGAGATAGAGAGAGAGAGATAGAGAGAGAGAGATAGACAGAGAGATGAGGGAAAGAGGCGAGGGTTTTTTTTTTTTAACAATTCCAAATCTTTCAAGCCTGTATCATTCTCTGTTGATCCTTCCCACCCATGAAGACAAACCCTGCTGCTGTCTCGTGGTTTCTCACAATGTTGGGGGTGGGTCGGGGGTGGAGAGATTGAGAGATGGCAATAAAACAGGAGAGAATGGGAGAGAGAGGGCTACATTACATAATTTATTTACCACCAGACAGCCTCATTTACATACACTACCAGGCCCACTTACATAGCTCATGTTTTACACTCTATCCACTTAGACAGGGGGCTATTTACGGGAGCAATTCAGGTTAAGTACCCTGCTCACTGGTACAGCGGCCTTTGCCCCCACCCTGGGAAATAAACCTACACCTTCTGCGCTGCGCAGCCCGGAGCTCGGCTCCCCCACTGCACAGGAACTGCACGTTCCAGCGCTAAGATCTGCGTCGCCTGATGAGTTAGGTCAGAAGGGTTTCTAGGAACATATGAAGCTGAGGTTATAAAGCATTAAGGCGTACCCCTGAACATCCATCAGTGCCGCCATTCCACTTGATTCAGGAGAAAGAGCAAAAAGCACTTGGGGGAAAAAGAAATGCTCTTGGCCCACACTGTGAAAAACTCACAGCTGCTCATAGAGATCGTATCTGGACTTTTAGTTCACACCTGGTCATGTGGTACACACCTGGTTATAAGAATCATACCTGGTCTTTAGGGTCACACCTGCTCATAAGGATCACACATGGCTGTGTGTGTGAGTGTAGGTGTGTGCTCGCGTGTGAACGCGTGCATGCGTGTGTGTGTGTGTTTGAAGTCATCCCTTATGTTTGGTTACCTTGACTTTGAATAAACAGCGTCATTCATGTGTCAATACCCATGACCCGTACAGAGTTCGGGTAGCGGGGGTCTGTTTGGACCACACGCTCACATACCCCCCCAGCCTGCAGGAGGAGAAACGGCGTACCCAGGAATGCTTTGAAAGGTGTGGAGAGACAAGGGATTCAAAGCCTGTGCGGTTGGTATGCAGATTATTTATGATAATTGTATTAGCATTGTGGGTGGTGAAAGCACTCATATCTGACCCTGGACATTCACTTTGTTCCTGGGGCGGGGAGCTGTCCGCCGTTAGCCGTATCGCTCACTGGCTGTCAGAAAGTGGGCGAATGCGGGAGCACGTTCAAACCATCAGACCTCCGGTAGCGGTGAACAGACCGTTCTTTTTAAGCTCAGATTTATCTCTGAGAAACAAAGTGTGATTTTTGGAAATAAAATGAACGGGCCGTCCTCTTGACAGAGAGCGCCAGCGCGGCACGGCGGCGGAAGGTGACCCGAGGTGGAACGCGGAGTCCTCCGCCGCACTGATCCTTCGCCCGCCGCTCCTAGAGACTTCCCGCGCGCGGATAATCCCGCCTGTCGGTCATCGTCACAGCCGGGCGGCGGCTGGAAAACAGCCATCGGACTCCCGGTCACGGACAGAGCTCACTGCAGAGTCACAGAGCTCGCCGCAGAGTCACAGAGCTGTGAACCTCTCTGTATAAAACCATTGCTTCGCTCATGTTTCTCAAGTATAACGTTAAATATTCTTTGAATTATTATTATTCAATTATTGTGTGAAATATTCCTATTTTGCCAGCGATAGGAGTGTTGTTTGTCACATGTAGCACTGCCACACTAGTGCAATGCAGTGGGAATGTATGTGCTGTTGTAGGTATAGCTATAGGGGCATTTATGTATATTATATGTGCATGATTGCATATGTGTGTGTCTGTGCATGCGTGCGTGCGTGTGCACGTTTGTTTCTGTTATGTGTAGGACCTAGTAGGTGTGAGAGAGTATGTGTGTGTGTGTGTGTGTGTGTGTGTGTGTGTGTGTGTGTGTGTGTGTGTGTGTGTGTGTGTGTGTGAAAGAAAGAGAGAGACAATGTGCTTGCTTGTGTGTGATTGTGATTGTGAGTGTATGTACTGTATGTCTCAGAGAATTTCAGTGTCTGTGTGCAGTTGTGCATATATGAGCAATTGTGTGTGCTTGTGTGTGAGAGAGAGAGAGAAAGTGAGAGAAAGAGAGAAAGACAGAGAGAGAATGTGTGTGATTTTGCATGTGTGAGTGTGTACGTATGTGTTTGTGTGAGAGAGAGAAACAAAGAGAGAGAATGTGTGTCATTGTGCATGTGTGAGTGTGTATGTATGTCTTTGTGTGAGAGAGAGAAACAAAGAGAGAGAATGTGTGTGATTGTGCATGTGTGAGTGTGTATGTATGTGTTTTTGTATTTTTACCCCCCACCAACAGCACATCATTACCATGCGTAAATCTGTCTGTGAGCCGTGCGGATCTCACTGCCCACCGTGGCCACAATCAATACCTCTTGCTTGATCAATCAGCCTTGATCAATGAGCTTGCCTTTTCATCTGCCCTACTGACAGACAGGTCACAAGAACAAAGATCAAAAAAGACTTCTGCAAATCCTCCTGCTTTAGACAGGAGCTCGTCATTGTGTGACATTATCAAGGACCGGCTAACGATTGACCTG
>CM056376.1:12836344-12946040 GCA_029718625.1 Synaphobranchus kaupii
AGGACAGGGTTAGGGTTAGGGTTAGGGTTAGGGTTAGGGTTAGGGTTAGGGTTAGGCTGCACATAGGAGGGGGGAATTAGGCAGCCAGCGCAGGACAGGCGGGTAAATCTCGCTCCTGTCCCGGCAGAGCACCGAGCCGCCATCGCTCAGCCAATCGCGCCTCTCTGGCGAGAGAGTGACGGGACAGCGTCGCGGCACCCTGTCTGACCGCGCTCTGCACGAATGTCTGCTGGTCCTTTCCTTCGTCCCATCCAATCCAGACCTCATCCTCAGCGAGTTACTCACAATTACGTAAGAACCTCTTTATCGTTAAATTACGAAAATGGGGGGAGGGGGTTGGGGGGAGGGTGTTGGGGGGAACACCACAGAATTGCCAGAGCATGACCACCACCTAGTGGCGCTGAAATATTATATAGGAAGCTCTTTCTCACACAGATGCTTTCTTATGCACCTCTCCACTCTGACATTAAATCTTTAAGTCATCAATAATTACAATATGTTAAACCCACAAGCTCTTGAGTCTTTGCACAGCTATCACATATTTTCTGGAATTGTACATTTTCGATGTGGCATTAGAAATGTTTCGCCCAATGACATCACATAGGGACTCCTTGTTAGTGCAACAGTAGGCTCCTTTTTGTGGAAAAGGCTTATTTTCCAAGTCCTTCCAAACTGTCAGAATCTGAACACGCCCCTTACTCGATGCAAAGGCGAATGTGAACACATTCATGCTAATCTGCAACCTTTTAGGCCACGCCCCTAGATACAAAGAACAGTCAGCCTGCCCCTTCTAAAAGTGAGGCCATTGGACCCAGATGGAGCCAGCAGTCCCAAAGGACATTGTTGAGTAGTGTTTGTAAACAAATGCTTTGAAATTAACAGAGAAGTGATGTTGTCATTTTGAACCAGGAACCAAATGAGAGATTATTTATTTATCAAAATTTTGCATTTTGACTTCATATTAATTTTCCATTGAAGGTTCCCTTTAAGGAAAGGTGTCCAACAGAAGGACTCCATCATTTGAGACATATCCTCTGTTCCAGGAGCCTGAACACAGGGGAAATATCACTTTAAACTGCACTGAAGGAGCGTTTCCCCAAACGGTAACCTGGCACGGAATTACATGTAAAAGGTCTCACAACAAACCTGCTCAAGAGGCTTGTTGTGAAACAGGTTGAGCTCTGCAAAAGGGAAATATTTTCCCAGCACAGCATGACCTCTTATTCATACAGACCTCTATTTTCAAACAAGGTTAACGGGCCACGTGTACCTCAGAAAGAGGGAATATTCGATCTCACTGCAGTGCCACTTTGTTTACTATCGTCAGTAACACGTTTAAGCAGGGTTGTCTTTTTTTAAATTATACTTACAAGGTACATGGTCACTGCTAAATGATCTGCAGAGATAAAAATCTAAACATACATCAGCGATTATTTTAACTTATAATAATATAATGCCGGTGCACAACAGTTCTCAGAATACAACATTAATAGCAGGCATTATAACAACAGAAAAGCAGAGGGAAAAAGCTTAATGACTTCAGAACAATCACCTGAAATTCTACCTCCATATCAGACTTCCTTGTGCCTAATAATCATTTATAATGCAACGTTTAAGTTATGTATTTGCGACATACTTAGCCTATACATTTAGAGATTTGTTGATAGGAGTGGAGAGAAATGGAGAGAGTTAGTGACAGATTGGAAGAGAGAGAGAGAGAGAGAGAGAGAGATTGGATGAATGTGCTCTGAATTACCAAGCCAAACTTGTTTGTAACCTGGGAAACAGTGCAGGGTTTTTGTGTGGTGTGAGACCAGAAGTCAGGGGTGCCCTCAGGGGCTCCGTTTGGTGACTTGGGGTGCTGAGAAGGGTCCGAGCATTTGTGATTGGCTAAGGCAGCGAGGGGAGGGGCCGCTGTCCTCCCTACTGCGTCACATCTGTCTAAAGGCACTTTGTGTTTTGGCCGTATGCTACTCCCCTGTTCTCTCCTCATTTATCATTCTCCCTCCATCTCTTAGTCTGTCTCCTTTCCTTAGATCATGGCCATCACAGCTATCACTGCTCATTTTCAATGAGGACAAATGTATTTTCTTCATCTTATACAAGAATAATACTAAATATTATTAATCTCAGACTCGTGGTCCATGGTAAATACACCGCACGCCTCCATCTTTCCACTCAGAACAAACATCTAGCTTGACAATTAGTATATAATTCTCTCTCTCTCTCTCTCTTTCTCTCTCTCTAACATCTGGTCCTGTTGGCTGTAGCTCTTCCTCTTTTGGTTCAGTGTGACTATGGCGATCAGCACAAAACAGTTCCAGTGACCAGAGCCTGTACTTGCAACACCAAAACAATAAATTAAATTGCTAATACTGCTATGCCAGCAATAACACTGCTACCTGTAATATTGCTAACATGCACACACACACACACACACACACACACACACACACACACACACACACACACACACACACACACACACACACACACACACAAATAGTTCCTGGTCTGCTGGTATGTATTTTGTCTTAATTTCATGAAATGGAAATCGATAATATATGAAGAAGAATTTCCCCATGAACACTGTAATTAACATTTTTTATTTATTTAACACAGATAGTTTGATGGATGGAGAAGTTTAACATAGTTCACAGTGAAACTGGAGACTAGACTTGAAAGTGCCGAAGACAAATCATTGTTCCCATCATGGAGCTTTTCTTATACACGTCTCCTCCTGCTCTTCAGACTTTTTGCAGGTCTGACCTGATAGCGCTCTGTGTTTCCTGGCCTGCTGCGTCTGGTTGAGACGCTCCCTGCACCTGTGGTAGTGGCGGTGTGAAGACTCGGTGATCGTTACTGTGGTAGTGGCGGTGTGAAGACTCGGTGACCGTTACCGCGGTTTTATTTCTGTTCGCTCCACGCGGAGTGTTTTCTCACCAGTCTCCTACGCTGTCGATCTGCCACCTGCTGCTGCAGCATTCGCCTCTCTGAGAGACAGACAGCCTGCTTTAAACCAGCCCGGGTTCAGACAGACAGACAGTCGGCTTTAAACCAGTCCGGGTTCAGACAGACAGACAGCCTGCTTTAAACCAGCCCGGGTTCAGACAGACAGACAGTCGGCTTTAAACCAGCCCGGGTTCAGACAGACAGACAGTCGGCTTTAAACCAGCCCGGGTTCAGACAGACAGTCGGCTTTAAACCAGCCTGGGTTCAGACAGACAGTCGGCTTTAAACCAGCCCGGGTTCAGACAGACAGACAGTCGGCTTTAAACCAGCCCGGGTTCAGACAGACTGTCGGCTTTAAACCAGCCCGGGTTCAGACAGACTGTCGGCTTTAAACCAGCTCGGGTTCAGACAGACAGTCGGCTTTAAACCAGCCCGGGTTCAGACAGACAGACAGCCTGCTTTAAACCAGCCTGGGTTCAGA
Source organism: Synaphobranchus kaupii (assembly GCA_029718625.1). NCBI lineage: Eukaryota > Metazoa > Chordata > Actinopteri > Anguilliformes > Synaphobranchidae > Synaphobranchus > Synaphobranchus kaupii. The sequence continues at coordinate 12,839,778 of CM056376.1, forward strand.
CAGACAGTCAGCTTTGTTAATTAAAATGGTTAATTTAAAAGCCGCATGACAATTTTGATTGCCATGAAGCCCACCTCTCAATCTTATTTACCTGGCCAAAAAGATGTTAACACTTTCAAGATATCTGTGTTTCACTACATGTTTTACAGAGATTAATGGTTTGAAGAGGACAAAGACATTTCTGCAATAATGAAATGGGCTTAAGGGGGTCCAGTAGCAGAAACGTATGCAGTTAAAATTTATGGCAATCCAATCTTCTAGAGGCCTTTGGATTGACTTGGAGTCCAAGACCTTATGGCTGCAGGTGGCTCGGTCGCTCTGGCCGTAAGTCAGTCAGAGCAGCCGGCCTGCTGCCAAAACTAACCAATAGCAAAGTGGGCCCCTCTGGAACAGAGTGGATTGGCCCTGGCCCCCTGGAAACCTTTGAACCAAATGGAAAGACGCGTGATCAAGAACGTCAGTTATTGGCTTGGACAGGGTTCTGTGGACACCTGTAGGATGAAAGAGGAGCGGGGGGGGGGGGGGGGGGGGTGAGTGGAGGAGGGGGAGGGGGAGGGGCAAGTAATCAGCTGATGCACCAGGAACAGGGAAAATCTGTTGATCTTTAGACGTCGTTTGGTGGATTTGATCAGCTGCAGAAGAACAGACGTAGGTTTGGGAATATCTTTTCCTTCTAAAATGTCACTTAATGAGACTCTTATATAAAAGTTTATTGACGTTTTTTAAATAAAGATGCAGGAGAGGAATTGTGAGTTGATTTACCCATGATTATCCCAACCCAGCTGAATCAGCCTTTATTACTGTACTTTATAGGCTCTTCAATCTTCCATCTGTCATCTCCATCTCTGTCTCTTCCCTTCAATCCAAGCCCAAGCCATTGCTGTACTGCTGTTGCTATAACATTAAATATCCCTGTGCATGAAATCCACTTCGTTTCCTCAAAGTTTGAGTCCTATGCCTTATTGCTGCTTACACAATTTGTTTTATCGTTTATTGGATACATTTATTTCATGATTCATTGTTATAAAGCTTGAACTATGTATTTTTTTATTAAATGTAAAAAAATAAAAAATAATAATAATATAATTGAGAAATAAATACTTTTGAGTCGGTCATAAATTATTCATACCTGCTCTGAAATATGTCTTGCTCTGTCAGTCCTGCTAAACAATGGAAACTATGCCAGCTCAAAAGTTGTAAAGATCGATAGCAAATATTATTCTGGCAGCGATTATTCTGGTAGCATCATAAAAGAACAATAAAACAAACAATAAATACTGCCTACTTTAGTTCCTGAATTCAAAAGACCCTGAAAATCTGTTGCAATTAATAACTAGATTTTTTCCTACAATGCATCTACTGGGCAATACACTATGAAGGGTTACAGTCTATAGGCTAATGGGTGAATCAGTTATGATCACAGCAATGATCACAGTTATTATTGCAGTTATGATCAGAGCTACAGTCACAATTCTGATCAAAGTTCTGCCCTCGAGGTCATCTCATTCTGTAGTTTCATCAGGTCATAATACAAATCTTTCACTGTACCTTGAAGTAACACAAAATGAACCCTGTAGTAACGCAGACTTGTGGTAATGCTAACTGAATGTTTGCCTAATGCTAACTTAGCGCCTGCTGTGCAGGCAAGACAGCTGTGCATGTATACTGAGTGACAAAGCCCAAAATATAAGTTTTGAATGTTTAAGAATGAAGCTGGCCTTCAGTCTGATATTACCACACTGCCCCCTGCTCCCGGAGAACAGCTGCGTGGTTCTGCACTACTCTGCCTCTTTAACATGCTGCAACACGCTGGAGCATGTCTGAACATGCCTGAGCACGCTGCTGGGACACGGGGCTGCCACAACACACCTCTCCAAATCATTAAATCAAGCATGCTGCTTAAAATGTCTCTAGGAAATATGGCAGCTACCGTAAGATGTGCATGTGTGTGTGTGTGTGTGTGTGTGTGTGTGTGTGGGGTGTGTTGTGTGCGCACATGTTTTTACAGTATGTAGCTATGCGTGTATGACGGTTTGTCTGTGAGTAAATGTGTCCACGCATGCCTGTGTTCGCGTTTTCGCACGGATGGTCGTCCTTAACGTTTTGCATCTTGTTTCCATCTCATAAAATGTACATGCATAATCACAAAAACATCTGTTGCAAATGACCAAATTGCTGCTCTTTTTATAATTAGCATTACCAGTAGGTCATTAAACATCCTGAACAAGAAGCAACGCTTAAGTAAAATTCCAATAATTTAATACAGATGAGAACTGTCGCTAAGTAGCGCTAAAAAAAAACTTTAAAAAAACAAACCAATAAAAATCAGCGGAATACCGGGGCTGTCAGAAGTAACCCGTAGAATCCACCACCCCCAACACACATTTTTTTTTTCTCACCCTCCATCCCCCTTGGAAAGCCTCAAAGCAAAGAGGGTGCAGCGCATAATGACCCTTATTTATTCATTAGCTGCAAATGAAGGGCATGTGTTTTAGCAGCATGAGGGCGCAAAAGGTAATTAGACCTAAGTGGCATTTTAGGTCAAACGCCTGCCTGCAGTGCCAGGCGCTCGCTGGGAGTTAGAAGGAAAATAGCTGGCCCTGCACACCTGAGTGCACATCCGGTGGATGTGCGTTTGTGTATGGGGTGCCGTGCGTTTGTGTATGGGGTGCCGTGCGTTTGTGTATGGGGTGCCGTGCGTTTGTGTATGGGGTGCCGTGCGTTTGTGTATGGGGTGCCGTGCGTTTGTGTATGGGGTGCCGTGCGTTTGTGTATGGGGTGCCGTGCGTTTGTGTATGGGGTGCCGTGCGTTTGTGTATGGGGTGCCGTGCGTTTGTGTATGGGGTGCCGTGCGTTTGTGTATGGGGTGCCGTGCGTTTGTGTATGGGGTGCCGTGCGTTTGTGTATGGGGTGCCGTGCGTTTGTGTATGGGGTGCCGTGCGTTTGTGTATGGGGTGCCGTGCGTTTGTGTATGGGGTGCCGTGCGTTTGTGTATGGGGTGCCGTGCGTTTGTGTATGGGGTGCCGTGCGTTTGTGTATGGGGTGCCGTGCGTTTGTGTATGGGGTGCCGTGCGTTTGTGTATGGGGTGCCGTGCGTTTGTGTATGGGGTGCCGTGCGTTTGTGTATGGGGTGCCGTGCGTTTGTGTATGGGGTGCCGTGCGTTTGTGTATGGGGTGCCGTGCGTTTGTGTATGGGGTGCCGTGCGTTTGTGTATGGGGTGCCGTGCGTTTGTGTATGGGGTGCCGTGCGTTTGTGTATGGGGTGCCGTGCGTTTGTGTATGGGGTGCCGTGCGTTTGTGTATGGGGTGCCGTGCGTTTGTGTATGGGGTGCCGTGCGTTTGTGTATGGGGTGCCGTGCGTTTGTGTATGGGGTGCCGTGCGTTTGTGTATGGGGTGCCGTGCGTTTGTGTATGGGGTGCCGTGCGTTTGTGTATGGGGTGCCGTGCGTTTGTGTATGGGGTGCCGTGCGTTTGTGTATGGGGTGCCGTGCGTTTGTGTATGGGGTGCCGTGCGTTTGTGTATGGGGTGCCGTGCGTTTGTGTATGGGGTGCCGTGCGTTTGTGTATGGGGTGCCGTGCGTTTGTGTATGGGGTGCCGTGCGTTTGTGTATGGGGTGCCGTGCGTTTGTGTATGGGGTGCCGTGCGTTTGTGTATGGGGTGCCGTGCGTTTGTGTATGGGGTGCCGTTCGTAAAAATGTTCTGTAATCCTGCTCAATTTTTGCACATTTAGCATTGCCAATTGTAAAAAATAAAATGCGCAACTATTTTCAAATGTCACTTTTTTTAAAACTGAGATAAATTCATGAAAACATTTTAATCCCTCTTCCAAAATGAATGTTCTGCATTAAAGCAAAAAAAAAAAAAAGTATATATATATATATATATATATATATAATGCTAATTTGTGACGCCCCCTATGTGTAGGAGGGCTTTTTCAACCACACCCAAGTAAATCTGTGAGCATCAGAATCAGCTGCCTCAAGATGGTCAGTCCAAGCAAATTAGCTAAAGTCATCGTTAGCTTAGTGTGTATGTGCATGCACAGCTGTGTATTAATGCAAGTGTGTGCATGTGCATGCACGGGCGTGTATTAATGCAAGTGCGTGCATGTGCATGCATGGGCGTGTATTAATGCAAGTGTGTGCATGTGCATGCATGGGCGTGTATTAATGCAAGTGTGTGCATGTGCATGCACGGGCGTGTATTAATGCACGGGTGTGTATTAATGCAAGTGTGTGCATGTGCATGCACGGGTGTGCATTAATGCAAGTGTGTGCATGTGCATGCACGGGTGTGTATTAATGCAAGTGTGTGCATGTGCATGCACAGCTGTGTATTAATGCAAGTGTGTGCATGTGCATGCACGGGCGTGTATTAATGCAAGTGTGTGCATGTGCATGCACGGGCGTGTATTAATGCAAGTGTGTGCATGTGCATGCACGGGCGTGTATTAATGCAAGTGTGTGCATGTGCATGCACGGGCGTGTATTAATGCAAGTGTGTGCATGTGCATGCACGGATGTGTATTAATGCAAGTGTGTGCATGTGCATGCACGGGCGTGTATTAATGCAAGTGTGTGCATGTGCATGCACGGGCGTGTATTAATGCAAGTGTGAGAGAGAGAGAGAAAGAGAGAGAGAGATGTCTGGGTGTAGGAAGGGAGAGGGTGGAGTGCAGCCCATGTATCATGTATAAATGGGGATGTATGAAATATACAAATATAAACACTGAAATAATCACTGTGCATCTCTCAATCAGTTAGTCAATAAGTTAATTTGTTGAGTGCATATGGATGTGTTTCATTTAATGCATTTTTTTTAAAATCATTTGACATCTATTTCAGCTAGCTCATTGGTTAGTACCCACATGATAACCTTGTTAAATGAACAAGCTTGCTTAAGGGACTAAGGTCCTGATTTACAAAGACCTTTAGCGTGTGCAAAACCTTTTAGCAATAAGATAACAAATGATTGGTCATGGTGTTTGTTTTGCACCAATCATTGGTTGTGTTATTAGTTTTGCGTGTGCTAAACATTTTTGCACCCCGTAAAGGTCTTAGTAAATCAGGCCCTAAGGGTATAAAAGGTTTACTTTACCTGGTCAGGAGTAACAGCTAGCCGGCAGGGGAAACAGAACATCCTACTTACACTTATATTGACTTCTTTCCCATTATTATTTGTTTGTTTGTTTTGTTAGTTTATCACATGTTGTGTCATTAAATGTTTAGCTGTATCCATGCTCTTTTAGTAGCCTTGTCCTATGTGTGTGGGATGTGATACTGGTGTTGTTATGCTTCATTCCTATGCTTCCTCCAAATGGGCTCTATACCTATCTACGGTGATCAAATAAACTAGAACTCTATGGCTCTCTGAAATAAACAAAGCAACAAATCTGTCCAATCGGTGCAATATCAGCATTTTGTGTTGCCACTACTGTATTTAGAATCAACACTATGAAATACCATACCACTGTGTATATTATAGCACAAAGCCTAATTTGAGGGCATTACGCAGGCTGGGGGCATTACGCAGGCTGGGGGCATTACGCAGGCTCAGGGCATTACGCAGGCTGGGCTGTTAAACTGGCTCCTGCGTGTTTGTTAGCAGGTCTATTTATGCCGTTCTGATACTGATTTGGAGGGGGAAATGAAATGAGAGGGGAGAGCACGGGCGTTTCTGCACTTCGGCGCAGCTGAGGCGACGTTCTCGCTCATGCCCATTGATGCTCTCCCCTCGTAACCCACGGGAGGTCCACTGGAATCTCACTTTCGTTTTTCCCTCAAAATCAGAATTGGTATTTAAGAATTGGTATTTCTTTTTTTATTTTTGATTCTAAATACAGTAGTGGTAACACACAGGCAATAGGAGGAGAAACAGCCAGAGGTATGTGAAAAAAATATGTGAAAACCTCCTCATGCCAGCTTCTGTTGTCCAGGCACGCATTCTTTATCAATCACTCCTTTTCTTCTCAGAACATGTATTGGTGCATCCTGGGGTTTGTAGTTATGTAGTTCTCCTCCCAGTTAGGTGAAAGTGGTCTTTAAATGAGAGAGGATGAAAAACACCTGTGCCCATTGGAGATCGATTTCTCTCCTGTCATGGTCAATTGCACAGGAAAACAAGTGGGAACTCGGAATTTAGTAAAAAAAAACATTTGAATTTGGCAGGATGTTATACTGAGCAGAGTCCATGGTGTGGGAACCTCAGAACCAAAGCAGCATAGCCGGCTGAGGGCCCTGGTGAGGGGCGGGGTTAGGGGGTTTGAAGCAGGGGGCTGTGGAGGTCAGTGCATGGTACGAGAAACACATCAGAGCCCCCTTTGACACAGAGCAGCAGCAGCAACAACAGCTCCGTTGCAAGACTCGCACCGACATCACCGGGGCTGGTTGGCGCATACACTCTTGGCTGACGTAACTCTCCTCCGGACGGCATAAAGTCAGACACCGCATTCCCTGTCCTTCTCCGATTGGCCCGTGCTGGGCCCCACCAGCCGGCACGCCCCCTCTCCTTCTGTTTTTCTGTTGTCCGTGACGCCCGGAGAGCACAGCCAGTCAGGACCCGGAGCTGCCTTTATTAAAAAGCGCATTTTTCCCCTTCGCTTCTCTTTCGCTCTCTCTTTCCTTTATGTTTTCTCCTTTATTCTTCTTCTCCCGTTTTATTTCGCATGGTCTGTTTTTCACATTAATGCCTCTTATAAAAACGGTGCCTCTCTGAAGTGAAAATGGGAGCGCAGCGTGAACCTTCCCGCTTTACATTTCAGAGCCGGGTCCTCTTTTACACACACACAATTCCTATAAAAATACCTGAAATGCCCACCACCAAGGGCCCCTGCTAAATCCCTCTCTAATCGCAGTTACAGAGGGCGCACAATTGAAAAGTCTTATTTGGATCCAGAAGCAGGTGGAATTTTATTTAAATTATTTAAACAGAAATCAATTATATTTTCATTTTATTTTTAATGTTAAAACAAACTTGTGCAGTGGTGAAAAGTCCAGGGGTCAGAATGTAAAGGCCCTGCCGTGTGTTTCTTCCACCCATGAACAGCTGATTGCACTCATTAGTTCTACCACCTGGCTGAAGAATTGTGCCAATTAGCAAATTCAGGTGATGGGAATAAAATACTGGGGAAAGCTTTTACTTTCTGAACCTTGATTTTCCACCTCTACCCTTATGACAAAATATAGCAAGATGTTCTAATCTAGACAGTGCCGATGATGCCACAGTTATCAGTGCTACCACTGTTTTAAGCGGTGTACACATGTTTTATGTATGATGGAGACGGTAATGAGAAAGAGCTGAAAACTTTTGACAGATTGCAGTTAAATATGGTTTGTGGTTACAGCTCTGTGAAAGTTAAAGATTACAGTGACATGTGTTGCTGTTACAGCTCTGTGAAAGTTAACGATTACAGTGGTAAAACAGGCTTTACTGGTACAGCACTGTGAAAGTTAAAGATTACAGTGGTAAAACATGCTTTATTGTTACAGCACTGTGAAAGTTAAATATTACAGTGGTAAAACATGCTTTACTGTTACAGCACTGTGAAAGTTAAAGATTACAGTGGTAAAACATGCTTTATTGTTACAGCACTGTGAAAGTTAAAGATTACAGTGGTAAAACAAGCTTTATTGTTACAGCACTGTAAAAGTTAAATATTACAGTGGTAAAACATGTGTTGCTGTTACAGCACTGTGAAAGTTAAAGATTACAGTGGTAAAACATGCTTTACTGTTACAGCACTGTGAAAGATAACCATATACCATATTAACCCTCATATTATGTTCAGGGTCTACAGTTAACCAGTCCCTTATTTTTTCATCTTGACACTATATGACTTTTCCTAATTTGTTGTGATTAAATAGTAAACATGCAATAATATGTTTTAAAAAGTCATGTACCAACCTTTTATACAAAGGTGTTGTGTGTGTGGTAATGTCTGGGGTGCCTGTGTAAAAAAGTCAGTTCAAACTTTAAACTTGTTTGTGTTAGTATAAACTTTTAAGGTCAGTTTGATCCCAAACATAAAAGGCTTCATAAAATGTCAACATAATATGAGGGTTAAACTATAGCATAACATGACATATCATACTCAAACTTTGCTTGACCCAAATCACCTCTGAACACTGCCTTCTCGGGAAGAGACCGGTGAAAACAGAGCTCTCCCTATGAAGACCAATGAAAATAAAGAGATCTCCTTGAAACCAATGAAAACTTGACACGTGCTACACAAGGGCTTGGCTGGAACTCAAGCGTAGCCACAGAGAACGGAGGTTGCGCTCGGTCCTGCAAGCTGATCTCTGGCGCCACCTATGGCTGTCACTCAAGACATATAGTTAAGACACAGCGTTCGTTTGTTCAATCTCCTGCTCTGGAAACACAAGTACAATATTCCAAGAGGTGTGGGTTTCAAAAGCGAAGGGAGGTGCCACTATTTTGTGTAACAATTGACATTTTGTTCCCTCGACAGTCAGCAGTAAACATCATATGAGAGATGCCCTTTGAAAAACATAGCTATTGATGTGGCATTCAGCTTCTTTCTCTCCTGGAGGTGTGTCCAAAAACAGTTGTCTTTTATGAGGACCTGGTTGACATTAGCTTCCAATAGAGGGTTATTATTAAACTGGTTTACACAAGCCTGTATACATTCCAGAGCATCAGCTCATATTCTAGACACAGATTTTCAATGTAACCATCTCAAAAACTATAGGAAATAAACCATTCACATGTGCAATGGCTTTAGGTCATGAGGCAAATAAAACAATCCTCCCCCTCCTTTAAAAAGTTAATGATTTTGACTAATTGCTCATAGTAATCCAAAAATGGAAAATGTACCAATATCAAACAATATGATGGTTACAAAACCATAGAAATATGATCAAACTGCAAATGAAACCAAGATCGAGAGAGACAGAGAAAGGGATAGTTATTGCCTGAAAATGACTCCCAGTACATTAAACATACAGTGAGCACCATAATTCATTGGAGAGTGACACGTTTTCTTATTTTGGTTCTGTACTGTAGCACTTTGAGTTTGAAATGATAATGAGGTTGAAGTGCAGACTGTCAGCTTTAATTTGAGGGTATTTTCATCCATATCGGACGAACCGTATTATTTTCTGGTACTCTTACAAGCAATGCTATAACTTCTCTGCATTTGAATGGATCTCTATGGGAATTGGGGGGTGGGACTAGATTTAGCTGTAAATTACACTGGAACAGTATGGAACACATGGTTGGCTAAATGGCTCTAAGTCATCAAGGGTCTGATGTATCAAACGAGCCTCAAACCATCACTCTGCTGCCAGATATGCAGTAGATATGGATGAATTAGTTTAAGGGTTGTTTCTCTTGACAAATTTTCCTATTGAACTCTATGGAAAACTAAGTCAAGAGAAGAAAGCCTTCAAGTTATCCATCCATATCTACTGCATATCTGACAGCAGAGTGATGGTTTAAGGCTTGTTTGATACATCAGACCCTTGATGACTTAGAGCCATTTAGCCAACCAGGTGTTCCATACTGTTCCAGTGTAATTTACAGCTAAATCTAGTCCCACCCCCCAATTCCCATAGAGATCCATTCAAATGCAGAGAGGTTATAGTATCGCTTGTAGGAGTACCAGAAAATAAGATATCAAGAGTATTTTGATGTTGTTGTGTCACAGACATCAGGAAGTAATGGCATGCAAAGGATATGCGACAAAATATTAAAAATGATTACTTTATTCTACATTATGTTAAACTGTCCTATGTTTTTTGATGCCCGAAAATGGGGGGGACTATGTACAAAAGGTTCTATAATTTCTAAACGGTTCATCCAATATGGATGAAAATACCCTCAAATTAAAACGGACAGTCTGCACTTCAACCTCATTGTCGTTGTATCATTTCCAACTCAAAGTGCTAGAGTACAGAACCAAAATAACAAAAAATGTGTCACTGTCCAATTAATTATATAATTCAGCAAATATTGACTGGGCCCTTTAGCCTACATAACGCAGGTTTGAGCCTGGGCTATATCAGCTACATCATGGCAAAAGGACACAACCAGCCTCAACCCACCAGAAGTAGAGTGGGGTTCAGGTACATTTCCAAGGGGTATCACTTTGTTAGTTTCTTTCAAAGAGGGTCCTTTTCCAAACAGCCAGTTGTTATCAGCAATGTATGGCTATCCTCTGATTCATGCTAACAGTGGTGTAGTAAAAAGTGGAAATGTTTTCAAAAGTTTCCACTTGCTTGCCAATTGTTATTAAAGTAAATGTACATTGCCTCAAAACGTCAAGCCCAGTGACAATGTTTTCAGTTGTTGGCCTATTAAATACACAGAGTATTTAATTAATTGCATGTGCTGGGATGTATTGCCTGCATTTTGCAGCTCACGGCAGAACATATTCTGTATGATTTACAACTAAATACCTTTTTTGAGCAGTGCTTAATCCAAGCTGTCAAGTTTTCAAACGGTAAGCTTTGGCAGTGTACAGTACAGTCAGGATTTATTTATTCAATACAAAGGGGAAAATGCATGAATAAATCAAAGGGGCCATCATTAAATATATGAATTAATAAACACACACTATAACCCCTCCCAAATCATCCAAGAAGACAAAATGTTCTTCAAGTACAGTTACCTATCTCCCAGACCAAGATGGTATCAGATTAACTCACTTAAAGTGAACTGAAGGGTAAATCATGTTCATATTTAATATTGCTCACAGAAATCCAATGTTTAATTGCTTTCCGGCCCTGACCTTAAACATAAAAGCAGTTTAAAACAACGTAGTGCAGTTATGTGGTTCTTTCGCATTGTGAGTTACTCTGGGTAACACTGACTGACTGCTAAATGAATGTAAAGTTATATAAGGTAATGTAATGCAATGCAGATCATTAACAGGAATTGTCCATGTAAAGGTACATTTATAAGTGACAGAACAACTTTGTATTCTGAACTAACCTATAGCCTATTTTTAAACGGCTGGTCCATTGTTTCGATAATATGACCGTCTTTTTTTGAACACCAACCCAATGTACAATGAAGCTTGGATCTGAAATACTGTTCATGTCGTATTGTCCTGCGTGGAAATCATACATTTATAAATAAGATAGCAAAAAGAGGTCATGCAAAATGCAGAACTGAGCTTCGATTTTGGTTGAAATGTTTCTATTGAAGGTATTGTGATGCATACAGATGAAAAAGGTTAGGGAATGGGCACATCACCACACCGGCACTATTGATATTTACCTATGGTAAATGTGAGCTCATAAAGTGCCATGGAGTTGCAGCATCGGTAAGTAGATTCATTTGAAAATACTATTTAAAGCTGAATACATGATCATTTATTGCATAACTGTATCTTCATAATGCATAAGTAACATATTCATAAGGACTGCATGAGAATAACAGTCACATAACATAATCATAAGCACGACATAAGAATGACCCATGTCAGTGAAACATGCTTATGAGTACACTATGCATATGTAATAACACATTTGGTTGAAAATCACTGCCAATGATGCTTAAATGTCGGTAGAATGTCAGTCTGCTTGCACTGTAACTGATTTTTGAATACAAAAATAATTTGATCAAAAAAAAGCGGTTAAACAGAGTTTTTGCAAGAACGGAAATTTCTCTGCTCAGATCCAATAAGCAGGATCAGTGACGGGATATTGATTCAGTTGTGCCTCTCTCTAGCGTCCTTGCTCCGAGCAATGTCCGACTGTTTCTGAGTAAGCTCGCTTTTTGATGATAAAAACCATGTGATTCCGCCTCCGTGGTCTGTTTCAGGTTTGCGGAACACCTGAAACGTGACACCGACAAACTCATCCCCGACGCACAGATAACCACAAACCCTTTTCCCCCCAAAAAAATGTCACAGCTATTTACACATAAGGGAGCAATTATAGACAACAACATCTTATAGATCCTTAACTGCAGCAAAAACCCGTGTGAACGGAGGAGAAAGAAAGAACAAAATGAAGAAATGTAAAGAAAGGACAAAAAAAAAGGACGAAAGAAAAAAAAGAATGAAAGACAGAAAATATAAAGGAAGAGAGAGAGCATCTGCTGCCAGCATTGAAATGAACTTTTCATTTCATTTCAATGAAAGCTTTTCGGTTTTTGGCCAAAACCCTACGTTAGGTTTTCTGTTTTGGCCAAAAAACCCTTAAAGGTTTTACGCATGTGCTTGTTCACCTCTCAGTACATTTATTTCCCACTTTTTTTGCCAAACAAATCTCCCCAAAAAGGCAGAAATAATAAATGTGAGTACACTGGGAACCTCAACGTCCTCTCGCTCCGGCTCTAGGGTTGGAGCTCGGCACATTTTGGGGCCGGGGGGGGGCGGGGGAGTGCTTGCCAGACATCGTGTCCCCGGCTGAACCTCCTTTCCACTGCGGGCCTCAGAGCGAGAGGCACCGGGTTGAGACAGAAGAGGGGGGGGGGGGTGGGGGTGGAGAGAGGAGAACCTCCCACCCCTCAGAGCCCCCCTGCGCCCCCCTGCGCCCCACTCGCACTGAACCAAGCACAGTCCTTAATCAGAGCGCTGTCAGCGAGCGTGCCAGAGAAGCTGTTTGTCCTGCTCTGAGCCCAGGGGAGCTGGGCCTCAAAATTAAAGAAATACATACAGGGGGAAGAGGTGGTTCGGAGGGTTCTGGGGCGGGAGCGGAGGGGTTGAGTTTGTGGGAGTTGCGGAGGGGTTGAGTTTGCGGGTGTTGCGGAGGGGTTGAGTTTGCGGGTGTTGCGGAGGGTAGTTGCTGAAAAGCCTATTTTCAAGCACAGTGTAGGTGCAAAAAAAACCTACTAAAGATTATCCCTGACCCCCCCCCCCCCACATCTATATTATGGTTGCACCCCCCACCACCGTTCACCAACTTAGTATTTCCCAAGTAAACAAAGAGGCACCCTCAATTACACATATACTGTTAAATGTGTTGCTTTTGACAGATTTATTTTCCCCTTCAAACTGTTCTCTCCATCTTTGAGGGCACAAAACAGGGACATTTGTGCTGGTGAGTCGTGTGTAATTCACCCTGCTTATTGCGTGGCAATCGATACAGGCTAAAAAGCTGCAGCATGGGAGGCTTTCGGCAGTGTGGTTGGGTCGGGAATCTGTACAGCGCCGTCGCTTCCAGAAAAACTGAATGAACCACTTCATCGTGAACATAGGTTCCAAATTACACCCCGAGGTACAGTAGCAGCTTTGGCAATGCTAAATGCTAAGGTCCAAATTACACCCCGAAGTACAGTAGCAGCTTTGGCAATGCTAAATGCTAAACTCTTACTCCTTGATACATCCAATGTCTGTGAAAACGGGAGCCGTGGTCTTACAGCGGTTTTCGAATCGGTATTGCGTGGGGTCACGACCCCCCCGTTTACGTTCTCCACACCGCGACACCTTTAGACACATCTGCCCCGCTCAGTAACTGCCAAATAGAGACATCAGCCATCTTCTGGAATAGAGACAGATGAACACAAATAAACTGCTCGTGAAAGAAGGTGTGTGTGTGTGTGTGTGTGTGTGTGTGTGTGCATTTGTGTATGCGTGTGTGTGTGTGTGTATAGTGGATTCTTTATGACATCATAATGACCCATCACACTGCAACAACAAATCCCTGTTGAGATTCAGTCCTTGTACTTTGTGATCCCACAGGCACTTTATTTGTATCTTTTTTCATTTTGGTTACTGTAATTACAGCAACAGGGAAATATTCACACATCAGGTCAGGAAGGACGACTCACAATGAGCTATTGTTTATCCACCGCCTCCCCCTAGCTTAATCAGCGGGCCTTTGGGCGTAGAGTAGTGCCGTTAGTCCTATGAAGTCCTATGAAATGTTACACAAGCCATACAAAAGTGCAACAATTAATCTTTTGACTGCTTAAAAAAAATAAAATAAAAAAAACCCCAGAACATCTGACTTGCTTTTTGCTTTCTCTTCGTTTGAAAATACACTGGGCTCCGCATTCTGCCTCGACGTTACTTGTACGGTGAAAAAAAAACGAATGATTCGAACTCTATGACACTTCTGCCTTTGCAAGCGCAGGGTGTCGGCGCTGAGCCGTAATGGAGGCACGTGTGAATTAATCCTTTGCAAGCGCAGGGTGTCGGCGCTGAGCCGTAATGGAGGCACGTGTGAATTAATCCTTTGCCACTTGTGCTGAGCTCAAAACAGCAAACAGTGCGGTGAAGTGGTTAAGGCTCGGAACCCCTGGGCAGGGCGTCGCCAGCATACCCTCGAGCAAACCACTTAACCTGAATTGCCTGGGTAAAATCCCTGCTGCATAAATGGATAATATGCTGAATTTAAGTTGTGTGGGACAACTTGGATGAGAGCTTCTGCCAAGCCAATAAAAAAAAAATATATAATAATAATAATACAATGAGGGCAGGAGGGACAAACAGTTTTTTTGAAAAAAAGGGGAACCCCCCCCCCCCCCCCCCCCCCCCCCCCATTTTGGTGCCAGTCTGCACTTTAGGCTCTCTCTTGCCTCTGATGCCAGCGTGAGATTCGCTTGCCAACAGAGGTAAGAAACACATCAGCTCTCACCCTCCTTATCCGGCCATTTTCCAACCTATTTAAAAAAAAACCCAAAGGTGATTTCACCTCTCCTGGCTCTCGCTCTGCGTCCAGCAGGGGGGCACGGCACCCTCCGACCAGCGGGGGGCGCCGTGGAGCGGCGAGAAGCTGCGAACGTCATCCGAAGCAGGTCATCGAGGCCCTTGCCGCACTGTAACAGACTGACACGCGGACGTGTTTAATGAGCTGGGAAAGCCCCGGCTAAACTCAGTCCCTGGGTTTTAATTGGGAAAGTGGTTTACGGTCTTTTCACAGTCGGCTTGAAACGGAGGTGAAACCGTTTTTGTTTTTTTTCCGAATGCAACCAGTAAAGTCAGGTGGTGCTTGTTTTCCTGAGAGGAACCCTAGGTGGCCTCTAACAGCCATAAGAGTATAAGAGCACATCCGTGGGGTTTGCTCACATATGGAAGCCATACCGGCCCACACACCTCTTGGTGGAATTTGTGAAAATAATGTGTGAACCCCCCCAAAAAAAAAAAAAAAAAGAAAGAAAAAGGAAACACAATACTGATAATAGAGCAGCAAGCGGCCCCTGGTCCTTGACATTTTTCCACCCTGTGCGAGAATACAGTTGAAGTTAGTTGAGTGGCACTAGCTCCCTTTGCACTAACATAAGTCTCTCAGAGAGTTACTTATCTCTCTGTCTCTCACAGAGGTACTTATCTCTCTGCAGACTTTTGGTTGCCCTCCCTTTAAATTTACTGGTAGCAGAGGTGGCAGCTGTCTCCCTCTTCCTAAAATTGGAGGTTCACCGAAGCCGTGTAGACTGCAATGGTAGAACCAGCTCTCCAAACATCTGCAGTGAGCCCTAACTGACTGTTTAATAAATTGCACCTGGAGGTTTTTTTGTCTTTTGGCTATAGCTACTCTTGTAGTGACAAACCCCACTCTATCGCCATCACTGTAAGGCAATTGGTAGCTTTCAATTTCTTAAGTTTCTTGACTGCCTGATATTGAGTACAAACAATCCTCATAGTACCAAAAAGCTGAGGGTGGCTAATTTTGCAATTCTGCTTGCTAGGGGCATTGCGCTGAACTTTTGGTGGTGGCGCCACTGCGGCTCGCCACCGTTTGCGCTTGCAGTTACTCAATGAGCTAGCCGGCCAAAGCTTCGAGTAGAGTTTTCGGGGACCAAGCAGTCACAGTAGCATTCCACTGCCATTCAACCATGACCATAAGGCCTTGAATTATCTAGCGCCTACTGCAAAGACCTATTATACCCAATGATAAGCTACTGGCACAACATCTTTACATTGTTCACTGTGGGGAAGGCTTTGTCACGTCCTCCAAACCTTCCTTCTCATTCTGCCTCTCATTCCACCTCAAATTTATTGTAATTATTTATTTTAATTAATTAGTAAAGTAGAAAGACTTGGCTGCATTATAACTAAGCACCTTTCACCAATGTTTCCAGTAGACACATCCATTAAACCACACCCTACCATAAATAAGAATGTACTAATTCATAGTATATTTGTTTTTATTACCTGAAACGGGTTTTAATCACAAATTAAGGGCCACAAACAAAGACTGAGAAGGGGATCCCTAGTTGTATTTGGAAGTGGGCCTGGAGTCTAATGGAGACAGGGTTCTTCACTTCTGTCCATGTTTCAAGATATTAGTTTTACACTTTTAAAATAAACATATGTGGGAGTTAACTTGTGTAAACAGTGAAAATGTGAAGCAAAAAAAAATTGATTACAATTGTCTGAGTTTGAAAGGAACCAGGTGCACATTTCTTCTCCAAATGTTCTCATCTTGATGATATTGTCAAATGGCTTTTCTTTTTTTGTTACAGTACTTCAGAAGTGCTGTACTTTGAATTTTCCACACATTCGTCACCATAACAAGCTGGGAATTATTCTTATTCCTCGGTTCCAACTTCCAACTATGGGAATTCTTGTACAAACCCAAAGGGTTTTACTTCAGAATGGCCATGTTTAGAGAGAAATCCCATTTATTCCCAACGGCGTAATAGAGGGCCGAATTCCAGAGAGTATGTACATCTGTGATGTTATGGAACCTGTGTTTAGAGCTGGCGTCTCAAGACTCAAGGTGCTTAAAAGGATAGGTTCAGTATTTTTTTAAATCAGGCCCTATTTTCAGATAGTCTTGGATGATCATGAAAACGAGAGACCAAAATTTGCAGATGGCATAAAACTTGAGTTTGATATCCCTTTGCTGCACCCTCACACGACTCCAATAGGAATACACTGGGGAAGATTTTGCAGCCTTCAGAAACCATGATAAACGTTTTTTTCGGAAATGGGAAGCTCACGGTATATTCACAGGTGTCTTACCATGTTATTATGTTATAAGTAATGTTATAAGTAATTTAGGACCGTTTTAGGTTCACGTTGAATCAGTCCTGCACTTACTTTCCTCCCAACTGCAACCGACCCGTGATGTCTGTAAAAATATTAAAAAATACAGTAATTATTGTTATTTAATGTGTCAAGGTAAGACTGTAAAAATATGTAGAGAGAGCAAGTGTTTAAGAATAATTACATCTTGTTGTTTAATGTGCAAGAACCTAGACTAGGCTACATTATGAAGAGAAGTGCTTGTGATGAAGCATACAACAACTAAACAACTGGGTGTGTGTTGGGAAAAGCTAGGCTAGTGTTCATTAGTGGCTTATGGGATGATGTAGAACCTCTCTCTTTTTTGTTTGTTTGTTTGTTTGCTCGCGGACATTTCCTGCTGATTTGATATTTGGATGCTCCGCAGCGTGATTGGCCGGAATCAGGTTGGCTGTGTTTTTTGGATGCCGACATTCAGTAGATTAGTTATGATGTCGTCATTATGTCATTATCATTATGCAGTCCACTCTGCCATTTGGTTGCACCTTCTTGTTGCCTAGTGCACCAATGAACATAATAGTTCATGCAGTTGAATTAAGTCAACAGCACTAAGTTTCCACCGTATGGCCTTGGAGGCCCAGCGGTCTTACGGTTTCTCCTCCACATTATTTTCCCTTTGGTTTCTAGTTGCTGAGCGGAAGCCCTATTTTCTGAAAGCCTCAGTGAGACTGCACACATTTCTATTTGTTTTGTTTTACATTATTTGTCTCTCCCAAAAATAAACAAACTTCTTATAATGGAGGAAACTAGTGCTGTGTCAGGCCCCATTGGGCTGAAGACTGGGCTGGCGTGAGCTCTGGGACATCCTACTGCTGGGGTGACTACATCTTATTTCCCCTTCGCTGGATTGTGGAAGTTAGCCATGTTCTTGTTTTGATTTCTTTCCCTTACATGCCTCATATATATGTATCTGTTTTTTTTTTGGTAACTATAATACTAGTGGTTGTAGTTTATATCTTGGGGGGTCTGGAGGAAGGTCGTAACAGTATGTCATAAAGATCACAACATCGGGTTTGGGAAACCAAACCATGTGAATGTAAACACAAAGGGAAATCTCTGTGTTCTTTTGTGCCAGATACTGGAACGTCATTATTCCTTTTTTCTTTCTCGCCATTTATCTGCCTTGACATTATATTCGAGGTATTAAGCAGACTCTCTTATCCAAAGTGACTAAGCTAAAGCAATTCAGGTTAAGAGCCATTAAGGGAACAACGGCGGAGTCCTACCTGGGAATTGAACCTGCAACCTTTAGCCTTCTTAAACTATACTGCTGAACATTAGCAATATATGAACATTAGCAGACATAATTGGGTGAAATGCCCTTGTGTAAAAGAAAAGAAAAAAATATCCACGAGGGGCACTTGGATAACGACTTGGACATAGACACAGCAACTACATCCACCCACCACTCCAGTCTTTCCCCCCTTCCTGAAATCAAGAATAAAATATCAAGAACAAATACTGTATATAAATGCAGTTTTAGAAAAACCTTTTATTTTAATCAATTATGTACATCCCATTCTCTTTATCTACGTTGCATCAAAAAGCAGTTGGGAGTCTCGTAGTCTGAAGCACATTCACATGTGAACTGCCTTGGCACCCTTTAGCGCAGTGATCCCCAATCCCATTCCTGGAGATCTACCGCCCTGTAGGCTTTCACTCCAACCCTAACAAAGCACACCTCATTCAACAGCTAGAGATCTACTGTCCTGTAGGCTTTCACTCCAACCCTAACAAAGCACACCTCATTCAACAGCTAGAGATCTACTGTCCTGTAGGTCTGCACTCCAACCCTAACAAAGCACACCTCATTCATCAGCTAGAGATCTACCGTCCTGTAGGTTTTCACTCCAACCCTAACAAAGCACACCTCATTCAACAGCTAGAGATCTACCGTCCTGTAGGTTTTCACTCCAACCCTAACAAAGCACACCTCATTCAACAGCTAGAGATCTACCGTCCTGTAGGTTTTCACTCCAACCCTAACAAAGCACACCTCATTCAACAGCTAGAGATCTACTGTCCTGTAGGTTTTCACTCCAACCCTAACAAAGCACACCTCATTCAACAGCTAGAGATCTACCGTCCTGTAGGTTTTCACTCCAACCCTAACAAAGCACACCTCATTCAACAGCTAGAGATCTACTGTCCTGTAGGTCTGCACTCCAACCCTAACAAAGCACACCTCATTCAATAGCTAGAGATCTACCGTCCTGTAGGGTTTCACTCCAACCCTACCAAAGCACACCTCATTCAACAGCTAGAGATCTACCGTCCTGTAGGTTTTCACTCCAACCCTAACAAAGCACACCTCATTCAACAGCTAGAGATCTACCGTCCTGTAGGCTTTCACTCTAACCCTAACAAAGCACACCTCATTCAACAGCTAGAGATCTACCGTCCTGTAGGCTTTCACTCCAACCCTAACAAAGCACACCTCATTCATCAGCTAGAGATCTACCGTCCTGTAGGTTTTCACTCCAACCCTAACCAAGCACACCTCATTCAACAGCTAGAGATCTACTGTCCTGTAGGCTTTCACTCTAACCCTAACAAAGCACACCTCATTCAACAGCTAGAGATCTACCGTCCTGTAGGCTTTCACTCCAACCCTAACAAAGCACACCTCATTCATCAGCTAGAGATCTACCGTCCTGTAGGTTTTCACTCCAACCCTAACCAAGCACACCTCATTCAACAGCTAGAGATCTACCGTCCTGTAGGTTTTCACTCCAACCCTAACAAAGCACACCTCATTCAACAGCTAGAGATCTACTGTCCTGTAGGTTTTCACTCCAACCCTAACAAAGCACACCTCATTCAACAGCTAGAGATCTACTGTCCTGTAGGTTTTCACTCCAACCCTAACCAAGCACACCTCATTCAACAGCTAGAGATCTACCGTCCTGTAGGTTTTCACTCCAAGCCTAACAAAGCACACCTCATTCAACAGCTAGAGATCTACCGTCCTGTAGGTTTTCACTCCAACCCTAACAAAGCACACCTCATTCAACAGCTAGAGATCTACCGTCCTGTAGGTTTTCACTCCAACCCTAACAAAACACACCTCATTCAACAGCTAGAGATCTACTATCCTGTAGGTTTTCACTCCAACCCTAACCAAGCACACCTCATTCAACAGCTAGAGATCTACCGTCCTGTAGGTTTTCACTCCAACCCTAACAAAGCACACCTCATTCAACAGCTAGAGATCTACCGTCCTGTAGGTTTTCACTCCAACCCTAACAAAGCACACCTCATTCAACAGCTAGAGATCTACCGTCCTGTAGGTTTCACTCCAACCCTAACAAAGCACACCTCATTCAACAGCTAGAGATCTACCGTCCTGTAGGTCTGCACTCCAACCCTAACAAAGCACACCTCATTCAACAGCTAGAGATCTACCGTCCTGTAGGCTTTCACTCCAACCCTAACAAAGCACACCTCGTTCAACAGAGATCTACCGTCCTGTAGGTTTTCACTCCAACCCTAACAAAGCACACCTCATTCAACAGCAAGAGATCTACCGTCCTGTAGGCTTTCACTCCAACCCTAACAAAGCACACCTCATTCAACAGCAAGGCTGCGTCCCAATATTCTTCACTCCTCACCTTCTTTCCTCCACTCGTCTCCTCCACTTGTCTCTTAAAAGGAAGTATGCAAAACAGCCTGTACGTTCAAAGTACAAGTAGTTGCATGTACAGTATACAATGTACCTGGCATTGCGGTTTGCCTGGAGACATTAATATGTAAGAATAAACATGTAATTAATATGTAATCAGCAACATTAGATTAGGACACAAAAATCAATTTCCGGGGCACGGAGGAGAGGAGGGTGCATTTTTCGAGTATTGGGGCGTATCCCTAGAGATGTTGTTGAGCTGCAAATTAGAATCATTTGTGCCAAATTGGGGTTGAAACGAAAACCTACAGGACGGTAGATCTCCCAGAACAGCGTTGTGGACCACCGCTTTAGTGAAACTCTAATCTATAATATTAATCGCAAAATAATACATTGAAAAATGGATGCAGCAATATACAGACACTGGGGCTGTGTCCGAATCAGAGCCCTATCTACTGCGTCCTGTTTACTATGCACTTGCATACTGTATACTGCTTTACTGCACTGTTTAGTGACATGCAGTATGCAAAAAAATATCCTTCATACGATTATCAGAAAAAACCCGGAAATAAACATATCATCCGGGGATATTAAAAATACTCAATTTTCAGAACTGTCATGTACTTGACAGCTTTTTAAAAAAAAAAGTATACTCAACCGGCATATTGAATAGTTCGGACACAGCCTGGCTCTATTTTTTCAGTAGCTTGGGCTTATGAAAACCAGGGCTCAGCTCTTAAAACAACCTGAATTTACACATTGTTTAAGGCTTAAACTTAAATCAAAATATGCAACACAGATTCCAATAGATGCTCTTGAAAACATATCCTAATATGTCCATACAGTCATGCAAAAAATATACTTTGAATGGTTGCTTACATACCTCGTTCCTTTGAAGAACGACCAAAACCAACTTAATATAGAAGCAAAATATGTAACTTCTGTCTACTCATCTGTCATAAAAACAGTGAAAATGTAGCACTTTAGTGCCAATGTGAAGCCAACCATTTCTTTTTGCATTTGGCAAGGCACTGAATCTTTTCACGATTGCTTGGCAGAGGGGCGTTAATTGTCGAACACAATAATGAGCTATTTCTCACTTAACTCATCTATCACTCTACATCATTCTGATTGGTCAGCTCTCAACGAGGGGCACCTGTTAAAAAAAGGCATTTCTAACCAACATTTCACAGAAATTACAGTTTGAATGTTTTCAATAACATCTGCCAGGAATGCTAAAAACCAGCAGGACATTATTGACTCCCTTCAGCAGGCGCCTAGTTCCAATGTAAGATACACCGTTTACAATTATGAGAATCGACCATTTACACAGCTGGATATTTACTGAAGTAGTATAACAGGTAGAAGGGTATAACAGGAATGCCGTTAAGCCTCACCACTCTTAAGATACGTAACTGCGGTGTCATAAGTGGACCCATCCCTCAGGACGAAACAGTGCACGCACTCACATGCTCTTTACATAACTGTGAACCAGTTAATCCCGCCCATAATTCTGTGCTGTTGTGCCACAAACCATATAATATTATGGGTTTTCATGATAATGTTGCCAAGGATATTTAGCTCACATTAGCTAGCTGATCGATAGCTATTATGCCAACCTCAAAAGAATACTCCCTTTGTCACATAACATGCCTTTTTTATTCCTAAATGAGATTTAAAAGACGGAAACAAACCACATCTGTGAAATATTTATACTTAAAGCACTCATTAATTTTGAAATGATTGTAAGATTGGGGAAAGGTGAGCCTATTTCAATTTCAAATGTTTAGTGCTTATTTATTTTTGAAAACTAGACATGCGTGCATTGTTGTCGTGTTTATGTCAGTTGTAACAACACAGCAAAGTGATACTGGGCTCTTGTACACAGCCACAGTAGCACAATTTTTCTGAGTAGTCTTACAATTTGAGTCACTGGGTAGGTCATAGTGAAGAGGTTGGTTGAGTCACTGGGTAGGTCATAGTGAAGAGGGCGGTTGAGTCACTGGGTAGGTCATAGTGAAGAGGTCGGTTGAGTCACTGGGTAGGTCATAGTGAAGAGGTCGGTTGAGTCACTGGGTAGGTCATAGTGAAGAGGTCGGTTGAGTCACTGGGTAGGTCATAGTGAAGAGGTCGGTTGAGTCACTGGGTAGGTCATAGTGAAGAGGTCGGTTGAGTCACTGGGTAGGTCATAGTGAAGAGGTCGGTTGAGTCACTGGGTAGGTCATAGTGAAGAGGTTGGTTGAGTCACTGGGTAGGTCGTAGTGAAGAGGTCGGTTGAGTCACTGGGTAGGTCATAGTGAAGAGGTCGGTTGAGTCACTGGGTAGGTCATAGTGAAGAGGTCGGTTGAGTCACTGGGTAGGTCATAGTGAAGAGGTCGGTTGAGTCACTGGGTAGGTCGTAGTGAAGAGGTCGTTTGAGTCACTGGGTAGGTCGTAGTGAAGAGGTCGGTTGAGTCACTGGGTAGGTCGTAGTGAAGAGGTCGTTTGAGTCACTGGGTAGGTCGTAGTGAAGAGGTCGGTTGAGTCACTGGGTAGGTCATAGTGAAGAGGTCGGTTGAGTCACTGGGTAGGTCATAGTGAAGAGGTCGGTTGAGTCACTGGGTAGGTCATAGTGAAGAGGTCGGTTGAGTCACTGGGTAGGTCGTAGTGAAGAGGTCGGTTGAGTCACTGGGTAGGTCATAATGAAGAGGTTGGTTGAGTCACTGGGTAGGTCGTAGTGAAGAGGTCGGTTGAGTCACTGGGTAGGACGTAGTGAAGAGGTCGGTTGAGTCACTGGGTAGGTCATAGTGAAGAGGTCGGTTGAGTCACTGGGTAGGTCATAGTGAAGAGGTCGGTTGAGTCACTGGGTAGGTCGTAGTGAAGAGGTCGGTTGAGTCACTGGGTAGGTCATAGTGAAGAGGTTGGTTGAGTCACTGGGTAGGTCATAGTGAAGAGGTTGGTTGAGTCACTGGGTAGGTCATAGTGAAGAGGTCGGTTGAGTCACTGGGTAGGTCATAGTGAAGAGGTCGGTTGAGTCACTGGGTAGGTCGTAGTAAAGAGGTCGGTTGAGTCACTGGGTAGGTCATAGTGAAGAGGTTGGTTGAGTCACTGGGTAGGTCATAATGAAGAGGTTGGTTGAGTCACTGGGTAGGTCATAGTGAAGAGGTTGGTTGAGTCACTGGGTAGGTCATAGTGAAGAGGTCGGTTGAGTCACTGGTAGGTCATAGTGAAGAGGTCGGTTGAGTCACTGGGTAGGTCATAATGAAGAGGTCGGTTGAGTCACTGGGTAGGTCATAGTGAAGAGGTCGGTTGAGTCACTGGGTAGGTCATAGTGAAGAGGTTGGTTGAGTCACTGGGTAGGTCATAGTGAAGAGGTTGGTTGAGTCACTGGGTAGGTCATAGTGAAGAGGTTGGTTGAGTCACTGGGTAGGTCATAGTGAAGAGGTCGGTTGAGTCACTGGGTAGGTCATAGCGAAGAGGTCGGTTGAGTCACTGGGTAGGTCATAGTGAAGAGGTCGGTTGAGTCACTGGGTAGGTCATAGTGAAGAGGTTGGTTGAGTCACTGGGTAGGTCATAGTGAAGAGGTTGGTTGAGTCACTGGGTAGGTCATAGTGAAGAGGTCGGTTGAGTCACTGGGTAGGTCATAGTGAAGAGGTTGGTTGAGTCACCGGGTAGGTCATAGTGAAGGTCGGTTGATTTGTCAGAACACCAGCTTTGGAGGAGAGCACATGCTTCACTTGGCAGTTTTTTCTAGTTGGCCCTCAATAATAATAATAATAATAATAATCACATTTAATATTTCTATGAAAGCTAACACTAGCTTTACGAAAGGTTTCAGAGAATACAATGTTAACACAACATTCTAGTTAGGCTACAGCTGGCTAGCTAGAATATAATTCCAATGCTGTCTAGACAACTAGCAAAAGGCAAAGGGACACATCAACAATTATGTGCTTGAACCGCACCTCAGACGTTGCCTACAAGCATTGGGAGCCTCTAGTAGGCATGTCTATATAGGTACCCGTTTAGTATGCTGACCAATTTGAATGATGTGCTAGCGCCTGTGTTTGGGGACTTCATTATTTTGAGTGAAGAGGTCTTTCCCAAAGCTCATTGACAGTCTCTAAATCAGGTGTCTTGTTACACGGAATGCAAGTGTATTCACGGGATATCTCAAAACGGGATGCTTGCAGATCAGGGAGTTTAAATGGATGTGCTCTCATGGAAACAAATGCTTTTGCCACATCTGGAAATTATTTCCATGCTGTCCAAGCGGACCCCCCCCCCTCCCCCTTCACCACAAAACTATGTCATATCACAGACTGTAAATAAGTGCACAATCCTTCAGTGCCTCTCGATTTCAGTGTGTGGAATTTTAAAAAGGTATGTCAGTGTCACCTTGTACTGATCTCAGAATCCATATATGTAGGCAATTAGAGCTTCCCTCAGACCGCCCTTTAAACTAGGGGGTACAACTCCGGTCCTGGGGGTTGAGTCTGCATGCTGGTTTTTGTTCCAACCAACTACTTTAGTTTTAGATTTCTGACAAGTCTATAAACTATGCTGGTTCACTCCTGTAGATAGATACAGAAGAGGAGAAAAAAAAGATAAAAAATTATATACGGGTTTTCCACCTTTTTGAAGGTATACGGGCGGGCGTATAAGTTTATGATAGCTACAAGAAATCTAGTCAAATATGTTTTTTCCCCCCAAACGTTTTCCAACATAACTATTAAATGTAATCGCAGAAATCACATTTTCTTTTTCCCTCTGCTATTCTCTCAATTCCCTTTAAATACTACAACTATATTAAATAATTTAATAAATATTAAACGCTACACACATTTGAATGGAGTTGAACTACCAGCTGAAAAATGCAATTAAACTACTAGTTTAACCACATGTAGTTAAACTACTCCCCAACATTGCAGATATGTAGGATTCACTTGCAGTCTGTGGCTGTAGCTGGTGCTTATACAAATGTCAGATCAATGACATGATTGAACTAATTATATAATTAAGAGCAGAAGTCACAAAATCCTGAAACGGATCAGACCCCTGCTGCAGACATTAGACAAATCCATTTTTTGGAGCACCTGACTTAATACAGCTTGTACCTAATACCAGTCTTAACAAGCTACGTGTATAAAACAATAGAAATTCCAGACAGTGAAGTGTTGTCCATGACAAAAAAGCAGAGGAATACATATAAGACCCCACAGCACTCTTACACGATGATGCAAGCGTCTCTGATATTACACAAAGAGATGACTCCAGAGAAAGCCTTTGAAAACAATGCATCACGTTTGTCCTTAAGTCCTTATACTGTGTGAATTGTATTTCCTTTAAAGTTTCGTCTGACACGTGCCGTTCCTCATTAACATGACGCTGTTGCCCGGTGTGGGCGTGTCCAAAGTGCTGATCTGCCATCTGGTTCAAGTGGGCGGGGCTTTGTGCAACGGTTCTGGTGTGAAAATGAAGAGAATGATATTATGCTGGTAATTTCTGAAATTATTATCCAGGTAATTTTTTCCCCCTTCTAGGCATCATGTAGAGAGGCCTCAAAATATTACTATATTTTACACATTCATGCTTGTGAAACAAAGAAAGAAAGAAAAAGAAAGACAGAAAGAAAGAAAGAAGGCACACACGTGTTTCTATTTATCCATTTCCAGTTAAGTAGTTTGACGTTGAAAATGAAAAATGATATTGCCTGACTGCACAGGAATTCAAATATTACAACATCATAACATTTATAAACCACCAAGGACAAAAAAACCTGAAAAAACACAGAACAGAAACAAGTTGTTCTGAACATCATCCAAAAATATCAGGGCAGTGTGCAGAGAGCAGAGCCAATTACCAAATTACCATGCAGTAAATAATTATTTAGCCAGACAAGCATCTTTATAAATAATAATAATAATAATAATAATAATAATAATCATAATGCTGTTCATATTTTACAAAGATTTGTTGCATCACGCTACGGAACTGAAAAATTACATTCACCTCACAAAAAGTGAAAATAAATAATCTAGTGATAGACTAGTTTACCCAACTATGGGGGTAGTGCAAAATACAGCAATATGGTCAAGGAACATTTTGTTAAAAAATCTTCAGCGCAAAAACTCTTTAATGGGAAAGAGTAAATATTTTTTCTTGATTTAGCTCTGTACTCCACAATGTTTGATTTGTAATCAAACAATTCACATGTGGTTAAAGAGCAGATAAGTCAGACGTGTTCAATTGCTTCCTTATTGGAGGTGATAGAACAGCTTTCAGTATCTAGTCTTGATGGGCTTTTGATTGCCCTTGGAGCCAGTCAGAGACATACAGGCCAA
The DNA here is from genome assembly GCA_029718625.1 of Synaphobranchus kaupii. Taxonomy (NCBI): domain Eukaryota; kingdom Metazoa; phylum Chordata; class Actinopteri; order Anguilliformes; family Synaphobranchidae; genus Synaphobranchus; species Synaphobranchus kaupii. Next base: position 12,866,663 of record CM056376.1, read on the forward strand.
ACCTTAGGCTTACCAAAATCAACTGTTTGTAACATCATTAAGAAGAAAGTAAGCGCTGGTCCATCCATCCATTTTCTAACGGCTTGGTCCAAATCAGGGTCGCGGTGGCAAGAGGGCAAGCAGAGCAGCCCACACATCCCTCACCCCAGCAACTACCTCCAACTCCTCTGGGGGGACCCCTAGCCCTCACCACAGCAACTTCCTCCAACTCCTCTGGGGGGACCCCTAGCCCTCACCACAGCAACTTCCTCCAACTCCTCCAGGGGGACCCCTATCCCTCACCCCAGCAACTTCCTCCAACTCCTCCAGGGGTACCCCTAGCCCCCACCCCAGCAACTTCCTCCAACTCCTCCGGGGGACCCCTATCCCTCACCCCAGCAACTTCCTCCAACTCCTCCGGGGGATCCCTAGGCCATCCCAGGCCAGCTGGGAGATATAATCCCTCCAGCGAGTCCTGGGTCTACCCCGGGGTCTCCTCCCAGCTGGACCTAAGGGGTGGCGTCTCTGCTGTTTGCGGATGATGTCGTCCTTTTGGCCTCATCGCACTGTGACCTCTGATGCGCACTAGAACGGTTTGCAGCCGAGTGTGACACGGTTGGGATGAGGATCAGCACCTCCAAGTCTGTGGCCATGGTTTTCTCCTGGGAAACGGTGGCTTCAGGTGAGGGTGGAACAACTGCCTCAGGTGGAGGAGTTCAAGTATCTTAGGGTCTCATTCACGAGTGATGGTAAAAGGAAGCAGGAGATTGACTGCCATTTAGGTGCAGCGACTGCAGTATTTCAGGTGTTGTACCAGACGGTGGTGTTGAAGAAGGAGCTGAGCCAAAAGGCAAAGCTCTAGATTTACCGGTCAATCTTTGTTCCTACTCTCACCTATGGTCACGAGCTGTGGGTAGTGGCCGAAAGAGTGAGATTGCGAATACAAGCGGCCGAAATGGGGTTTCTCTGTAGGGTGGCAGGGCTTTCTCTCCGGGACAGGGTGAGGAGCTCAGCCATCTGGGAGGACCTCGGAGTAGAGCCGCTGCTCCTCCGCGTTCAGAGGAGTCAGCTGAGGTGGTTCGGACATCTGGTAAGGATGTCCCCTGGGCGTCTCCCTATGGAGGTGCACCGGGCACGTCCAGCTGGGAGGAGACCTCGGGTTGGAGCAGACCCAGGATTCACTGGAGGGATTATATCTCCCAGTTGGCCTGGGATCGCCTAGGGATCCCCTGGGAGGAAAAATAAATTTAAAAAGTGAGTCCTGGTGAGCTCAGTACTCGCAAAGGGCCTGGTAGGCCAAGGAAGACCTCTACAGTTGATGACCGAAGAACCACCCCCCCCCCCAAAACACCTGTTAGCAGCACTCTTCAGGAGGCTGGTGTGGATGTGTCAGTGATTACTGTCCACAGGAGACCTCACAAACAACTACAAGATGCAAAGCACTAGTTAAGCCAAGCTCACACTACACGACTTTTAAATCTTTACAAAATCCCGTCCGAGGAGAGCAGCTGACATCTAACGACTGTCAAATGAATTCATTTTGAAGCGTTTCTCGTTGCGTTTGTTGTGCGCTCGTTCATTGGCTGTTGACATTCTAGTAGAACGATGCGTCACTGCAGGTCAAACAGGACTCCTGACAAAATCACACCAGTTTGAAAAGATCGTGGGCTCTCCCGACGAGGTCCAAACTGGTTCACGACAGATATAATCGCGTCTTTGACCATCTCACATCAAAAGACCGTTCCAGCCCACGGAACCAAGATTTCTTGCAGATTCTTTAAAGATTATGATAGGACTGCAAAATTTGTCGGGAGTTCGTCTTTGACGTCAGAATTGGGGCAAAAGTCGCGTAGTGTGAGCTCGGCATTAGCCGCAAAAACATGATGGCCAGGATACAGTTTGCTAAGACATACCTAAAAGAGCCTGGAAAATAGTTCTAGAAAAAAGATCTTGTGGACAGATGAGACTGAGGCTGTGTCCGAATCAGAGCGCGATCTGTGTCCTGTGTACTCAGCAGACTGTGTACTGTTTACTGTATACTGATTAGTACATGCCGTGCAGTATGGAAAAAAATCCTCCATACCTTTTTCCAACTGTACTGTTGAAGTGTGGTAAAATGTCCCATCCTTGCGCAGCCATGACGCATGCTGCTGTTGTTTTGTTGAAGGAAAATGTCAGAAAAGCTTTGCTTCATTTTTATAGCGAAGCTGCACGTCATATTTATGGGACCAAAATCTTTGTTTACTTCTTGAAAAGTATGGTCCCGAATATACTCAGCGAAACCCCGGAAATAAGCATATTATCCGGCGGTACTAAGTACACTACATTTAGAGAAAATTTTGCCGACTTAGGGAAGGTAAGTTTAAGGATTTAGGCTGAACATTTGGTTTGAGTTTGTCACAAAGTGTGGGCGAGGACAGACCAGGGCAGGTTCATTAAGCCAGCGTGATGTACAGGGTGCGTACGCCTTCACCCTTAGCTGCACAAACACGCTTTTTACGACCGTCACTGTAAAACTTTAACGGCCAATTAGTCTGAGGAGAGAGAGACTCCTTGAATTTGCCCGTTTTTGTTTTGTTTTCTCTTCCTCTCATAATTAGAATTTGCCGCCCGCAAGCCGCTTAGCGCTGCTTACCTATGATCGCCATGCCAACGCAGAAGTGCTAGATGTGAATGCAAATGTCTGCCTGATTGTATTCATTTATTTTAGAGTTTATGGTGGAGTGGAGGGAATTCCCCCCACCCCAGACTCTGCATAAGCCCTGCGTCTCATTGTGGGGGGGGGGGGGGGGGGGGGCGGGGGGGCATAATGGATCAGTGCTGATTTACTGCCACCAGGCTGTCGTGAATATAAAGGGGTCTTTCAGGTCCAATCGCACCGGCGCTGGACTGATAGAGAACAGCAGAACCCTGCTGGCTTTACCTGCATTCCAGCCCTGCTTCCCACAGTGATCCAGAGTTACCCCCAATTCTGCCCCATCGCTACTGACTCTGCCCCGCGTTGCCTGTGACACCCCAATACAGACGTTTCCGACGACCTGTCGCCATTGCAATCTATCTGGGCATTTTGGGGATTGTGGCCTATTGCACAAAAATACACTTTAAGTCACTTCAAAGCAGCTTGTACAGTGACAATACGCCTCCAAACATTGCATTTGCGAATATTACCTAATTATTCTTCAAAAAAATCACGTTTCATCTTTTTACTGGAGCCATTTCCTACAGTCATGCAATTTGAGCTCAATGCTGTGGTGTAGCTTCCCATAGCAACATTACTCCATAAGTTCTACTCTACATAGAGAGGAGAGCTTGTGCTGCTTGATAACTGAGACGGAATGAAGACTGGCATCATATAAATGTATAATTTTTTAGTTAGTAATTGTTAAAAAAAACAATTAAAAAAAAAAAGTATCTTTTCATATGTATAGCCTTTGGAAACATATTACTGTAAACACACCTTTAGAGTAACCTGAAGCCTTGCGCTAGACCACAAACCCCTGGATGCCCTGATACCAGCCATCAAAAAGCCAATTGTCATCAGAAACTTTGGTAAGTGAAAATATCCTTCATCGCACACAGAAATTGTGTGAGCCAATTAAAAATATACACTAAACCTGATGTATAACTGTGATGTTTTAAAAGACTCCAGAAAGCGAACTGTCCCTTTAAATGCAAAAACCTTAAGTGAACAAACCTGTGTGAAGCTGGCCCTTAGCCACAGGTGATGCTTAAAGTTTAATGTTTAAGTGCAAATCCACTGTGACCGTGTTGAGAGCACAACAGAAATGAGTTTACACGCTCCTCGCTTTCTAAAAAAACTACAGGAACAATGAGTACAGCTGAACTAAGGATGAGCTCATCCCTCCTTCTAGTGGCCATGAGTGAGAGGTCAGCTTGACATGCAGCAGATTTCTATCCTCATCCCAATATCCTCAACCGTCAATATAACCACGTAAAAAAAAAACCTGCCGTGGCCCAAGCGTTTCCGAAGTAACACGTGTCAGATTAGATTATCTGATCTCACGCTGAAAGCCGGTAATTATGCTTATTTCAACAGGAAGATGAGCTCTGCCGGGATTGGATTTTCTGTGTTTAAAAGTCATAATTTAACCAGCCATAGTGTTAGGGAACTTGGTAAATGGTTACAGTGGCATAATATATGGGCAGGGTTTCAATGCAGGGTATTGTTCTCATCACTTTATTTCTGGTCTGCTTGGGGGGGGGGGGGCGTATATGGTGAGGTCATGTTGGGGGGGGGGGGACGACTGACCCCACCTATGTGCCTCAGCCACTGCTATGAAGCATCAGGTCTACCGGACATGGTAAGGATTTTTCGAGTTCAGCTACCTCTCTGTACCAGGGACCAGCATCACCGGAAATGGGGCCACCACGGTTTGTGAGGGGGCTGGAATAAGTCCCATGATCCTCCTCTGCGCCAAACAGCGTTGTTTCGCCACAGCCGCCACTTTCATGGAAAAACTAGGCATATTGGCGAAACACGGCGCAGTGCATGCACAATGCCTAAGCTGCCTCCGCCCCACTGTAGCCTCGCTCGTTCCTGGGTTACGGGGCCCTGCCATCGCCCGCGTACGGAACAATTCTGTGGCCCCGCTGACCTGCCTGGCGTGATCGTTTTCACCCCGCACGTTTGGATTTATCTTGGCCGAAACGCGGGAGATCGCGACGAGGCAAGCGGGGACGTAGCATTTCTTATTGTACAGAACATTCCGCTGAAAGTTAAACGGGTGCACGCCGGCTACACGCTGTTTTCCCTCGAGGGGTTGTAAAAGCTCTCCAGATTCAGACATAACAATCGCAGGGAGCGAGGCAGTCCACCGCAGGCATAAAAACAGCCATTAGCAGCACCTGGCCCATTGCCACGGCGACTTCACAGCGACTGAGTGATTGATTCTGCAGCTTGGTCAAATTAGGGATTAAAAGGTCACGCAGTGCAGCTCCACCACAAGCAGACTTTATCCTGGTGAGGGGTGGCTAGGATTATTAATCAATCAATCAATCAGTTTTATTTCGTTTTACTCGAGCCCTTGAGGAAGGAAATGACTCCGGGAGGAAAAGGTCCGTTTCGCAGAGCGGAGTTCCTTATTTTATTTTTTTAATCTGTCATGCAGGTAACCTGAAAAGTGTGCACACCTGTGAGGAAAACGGTGCACATTTCCCGCCAGTCCTCTGATGGCCGGCGCAGATAAACCGCAAGACCATAACCGCTTTGGCTATTTCGGCATAGCGTAGGTTCGAGCTTACTTGACATGAAGCTAAGCCGCAACAGGTGCTCACACAGTTTCGCAATATTATCAGTTATTAAGAGTGGAGGTGGGGGGTGGGGGTGGGGGAGCGCTGGCATGGTAGCCACAGCGGAGCAAAGATCAGTGCGCTTGTGTAGATCTCCAGTAAATTAGGTGTTGAAGTGGACGTGGGACCAGGGCAACGTCAGGCTGCGGGAGACCTGTGGATTACTGAGCCTGATTACTGTAAAATAAAACATACTGAGTGAATTTCTGGGGAAATAGTTGGCAGGGATTTCATGAAAACAATTACTTTTGTGAAATATACCATCCCTCCCTATCCTAAAATAAATCAATAATTATTATATTACGTATATACAGTATAGAATAGAATAACTTTTATTTTCCCGCTAGGGAACTTCACATGTGTACAATAACTCAGAATTTCCCATCAATTACTAATTATTTCTTAACTTATGTACAACCCACAACTCCTACAATGGCGAGGAGACAGGGGCGGGGCTGGGCGGTTTGGGCGGGAAGACTCAGGTTTCAGACGCTTGTAAATTAAAAAATGAAAAGTAGGAAATGTAATTCTGTAAAGCTGTACATTTTGTACAATCCTTCACATAAACAGTATTTCTAAAAAAAATTTCAAGTAAGTCCACAGCTGACCCACAAGTGTCAGACGAGTGAAAATACCTGATTATATTGATACTTATGCCCTCACAGCCCAGGAGTTGTGAACGCGTCATGTTTGCGTCGGCTCAAAAACACGCTGGAAAAATGAACGGAGTAGTGATGGAGCACGCGTAAAAATAAAGTCAAAAGAGGAAATAATATGTAGTTTAACGTTCCTGCAAGGGCAGCACAGAGCCCGTGTTTGGGCAAGGCCTTTCTCCCTTGACCAAAGGGAAATTTCAGCTGCCCACCTGTTTTGTTTACTGTGGGGAGTATACATTGGCAAGAGATGTGAAAGAGAAATTCACCTAAGCTGGGTGATCACACAGAACTACAGCAGGGGCAACACACACACACGCACATATTGTATATATTTATAAATTATGTTGTCACTTTTTAACCTCATGAAAATGGGGTGGAAGTCAAGTAGTCCTCTTATTTCTTACCTTTACGAGTTTTTGAGTGGAGTGGAGTGGTCTGTTCTTAACTTAAGTGACTGCCGTTATGCTGGGAACAAGGTAAAAGAACATACAACACAAACACACATGGTTGTGGTTAACAAAAAGTTTATATACGTATATAAATATATATATTAATCAGATTTACTTATGATTGAAAGCTTGTTGTGTCTGTTTGTTTTTATCCTAAGGAAGACAAAAAAAGAATCAAAAAGCTGACATTAAAACAAGAAAGGTCTGCAATGAATTTGTAAATGTACCTCTACACAGTTCCTGTAATTATCAGCTTTACTGCAATTTTCCAAGATGTGATGAATTCTGATACAGTTCAAAACACCCCGGCCTCATGAAAGCAGCTTTCTTGACAACAGCGCTTCAAAAGCAAAAACTTTCAGCGATCTGCTCTAAACTGCACAGCGTTCTGGGATCCTGCCTCACAGAACACACAGCTGCACCAAGTGGGCACGGAATGGGCTCATAAAAGAGGAACTGGCCCCTGGAATTGGATTGCGACTGAACTCCTTTGGATGTGTTCTGAGGAAACGAACACAGAAGAGGAAAGGCCAGCGCAGAGAACGCCTGCGCCCCCAACCCACGCTACCGCAAATCAAAGACCAAATTTAGAAGTGTAGACTTTTTTTAAATCTAAATAATGCACTGTGATATCTGGCTCTTGCGGGAATTGAGGAAAGCTTCTTAAACCTCACTTCCAACCGCATAAAGAAACGTAAAGAAAATTGTTTCCGTGGCACACACACTGGAAATACATAATTGTGTTGAAAGTAATTAAACAGGCGAATGATTTAGAGTCGAAACCAGTTAACTGAACAGCTATATGGCCTTCGATGAAGCAGCTACCTGTAAATGTGGTTAAGGGGAAGACAGTAACGGTCATGTACCGAAGAAGCCCTATTACTTTCGGCACAGTAGTAACACAAACGCCACTCTAACAACCAGTTTCCTTTCACTCAAAGGAATTACCGTACAACAGATGAACACCCAAGAGATTTTAAACAAATGTCAGTGTACAATCGTCAGATTTTCTTAAATAGAATCAATTGAAAAAAGCTGTACGTACAGCACAGGACTGAGGTTATGAACCACCGCTCTGTGGAGGAGAGGGGTTTTCCTCAAACGCCCCCGATTCGTGTGACTGAGGAGTAGATGTCCACATCGCACCCGTCAACAGATTTCACATCGATGCTTTGACATATTCGATGGAAACCAGCCACTCAAACAGTCCTCTGAGGATGCCGATACGTGGTCAGCTTCAAAACAAGCCTTAAGGATTAATCAGCAGACATCTCCCTGCTTACATCTCACACATGTTGGAGTCCAATTTTGGGGCTGGGCCCATAACAGGAACCACAAATTGACATGGACCCTGTTGAATTGAGCAAACATTTCCAGATGGGTTTACATGGGGGGCAGAGACATGGATGTTTATTTTATTTTTTTTATTTTTATGAGTGAACATCCAATCTGGAGATTACTCGAGAATCACTCAGATCATTCCACAGAAAATCCCTCAGATCACCCCCCCCCACCCCCACCCCCACCCCCACACACACAGAAATAGACTTCATATCATCTGTATTTCCACAGCAACTTTAAGCAAATCTGAGACGCCATCAACCTTCCGACACTATATTGCGTTCTTTTCCCTTTTTACGCTTTTCAAAGGCGATTGGATTGTCGTGAGTTAAAAACCCACAAAGCTGGAGATGACAGTGGCTTAAGAGGGCGTGTCTAAAGGGAACATGTGATCAGGTGGGGCTCTGGGCAGGAGTAGGTCAGAGCAGCGTGGCAGACTGAACTGAGGGGAACAGGTTTCGGTTAGCCTTTGGTGACTAGCCTTTGGTGACCAATTGCTAGTCAATCTCTAGACATGCAGTATGAATTAATATTATCCTGAATATAAGCAACAATGTATGATAAGTGCACTGGGACAGGGCAGAGGAGTGTGCTCATAGACCAAAATAATATCACCCAAACACTGATCAAAAGCCCAGAAACCTGTCCGGGCCCTGAGAACATGGCTCTGCTACCCACCAGGAATGGGTTTGAGATCCTACACTAACAACAGAAACAGTGTGTCTTTGCTTGGTAGGCACCTTAATCCAGGTAACTAACTTACTGCTTTTTGCTATATATACACTACTCACAAAAAGTTAGGGATATTCGGCTTTCGGGTGAAATTTCAGGATGAACCTAAAATGCACTATAACCTTTACAGGTGAAATTAATTTGACCTTCTCTAAACTTTTGAATGCACATGTCCAACTATTCAATGTTTCAGTACTTTTTGCACAACTTGCTGTTCTCTAACAAGGAGCTGAACGGTAAAATTCACAACAGGTGTTTGATCCATGAATCGACCAATAAATTTCCTGGTTCAATTAGAATTGGTATTTAAACAGTCCTCTTCATCATGCTGTTCACATTTTGACATCATGAGACCAAGACGACACCTAACAATTGATCAACAGTACCTCGCCATTGCGACGCTTCAAACAGGATGTTCTCAGAGGGAAGTGGCCACTGAGCTTAGAGTGTCACAGAGTGTCATCAGCAGGTTGCAACAGAGATACAGAGAGACTGGAAGAGTCACAGAAAGGCATAGAAGTGGACGTCCTTTGGCCACATCCCACACTGATGACCGCTTCATTGTGAAGTGCCCTGCGGAACCGGTTGATGAATGCCACTCAACTCCAGGCACATTTAAGGGAGGTGAGAGGCACCCAAGTGTCACGTCAGACCATTCGAAACCGTTTACATCAGCGTGGTCTGCGTGCTAGACGACCTGCAAGGGTACCTGACCACACCACCAGGCACAGGCGTCATCGTCTTGCATGGGCCAGGGAGCATTTACGCTGGACGAGGGACCAGTGGGCCTCAGTGCTGTTCTCTGATGAGTCGATTCACGTTGAGCAGAAATGATAGCCGCCAACGATGTTGGAGACGTCAAGGAGAGCGCTATGCATCAGCCACTGTTGTCACCAGACGACCCCTTGGTGGTGGCGGTGTTACAGTGTGGGCAGGTGTGTCTAGTCAATACAGAACTGCCCTACACTTTGTGAATGGTACAGTGACAAGCCCATACTACCTGAATAACATCATTAATCCAGTCATTGTGCCCCTGCATGAACAACACAGGCCTAATTTCATCTTCATGGACGACAATGCTCCAGCTCATCGAGGTCGCATCATTAGGGAAAGGCTGCTGGAGACTGGGGTACCTCAAATGGAGTGCCCTGCACTTTCTCCAGACCTGAATCCCATAGAAAACCTATGGGATCAGCTGACTCACCGTGTAGAGGCTCATAACTCTGTACCCCAGAACCTCAATGACCTGAGGGCCGCCCTTCAAGAAGAGTGGGATGCCATGCCTCAGCAGACAATAAGTCGACTTGTGAACAGCATGAGACGTTGTTGTCAAGCTGTAATTGATGCTCAAGGGCACATGACAAGTTATTGAGACATTGACATTTTTGTTGTGGTATACCCACCACTGTTGTTGGCTTTTGTTTCAATAAATTGTTTGAGATGAGGAAATCACCATTGCATGCTTCTACTTAAATGCTTCTACTTAAATGCCCTACTTTCATGATACGTATAATATCACTGTAGCGTGAACTTACATTTTCCATAAATTTCACCCGAAAGCCAAATATCCCTAACTTTTTGTGAGTAGTGTATATATATATATATATCCATTTATTTGTACGCCCGGGTACGGTCCGCACAAATATTGGGAAGAACTTCTTCACACAGAGAGTAGTCACTGTGTGGAATAGCTTGCCAGGTTATGTAGTAGAGGCAGAAACTCTGGGTGTTTTCAAGACCAGGCTTGATATGGTGCTGGATACTGTCTAGTTTGTAGGGGAGCGATAGGTACCCTTTAGTGGTAGGAAGATGACGAGCATTGTTGGGCTGAATGGCCTGTTCTCATCATTAAGTTATGTTATGTTATATATACGTATATACAACTAGCTATGAACTTACTTATAGAGATTGAAATTGTGGGATATTTATGCAGCTTGTCATTCATCTGGGTATTTACTGTTTTTTTTATGAAGCTGGGTATGTATGGTCTTCCATGCAGCTGGGTATTGACAGTTATTTAAACACCTAGGATTAGAATAGTTATTTATACAGATGCCATGGGCATGCACTGTTATTGCCTGTACTGTTTTTGGGGCGTTTTGCCTTCAGTCTTGTCTAAAGCGAGTGAATTAGATTCAGGTCGGCTGATCGACTTAGCCAGTTGAGAACATTCCACTTTTTGGCGCTGAAAAACTCCTTAGTTGCTTCAGCAGTGTGTTTGGGGTCATTGTCCTGCTGCAAGGTGAAGCGTGGTCTGATGAGTTTTGAGACATTTGGTTGGATCTGAGCAGATGAGATGTTTCAGTACACTTCAGAGTACATCCTGCTGCTAGCGCTGCCACATCATCAATGACCACAGGTGAGCCAGTTCTAGTGGCAGCCACACACGCTCACGTCATAACACTACATCCACCCTGTTTTACAGATGAGGCGGGTGCTTTGGATCATGAGCAGTTCCTTTTTCATCACACTTTCCTCTTTCCATCACTTTGTTACAGGTTAATACTCATCTCATCTGTCCATACTGTTCCAGAACAAAGGTTTTTTTTTTTGGTACTTTTTTAACAAACTCTAACTCGGCCATTTCTTGAAGCTTACCAGTGGTTTGAATCGTGCGGTGAACCCTGAGGTTACACAGTATTAATCTTCCCTTTATGGCAGTGTGATGCATTATGCCTACACCCTGAGTGTTATTGATCTAGTCGACAGTTGAAAAGGTTTTTCTTCACGATTGAAAGTTTTCTTCGGTCATCCACTACAGTGGCCTACCGTGGTCTACTATGTCGTTTGCTATTGCTGAGCTCCCCAGTGCATTCTTGCTTCCTAACAATGAATCAAACGGTAGATTTTGACAGACTCAGACCTTGGCTATGTCTCCGATTGATTTATTCAGGTTTTTCTGCCTCATGATGGCCTGCTTCACTGGTATGGGCACTTATTTTGTCCTCATGTTGACAAGACAACAGAAACAGACTCCAAATGAAAACACACCCCTAGAATCAACTCTAGAACTTTAGTTAGCTTTCTCGTGCATAAACGAATTATGCAGAGACACACACGTAGCTGCCCAAGAAACAACTGAGCAGCCATGACACGTGCTTCCCTAAAATGGGGTGGACATGTACAAAAATGGCTACAATTCTTGCTTGGATCACCTGATATGGATGTAAATACCCTCAAATTAAAAACAACAAAAACTGTGTCACTTTCCAAATACCCACGCACTGCACCGTAGCCGAGTATTTACAGTAATTTACAGGTCGGTATAGTTATTTATGCAGCTGGGTATTTATGGTTATCTCTATTGCTGGGTATGTAGATATTTACACAGCTGGGTATTTACTTATTCATAGTTGGGTATTTATGGTTATCTTTATTGCTGGGTATTTTATTTATGGTTCTCTATTGCTGGGTATGTAGATATTTACACAGGTGGGTATTTTATTTATGGTTCTCTATTGCTGGGTATGTAGATATTTACACAGCTGGGTATTTACTTATTCATACAGTTGGGTATTTATGGCTCTATTGCTGGGTATTTTATTTATGGTTCTCTATTGCTGGGTATGTAGATATTTACACAGCTGGGTATTTACTTATTCATACAGTTGGGTATTTATGGCTATCTCTATTGCTGGGTATTTTATTTATGGTTCTCTATTGCTGGGTATGTAGATATTTACACAGCAGGGTGTATTTATGGTTATCTCTATTGCTGAGGCAGTTCAGGTTAGCATGTTTAGCACAAGAGCAGTACCCCTCCTGGGAATCACTGTTCCACAGCAGGTTGCATCACTCGCGCGTCTCCATCCTCACACCATGAGACAAACGCAACAGTGTTTACCCCGAAAGCTCCTCCGCTGCATCTTCAAACCGCGGTGCGCGCATGACGAAAGGGCCGGCTATTCGCCACCCAAGGGGGTGCAGCCACCATCAAAGCCCTCCGCAGTGGGAAAACAAACTTCCTCCTCTCAGCGCGTTTTCTTTCCGCTAGTTTTCCACGCGGTCTTTTTGAGGATCAGGTCTGGCCTCCAACGCCATGGTGCCAGCTTGTCTGTGTCGGCCCACCTAAACTTTCGTTTTAGCAGAAAGCGGATAGCATGAAAAACACCGGCCTGCTTTAGACAAATATTGGTTGTTAGAACACGCAGATCAATTGCTGCGTCTAATTTCAACAAATTTGTTTTCTCAGGACATTAAGCTCCATTTCAAAGCCAGCCCCAGGCCCCTTCTTCCACCCCCAAACCATCCAGAGGGACTACACACCTGCTGAAATAGCTAAACCAAAACAAAATGGCTACATGTTATTTTCCTTTTCCAGAAGCAAGGAGTTCTCCCCCATCTCATGTGTGTGATATAAAATAATATATAAAATAAAATGCTTCTGATGAGAAACATCCTGGGATGATTTAAAGCAATATAAAATCATCATCCAAGCCATCTGACTTCGTCTATTGCATATTCCGAGTCTTTCAGCTCAATAAATTAAAATTTCTGCTTTGAAAAGCCGCAAATTAAAATAAAACTGGCGATGGCAGTTTCATCACTAATTCTGCCTGCATTTAAAACATCTAGATGAAGTGGGCAAAAGTCAAGCCGGAAGGTAAAATTGAACAGATGTTGATCTCATCAATCATACTTACCTCAATGCTGTAGATTTTGTATACCTTCTTCCTAGAAGCAGTTATAATGGTTACATAAACATACGTAGACACAAACATACACTATAACAACAACCGGTCTAACCCATTACAGTAAAAATGTTTCTGAATTACTTTCTCAGTGTCCTCATTGTGGCACGTTTATTTTATTCATAAAATAGGGAAATAAGAGCCTTTAAATTTTCTGACATCCTGATTATCAGTTCACTGGATAAAGTAGAATAGTAGGGAGTTAGTGACTGGTGCGCTATGTTACTGGGGGATCATTATGGCCTGTGAGCGTACGTGCGTGTGTATGTCATCCACATAGCAAATATAAATATTACACGACTATGCAGCACTACTATTGTGTATACTGATCATAGTCACAGTTGAAGAAAATTATTGTGTGAAAGTGGTAGAGTATATCCCAGGGTTGTTATCCATCAAAGAAAAATGCATCTTCACACTGAAAGTGTATTGCTGCATTACATTTAATAAGTGTTTCGTTAACAGTACAAGAATTTAAATAAAAACCTATATCCCTCCCTCATTCTACGAAAAACAGAAACACTTTTCCAGCAACCACCCAAAGCTCACTGAAACCTACTGAGGCCAAACAGAAGCAATGTGATTCTGTGAACATCTGCGCCCTCTAGTGGGCAGCGGGAGCGCTTAAACACCTGTCATCCTTCAAATTCAACCGAAACTGCTACAAATACTCAGGAGGAACTTTAAACTACATATTCTCTGCTTGCAGTCTTCCTGTTTTAAGGAATCTGAGTCCTGTATTCACTCACACTTTTGCAAATTATTTTAGACTGGGAAATCATAAACTTTTTTTTCATGATTCATTTTTATGCTTTTCATTTCAGTATACATGTCCACCATCTAAACATTTACAATATTAGCAGTGTGGTAATACAAAACAAACAAAAAATTGAATTTAACATTTAACAAAATTTAGTAATTTATTATTTTCCATTTTTTTTGTCCTGTACAAGACAATGAATGACAATAACATTGGAGGACCTTTTGATCCCGTTAAAGGAACACTCGATAACCCCATAATGAACGAGTGGAAAGACCCGTCAACTGTTTAGGCTTATCAGTGCAATGCGCAACTGTAACAATGACACAGGAGTATCAGTCACTAATCAATAATTAACACTGGGAAGTGATGTTGTAGCAGTGGTTTTAATACTGATAGTTTGCTTAACATACTGGAACACTGTTCTGTTTAAACTGAGGATTTGCTTGTAAATCCTCAGTTTTGTCTGAGGAAATATTGTCTGTTTAATTCTGCATTTTGTAATCCTTCACATAAATACAACAAAAAGACCAAAGCTTTGTTTTGAATCGCAACCGTTTTCTTTCCTGAAGTGGAAACGTGGGCGGAGAGCTAACTGAACTGACGTCTATATAACTGCAAATTACCTAACAAATTATCACATAAAAATCATCCTCTTCCAGAAATGGAATATACCGATATATATTTTATACATATGGACTTCTTTTGCAAATATATTTAACAGCAGTTGTATTAAAAAAAAACTACATGTTGTATATTTGCCAATATATTGTCCAGTTTGGAAGTATTTTGATAATTTATTTCAGTATACTATACCAAGTATATTCCACTTGGGTAAGGGGCCTTGGCATAATCTAAAATCTTATATTTAGCAGTTACTTGGATGCAAATTTTATTTATTGAATTTTTTTACTTTCACTTGCCTGCAGTCAAATGCAATGGATGGCATTTAATTTCCAAGGAGCCAAGCATGTCACCCATATTTCGTGTCAACCGATATCAAAGAATGTCACAAAAATCCAAATCATCTTCCAGCAACTAAAGGGTTTGCAGTATCAAAGACAATAACAAGAATGAAAAAATACTTCCATTAAAATATGGCAGAAAGAAACATCCCACATTTTAAACATTATTGGGGAAATCACCATTTTTAATGGTGTTTCCAGCAAGAATTGACTTGATATTTTGGAATTTATGAGACCTATGTGACCAAGTTACCTACCCAAATAAAAATCCATTCTTTATTTGCCCGAGATATTGTGATATGAGAAATTGCTCCCACAAGTTTCCATTTTGGAGAGCTGAATTTAAATAGCTCCTGAAATACATTGGTTTGTATTAATGGTCAAGGAAAGATGGAATTATACGTAACACCAACAACCAAGGTCATTTAGTGTCAATTAACAAGAAATTTTAAATATGTACAAAAAAAGCAATTCCATCCATGGAAAAAGTACAAAATTCCATCACTTGTTTTTCTCAAATTGGCTGACACGTAACACATGTACACACTCAACACACACACGCACGCACATGCACAAATACTCCCTGAAAACAGCCACAAGGCCTTTCCAATCTAAGAGCAATTTAAGAAAACGAAGCGGCTTTCAGAGTCAGTCTTGCATTGAACTGAGGGGGCAACGCAACTAAGCTGAAGGACCCTGCGCATCATCCATCTAAAAAACAAAATTAGACGAGAGAAACAGGATGACATCACTCTTATCGTCAGGCGTCGTAGGTGAGGTACTCAAGTGTGACGTTAACGTGGGGCCCAGTCATCACGGTCGATGCCCTGTGGGAATGGAGAACATGCATGTTTCAAACTGAACATCTACACGGTTCCCAGCAATGACACTGTTCATCTAAACGCATTAAAAAAAAAACACAAGCATAAAATGTATTTAACTGTATAACTTTACGGTTCACATATTAAGTAAAGTGACTTTGTGTAAAGGGAGTTTTGAAAGCTGCTTACAGCTGGAGTGCTGTTTGAGGACATGACGTTGTAGATGATGTGCTGCTCGGTACCTCCGTTTGCAAATGCAACATTTCATCTTCTTCAAGTCTGTGGAGCCAGAGTGCAGTTATGAGTGAGGACCCCGAAAACATGCACACATATGTACATAAACAAGTGTGCACACAAAACATGCAAACACACATGTTTGAAAAATACACGTGTAGGCATACACACGAACATATGCATGCATGCAAGAGAATGCAAACAAACCTGCATGTATGCACCCCTGGGGTGGACGGTATACTGGAACTAACGTGAATGGCACACTGCCACGATATGGGTTTTTGCCATATCGTGACAAAAAGTTTTGTTAAAGAATTAGGTTGTGGTACGTTTACTTAAGGGGGAACACACAGAGGGCTAGTGTTGGCTCCATGGTAGCGGAGGCCCTATGAGCAGCCCTACAGGGCTTCCGTGTGCAGTCGGCTTCCCTCACCACAGTGCGCTTGGAGCACATGTCTGCAGAGGCAGGTCCGGGCCCGAAAGCTCATGTTGCAGCTGCCGCACCGGTACTGGAGCCGCTCGCAGTGAGCCACGGCCATGTGCTGGTCCAGCGCCGCGTTCGAACCGAACCGTCTCCCGCACAACAGACAAACCGCCCGTCTCCCCCCTGTGAGGTGAACAAAACGTGCCACATGACTTTAGCAAAAGCACCCACTTCTGCCCGAGACAAACCAAAACCAGGTTTAAAGACTGCCGCTTCACAGCAAAATGGGCAGAAACTAGTCTGTATAAAACTCAATGCTTGTGGAAGAAATGTCTTTTTTGGCACAACACACTGCAGTTTGATTGTACACAGATCATTCAGGTGCACGGACATGGGAATGACCACAACATGTAGTCCTCTAGCAAGGTAGCTGGCTGGACCATCAAGCAAGTTAGCTTGCTAGCTAACTGACCTTGCACAACAGTAAAACCCCTAGCTAGCCAACCCGGTCAGTTTGGTCCAGCCAGTGACATGACACGAGTCAGAAAGCATAAAGATGTCCTTTCCATCTCAGTGTCTGTGACTGGACAGTGCCTCAGTGCCTTTCAATGGGCATTTGATGAATATTAATACTAGAGGTCGAACAATAAATAGGCATGGCCCATCATTCAGGCTGACGCCGATCATAACATTCGATTGCTGGGTATGGATGCCGCTTAGATAATCTCAAGTTGCTCATTAAAACTTGCACATTTTGTTCTTCCTCCATGAGACACTTTGTTGACTGTTATTTGACACTTTGATGTGACAAAGCCAGATGGCAAGATGAAATATACATAAATAATTAATAACTTAGGAAACATCGGGTAGTATTGCTTTGGAAGAGAGCTTGTTTAATTTGTGTGAGCTAAGACAGCCAATATTGTTTGTTGTAACTTGGCCATTTTGATATCAAAACGTTTAATGTCAGGCCTAGATTTAGCTAGTTTTACAATAAAAACATGTTTTGTATGTGTGAGCAACTTTGTAATTTTGTAGTTTCTTGTTGAGATATCATTTATTTTTGTAATGTGTTGTTATGAGTAACTGATAATGACAATCCATATACATTTATGAACCATAAAATAATTTAATCTAGAGAGAGATGCATACACAAACACATACATTCAAGCTCAAAGAAAGACATAGGCCTGGATGCAGTCATTGTTCCTTTACCAAGAATTACAAATAACACTTTTATTCAAGTCATATTTTTAAATGGATTACGGTATGTGTTATAATGGGTTATTGTAGCCTACACGGTAGACCAACTAGTGGTTTGTATGTTGGAAGATGATCTAGCTAACATTAGCCAAACCTACATGTGGTTTGTATGTTGGTAGATGATCTAGCTAACATTAGCCAAACCTACATGTGGTTTGTATGTTGGTAGATGATCTAGCTAACATTAGCCAAACCTACATGTGGTTTGTATGTTGGTAGATGATCTAGCTAACATTAGCCAAACCTACATGTGGTTTGTATGTTGGTAGATGATCTAGCTAACATTAGCCAAACCTACATGTGGTTTGTATGTTGGTAGATGATCTAGCTAACATTAGCCAAACTAGTTTTCAACCGTCCAAAGTTCTCACACGTCACTCCACTGGCTGCCCGTCGCCAGAAGCCTCAGTTTCAAAATTCTGATTTAAGACTTAGGCACAGCCTACTGTATAACCTAGACTTGATGTTCATGTCTATGGATAGCTGCTACTTCATGATGGAACCGTACTTTATCTGACCTGTTTGTAGCTGTTTCTATGACGTTCTGTGTGCACTTATTATACGTCGCTTTGAATAGTGATTGATTGAGCTGCAACTGCCCCAGTCTTCATAAACGACCGCAGAAAGCTTACCTGAGATTACCTTTATGCTTACCTGAGATTACCTTTATGCTTACCTGAGATTAGCAATTTCTGTCTTGCATGCAGGCGGTTTCGCAGACATTTCTGGGCCCTTGAATGGCACCTTAGTTTGTCTGTGGAAAAAAAAGAAGAGGAAAACTAAATGGTAAATTCAGCCGTTGGTCAGTCCACCAGCAGAGTGCGCTGTGTGTGCCATGCTGTTCCGTTCCATTCCTCAGTGTTACATTTACCAGCACG
The DNA here is from genome assembly GCA_029718625.1 of Synaphobranchus kaupii. NCBI lineage: Eukaryota > Metazoa > Chordata > Actinopteri > Anguilliformes > Synaphobranchidae > Synaphobranchus > Synaphobranchus kaupii. Next base: position 12,885,166 of record CM056376.1, read on the forward strand.
GGGAGACACATCCTTGCCTCTCGATCCTGAAGAGGGGTTCCCTTCCTCTGGTTCCCTCTCCTTCCCTGTGGATGTAGCCAGCTCCTCTGAGGAGGAAAAAGACCAGTGCAGTGTTTATGCTGCTCAAAACTCCTTAACACATTAGACTGGTTACAAACTAGACTGGTATATTATTTTGTTACAGTACAACCTATTGCTAACATTACACTTATTGGTTATAAATGGGCCTCTGTGTCTTCGTGGTGATACAGAGTTCCTGTATTCCTGAGAATAACACTGCTGTTCTCAACTACTGTACATCGCTCTGGATAAGAGCTTTGGCCAAGTGATTTCAATGCAACGTAACACTAGTACATGTAATTAATCATAAAGTAATCAAAATGTGACAATGTCTTCAGATTGGACTTTTTCATGGTGACCAGCCACAACTGGAAGATTAACAGCCTATAGATTCCATTATAATTTCTTACCCTGGTGAGTCCTGCTCGATTGTCCTACCAACACCACCAACCCATAGATCACACAGTGGGTTGAGAGAACCTGTCGCTTTTACCCACCAGCACTCCTGGCTGTCTGTTCCACAGCCACACCCTTCTTCAGCTGCTTTACCTGTCATTGGCCGGCACTCTGGAGACGTGACCAGCGACATTACGTTGCTTATCTGGATCATCGACAAATAATCTACAAGAGAGAGAGGGGGGGGGGGGGTGGGGACTGTTAATAGCGCCACTACGTACAGAGTTCAGTTCATTTTCACATATGCAAGCTTGAGACAAACCTGATCGGAAGCACAGGACATAAAACCAGAAAATATGGAAGGCGCGCCTCCCGCTCACCGGTGTGGGCCTCACGACTCTCGGAGGAAGTATCGCCGCCTAAAGTTCCAGATTCGGCTTGGTCTCCAGGCACCTTCGGCCCCTTCCTCTTCTGGCTTCCTCCGTATTCGGGTCCTACGAGGATGGAGGGGCTAGGTTTCTGACAATAGCAGACCGCTCGACCTTGCGGATTCTGCCACGGCCGTAACAGAGTACGCTCAGAGGTAGCTCGTTACCCTCCGCATCGCGGGTGGGGCTGCGTTTATATCGCGCCGCTGAAAAGCATCGGCTGCCTCTGGAGGACAAGGCTACAGGCATTCTCAAAGTCTGAAAGAGCTTACAGGCTAGCGTGACCTCCAGGACATGAGCACCAGCGTCCCTGGACTACGTTATACCTGCGTGGTCACATCACGCACATGCAAACACACGCTCGCACAAAGAAAGGCATCCACACACACACACCGATACATTCAGAAGCACATGTACACACAAAAAGTACCCTCCCTATAAACAAGGTATTACTCTGTTGGACTTTATTTCTTTCTTTTTAGAATAAAATGTACAGTTACGTCAATGAGCCAAGATCGATTACCTAAATGTCCAAATGACAGTTTTTGAAATTAAGGAATGAATACAAAAACAGTCACTTCAATGGATTTCAACGGGACATACCTTTCAATAGGACATACCTTTCAATAGGACATACCTTCTTTTTTTTTTCACTCACTTAATTTTTACACATCTAAAACTTACATCGTGCGTGTGTGTGTTCAGGTAACACTGAAGTCATGTGGCGCTTCAGCAAAGGTGCATTGATTTGTTGCGGTTCCCGTACAAGGACAGTTGACCAATCAGTTGACCCTGTTGTCCCTTACCACTGTACGAGTGCTCCCCCTGGTGGTGCAGAAGTGACCCCTGATCCACAAAGCTCTGACCGCAGTAGGGGACACTACAGCAGTACACCAGCTGGTCTGTAACCAAAACCAAAAGGAGAACGGAGTCGGTCAGTTAAGTGACGATGCAGTGAAAGGCTTTGTAATACAAAGTAAAGAGCTCTGACACGGGCCCTCCCTCGAGGTTCTGCCGAAAGCCCAGAGAACCGGTGTCGTGCACGGACCTGTCGGAATGATATCAACCACCCACTGCTGGACCGTCAGGGAAGGATCCAAACCTCCCGGACCTGCGGAAGCTGAAGGAAGGGGGTTTGAATGAATCAGAGGAATAGCCAGAGGGCTTAAAGCGGTCTCATTATTTACCCCAGGGGCATGTTTTTGGTCTCACCGACACTGGGCTCGGGGGGCGCGTCCAAATGGCGACCGAGACCGGAGGGAAAACGTCCGCTGTCGCCGTCGCAGCCTTTGCCCAGAGAGAGCTCCTTCGCCTCGCCCTTCACTTCCTCGGCTAGATTAATAACACCCGAGGGAAGCGGGCTGCTGCTCGAGACTCCGCCCACCTGATCGCCACACCCTTTCCACAGGTGTCGGTCGTACCAGGATTTGTACATGTACAGCTTTCCGCAGGTAGAGCATGTGAACGGACCTACAAGGGAAAAGGACAAGATCCATTGTAAGCGCAGCATTCGTAAAATCGACACAATCAAGGAAAACAGCTCACAATACTACGTGTAATAAACTAAAGGTGTAGCCTACACAAAAGCTTTAGCATTTCATCACTTCTGCCTTACAGAAATCTGCCAGAGAAGGGAAAAGCTGGAACAGTGTGAGATCGTGTGTCGCCTTCAAGGGTTAATAAACACCGGCTTTTGTTCGGTCTCCGCCCACTTCACAATTTCAAAAGACGTGAATTGGGCTGAGTGAGAGAACACAAACGGGAGGGGGGGGAGGAGGGAGGAGTTACAGTTGGGGGGAGGGGCGATAGATCTATTCGGTTACGCGTCATGAACTGTTCAAACAGAAACCCGTTTGAAATTAAAGGGCTAACGTTAATTTGCGTAGTTTGAATACCCATCAATCAAGAAGAGGGAGAGAGGGGGCGTTGACTTGCTCGCGTATAAAAAAAGTTTTTTTTAACCTTTTTTGTCGTCATGAATGGGGCGTGGCTCAAACAAAACGTTTAAGTTTGGATTTCAGCGAATGCCTCTTTTTTGACACAAATGCAGTGGCACGGCTTAATTAAATTTTTTTATTTTTTAAGCAATAGGATATATGTGATTTATGAAACAGAGGCAAGAAACTCGGCTTTATAACTCTAAATATTTGATTTAGTGTTTATTACCTCTTTCACGAACGACGAGCTGGACGGATGTCGGCGCCGTGCTGGTCGTTCCGTTGCCACCGTCGTCGTCGTCGTCGTCCGCTTTGTCCTCGGCGTCCCACGAGTCGCTGGCCTCCGTCTCAGTGTTGCTGGAATGGCTATCGCTGAACTCGTCCTCACTGGAGTTGTCCTTGACCCCGTCGGGGACAGGGGCCGTGACGGCCTCCACGAGACCTGGAAACGTCACACAGCTCGTTCTGGATATACACTAAGATAATAAACACAGAGATGAATAAGGCTGGGATTCAAACCCAGCACACTGCCCACCACAGCGCAGTACTGCCGTTAAAGACACGCATTTGCGATATGTCCGGCTGACGCCGTTTAAATTTAAACTGTACAAACTGGAATTTAAACTGGAAGCACGGGTGCGACCACAACAATTGCCATGGAATGACTGCCAGTTTTAATAATGTGAGCAATCTCAATCAGACAAACTACAAAGTTAATTTCCCCTGTAACCATTATAACCAACCAAGTCTGCTTGACCTCACTATGCTGGTTTTAGACTGGCTAAGAACACTGGTCGCTGACAAGCGAGCTAGCATTCCCTAAACCTAACTAACATTGCTCGACTGAACCAGTTTTTTTCCCCCTCAAAGATAATAAAATTAAACTAGAAAGGTCGCTCGGAGAGCGCATCCCTCCGCCCATGCTGCATGTTGATGCATGTACCGTAAAATCAGGTATACATTGATAAGCAGTTGGAATTAGTTTTGAAGATTTGTTGGGATTATTGAAGTGCTTTTACTACTGTAAAGTAAGTAAGTAAAGTTTATTTATAAAGCACATTTAAACACAGCCTGAGCTGACCAAAGTGCTGTACAAAAGAACATTAAAATACAAAGTAAAAGTAAAACACAAGGAGAAATATAGCAATGACAGCAATAGCAACAACAAGGGACAGAGTACAGAGTTATAGACATGACAACAGATTAAAAGACTAAAAGACTAGTGGGCTAAAAAGGCCAGGGAATAAAAATGTGTTTTTAGCCTAGATTTAAAAAGAGATGGAGGGAGCACATCTAATGTCTAACGGCAGCTGGTTCCACAATCGTGGAGCTACTGACTCTGCAGGGGAAGCTCATACCATAGGCAGACAGAGTATGTATGGGTAAATATTTTTGCTGCAACCAATGCAGTGCCTCTATTACACGCTTTGGACGAAGATATTCATACATATAATGTCCGCTGTAGGTCTTGGTAGTAGGGATGTAATTGACTGTAGCTTGGAAGGTACATTCACAGCACTACCGTGGATTGCCTTTTGACGTCCCCAGGGCAGCCCAACGAGTTTCATAAATGGGAAACGCTGACTTATAAGCCTAAGTTCCAATGGCCTCAGATCTTCCAATTCGGGAGGTATATCATCTAACTCCAAGTCATTGGCCCAGGATTGTGTGGGTAGTCGTCCAGCCTTAAGTGCAGCTTGACATGTTTTGCACACCCATGACTTTTCATGTGTGGTTGTATTTTTGCAGGATTTCAAAATTTGGTCAGGGGTATCAGTGGGTTGGTAGCGCTCAGGTATCATCTGGACCACTGAAGATCTGTAATGCAGGCGATAACATGAACAGCATGCATATATGGGTCCTTCAGATATTTTTGAGTAGAAGTTGTTAGCACTTTCATCAACTGAAAGTTCTTTGCTTCTTTTTGCTTTTTTCTTTTGCATGCTGCTCCTTTTAGAAGCCCGTCCCCTTTCAGTGTCCTGTGCAGTTTGCTTTCCTCTGCGTTTTTTAATTGTGTCCCTCACTGAAGCTAGCCGTTTGGCTGAAGCCTCTGGTGTCTCCTGTGCTCTTCGTTTTTTCATTGCGTCCTTCATTGAAGCTAGTCGTTTGGCTGAAGCCTCTGATGTCTCCTGGGTTCTTCGTTTTCTCATTGCGTCCCTCATTGAAGCTCGTCGTTCAGCTGAAGCCTCTGGTGTCTCCTGTGCTCTTTGTTTTTTCATTCCTTCTCTTACTGAAGCTCGCCGTTTGGTTGAAGCCTCTGGCGTTTCATGAATCCGTGCTGCCTTTTGGATTTCTGCCTTTTGCTTCCTTCTCTGCGATGCAGATTTGGATCTTGATCTCGGCATGGTGGTTTCATAAACTACCCCCCCACAACAAAACATAATCATTATTATTATTATTTTAACAAGTATACAGGTAATTTTAAAGAAATGACAGCATAATGTTGTTGATTTGAATTTATATGCAGGCCTATATATCAACTGTAGTGTGGCAGAAAGAAAACCATTATTAAATCCAACACAAGGTGTGCCACCATAACAAAATTGAAATTGAAATACTTACAGAAGTTGTTTTGTCTGTGTTGTCTGCAAGTCTGTAGTTTAATACATGCATGTAGAGTCTGCGTGGTCACTTCAAAATGAACTGGGAATAACAAATTAAATTCAACATCAGAAGGTGTCACCATAATGTTAAAGAACTAGATTAATATTTACCATCATAAAACCTGTTATTAGGTTACATTATTATCAACATGCCATAAATTTTTTTTGGCAGATTGTGCGCTCGAGATATTACTGCTCATTGCTCATGTCACAGCTAACCATATAGATCTCAGCTAACCATATACTAATCTTTATGGGCATATTGTATATATGCTCAGAGATCCATTGTGTACTTAGCTGTGACATGAGCAATGAACACAAATATCTTAAGTTTGTCCATTTTTATATGAACTGTTGTATGATCAAAAATAACCTTATAACAAGGCTTGTGATGCAAAATACCAAATTACTCCTTTTAAAGCCTTAAAGCTATTAATAACTCAATGTAATGTTTATATCTGAATTAAGAACAATAACAACAAGTCCACTATGTCCTATATATGAAAATCAACAGTGAATAACTAAGCTACAGAAAATATTTGATAGCATGTACATCATTACATTATCCATCTGATCCAACTATGGTTATCATGTATTAACATTGATTATGAAATAAAAACACTAAATTCAATTGCACTTCAATTCAGTTGTGTCCTGTAGCCTATGTATGACAACAATAGCTCAGTGCATATATCTCTATATATATATTATTTACAGCAAAAGCCCAATGTCAATCTGTATCTAACTGCGGGTGCTCCAGGCCTAGTCTCCCACTATAGCTTTGACTAGCCTTGCCAGGCAGCTACCTGACATTCTAGCCTAGCATCACCAGCCTGATCACGTGACCTCACATTCTGTTTCACTCCCATATCAGTCTGGTAGCACCCATTCAAACTGATTCCCAGTTAATCACAACCGTTTAACTAATATGGGGCAGGGCTAATACGATGATTGTACCCACATGACTAACCCACGTTTCATTGCTCAGATTGGTTGTAGGTCTATCCAATTCCGTGCGGAATAATTTTGGTCTGCAATCGTTGATAAGGCCCCTTGGAAATCCAAAATGAATCGAGTTTCCAGTCAAACCCCATTAACTTTTTTCGAATTTGGTTTGGCGAAGCCAGGCTAATGTCATTATATCAAAAACGGGTTTACTGGAATCTGAGTTTGCTAACCCTGAGATTGAATTGAATTAATCTCAGGGTTAGCAAACTCAAAATTTTCACTAAACCCGAATACTCCCCCGAATAGTCAGTTACATCAACTAACGTTACCCAAATCGGCTAGGCTACCAATAACACAGAGAAAGGGACCACTTCACGTGAACAGAAACATGTAGCGTAATACTACGATTTTCAGAAATAATATGGTTATTACCTTATATTTTCCAAGTACCTCGAATGTCGAACGTAGAGCTGTTCCTGTTGTATCCAGCAGACTAGATGTAGTTTTTCTGAGAGAGCAAACTATTTATGCTCCGGGGTTTTAAACTTACCACACGCCACGCGATTGGTCAGTTCAAGTAGCTACAGGCGGTAGGATATTTACCTTGGGCGTGGCTAGCCAGGTATGACGCGTTATGCGTTTCTTTTTTTATTATTGACGCACCAACCGCAAGGGAGCACCGTTGAGCACATCTAGCAAACTGCTGCGTGTGATGCCCATGAACCAGAGAACCGTGTAAACAACCTCAATCAAAGCTAAAAATGCCTATAATGTAAATAAGTTATTACCTAAGCCTTAACCATGTAGTCTATAGACAGCTAGTTCAGCTATTTCCAACCCCTGGATACCACCTGCTATTCCATAGCAACAAACAACGAACCTAGTTCAGCAAGTTGCTGGAAGGACAATGGGGACGATTATTTATAACATACATAGCTGATGTGTGTACACTGTGTTCTGTTTGGTCAAAAAAAATAAACTGACAAGGATATCTTTTATTTAAAAACAGCTTGCCAGTCAGGGGAGAAATAAAGGTACTGTAGGTTCATTACACCAGAACTGATTAAAACGTTGTCCCACATTACAATAGAACATCATCATCATATCAATGGAGATGCATGGAGTCCGCTAACAGTACTGTAGGCTACTAACTACTGTAAACATCTTGCCACAATCATCTAAGGGGGAAGGGTGGAGCAAGAAGAAAGGTGAGCTTGAATTACATTAGAACATTTGAATAGAACGTCATCATCATATCAATTCAGATGCATGCAGTCCGTTTAGAGTACTGTTGGCTACTGAGTACTGTATTTCCAAGTGAGTGACGCACCAACTGCCAGGGAACACCATCGAGCACATCTGGCAAACTGCTGCGTGTGATGCCAATGAGCCAGAGAAACGTGTGAATAGCCTCAATCAAAGCTAAAAATGCCTATAATGTAAATAAGTTATTACCTAAGCCTTAACCATGTAGTCTATAGACAGCTAGTTCAGCAAGTTTCCCACCCCTGGATACCACCTGCTATTCCATAGCAACAAACAACGAGCCTAGTTCAGCAAGTTGCTGGAAGGACGATGAAGACGATTTTTAAGGACATACATAGCTGATGTGTGTACACAGTGTTCTGTTTGGTCCAAAAAAATAAACTGACAAGGATATCTTTTATTTAAAAACAGCTTGCCAGTCAGGGGAGAAATAAAGGTACTGTAGGTTTATTACACCAGAACTGATTAAAACGCTGTCCCACATTACAATAGAACATCATCATCATATCAATGCAGATGCATCTAGTGGTCAAAATCACTAAACATGGCGGCGCCCCCATTGCAAAACATTGTAAACGCGTATATATTTATTTCGAAAACCACTGATCAAATCCGCTCCAAAATTTAATGGGTTCGTCCTTGGCCCATACTGCACATACATACTATACTACACACAAATTGGTCTGGTAGTTTTTACGTAATCCTGCCCACAAACAAACAAACAAACAAACAAACTCACCCACACCACCGAAAACATACCCTTCCGCCCCCAGCAGAAGGGAATGAACAATCACGTAATTTGTTCATTTAATTTTTAGTTTTCTCCTGGTTGAGGTACGAGGCCGGAAAAATGTACTGTGAACTGCAAACAATGTGGAGTGGAGATCACGGGTGAAACACTACGGTAAAGAAAGCTTGCAGTAATATATTCAGGTTTATGATTCAAATTCAGTAGATCATAACTTCTCTCCCCTCAAAACTAAACATTTGGAAAGTAATTGTGTTCTGCATGGTATTTTTATTCAGTTCCATTACACTTCAATTATAGTTATTTGCATTAATTTCCATAGCCTCATGATTTCAGAATTCAGCTACCAAGAGATTACAGAACGGTTCCACTTTGCTGAGTGCGATTGGTTAAATGTTTCATAACTTTTACTGTATTTCCCCCCATCACCCTTACATCAAATAATCAAATCATCGTCGAACAATACCAACAAAGGCCAGCGATTTTTCATTCACTATGCAACAACTCAAAAACAGGATGACAAAGGCGTCTGAACCCATTCACTTTTAAATTATTTTTCTAATACACAGTATATTCAATATTGGCCTGGAAGCCTACTTCTCATTAACCAAACTATATAATGACTTCAGTCCAAGTGTATCTGGAAGAGGATCCCATGTGCTAACTTTTGTAACTGTAATTTTCAACAAACGTACACTACTGTCCATCGTTCAATAAAAAATTGCTGGCGCTCCTTAGATTTTGGTGGGTGCGCCTAAATATTTGCTACTAAGTATAAAAAAGTACATTTGGAACACTGCACCCACTCCCAGATCTCAATTTTCTGGTCCTTCATCTCTCCAAAAGGATGAGGCTTAGCAGCTGAGTTCACCAATTACACCAGAGCAATTAGAAAAAGAGCAAACAGGACCCAAACGCACCATTCTCCGGCTTCAGTTGGTCTGGTTTCCTGATCCGCAGTCGGGGCAACAGGGGAACATCTATGCATCAGAAGAGACAAATCTGCAGAATTAGTTTTCGTCACTGAATCATTTTACATCAATTTATAAACTGTATATAAACTGTAATCCCATCATTACTAGAAATGATTATCAGTTAAAAAATGTGCATAAAAGCATAGTAATAATACAGGACGAAAAATGCATACGCTTAAAACATCAACTGAATTGGGAGGGCTACGTGCAGACACTAGGTGAAACTGCGGCCCTCTGGGTGCAGATGAACACATCAGGTGAATGACCACGCCTATATTTGCAGTGGGTTGGAGCAGTTGGGACAGGAAGAAAGGGCTGAAAGGAGAGTGAAATACCTGCCCACTGGATACCTACCCTTCACTGTGTCCTTTGGCTCCGCCTTTTTTATCACTTCAAAAACAGAGGAGGTTGATGATTACTGAAGGCCCGATGTGGGCGGAGCTTACAAACAAATTCAACTTCACTTCATGGGCATGATGAACAGGTGCTGTATTACCAAAGCACAGATAAAATTAAAACAGATGATAGGTGCAATAAGTGAGGGGATTCATTTAAAAGTAATAAAGCACAGCAATATTACTAAGCTAGTGTCAACACGTTGATTGTATGGTTTGAGGTCAGGATATTTACTATAACTAAATTAATATTTAGTTTTTTTTTTTATATCAATTTGGCATCACCAATCCCACCCAAATTTGAACTATGTACAAGGATGCTCATATACGACGAGCCCCTGCTGCCGGCTTGGGAAATTGAACTCACAACTTGAATTCACAACTGGCGGTTCTCCTCTGAAAAATGCTGTGCCAGCCAGCTGCTTCTTATCAGACCGTAGCCGCAAGCCGTGCACGCGCAGAGCGGGGATGGAGGAAACCCAATCATACGCATGCAGAGAGAGCAAGCCACGGGCACCTGGATGGCCAACAGGGGGTCGCTCGAATAATGAACACTGCTATCCCTGCCCACTGAATCCCTACCATAAATCCCGCCGCCTCTGCAGCCAAATTTGATCCGGGACCATGGTGCTCACTCGTGCCGCAAGCGGTGCTTTTACCGAGCGAGCTACCCAGCAGCCCTACTAAATTATTGTTTGAATGTGTATTTGCACCCATGCCACTGATGTACGCTTGGGGTTATTCTGGGGGGCTTTCAAATCTTTCTGATATTTGAAAGCCATAATGTAACCTTGGAGAAATGACCATTGTTACACTTTAGAGAGAAAAAAAAAAAAAAACACAAGCTATCATTAAGAAGCTTTGGGACTAAAGGCTCTATCTTGATGATCTTAGCACATGGTCTAAAACGCATGGTGTAAAGTGCATTTAGGGCGTGTCCAACTCCATGTTCGCTTGTTTGACAGTGGATAATTTGAGTGCAAAGTAAGGCGCAAGGTTCAAATGGGCTGAACGTAGTCTCTTCATTAATTATAGGTGTGTCTTGGGCGTAACATACAATAAACCAATTAGTGTCATTTCCCATTCCCATTAAAAGCACTTTGGTGGATTGCTAACTAGGGATGTTGATAACGGATAGTTTTGCAACCGGTTAGCCGACATCATTATTCGGTTAATTAACGGTTAGAAATGCTGAAACTTTCTACAGTTGTGACCCACCTCAGAATGGTATTTATTGCTTTCAAAATGTAACTTTCAACATAACAAATAATAAGTTGTAATTTTTAACAAATGTAACAAATAGCCTACATTGTAGACCTAATTATTTTTAAATGGACATTGGCACATGCTAGCCTATGCTATAGCCGGATCTCTTGAGGGGAGAAAAAATAATAATAATAAAGAAAAAATAAATTTGGCTATGACGTGAACTAGGCTAAACTAAATCAAATTTAGTCTACTTATTAGCTAGCCTACACATTTTTGTTCAGGAAGATTAACATGTTGACATGTTCTGGTGTTAATCTGTGCGTATGCTAGTCTGTTTACGGTAAGGTTCGCCGCCGAGAACACCCGCTCCTGGGGCACGGATGTCCCCGGCACACGCAGATAGCGTCTGGCTAAAGCTGGGGATACATGACTTTTCCAATCGTAAGCGACAATGACAATAATGAGTACCACACATTTAACAAATGTCATATGCAGATTTTCAGTCTCTTGTATCGCACACACATAACGACGGCTGTTTTCAGGAGCACAAATCTAAAAGACAGAGAATTTACGCAGACGGATGCAGTTCTCTCGCATGAACGTGATTTCTCTTGGTAGACCTGCACTCGCGGTTGCCTTTGTTTCCGATATTTTGAAACCAAAACAAACACGGAGCCCATACAGCTTGCAACTTTGTCAGTATTGTTGTGGTAACTTGCAGTCTTCACATTATAGACAGACACGCTCATGTGTCTGCCACAAATCGCTCCTAATTTGTAGTATTCCAAAAAACATATTTATTCGGCTCAGCCATCCGCACGTTGGATTTGATTGGTTGGCTTACTTCCGTATTTTTCCACCTCTGCCTTCCTCTGTCGCAAACGTACTTTTAATTGGCTATTGAAAATTCACGTAGTGATTTCAGTCTTTTGGCCAGCGCAAACCACAGGATTATGCAAAGACTAACCCCAATAAAATCAAACATGTTTGATAAAATCGTGGCGTTCCCGCCTGGGATCGTAGGAGACAAGACTACAGTATTTCACACCCACACACATAACGATTACAGTTCCGACTTTACAGCGCAACTACCCTGTATGAGCCTGGACTACCACAGACTCTGCCCGACCTCAAATCGTTGCCAAATCGGGCTAAAAATAATGTAATATGTCCCCAGCTTTAAGGTAGGCAGTCTGGGGAATCAGAATCTGTTAGCTTGTCTGTTTGGACGCCCGTGTGCCTGTATTTTAAATGATTCAACATGTTGCTTGTGCTGCTACTGTATTTGAACACCCTTTTGCACAATTTACACTGAACTTTGTCATCCCCCTTCTTTGTAAAATTATTCCAAATTGAGCTATGGGTTGTGCGTTTCATTTTGATGTGGATACGGGCTATAACGTTAGCAACAGTAGAGCAGCTCTCTCGCTCAATCACCCGCCACCCGTTCTGATCTGCTAGCAACCTACTGGGGAAATAAGACAACCCCCCAGTATGTTTAAAATAATGACATCTCCCCATTATTTAACCCAATAACATCAACGACAAAATGCTGATTTTTTTATTATTATTATGCAAATTAACCGATAAGCCGTTAAGCATATTCGGATATTTTTATTTTTACGGCTATCCGGCTAACCAGCTAACCGTTGACATCCCTATTGCTAACTTCATGGCGGATTTAGTAAGACTTTGACAAGAGAAATTTACAGCTGGTATATGGAATTACAATTCTCAGAACTGTGTAATGTATTGCAAATTTGTTTTTGTTTCTAATTGTTGAAAATATTTATTTTCCTTAATTAGACTTTTAGTTCTCCTTAACCCTATAAACTTCACCCCTAGTGGTTGAGACGCATGCGACTCAATTACAGTATTCATGTTCATCTGAAAATATAAACTACAGCTTTAAGAAAATTTTAAACGCAGTATTTTTTAAAAGGGTAGCCTCTTGCGAAAACCTCAGCTTCTCCAGTTACACTGCAGTGCAATAAATTAGGAGGGCGTTATTAATAGCCCAAAGCACTTACGACCCTCCTCTGGCTACAGCCACAGACTGTAAAATGCATAAAATGCACCGTTTATACACGCTAAGAAAATCATGTTCACGTATAGAAACAATAATATTTTTTTTAAACGTTGAGCAAATGAGCAAACGCCGTTTTCTCTTGCTTACTGTACTATATACAGTACCGATGCACTTTCGGTTTAGAAGACACCTAATTTTTTTCTCCAAAATCTCTCGTATAAATATGTTTAAGAAACCAAGTACTTACCAGTATATTCAGCTACAGCTGTTTTGTGATGAACCCTGAAGAGTTTATCTTGTTATATTTCGCCAAAGTCCCGTACAGTCGTCATTTCCGCAGCGACCACCCCTCTCACTGAGGGCTGAAATACGTTGCTGTACTTGTGTGAATACACACGCGCTTTCGTAAGTTCTTTTTAAAACGTATTTAAATACATTTGGCGGCGTATGTTATGATTATTATATATATACTGTATGTGACTATTCTGAAATAAATGTATTCTGTAGCAAATTTCTGAATGATACAGCTTCTTCTTCAGTTCGAACTTAAAACCATGGATGTGCAGGGAATATTTTTTTAGATATTGACATTTAAAGAAAACTAGTAGAAACCAGGAGGAAATTGCCTCAAAAGGGCCAAAGTAAATTTTTGTTCAGTTATCGAATAACAGGTGAAATCAGCGTGGTTTTAATTGCTCCAAGTATGAAAACTTGGTCACCGTAATTAAAAAAATATGAAGAATGAAGAATAGGGTTAAAAACTCTGTTAAACACTTTTTTGAACTGTATCAAGAAAAAAAGCCTTATGCACAGTGAATACCCGGGACCGTAGGCTATTTGAAAAACATTTGTTAAAAATGCATTAATGTGATTTAAAAATTCCGAATAAATGCAATATTTGCTGGACAGTTTCAAACTTTTTTTCAATCAAAATCATTCCATTTACTTACAGGCAAGAGGTGAAGAGGGCTGTATTGTAATGTTCCACCCGTCTTATCCAAACATCTGAAGTGCATTTTCAGCGCTCCAAATGTCCGTCTATTGCAGCGCGTGTTTTTGTGAGTTTTCGAATGAATGACAATTCACGAGTTGTTATAAGCATGATATAGGCGTTATCAGCAACGTTTTTACCCCTAACACAAGATTGTCCCCCCGGAAGATTGCAGGAACTATTGCATGTATGGCTGAATTTATGTCCAATTGGGATTTACGGCCCCACGGGGTCGAATAACCCGTGTTTCCCCTTTCACACCGAAGCGTCCGATCCGCAAAATCCCGGGTTGTGAGCAGGGTGGCGGACCCGGGTCGAATAATGCGGGTTGACCCTTTCACACCAACGGCAAACACGGGATTCACCCGGGTCGTTGCATCGGTGCGAGAGGGGTATGAGATACAGCCCAAAGTGTTCATTTACACAAGAGTCCATTTTTGGTCTACCCACCTCTACCTTTGAGACCTACAGTTAGACAACCGTAAATGGAAAAAACAATATGGCTTCATTGTAATCACAAAACACTTGCTCTACAAAATAATTCAAAGACATTGTTTTTACCATTTAAGGTTGTCAAAATGTACGTCTCGAAAGTAGAGGTGGGTAGACCAAAAATGGAGTGAACATTTGCGCCTAATTTTCTCATTGATTTGTATTTTTTTCTCAAAAGTATAACACTGGTCATTACTCCAAGGTTACATTATGGGTTTCAAATATCATGACCCCAAGAATAATCATAATTGTAACAACGTAGAAAATAAGATAGTGATAATCATTAGACATGACATGATGCTCAATAGTCTGGCTCTCCACATAAAACTAGAAACAAAACAGTATTGTTAGAGTGAAGGGGTCTGTGGGTCTGAAACAGTGTGTTATTAGTATATTAGTGTGGGGCAAATCTTCCTGGAATTATTATTGCATGCCTTCCTATGCAAGCTTTATGCCCCTTACTTACGCCCTTACTTACGCCTGAGACAGCGTTTCCCTTACTTACGCCTGAGACAGCGTTTCCCTTACTTACGCCTGAGACAGCGTTTCCCTTACTTACGCCTGAGACAGCGTTTCCGCTTCCGAAGACTGAGCGCGACTACATGGACTTTCATGCTTTCTTCCGGACGCCTACAAACTGTGCCATGGTGCTTTAAGGGCCGGTGCGTATGTGTGGTGCTTTAAGGGCCGGTGCGTATGTGTGGTGCTTTAAGGGCTGGTGTGTATGTGTGGTGCTTTAAGGGCCGGTGTGTATGTGTGGTGCTTTAAGGGCCGGTGTGTATGTGTGATGCTTTAAGGGCCGGTGCGTATGTGTGGTGCTTAAGGGCCGGTGCGTATGTGTGGTGCTTAAGGGCCGGTGCGTATGTGTGGTGCTTTAAGGGCCGGTGTGTATGTGTGGTGCTTTAAGGGCCGGTGTGTATGTGTGATGCTTTAAGGGCCGGTGCGTATGTGTGGTGCTTTAAGGGCCGGTGCGTATGTGTGGTGCTTTAAGGGCCGGTGCGTATGTGTGGTGCTTTAAGGGCCGGTGTGTATGTGTGGTGCTTTAAGGGCCGGTGTGTATGTGTGGTGCTTTAAGGGCCGGTGTGTATGTGTGGTGCTTTAAGGGCCGGTGTGTATGTGTGATGCTTTAAGGGCCGGTGTGTATGTGTGGTGCTTTAAGGGCCGGTGTGTATGTGTGGTGCTTTAAGGGCCGGTGTGTATGTGTGGTGCTTTAAGGGCCGGTGTGTATGTGTGGTGCTTTAAGGGCCGGTGCGTATGTGTGGTGCTTTAAGGGCCGGTGTGTATGTGTGGTGCTTAAGGGCCGGTGCGTATGTGTGGTGCTTAAGGGCCGGTGTGTATGTGTGGTGCTTAAGGGCCGGTGCGTATGTGTGGTGCTTAAGGGCTGGTGTGTATGTGTGGTGCTTTAAGGGCCGGTGCGTATGTGTGGTGCTTTAAGGGCTGGTGCGTATGTGTGGTGCTTTAAGGGCCGGTGCGTATGTGTGGTGCTTAAGGGCCGGTGCGTATGTGTGGCGCTTAAGGGCCAGTGTGTATGTGTGGTGCTTTAAGGGCTGGTGTGTATGTGTGGTGCTTTAAGGGCCGGTGCGTATGTGTGGTGCTTTAAGGGCCGGTGTGTATGTGTGGTGCTTTAAGGGCTGGTGTGTATGTGTGGTGCTTTAAGGGCCGGTGTGTATGTGTGGTGCTTTAAGGGCCGGTGTGTATGTGTGGCGCTTAAGGGCCGGTGCGTATGTGTGGTGCTTAAGGGCCGGTGCGTATGTGTGGTGCTTTAAGGGCTGGTGTGTATGTGTGGTGCTTTAAGGGCCGGTGCCTATGTGTGGTGCTTTAAGGGCCGGTGTGTATGTGTGATGCTTTAAGGGCCGGTGTGTATGTGTGATGCTTAAGGGCCGGTGCGTATGTGTGGTGCTTTAAGGGCCGGTGTGTATGTGTGGTGCTTTAAGGGCCGGTGTGTATGTGTGGTGCTTTAAGGGCCGGTGTGTATGTGTGGTGCTTTAAGGGCCGGTGCGTATGTGTGGTGCTTTAAGGGCCGGTGTGTATGTGTGGTGCTTTAAGGGCCGGTGTGTATGTGTGGTGCTTTAAGGGCCGGTGTGTATGTGTGGTGCTTTAAGGGCCGGTGCGTATGTGTGGTGCTTTAAGGGCCGGTGTGTATGTGTGGTGCTTTAAGGGCCGGTGCGTATGTGTGGTGCTTTAAGGGGCCGGTGCGTTTGTGTGGTGCTTCAAGGGCCGGTGCGTATGTGTGGTGCTTTAAGGGCCGGTGTGTATGTGTGGTGCTTAAGGGCCAGTGTGTATGTGTGGTGCTTTAAGGGCCGGTGTGTATGTGTGGTGCTTAAGGGCCGGTGTGTATGTGTGGTGCTTTAAGGGCCGGTGCGTATGTGTGGTGCTTTAAGGGGCCGGTGCGTTTGTGTGGTGCTTTAAGGGCCGGTGCGTATGTGTGGTGCTTTAAGGGGCCGGTGCGTTTGTGTGGTGCTTCAAGGGCCGGTGCGTATGTGTGGTGTCCCAAAACCCTGGTAAGCCACTTCACATTAGTGTGTGTTCCTTGTTAACGCCCTGGACATTGTGTGTGTTCCTAAGCAGGCTCAGGTGAACGCACTGATACAGACCTTTACACAGGTACTTCAGGTGCCTCTCGTAACAGGGCTTAAAGCTGTACTGCTTTCCACAGGAAGAACACCTGTACTTTCCTGCACAGGAAACAGGCAAAATTCAGCTCATCTGTGTAATATTCAGAACTTCCTCCTCTACATACAGTGCATCCGGAAAGTATTCACAGCGCTTCACTTTTTCCACATTTTGTTCTGTTACAGCCTTATTCCAAAATTGATTAAATTCATTTTTTCCCTCAAAATTCTACACACAACACCCCATAATGACAATGTGAAAAAAGTTTTTTTGAGATTTTTGCAAATTTATTAAAAATAAAAAAATAGAATTTCTCATTTACATAAGTATTCATACTCTTTGCTTTAACATATTTTTAAAGTATCATATTTCATATTTGGTCGCATATCCTTTACATGCTGTTACTTCCTGAAGTCTGTGACCATCACCATGAAAAAACTGTCGATATCTTATTTTCAGGTACTGTTACAAGCGATACTATAACCTCTCTGCATTTGAATGGATCTCTATGGAAATTGGGGGGTGAGACTAGATTCAGCTGTAAATTACACTGGTACAGTATGGAACACATGGCTGGCTAAATGGCTGTAAGTTATCAAGGGTCTGAGCTATCAAACGAACCCCAAACCATCACTCTGTTGCCAGATATGGAGTAGATGTGGATGGATCACTTTAAGGGTTGTTTCTCCTGACTTTTTTCCCCATAGTTCTATAGGAAAATGAGTCCGGAGAAATAACCCTTGCAGTGATCCATCCAAATCTACTCCATATCTGGCAACAGAGTGATGGTTTGGGGCTCGATTGATACCACAGACCCTTGATAACTTACAGCCATTTAGCCAGCCATGTGTTCCATACTGTACCAGTGTAATTTACAGCTGAATCTAGTCTCACCCCCCAATTTCCATAGAGATCCATTCAAATGCAGAGAGGTTATAGTATCGCTTGTAACAGTACCTGAAAATAAGATATCGACAGTTTTTTGATGTTGATGGTCACAGACTTCAGGAAGTAACAGCATGTAAAGGATATGCGACCAAATATGAAATATTATACTTTAAAAATACGTTAAAGCAAAGGGTATGAATACTTATGTAAATGAGAAATTTTATTTTTTTATTTTTAATAAATTTGAAAAAATCTCCAAAAAACTTTTTTCACATTGTCATTATGGGGTGTTGTGTGTAGAATTTTGAGGAAAAAAATGAATTTAATCAATTTTGGAATAAGGCTGTAACAGAACAAAATGTGGAAAAAGTGAAGCGCTGTGAATACTTTCCGGATGCACTGTATATTGTGTCAGTTTGAAAGAACACTAAATGGGCTCGTGCAAACACAAGGGTACAGACCTTCGCATGGGTACTTCACGTGGTGCTTGTAACGGGATTTATTCACAAAGTCTTTTCCACAGCCAGTACACTTGAATGGTCCTACAGAAGAAAGCCACAAAATCCAATGTTTAAAATTCAGTAATGAGTGAGGAAGTGTGGAGTTTGCATTCTGTTTAGATTTATTTAGAGGACAAAATATAAACAAAAAAAAACAAAAGCCAAAAGGTCACTTGTCTCTGTCAGGGTGTAACAACCAGGGCCCAGTTGTTCAGAAGTAATCTGGGCCCCGTTTCCCAGAAGCATCTTAGAGTTAAGATCATCTTAAGAGTGTTTTGTGTTTGTGCTTTATTCATTTTATGATTAAAATGATTACAGTTGACTGACATTACATAAAACAAATGATAAAAATAGAGGAAGACAGACAACAAACAAATGATAAAAAACAAACAAGCAATGAAAGTAATATAAAAACAAACTAGCCTGAGATGAATGATCTTTATCTAAGATCCTTTTGGGAAACGGGGCCCAGATCGGATTTCGGCTATCAGATTGAATCAAATCTTGAAAATGGGTTGTTCAAAAGAAAAAAAAGGGTTCTGAAATCGGATTCGATGACGTAATCCAGTCTTGGTTTTGATCTGGATCAAACCTTCAGTATGTGTTGGTCAAAATTTGTTAGTAGGATTGGGGTTCCTTTGATCCAAAAAAATCAGGATTATCCTGATCCCAGCAGAAGGGTGGATTTCAGGAACAAAATGTAATAAAACTTTAAAATTGGTCAAATGATACATTTGTATCATGTAGTATAAACATTTATTTATATTTTGCACTTGATTTGTTTAACTTACAGTGATGAAGTAGATAAAGTAGACATTAGGCTACCTATTAAGCCTTTCAGGACAGTAAAAAAAAAAGGATTTTGTTCCCATAAAATCATCCAAACAGCTGTTAATATCAAACAAAAATAATATATTGAATTTTAACTGTCATTTATCACTTAATATTAATTACAATGACACAATCATCAGAGATGAACCAGTCACAAGTAGTTTCTAACAATTGCATCAATTGCATCCATAAACGTTCTTTATTTTTTTAACTATTGGACATTTAGCCTTTTTATGATTTAAAACACGTGTTCAAAATATCCACAATGTATATTTGTTTGTTTTTATTTATTTGTTGTGGGTCAGATGAGGGGTCCGACTGTTTAAAATAAATTGAAAATGGAAGGGGATGTTTGTATTGTTTTATTGTGCTGTTTTCTGTCTCTTCAAATAAAAACACTTAGTGACCGCATGCTGGCTATTCTACATGTTGTTCTTTACATAGCTAGTAGCCTACATTGTGATATGTAGTCCCATTTAGAGCACTGGTAATCCGGATTTGGTAATCTTGAAAAGTTTGTATCTGGATCAGGGTGATCCAATCCAATGTTGCTTTGAAAAACCGGCACAAAAGTAAGATGGATTACCTGATCCTGGATAGCAAAACATGGGATTTCCAAATCCGGATCATTCTGATCCAGATTAAACTTTATTAACAACTGGGGCCAGGCTTCTTCAATACCAGACTGTAAACTGTTTGATCTCCAAAGAAATCCAGCATTGGATTGTATGGTGTCAGAACTTCCTCCTCGACATACACTACTCACAAAAAGTTAGGGATATTCGGCTTTCGGGTGAAATTTCAGGATGAACCTAAAATGCACTATAACCTTTACAGGTGAAATTAATTTGACCTTCTCTAAACTTTTGAATGCACATGTCCAACTATTCAATGTTTCAGTACTTTTTGCACAACTTGCTGTTCTCTAACAAGGAGCTGAACGGCAAAATTCACAACAGGTGTTTGATCCATGAATCGACCAATACATTTCCTGGTTCAATTAGAATTGGTATTTAAACAGTCCTCTTCATCATGCTGTTCACATTTTGACATCATGAGACCAAGACGACACCTAACAATTGATCAACAGTACCTCGCCATTGCGAGGCTTCAAACAGGATGTTCTCAGAGGGAAGTGGCCACTGAGCTTAGAGTGTCACAGAGTGTCATCAGCAGGTTGCAACAGAGATACAGAGAGACTGGAAGAGTCACAGAAAGGCATAGAAGTGGACGTCCTTTGGCCACATCCCACACTGATGACCGCTTCATTGTGAACAGTGCCCTGCGGAACCGGATGATGAATGCCAC
Organism: Synaphobranchus kaupii; assembly: GCA_029718625.1. NCBI lineage: Eukaryota > Metazoa > Chordata > Actinopteri > Anguilliformes > Synaphobranchidae > Synaphobranchus > Synaphobranchus kaupii. The sequence continues at coordinate 12,905,782 of CM056376.1, forward strand.
TCAACTCCAGGCACATTTAAGGGAGGTGAGAGGCACCCAAGTGTCACGTCAGACCATTCGAAACCGTTTACATCAGCGTGGTCTGCGTGCTAGACGACCTGCAAGGGTACCTGACCACACCACCAGGCACAGGCGTCATCGTCTTGCATGGGCCAGGGAGCATTTACGCTGGACGAGGGACCAGTGGGCCTCAGTGCTGTTCTCTGATGAAAGTCGATTCACGTTGAGCAGAAATGATGGCCGCCAACGATGTCGGAGACGTCAAGGAGAGCGCTATGCATCAGCCACTGTTGTCACCAGACGACCCTTTGGTGGTGGCGGTGTTACAGTGTGGGCAGGTGTGTCTAGTCAATACAGAACTGCCCTACACTTTGTGAATGGTACAGTGACAAGCCCATACTACCTGAATAACATCATTAATCCAGTCATTGTGCCCCTGCATGAACAACACAGGCCTAATTTCATCTTCATGGACGACAATGCTCCAGCTCATCGAGGTCGCATCATTAGGGAAAGGCTGCTGGAGACTGGGGTACCTCAAATGGAGTGGCCTGCACTTTCTCCAGACCTGAATCCCATAGAAAACCTATGGGATCAGCTGACTCACCGTGTAGAGGCTCGTAACTCTGTACCCCAGAACCTCAATGACCTGAGGGCCGCCCTTCAAGAAGAGTGGGATGCCATGCCTCAGCAGACAATAAGTCGACTTGTGAACAGCATGAGACATCGTTGTCAAGCTGTAATTGATGCTCAAGGGCACATGACAAGTTATTGAGACATTGACATTTTTGTTGTGGTATACCCACCACTGTTGTTGGCTTTTGTTTCAATAAATTGTTTGAGATGAGGAAATCACCATTGCATGCTTCTACTTAAATGCCCTACTTTCATGATACGTATAATATCACTGTAGCGTGAACTTACATTTTCCATAAATTTCACCCGAAAGCCAAATATCCCTAACTTTTTGTGAGTAGTGTATATTGTGTCAGTTTGAAAGAACACTAAATGGGCTCATGCAAACACAAGGGTACAGACCTTCGCATGGGTACTTCACGTGGTGCTTGTAACGGGATTTATTCACAAAGTCTTTTCCACAGCCAGTACACTTGAATGGTCCTACAGAAGAAAGCCACAAAATCCAATGTTTAAAATTCAGTAATGAGTGAGGAAGTGTGGAGTTTGCATTCTGTTTAGATTTATTTAGAGGACAAAATATAAACAAAGAAAACATGTGCAGTCGTGGGCACTTAAAGCGACACTAGTCTCTGTCAGGGTGTAAAAAGCAGGCTTGTTTAATACCAGACTGTAAACGGTTTGATCTTCAAAAAAATCCAGCATCCACAAACAAGTGGCTACTAAAAACAATGCACATTGTTTTACATTACCATTTATCCCTTATTCACTGTAAAATAAGCCAATTACACGCTGAGCTTTAACACCGAAAACATCAATTCTGCATGAAAATGGTAACACAGCAACAAAAGTTCTATCTTAACTCTTTCAGTGCCAGAGTGTTCCGGAACACCAAGCCTCAGCAGTGTAAGCCAATATGGCTGCCGACATTCAAACTTTTTTGATTGCTCCTGTCAATGTGCAAACTTCTAATAAAACACATTATTTTACCTATTACAACATAATTTTTTGTTAATGAAGATAGATGGCTCTAAATAACACACCTTCTGATTCAGTTCACTATTAGAACAATGTCAAACAATATTGATGGAAAATTATTTATTTGCTGTGCTTCTTAGTTTGGTTAACATGATTCTTACATTGGTGATGTGTAATAATAGTGAAAAGAGTTTTCCATAAAAATCAGCTCTTGCATAACTATAGATATGTAAAAATGAGCAATGAACATAATTGTTGGTCATTTGTATATATATACATATATATATGTGTGTGTGTGTGTGTGTGTGTGTGTGTGTGTGTGTGTGTGTGTGTGTGTGTGTGTGTGTGTGTGTGTGTGTGTGTGTGTGTACAAATGAGCTGTCCACGTGAGTTACTTTGTATCAACCGTTTCAAATAGAAAGTTATCCTGATGCAAAAATAACGTAGGCTAAAATCTGTGGTGTGAGGGACTAATTCAAAATGGAACCAACAAAACGATGGTCACTGGAGGAGATATGGGAAATAACTGGACAGAAGTGGAAATCAGAGAATTATTAAATATAAATCGGGAAAGGGATATTATAAAACTCATTGACGGTAGGCTACTGTCCATGATTCAAACGTTTACCAGACGATCGTGGAACGACAGAAAGCTAGGGGAGTCATTCTCTCCCGTTACTGAGAGAGTAGCATAGCAGTAGCCTAGTTTGTTATATTTCCCACTTGATTGTGTTCAGTTTCTTTATATTCTTGGTCACTGGCGCAGAAACGTGTTGGTACAAACTGACACGTTATTCCCACACCCCGATGTTGGTTTAGATGGTTAGACATGAGGGTATAATTTTTTTAAAAATATGGGATAAATAAAACGTATAATATTTCCATCTAGAACCATGTTTAAAAAATAAAAAATAAAAACATTTTAAAAGAGCAAATCCGGGTAAAAGAACGTAATTGTAAATTGGTCGTTTCATTTTCCCCCGACTCAGATACACAATTCTTTACCGTTGTAGCAGAGTAAAGATAAAAAATAAAAAACTGTGGGCGACTGCAGCACTTTAGACCGTTCGTATGTTCGTCGACTAAAGTCGCCAGCGGCACTGAATGAGTTAACACCCAGCTTCCTCGACAGCTCCTCTTCCTCGGGGTGGTCACAACTTAATCCCTAAGGAATGAAAGTAGCCAAGGATGGAAAGCGCGGGTATGTTGAGTCACGTTTTTCGCAACACTTGCCCAAATTAAACAAAAGGTGTGTGTGCGCATGTGATGTTGAGTGTTTGCGCGAGAGACGAGTTTAGAACCCCGAAACGTCACAGGCCGCAGAGGGGGATATCCATCCAAATCACTTTACCGTTTACGCTACTAGCATCGGTCTGACGGAGACGGTCGGATAGCTGGTTTTCCAGGTTGCCTTCTAAATTCTCTGGGTCTGTGTTATACGTGTGTCTCACCAAAACCGAAAGGACCTGCTGGGAGGGATCTGAAATAATGAAAACAAAAGGCACAAGTCCTCACACCAGCACTTGGATTCTGAAAATTCCTAACCAATGCTAAACAATGTTCTAAAGCCATTATATTAATAACAAAAAACTAGGTTTTAAGTGTTAAGTTTGGCTTGGTCAAAAGCCGTAAAAGACAGGAAATTCAAATGAGCACCACCAAGCCAAACTTCAGCTCTACACTATCAGGGATTTCCAGTAATCCATTTTTTTTTTTTAAATATCTGACTGCTATGCAGTTCTGTAGCTATGTTGGTCTACTGTATTTCAAACAACATGTACTCATCACTGGTTCAAACCTTCTCTCAAAGAGCCTAATTCATAGTCTTAGAGTATGTGCTGTGACCTATATTTCCCTACTGCAGTTTTGTGTAAGCTATTTCTCTATTCCTCTTATGCCTCATACCAATATTGAGTCTAAATCTTTGTCTGTTTACATCTCAAATCCTTTTTAGAAGTATTCTAAAGCTATATGAGTAGATGTATAATTGCATGCTGTGATTGCATTAGGCTATTAAATATATACTTTCACCTATTGTTTTTATTTCTACCCTTTGAACTCCACTATGTATGACATATCAGGCCAATTAGGCCTACATGTTATGCTATGACTGAAATCTTATTGACTACAACTCTGTATGTTTTCATATATTTCATAATTCTTAGGTGTACATAAGTGATTTCATGGGTGGTGGTGTAAGCCTAGGCCACATGTCCAGTATAGGCTACTCCTTGGATGGATGATTCCATTTCTAATCAACAAATTAAGAGTAGAATCTATGATGTTTTAAGTCAAAATTAAATACCACTGTATTTATGCACTCCAGCAGCAAGTGATAGCCTATTTAGTTTTCAAGTGTGTACACAGTTTTCTGTGTAAAATAATCAGCATCACGTACAGAAATATATATACTATTGTGCTGCACTTAATGTATTATAGATCTAGAGCCAATGTCTAAACCTACTCTATAGCCTAATGAAGCAGTCGTAGGCCGCTTACTATTTTGAAGAGTATGAATTAGGCTCTTTGAGATAAGGTTTGAACCAATCTGCCCAGTGATGAGTACATGTTGTTTGAAATACAGTAGACCAACATAACTATAGAACTGTATAGCAGTCAGATATTTAAAAAAACAGAGTACTGGAAATCCCTGATAGTGTAGAGAGCTGAAGTTTGGCTTGGTGGTGCTCATTTTGAATTTCCTGTCTTTTGCGGCTTCAAATAATTGTTTTAATGAAGCTAGGAATATAGCCAGCTCAGATATGGTTGTCCAGTGGGCTATACCAACAGAGCATGAATTTGGTTCTGGGTATTACGTTAGCTACCTTACTGTAGTCACACTCGCTATCTGAGCCACAAAACAATTCTGCTACCTTATACTAAATTTGGAGCCAAAGACGCTACAAACTTAGCAGCTATCTTTCATGATGGCCAGCTGTACACGCAATGGGAAAGGCATGGCAGCAAAGTTACTGTAGCTGCAGTGTAGCTACATATCTTGCAAATTCTTAAAGATATGCTTGTATGTAGTGTATGTTACATAAATAGGCCTAAATTCTTGTCCCCAGAATGAATCGTTTAAAACATTAATAAAAAAAACTTGTAGCATGTAGCATTGGTTTCATTTAGCACTGGGTGCCACTTCCAGATACTGGGACAGAAAACATTGAGCACAACGTTACAAACTCACAGGACCATAGAGGGATTCACAGATACAAGGGGCTGTAGAAGGCTACATACATACCATATTGCTCATTTGGGCTGACTTTTGGAATGGAGGCTGGGGCCTCAGAGGGCTCCGCCTCCTGCACCATGACGACCTTAGGGTTTCCTCCCGCTGAGGCGGAGATTAAGCCTGGGCGTGCTGAGGACTTCTGTGGCATCCCTGAACGTCCAGTCAGGTCACTGCGGGTAAAGGACGCCATCGACGCTCACAGTTTTTAAATAAACCAGAGAGGAACAGGACATCACAATTACCTGCACACTTTCTGTTCGAGGCTGTCAATGATCTTAAAAAGCTTACAGCATCCTGAAAAAAAATAAAAATCACACATCAATTTCCCCCAAAGGGCATTAAAGTTGAGATTCAGCTCTGCCCTGTTATTGAACACAGTAAAGTGATAATATTTCCCTGTGTGGTAAATCTTCTTGAGAGTAAATTGCAGGTGACATCAAAGTGTAACCAGACAGAATCCTACAATCTCCCTCTGAGCAGCCATACTGGCCAAGCCATGCCACGCAGAGCAACTAAAGCTAAACTTGGCTCGACTTGTTCAGGTTTAGCTGGGAACCCTCCTCTGAAACATCCCGGATGTAATCAAATTCTAAATATTTATAAAAATGAGCCAGTGGATAGGCTCCTTAAATATCGCTACGTGAAATACCCCCCAGTTGTTGGTCGACGAAAGATAAATGAATTTTAAAAACTATCAATTTATTTCGATAAACAAGCTAAAACTACAGGAAACCTACATAATTACCTTTATTATGTAAAAAAATAAATACATAAAGAATAGCATTGACGTGCAATTTATACAATCCATGTTCTTGCACAAAAATGACCATCATACAAAACTTTAAAAAATGAACTACGTTTCAAATGCAAACATCTAGGATTAACATTAGTCGGGCAAATAGCTCCCAAAACTCGTCTCCCCTAACTATGCATAATTCAGTGTCGGATTTGGTTGAACACTTATTTGGTTGAGATTGGCCTAATATGTGTTTGAGATCAATTATTAAAAAATCGGACCTTTTCGTTTCCATCAAGATAGCTCATTAGCAATCTTCACGAATCACCGTAGAATAAGGCTAAAACAGTGAATTAGCATTGATTCTAGCTGCGTCGAACTTACAATCATTCACTATTTTTGTATCATTATTTGCTTAAAGTAACGTTAAGATAGTTAGCTAGCTGGCTACCGTTAGCTAGTTATGTTAAAGAACGTCAAATAAATACTGGCAACCTTCCAAAATCCAGATATCGTCTGAAATTAAGTCTGCATGACGAATTTATGTTAGCGAACATGCAAATAAATCAGTATGCTAGCAATTCAACCATAGTAAGGTTAGACAGATTAGCAGCTTTAACATAACTTACTTGGTCAGTATGCAAATTGTCCTATATTTTGCTCGTTAAATAACAATATGAGATCCCAGTAACGCCGAGCAAGAAGAGAGTAAAGGTCTGGTTTAAAACGTTAAAGTGGCAGAAATATGATTTTAAAATTTGTGTTAAAAAAAGTAAATTAATACATTTCGTTTCTGCCTCACCACGACAGGATCTATGTGGAATGTCGCACAGTTATGACGTACGTACAGCCCTCACAGGTCGTTTGTGAAAAGGACAATGTAGCCTACTACACACTCCAAAGAATATTTATTTGTTTCAATTGCAGGACCAGAGAAACAAGAAAAAAAAACAGGGAGGTATTCCAGAAATCGGGACCCACAAGCTATGCGGTTCTATTAAGTAGAAATTATCAGTTCCAAATACGAGGATCAGACAACGTGTCAGTTCCTGTGGTAACCACACAGTTCATAGTGGTAACATCCCAGCAGGCATCGTTTGTGTTGTGCCAACATTGTGTCCAGATGTTGAATAACGGTTGTCACAAATTTGGTTTATTTGTTTATTTCGGCATGTGTATAGTCACATTGCATCACATTTCTGAAATATGCATTTAACAAATACATTTCCTGCCGAAAAGGGATACGGGAAAAAAGCAGCCTGCTTATCAAGTCCCGCCCCAATTCCCTCACGATTTTAAATGTTCATATTATACATTTGATTAAAACAGATATTTTTAGTATCACAACAGCATAGCTGAATTTTCTTTATAGCGAAACTGATCAAGAAAGAAAGAAAAAAAATAAAATAAAATACTCTAAAGTAAAACAAACCAGATTATTAAAGTCCAAATAAGTAGGTTTAAATGTACCTGTCATACATTGGTCAAAACAATTTGTTTAATTTCAACGTCAGACATTCCCAAATATTGTTCAGCTAATGTCCAAATTAAAAGTGTCCGTTTCTACGTTTTTATGATGTTCTGTTGTCCCCTGTAAATTCCGTGCATTATGCCTGAGTAGGTATGATTGCCAGATCTCGGAGTTCATTACCCCTCACTATTTTCTGCACTGTCCTCCGGAGGCTTGGTGGTTTCTGCCTGCATTATGGCTATTTTTCCCTTGATTTTGGTGATGTCCGATCTCAAATTTCTCAGTATGGTCAGTAATTCCCTGTTTCCAGAGACGTCAAACCCCTTTTTTCTCAGCTGTCGGTGCATCAAGTACTGGCCAAATCCTAGGCCGATTAGTCCCACCATCATGAATCCAAACAGGTACACATCTTCCACATCTTCTATATCTAGTACTGCCAGACACACTACACGCCATTTGTCCCACCCATCCATGGTGTACCCTGCCAGAAAGGTCCCATCTGGACATGACGGCTCGCCAGTGCCCTCACGCCTTGTTGAGAATATTTTGTCAATAGCGTTAAATGACCAGTTTAGAAGCTCCATCCTGAGAGTTTGTGCGACCAATGTCTGTTGTCTTTTGTTGCAAGGTCCAGGATCCTGTGTAAACCGCTTGCTATGGTTTTATTTTATTTTATTTTATTTTTTTTTTGTACATCATGACATTGTTTTCATTTCATGATAACCCCCTATTTTTAAACTTGATAATTTTCTACCATCTTGCATCTTATCTTACACTTGAAGGTCTTTAAATTTGTAGACATTTTAATCTCATCATGTAAACTGTTCCAAAGCTTAACCCCCACAATGGATAATGAATGACCTCTGAGTGTTGACTTTATAGATTTTTGTTTATAAATCATATTTCCTCTTAGGTTATGTATGTCATCTCTCTTTAGAAACAGTTTCTGTATATTTACGGGTAAGAGATTTTTGGAGGCTAAGAATAATATTTGTACAGTATTATATTTAATTATATCCTGCCACTTGAGAAACTTTGCCTTAATAAACAAATCATTTGTGTGGTCTCTATATGGGACACTATATACAACTCTCATTGCCCTTTTTTGGAGTTTGAACAGTGGCTCTATAGTGTCTTTATAAGTGTGTCCCCACACTTCAACACAGTAGTGTAGGTGAGGTGTTATGAGTGCCGAGTAAATTGTCTTAAGTGAATGTTGATTGAGTAGTTTCTGCATTTTCCACAAAATAGACACGCTTTTGGCCAATTTACATTGAACTAGCTTCACATGTGGTTTCCATGTCAGGAGGCTATCTACCGTAACCCCCAGAATCTTGTGTTCGTTCACTCGTTCAATGTTGATACCATTGACCTTTAAGTTTATGTTTTCCTTCAGGCCTCTTTTCCCAAATAATATGAATTTTGTCTTTGAAAGGTTTAATGATAGTTTATTAATATTAAACCACGTGTGAAGCTTTGACATTTCATTGTTAACTGATGTGACCATTTGATTAAGATCAATTCCAGAACATAGGATGTTTGTGTCGTCCGCGAATAAAATTAATTTTAAAACGTCAGATACTTTGACTATGTCATTAATATATAGTAAAAATAATTTTGGTCTTAAGACTGAACCCTGTGTGACCCCACAGGTGATATCCAGGCATGATGATATGTTGTCCCCTATCTGAACAAATTTAACTCTATTTGATAGGTAACTCTTTATCCATTGTAATGCGATTCCTCTAACTCCATATCTGTACAATTTTTCCATCAATATGTTGTGGTTTATCGTGTCAAAAGCTTTTTTCAAGTCAATGAAGATGCCTATGGTGAATAGTTTCCGGTCTAGCGCGTCTTTGATAAATTCTATGGATTCTGTTAGGGCCAGTGCTGTTGAATGTTTTTTTCCTGAACCCGTATTGGTTGTCACATAACAGTTTGTGTTTATCAATGAAATTATCTAATCTGACATTAAAGAGCTTTTCAATAATTTTTGAGCACTGTGGTAAAATTGAAACAGGACGATAATTTGAAAACTCCTGTTTGTCTCCACTTTTGTATAAAGGAAGAACTTTTGCTATCTTCATTTTATCTGGAAACACGCCATTACAGAACGATAAGTTACATATATGTGTTAGTGGAGGTATGATCGCCTTTGATATCCTTTTTAACAATGTCATGTCTATCTGATCTACGTCAGTGGATGTCTTAGCTGTGCAGTCTCTCAGTATTGCTTTAATTTCATTTTGTGTGACAGGATATAAAAATAATGACTCTTGTTTTGTCTCACTGCCCCTATCAAAGTGATCCCACTGCAGGAGTGAGGAAGGAATGGCCTTGGCTAGCTCCGGACCAACACTAACAAAGTATTTGTTGAAATTGTCTATTGTCGACTTTTTTTCTTCTTCCCTCTTGTTGTTTATATTGAAATGATCCGAGAATGTCCTCTTGGCCTTACGCCCAGAGACGGAATTAATTATTTTCCAGAGGTTTCTGGTGTAATTTCTATTTTCTGATAGTAACTTATCATAATAATCTTTTTTGTGTTTCCTCAACAGATCAGTCACTCTGTTTCTGCAACGTTTGTACTTTGCATATGATTGTTCACTCCTTTCCTTTAAAAACTGTTTATATAAGCTGTTTTTTTTTCTGCAGGCGTTTTCTATGTTCTTGGTAATCCATGGCCTTATTTCTTTGATTTTTTTGCCTTTTCTCGTATTTTTGACTACCGGGCAGTGCTTGTCATATATTGAATTTATTGTGTTTAAGAAGGCCTCATACGCTTTGTTTGTGTCTCTTTCATTCAATACATCATTCCACTTTTGCTTTATCATATCTTGTTCAAAATCTTTGAGTCTCTTTTCGTTTCTAATTCTTTTTAAGATTTTTGTCACTGGATTCTGATCCAAAGTGTGTTTCCAGTCACAGATAGCGAAGACTGGAAGGTGATCAGAGATATCATTTATCAAAATACCACTTGTTATTACTGTGTCCAGTATATTTGTATAGATGTTGTCAATTAGTGTGGCACTATGTTTAGTGATTCTGCTTGGCTGGGTGATTAGTGGTCGCATTCCCCACGCATACATTGTGTTAACGAAGTCCTCAATCAACTTGTTATCGTTGGGATTTAATATGTCTACGTTAAAGTCACCACATATAAAAACATTTGACTGATTCATTTTTGATAATATTTCTCCCATACAATTTTTGAATATGTCTATTTTTGAGCTGGGAGCTCTGTAAACATTGCATATAACAGTTTTTTTTACCTTTTGGCGCTGAGAATTCAATTGTTACACACTCCATTACATTTTCAACGACAATTGACAAGCTTTCCAGTATCTCAAAATTTATGCTCTCCTCAATAAACAGTGCAACCCCTCCACCAGATTTGTTGATTCTGTTCTTACACACAAAATTATACCCTTCCAGGTGGAAATCCATGCATTTCTCAACGTTAATTCCAAGTTTCCGACACTGCAATGATGTTAAATGGTTTGGCAAATGTACAAAGATACTCCTGTATCTGTTCAAAGTTTGCGTATAGACTCCTGCTGTTGAAGTGGATTATTGACAGCTTTCCACCCATACTAATGTTCTTATTGAATTGGTCTTCCAAGTAATATCCACATTTGTTTGTTTCATTATAATAAAAGTGTCTGTCTGGATCCACTTCTTCATTCGGGGCTTTTGATCTTGGGTTCTGGTTAGATATCATACTCCCTTTTTCATAGTCAGCAATTTTATCCATCAATTCATTCATTTTAATCCGTGAAGTTTTACTTTTTGTTTGTACTGAGTTCATGGCGTTTTCACATTGTTTTCAACGTACCTTACTATTCATATTTCTCCAGCTCCTCCAGCGCCCCTGATCAGCACCGGTCTGGTGTTTTCTGAAGACCCATTTGGTTTGATAAAAACTTTACAGTTTGCCGTCCAGGTGTTCTGTAGTTTTTCCCCTTTCTTCAATTGACGCGCTTTCCAAGCGATGGTGGCGTTTACTTTGGTGAGATTTTCATTGATGAACACGTTGGATCCTTTCAGATTTTTACCCTGTTTCAGTAGAGCAACTTTGTATTTCCTACTTATGAATCTCAGCACCACGGCGCGGGTTTCGTTTTCCCTGCCTTCGTTAGTTTTTCTCTTGGGCAGCAGATAACAAGAATCCACGTTTGTGAGATCCATGTCGATGTTTTTGGAGTCTAGAAAATTCCACACCTGTATTTCCACAGATTGAATGTCTGCCTCGTCTGTCTCCTCGTGGGACCTCGTCGCCCTGGCATAGTTCCTTGGTTTGATTCTGAGCCCTGTGATGATCACATCATTAAGCTTCCCTTGCTGTTCAAGCTCCTCCACTCTGTATGTTAGAGCCTTTATTCGTTGGTCTTTCTTGATATTTTCCTCTTTAAGATCTTGTAACTCCTTCATTATGTCTTTCAGTTGGATCTTGATACCTTCCAGGCTTTCCATAATTATTGACAAGTCCGATGGATTTGAGTGACTAGTTTTAGCTGTCTTTTCTGGCTTAACCATTTTCTTGATTTCAGTGATTTTTAAGCATTTGCTATATTGTTTTATTGTTTCGTTGAGCTTATCATTCCATTCTTTCTCCCCCCCAGTTCCCGATGCAGCTGTAGCCTTGAGCTGTTGCTCCTTCAGCAACCATGTGAGACATGAAAAATTATCCATACAACATTTTAAAAAACTGTCAATCAATTCAATATCAAATCATTTCAGGTAGCTGACAACGCATGTCCTTGAATTCAGTGTTCACTGACGTCTTGGTTGCCGCCCACTCCCCTGCTCTACTCACGATATCCAGATGCGATATCTAGGACAAATTTAAAGCTGAAATACAGCGATAAAGCCAAATAATAATTTCACATTCAACCAAAGATTCAACCCATATCCCCATTTCTGGCTGCATGATTGTGCTTGATATTAATTTAATAATAAACCTCACCAGGTGTCCCTTCCTCCTGCACCCCCGGCAGCAGAAGTCACGCTGTGTAGCCGTTGCCACCCAAGGCTGGAGTAGACATTGCTTCCTGTTCGCCCCAGTCTTCTGTCCTGATCGCCCCCTGGACTTCATGGCGTGTGCAGTCCAAGCATTCGATGAGGATTGCTTCCACGTGCTCAGCATGGGCCATTGCTTAACTGAGGCTGATTGGGTCAGTCATGTGGACCTGCTACCAGAGGTCCATTAGCCGGAGCCCTCGCAGGAACTTGTCGAGGCCTAGACTATCCCGGAGCAGGCCTGTGAGCTGTGGGTAGGCCCACTGAGTCAGCCGCTGTACATCTGCCACGTAGAGGCCAGTTTCTCCCTGGGCCACCTTGGTGTTAGCATTTTTTCCTCAACCCAAAGTGACCTATATAAACAGCCCAGAGCAAACCTCTCCCACAGACTCACAGGTGGGGGTGAGGGAATAATTAATGTCAGTTTAAAAAAAATAAAAAAAAAATCTAGAATAGGCCTGGGCACACATCCTGTGCTGATCAGGAGCTTAGTAAACAGATATCCCACTAGCCTGACACAGAATGTAGGCTTTGTTATCATGAGTGGTAAAATGTTGAAAATGGCTAGTAATCATTAGAATCCACAAGCCACTCTGGCCAGGAAGTGAAAAAAAAAAGTATGTCAATCCCTGGCCTCAACTGATGTTGATTCAATGCTGATTCAACCTTTTAGTTGCTATCTTGGATCTGGCTCACTTAAGTCAGACTTTAGGTTTAAGATTTCTTGAGCCTGCTTTCTGGAATGGACCCCAGCTCTAAATAGTACCCCCCTCCACAAAGGGGATGGCAGAGACAAAAAAAGTTACAATAAATTAAATGAATTACAGACGAGTTGGATATGTAGCTACTGACCGTTTTGGAGTCCATGGACATGTAAAGTTCTTAACTATTGTTAGAAACGAGTCTCAAATACACTCAATAAGGTTTGGGTTGTTACAGGCAATTTCTTTGCAAGTGCTGTGACAAAGCAATGTTTTGTAAGTAGCCTATCACTTCTGGAACTAGCTTACGACTGGACTCAGCTATGGATAATAAAATAGGCCTATGGCGCTAGACCATCTCATATCCAAGAATTGTTGCCAAACAGGCTTATTAGAAGGGGTGAATATAGTTTTAAATATACTTTACAACAATTAATTGAAATATGTCAGAAAGCGCTATTAAGCCGCCGCGGTGGTGCAGCGGACAAAGGCGCAGGCTTTCTGTCTTCGCGGTTGTGCCCAGAGGATCGGGGGTTCGATCCCCGGTCCTGCCAGATCCGAGTATGGCCGGTGCCTTGAGGGAGCGGCAATTGGCGGCTGCTCCCGGGGTGGGGGGGGAGAGAATCGTCGCACATAAGACAGCCCTGGGGGAGCTGAACTCACGGCTAGGAGCTTGAGGAGTCGCGTCCTGAAGAGGATGTGGCGCCCTCTTTCCTGCTACCGGACGAAGGGGTTGTAGCTGATTTCCCCTTTCTGAAGTAGTGGCGATTCTCTAGTGGTTGCTACACGAGGGGAATTGAACTGTATAGGGTCCAATTGGCTACCAAATTGGGAGAAAAAGGGGCAAAAAATGAAAAAAAAATAAAAAAAGTGCTATTGGGCAACTAAAAATATTGAATACTATTTTTGAGTAATTGGAAATATTTGAATATCCGAGAAAGTAACTATTTAAAAAGTGCAAATGTATACATCAGCATTTTCAGCATGGGTCTGAAAATGGACTTTTGAACTTTGGTGCATTGGATTAATATTTGATTAAGGAACTTCTGATTTCCCCGTTCTGCAGTTAAAAAATGAAACCATAACTTCTTATTCCTGAAAGAACGTACTTGTGTTTGTGAGACCCCCCCCTCCCCCTCCCTCCATCTGTTTCCTGTCATTATTGGTAAAGTAACAACAAAAATACAATGTGAATTCTTTATAAAAAAATAATTGACCACGTTTACACATTTAACATCTCAACATGTCACATCTTCACATAAATCATTGCAACTTTCATAAAACAAAACAATTTTAGAATATACTGCAAACATAAACTGGAATATTATACATATAATATATGTACATTTCTGTATTTAAACCAATTGGGCGTGTTATAGAAACATGTGAGCTATGTGATTTTGAATGTTTATTGTTCACTTTAATTCTGTTTTCATGTTACTTATGTCCTGTGGCATTGTAAAACACATGTATTAAACATAATTTATAATGCCTCCTAGCTTTTAGCTAGCAACGGTTACATCTCTCCGCAGACATGCAGCCAGAGACCACCCTTTTCAAGTGGACCACGGTGTGATTGCTTGGTGTGTGCACAAGTGTGAACAGAGTGTTTTCACCACACTAAACAAACTTGGCCGAAAGAGGCGTTAGTGTGTCAGTAGGGGGCACTCTTCCCTCTGGAACAATGCCACAGCACAGCAACCCTAACAAAGGCACTCAAGACAATTAAACAGAACAATCAAATACATTTTCATAAAAATAAAACATTTGCATTACTGAACTTCTCCCTGCGAGTGGTTTTATATGGCATTTTTATATCATTTGCAGCAGACACCACTGTAAATTCAGCTACTGAATCATTTGGTCATTAGTCTTCTCTTCCTATAAGAGACGCCTCTGTTTCGAACAAAGTCTCTAATATTCCATGTTGTGCGGGTGTTCAGAATTGGTGCCTCTGCCTTCAGACATGACTCACACTCCTTTACTCTGGCCAGGTGCCCCTTGATGATATGACCCTTGAAGTGTCTCATCACTGCACTTAGTTCTGCCTTTGACCAGGGCCTCCTCACAGGTCTTCTCCTCATAGGTGTCGTTACACTCTCTGTAACAATAACAAACAAAAAAAATTTTCTTTAGAGAAAGAGAATTAACATTATTCAGGTGCTGTGTTAGCTGTAGATAAAACAACAGTTACCAATATTATAATTTGAGCACTGGTTGAAATTATGAAACTTATGATGAAGTTAAATTAGAACGTACAAGTTAAGGCTGTTGTTCTGCCTCGGTACTAGTCTGACTCCTGTGATTTTATGTGACAGCTTGTTGGCATACACTCTGACCTGGAACATCATCAGTGAAATCCTTGCTGGCTCTGATGAAGCCCTGAAGTCTTAATGTACTGCTGAGATGAATACACCGAGACCACAACTCCGAGGAGGATAAACAAGACCCTTTTAACTATCTAAACGTTGAATTAATATGCAAAAAAAGGAGCAATCGGGTACTAAGTTATTCCACTAGTGTTTACTCAACAACAATAACCGAACGAAAAATAAACCCTTGTACTAGGTAATACTTTATATCTCAGACAAAAAATACAACCAAACTTAATCAGATTTTACTAAACTACAGTTAGCTAAGCTAGTTAATAATGGAGGCGAACAATCTAACGACAGTTATGTTTGCTCCTGAAAGGGCGATAAACCCACAAAAAATATTTGCTAACCGGCCAGCTGAGTGCTTAACGAAGGAAAAACTCTTGTAGATTTATGAAAGCATAGCAAGATGCCTTCTCCAGTAACCATTCGAAGGTAGCATATTATTGTCCGTTTTGTCATTTCAACTGGCTCCTATAAAAATAGCACATGGGATAGTTTTATTATATCCTGCATGCTGGTAAATCCAGTCAGCACAGTCTGTTTCAGTGACAAGTTATTTATCAGTAGAACATACCATTCTCAAGGTCAGGCCCATGGTCTTCTGAGCTATTCGGCAGATCAGGGGAATGGCTCACTCGTTTAATATCGTCATCTTCCGACTCGCTGTGCCAGTCACTGTCTTGAAAATCTAGGGGAAAAAACAAGCTCAAATAGTTTCAAAACGGAAACCAAATGTCTGTTAGAGACTGTTCAAAAAATTTACTAAAATTATCAGCAAATACCAAATGACTATGTTGAAAACCAGCCAGAATCACATTGAGAACGACTTTGCCTCTAAACAAAATGGCATGATTTGGACAAATAAAATTTATGCAAAAACCTAATCACAATACTTTCATTTGAAAAGAGTGACCTTGATGAAAAGTATAATATTAATGTACTAGAGAGTAGAGACGGTACCTTCAATATCCCGTAGTGACTTCCCTCGCAACTCTATAATCCTTCCTGTCTGCATGGCTACAAGCAATTTCGAGATCTGTTTCTTCTGGACTTTTGACTCAAAAGTCCACACATCATGCCCCAGAAAATCCGCTAACATATCCAACTCATTATCTTTGAGGTTCAGAATTTGCAGACTTGTAGCCATGTGCTTTCTCAGTAATGCTGACCTCAGAGCTTTAGGGAACTGTGCTCCACAGTGGTTAGCAAAGTTTCGGAGACAGCCGGCTCCGCTATAGAAGGTGAGACCATGTGGAATGGCAAACAGGTATACATTGTCTTCTGGGACTCCACAATCCTTCCTTTTCTGAATTAGGAGCACCAGGGCTTTCATCGTAGTTGGTGTGAGGAGAATTGACACTTCCCTTCCCCTTTTTCCTGGGAGTTCAATCCTTGAGAAACACCTAGCCAGTTTCTGCTCCTGCGGAGACACACTTTCCTCTGGAAGGGCCAGTGACTGATCCCCGTTGTGAAAATGTTGCAGCTTAAGACACGAGACCTCTCCAGCCCTTCTTCGATTAAACAGGATGACCTGTGAGAGTGTTGCTTTGCAGAGATCACTGTAGCCTTTTACTGCATTCGAGGTTTCTAAAGTTTTAAATGCAGCATCTGCAGTTTTTTCAAGAAGTTTAGCTAGCTTCTTTACATCATCAGACAGTGGCAATAACGTAGGTTTATTGTACTTCAGCTCACTGGCGCCAGAACGTGCTAAGTGGGCCATTATTACAGGCCACTGCTTGCTGTGGAGATCAAGAAAACACTGTACAGACTTCATTTGGGAGTCATCACCACCAATAATGCTCTGGTACAGCATATTATTTGCAACTTTCTTCAATGCAAAACCAATTCTTAGTGCAAGGTTTGGGTTTTCAAATCGATTTAGTGATGCATTAAACCTTGCCGCCTCCTTGACAACGTCAAGAAGATCAGGGAAATTTGCCGGTTTAACTGCATCTTCTATCGAGTGGATTGATTTACCAATCTTGCGTGAAGCCAGCAACAACCTTCCAAGGTCCCGGAGCCTCCGTATAATGAAGCTGTGCTTCGTCTTGTCATGCCCGACCTTGTGAAACATGGTCTGAGCTAACTGTATAATGCAAGGTTCGTCTTTGACAACAGCTGTAATTTCATTGCTAATCATTTCGGACAACATTTCCATCACTCCCTCATCAATATATTTAACTTGAGAAAACTGAGCGAAATCTGCCAGGCCCAACACCTGTTTTCGCCCGTGTTCTTTGTGATTCCCCTTTCTTGAGGGACATCTCTTCATGTGTCGCCACAATTCGCTGCGTTTATACTGCCCTTTGCAGTATAAACAACACTGATAGGTCAGGCTTTTGCCTTCTTTTGGCCTCCGTTTAACTTTCAGGGACCCTGTTCCCGCAGCCAGAACTTTATTGTTATGGATAAAATTCCCTCTATTTCTTAATTGTTCCAGCAACTGTTTTCGTTTATTTGATGCAGGTTTAAGACTGAGTACCTGGGCAATTTCTGCATTCATTTTTTCATGAACTTTAAAGTGTCTTGCGAGTTTCAGCTGTGGTTTCCCGCAAACAAAGCAGAAGTTCTTCTTCTCGTGGGTCACTTGTGAGAGAATTTTGGAAGATGGCTTTGAAGGTGATTTATGTGCACCGTGAGCAATCTCGGTTTGATCCTTAATTTGTAGTAAATTCTCTGAGGTTTTGCCCAAGGAGGCATCCTGTTTACAAGTCAAATGTGACTGTTCCATTTCTGCTGTTTTAGGAAGCTGTACAGTTGGGCATTTCTGGCTCAAAGATAAGACAAAATTTTCTTCCATCTCCAAATTGCAAAATGCATCCGAATCTTGACTGCACTCATCAGCAGATGAAACATGGGTCACTGGTGAGAGACTTTGGGAAGATCGATTTGAAGGTGATTCATCAACATCATGAACAATCACAGTTTCATCCTTAATTTGTAGTAAATTCTCTGAGGTTTTGCCCAAGGAGGCATCCTGTTTACAAGTCAAATGTGACTGTTCTATTTCTGCTGTTTTATGAAGCTGGACAGTTGGGCATTTCTGACCCACAGACAAGACGGGAATGTTGTTTTCTCTCTCCAAATTGCAAAATTGACTGTACTCATGACTAGTAGAAACTTGGGTCACTTGTGAGAGACTTTTGGAAGATTTCTTTGAAGGTGATTCATCAACATCATGAACAATCACAGTTTCATCCTTAATTTGTAATAAATTCTCTGAGGTTTTGCCCAAGGAGGCATCCTGCTTACAAGTCAAATTTGACTGTTCAATTTCTGCTGTTTTAGGAAGCTGGACAGTTGGGCATGTCTGGCCCAAAGACAAGACAGAAATTTCTTCATCTTTCTCCAAATTGTGAAATACATCAAAACCTCGACTGCATTCTTCACCAGATGAAGCCCTTTCATCAGGAGAGGTTTGGCCCGCATCCTGTTGGTTGAAAAATATAGATTGGCATCTCAATCGCTTGTGATGAAGTGTGAAATCATAACTTAATCTACGGTGCAATAAGAAATTACGTAAAAATCTAGAATGTTTCCAAATTTAGTTGTTACAGCCTGAATTTTCAATGCAACAATTTTTGTCCCTATTCTACAACCTATCTATGTTTTAAATTATTTTTTACAAATGCATGGGGAAATTACATACAGAAATCTCTATTCAGATAAAATACCACACTTATCTTGTTTTATAACAATATTTTATCATTTTCTTGATTAAACCCTACAATGATGCTATAGCCTACAGCACATGACATTTGTTGTTTAATTTGTGCACGTGTGATCACTTTCCCACTGCTTGATAAATCTAGGCCAAACTCCAGTGCCCCTGTTTTTTCCCTGATTACCCCCACAAAATCAAGTTTGAGAGAAGGTTATCTACTCGGATCTCGGTTAGCATTTCTGTGTAGTATTTGTTTTACTTGTGCATGATGATACCATGAACATCAAGTTTGCACAGACTGCAAAAATCCCAACAGTAACAGCCCGGATGATTTTTAAAAAAAAAAAAAGGGGGGGGGGGGGGGGGGGTGAATGCAAAAATCTATACAAAATAATGAACACTCCAGGGTTGTCAAAACTGACAGTTTCACTTTATGGTAACACAAAAATGCAACATTCTTAAAAGTACTTATATCGGTACTCTGTATCGACAAGTACCCAAAGCTGAGTACTCGGTACTCGTACACGGTCTGAAGAAAATGGGATTGGTGCATCCAAAATGTCAAGAGATGCTTTATCTGCTAAAAAATAAATGAGGACTCTTACCTCATTCTTTATTGTTTCTAGACCATCTCGCACAGTATATGTCCTCTTACTCTATGATAAAACAGGAGATAGGATAGAATAGGTCTTTAAACATTGAAATTGTTCTAGTTTTAAATGTATTCCACAAAGTATTCCTCCCTAAGTCTTTGTAGGCAGGAAATAACAAAACAGTTGTAATCCATATCCATTACAACAGACGCCACCCTTGTGAATGGAGTCCTGGTAAACCATGACTTTAACAAGTTTACAAACCAGGTGCAGAATACATAGTAGTAGTGTCTGGGATTTCTATAGTCCAAAACAACACCAAATGTCCCAGTAAACAATAAATAATATGCTTTATTACAAACAAATCAATTACAAACATATCCCCTCCCATGTCCTTTGAGACAGGGAATTAGATTATTTATTTTATTAATCCTGTAGGGGGAAGTGGGTCTTTGCAACAGCAGAAAGTCAGCAGGCATAAAACAGAGGATAAGTTAGATAACAATAGATAATACAAAGGCTAACACAGCTAACCAACTAGGAATAAATAGTGCGAAATATGATAAGGTAAAACATTAAATATATTTTCTTTGTACTGTTTTCAATTAAATATATGTAAAAGAGAATTTACAAATCACTGCTTTCTGCTTTTATGTGCATTTTACATACTGTCCCAAGTTTTTTGGAATTGGGGTTGTATATAATGTACAGATAATTAATAATGTTTAACATAATAATGTTTATAGTGTAATATTAAATATACTAAATACTAAAATACACAATACATACACATATATGGTATGATTTGCAAGTATATTATTTATATATATATATATATATCCTATAGATAATATTAATACTAATATAGTTCGTAATCCATATCCATTACCTCATTATTTGCTACTTCTAGGCCATGTTGTAGAATATGCGTCTTCTCAGTCTATGAGGAAAACATTGAAGTATTTCTAGTTTAACATTTATTCCAAAAACAAATTCTTCCCATGTCATTGTAGACAGGAAATAATACAGTTGATAATCTGTATCCATTACAACAGAAGCTACCCTTGTCAATGGAGTGCTGATAAACCGTGAACACTTGACCCATTAACTACTTCAAAAGATGCTTTATCTGTTAAAAAATTAATAACGACTCTTACCTCATTCAGTGTTTCCCCTAGATTTTTTTTCAGGCCGGGCGGTGAAAGTGCGCCATTTTGCGTAGAGGCGGAAACTATAATTACACCCTCATAATATCAGCGCTGCCATTGAAAATTTGAATTAGGCCTAACGGAAACCGAAGCTGTTTTGGCAAGGGTTTTTCCAGATGCTATTTTTATCATTCCCGCATTCTGCGGTAAGGGAAATATTGCAGCTACATAAAAATAAAAGATTATATAAAAAAAAAAAAAAAAGAATATTATTAAAAAAAAATTTCATTTTTTTTTTTTCATTAAAATTATGTATTTTCCCTCTTGTCCAAGCCAGGCGGCACGTGAGTTTGGCCGGGCGGATAATGGTAGGGGAAACACTGTCATTATTTGTTGTTTCTGGACAGTCTTGCAGAGTATGTGTCTTCTTGCTCTATGATAAAACAGTAAATGAATCTCCAGCTTCATCTTGACACAGACTGGGAGCCAGCAGAGGCAAGCGTGGGTGCGAATCACAACGAAACTAATGAGACGCAACTAAAAACACCTTTAAATTGAAATGGCTAAGTCTAGATACGTGGCTAGTTTTCAGTGGCGAATAAATTAATTGTTTCATATGCCATGTAGCTACATGCCACTGCGAAGTTTGTGAGTCACTTCAAAATGTCTACTCTAATCTGACACTGAAATGCTGCTAGTCATACTTTAAAACAAAAGCATGAAGCAGAGAGCTTGTGCGCTTCCATGTCAAAAACGTTATCGCCTGCACAATCCCACAAAAACTAACAGTTGATAGGTCTCCTAGAAACAGCCTTTCGGTGCAAAGAACAAGTTAGCAAATATACCCTCAAGAACTGGACTGAGAAAAGTGGAAAATATTTTTACAAAATGTAGTCAAATTTATCCTGGACAGTTTTCAGGAACAGTTTTAAGTTATCATAGTTTAAGTTGTCATAGTTTTAAAGTCATGAAGAAAGGGACTATGTTAGGCTCTATTTTTCAGACTTCTACATAAATTATAATGGCAATAAGAGAAAAGAAAATAAAGTTAATAAAAGAATATTGCATAATGTTGTCTGTCATGTCTTTTACATCTCCTCTTCCCCCACCACCCATCCCTGGCTCACCCCCCCCCCCCCCCCCAGCCCTTGAAATCCCCCAAAAACGTTGTCCCCCTCAAACCAAAAATGAATGTTCAGCCCTGCAATAATAGTTGCACTTGCTGAATAGCTTCAAAAAGCCCACTGCTTAGCTTCACAAATAATTATTTACCTGTGTAGAGGTGCGCCACGGATGATCAACCCCACCGTGGTCGAAAACAATCTTCTCACCCTTTTGTATGTCCTTTACAGCAAATAAACACAGGTGGAGCAATCCGCCCATTAGAATGTTTTTCATTTTTGAATTTGCTCTTTGGTCATCATTTATGAGTCGTCCTTGGGATCCATTATCAATGGAGGCATCTATGTTGTGGAATAAGTACAAAATACATTATCATTAGGCGTGCTTGCCACAGCAATGCATGGCCTGTTTTCTCTCTGGCTGTGGAAGGAAGCAATCAACAACTACAAAGATAAGACAAGAATGATCATGAGGAGATATTTGAGATTTTAGACACTGGACCCATTTGTTTCGCAGCTTACCTATCCACGGAGGCCAAGATCATGCATATAAACTTCATAGTTGTGTTGCTATTTTCAATTTTGGTTCTGTCATTTTAGGCACTTTCCTCGTTTTGTGCCTAGGGTTTAAGTGTTAAACTTTCAAATCTAATTTCAGGGCTTCCCACAACACTTAATAGATCCTCCAGCTAGCACTGTCACTGTATGGACAACATTCCTGATGAGACCTCATGCTGCCTTTTGGTGGATTACTGTGGTAACAAATATTTTAAAGGACACAAAAACTATTAAAAAGGTCACAATGAAGAAAACTAAAATAAAATAAATTCACCTTTCTCATTGCTGATGAACTTTGCTTCTGCAATGTCCTTATTCTTGGCTTTGAGAATACATTTCTTGGCCTCTGCGATTGGACTTGTCCTTGAGTTTCTTTGAATTTTCACTGCAAATACACATGTTAATGAACAATATCTGACTAAGAGTTACACTTGAAAATATAACCGTGCCTCTAAACCAGGCCTGGACTGGCCATAATTACATATCACTCAATTTGCCAGGCTGCAGAGGATACATATGGCATCACACACAGAAACTGGTCTGGCACAGTGACTGTGGTAACTCAGCAAACTGTTGTTGAATAGAGATAATCATCCCCTTCAAAACCTGAAACATTTTTCCATATATTTCAAATTTTGCGCCGCACAAATCTTAAATGCGCATCTGTATCCCACTCAAGTCAAGCTGGGCTGGGCCTACTGCACCCTCTGCTCCCCACCAGAAAATGCAAACCGAACAGCTTAAACCTTGCTGCTCTCATAATAATAATCAATGGTTCTTTTTTTTTTAAAAACGAGGAGGGGTGGTAATCAGTCTTAATAACACATGTTGCTCTGAAATATCTAATATCTTATAGGGGCACTGTAAATGTCCTAATAAACCCAAATGTCCCATAATGCTGGTGGGAGTAGCAATATTTTGTCCTCATAATCCAGACAAACACACACACACCAAGGTTTTTCCTGGCTGAGTATCTGGCTCTGGTGGTACCTGTGCAAGCAGCAATATTCTAGCATTAATTTTACCGTAAATACAGTTTTTGGAGTACAAAGAGCCCATGTAGGCTTTGGCTGTAAATTACTAGTAGGGTTGTGTTTAGGGGTTAGGGTTTAGAAATCAAAGGTCCTTGAAGCTTTTTGGGGTAGGCTACTGTATATAGTACAGTAAACAAGGGAAAATGCAGAATGCTTATTTGTGCAACGTTTTAAAAAGATATTGTGTCTATATCTGAACATGATTTTCTTAGCATGTATAAATGGTGCATTTTACAGTCTGTGGCCGTGGCAAGACAAGGGTCGTAAGCGTTTTGGGCTATTAATAGCACCCTCCTATTTTATTGCCCTGCAGTGGCGACCCTTTTAAACAATCCTGCGTCAAAATGTACAGGGTTTTCTTAAAGCTGTAGCCTAGTTTATAATTTCAGACAAACATGAATACTGTAATTGGGACCGACACGTCTATAACCAGGGCGCCAACGTGGATCGGATCGGGTTAAAGCATTTACCTTTTCAGAAGTTCAGAAGATCTTAAAGGCGACTTGTACAACATATCACCATCCGCTGGCCGAAAGACCATATTACACCCAAAAATCCAAACAAACTGAAATTCATTCTGATATTATTTTATTGCCGTTTTCTCAATTATTGTCATTTTGGCAGTCGTGATTTCCCCTTTGGCGGTCCGTGAAATCATTTTGGCGGCCACTAAATAATTTACTATGTCGGAAAACCACTGCACACACACACACAAGCACCACAAACGCACACTCAGCTTGGCTAACGCACAATGTGTTAATGCCACACTACTGCAGGTTAAAGCAGCATTAGACTGGTCCAGTGAATATAAGGTGCGCATGCACTGCCACTCACCACTGTGCGCTTGGAGCACGTGTCTGCAGAGGCAGGTCCAGGCCCGGAAGCTCACGCTACAGCTGCCACACCTGTACTGCATCCTCTCACAGTGAGCCGACACCGCGTGATGATCCAGCGCCGCGTTCCCACGGAAACGCCTCCCACACAACAGACAAACTGCCCGCCTTCCCCCTGAGAGACAAAGCAAACGTGCTCCATCACTTTAACAAAGAGCACGCCACGCTACCATCCCAGAACAGACCACCTCACTTCTGACTGAGAGAAACAAAAACAACAGGTTTTTATGAAAAAGGGTTAAAAGGATTGAAATCATCTGGGTAATTACTACTAGAAGCTAGGATGTTTGCCGCACGTCCTACGTCTCATGTCATGATGACTGTGCAACATTCTAGCACGTGCCTCGCTTAGTCAGTTAGTGTGTCTGTTCCCACCTGTGTAGCATTACATTACATTCGTTTGGCAGATGCTTTTATCTGAAGCGACGTACAAAAAGTGAATATCGAAGGTCATTGAAACAACTACAAAACAGATCAGATAAAGCGCATTTCTATCATAACGTAGCAGTTATCCGTAACAGGGTAAAGCATCAGTCTGTGGTGAAGCATCCATTGGAAACATTTAACCCTTCCAACTTTGAATAGTTGCTTGCTTTTTAAAACTTTTATACCAGTTTTAGTTTTGTTTTGTGTAAAATTAGCCTATTAAAAAACAGTCACGAGTATATTCAACCTCAGAATGAAGAATAGCCGCATATGCAACCTATAATTATACTGTGCGACCTGGAATTTAAATTTGGAGCACTGAACACAACTGTCCTGGTGTGACTGCCAGTTTTTTTTAGTTTTTTTTAGTAATGTGAGCAATCCATCGCAATCAGACAAACTACCAAGTTTATTTTCCCTGTAACCATTCTCAGAAACCAAACGTCAACGTTACCTCTATGCTGGTTTTAGATTTTCTAAAAATCGATCAGTGACAGCTGCCAAGCAAGCTAGCATTTCCTAAACCTAACTAACATTAGTTAACTGAACCAGTTTTTTTCCCCTCAAGGATAATAAAATTAAACAATCACATGATTTTTTCCCAAAAAATTTAAATAAAAAATTAAGTGAACATCGATAGGCAATTAGTGATTTGGAAAACGCAACCCCCTTGACCAGTAAAGTTGATCAAGATGCCCAACCACCAGCAATGAAAGGGAAGCTGTACACCTTCCGCAAGAGTGGCTAAAATAATTATCCTGGTTAAAGTATGAGACAGGCAAAATGTAGGCTACTGTGAACTGCAAGCAATATGGAGTTTGCAACACCGCTGTAAAGATGGCTTGCAATTCAATATTCAAAAGTTTTCCATTCAAATTCAGTTGTTTATAACCCCCGCCCCCCCCCCCCCAAGGCAAAATATTTTGAAATTAATTGTGATCTGCATAGAATGATTTGTGAATTTATCACAGGTGATATTTTTATTCAGTTCCAATACACTTCAATTACAGTTGGGCTATGTGCATTCAATTTCATAATTCAACTTCCAAGATTTCAGACCGGTTGCATTTTGCTGAGGGTGATTTGTGACTTTTTATTTTCGAACTTTTACTGTATCTCTCAATCATCGTTACATCAACAAATAATACCAATGCCCAACGATGTTTCATTCACTGCGCAAAAACTCAAAAACTGGATGACAAAGGCGTCTGAAACGACTTGTCCTGGAATGCCAAGGATATGAGCACACGAGCACAGACTTCAAGAATGAAAGCAGGATTTTCTGATGCTTTCCTGGAGGGATACAGGTGACAAGCGCCACCTGTAAACGGCCACACAAGGCCTACCTGAGTTCAGCCATTTCTGTCTCGCGCGCGTGCGGTTATGAAGGCATTTCTGGGCCCAAGACTGCCAGCCTGGTTTGTCTGTGGGGAAAAAAACAAGAGGAAAACTAAATTGTAAATTCAGCCGTTGGTCAGTCCACCAGCAGAGGGCGCTGTGTGTGCCATGCTGTTCCGTTCCAATCTTCAGTGTTACATTTACCAGCATGGGGAGCCACATCCTTGCCTCTCGATCCTGAAGAGGGGTTCCCTTCCTCTGGTTCCCTCTCCTTCCCTGTGGATGTAGCCAGCTCCTCTGAGGAGGAAAAAGACCAGTGCAGTGTTTATGCTGCTCAAAACTCCTTAACACATTAGACTGGTTACAAACTAGACTGGTATATTATTTTGTTACAGTACAACCTATTGCTAACATTACACTTATTGGTTATAAATGGGCCTCTGTGTCTTCGTGGTGATACAGAGTTTCTGTATTCCTGAGAATAACACTGCTGTTCTCAACTACTGTACATCGCTCTGGATAAGAGCTTCAGCCAAGTGATTGTAATGGAATGGAATGTAACTATTAATCACAAAGTCATACATTCCACATTCCGCCCGTTTTCCAGTCACCAACGTCAATGTGACAAAGAGTATCCCCCTCTTATTCAGGGTGACCTGACACAACTGGGAGATTAACACCCTATAGATTCCATGGTCATTCTTTCCCAGGTGAGGTGCGCTTGATTGTCCAAAGGACACCAACCCATAGATCCCAAAGCGGGTTGAGAATCTGTTGGTTTTACCCACCTGGCACACCTGGCTGTCAGTTCCACAGCCACGCCCCCTCCCCCTTTACCTGTCACGCGCAGGAACTGATCTTGAGCCGAGCCCAGGGACATCACATTGCTTATCTGGAGCACTGACAAATAATCTACGAGAGAGGGATAATAAAAAATAAAAATGGTAACAGTGCCACAGCGCCACTACGTATGGAGTTCATTTCATTTTCACATATGCAAGCTTGAGACAAACCTGATCGGAAGCACAGGACATAAAACCAGAAAATATGGAAGGCGCGCCTCCCGCTCACCGGTGTGGGCCTCACGACTCTCGGAGGAAGTATCGCCGCCTAAAGTTCCACATACGGCTCGGTCTCCGAGCACCCTCTTCCTCTTCCTGCTTCCTCCGTACTCGGGTCCTATAAGGGTCGAGAGGCTGCATTTCTGACAAAGGCCTCATGCTACATTGGACTGCTCACTGCTCGCCAGTTTCTGCAGTGCCCTTATCCTGCAGGTCCTACACATCGAGTGTACTCAGAGGTGCGCATACCGGTGCCGTGGCACATGATGCTCTACATCACAGAGGGTTGCATTTATAGCAGGCCGCTAGAAGAGACTGCTCCCTCTGGGTTATAATGCAATTCATTTGTAATATCTATAATATCTAAATATCTAAAACTTTATACATTGTGTGTGTGCAGGTAACACTGAATTAATGTAGGGCTTCAGCATAGGTGTGGCTTTCATACAAGGACAGTTTTGAAAACAGTTGACCCCCTTGCCCCCTTACCAGAACGCAAGTGCTCCCCCTGGTGGTGCAAAAGTGACCCCTGATCCACAAAGCTCTGACCGCAGTAGGGGACACTACAGCAGTACACCAGCTGATCTGTAACCAAAACCAAAAGGAGAACGGAGTCAGTCAGTTAAGTGACGATGCAGTGAAAGGCTTTGTAATAAAAAGTAAAGAGCTCTGACACGGCCCCTCCCTCGAGGTTCTGCCGAAAGCCCAGAGAGCCGGTGTCGTGCACGGACCTGTCGGAATGCTGTCGACCGCACACTCCTGGACCTGCGGGGCAGGATCCGGACCTCCCGTACAGGGACCTACGAAAGATAGAGGGGGGGGAGTGAATGAACCGGAGAAATAACCAGAGGCCCTAAAAACCCCGTCTCCTTATGCATCTGAGGGACATCTTTTTTTTGGTCTCACCGACACCGAGTTCAAGGCGTGTGTCCAAATGGCGACTGAGGCTGGAGGGAAGATGGCCGCTGTTCAGAGAGAGCTCCCTCGCCGCCTCGCCGCTCCTCGTTTCCTCGGTTCGATGAAAAGATGTGGGGACTGTGCCGCTCCCCGAGACTCCGCCCACAACATCTCCGCACCCTTTCCTCAGGTGTCTGTACCTGTAAAGCTTTCCGCAGGTAGAGCATGTGAACGGACCTACGAGGGAAAAGGTCAAAATCCACTGAAGCGCAGCATTCGTAAATCACCAGGTAATCGTTATAAAGAACACGCCACACAATGATATATGAAATCAAGATCACTACATCGTATAGCCTATACCAAAGGTCTAGCATTTTTATCACTTCAGCCTTACAGAAATCCGCTAGAGAAGGGAACATGAGTGCATTCAAAAGGTCACCTTGACGACCGTCTATTCTCGGTCATCTCTGAACCAAAATGACAATTTGCAGGATAAGCTGGAAACGGCGTCTCCCCTTCCGACGACTAAGTGCCACTTGATGGGCTTTTTGCTGGAAGTAGCAGTGTATTTCCTTCCAGACGCCTACAAACTGTGCCATGGTGCTTAAGGGCCGGGGCGTATGTGTGGTGCTTAAGGGCCGGGGCGTATGTGTGGTGCTTAAGGGCCGGTGCGTATGTGTGGCGCTTAAGGGCCGGTGCGTATGTGTGGCGCTTAAGGGCCGGTGCGTATGTGTGGCGCTTAAGGGCCGGTGCGTGTGTGTGGCGCTTAAGGGCCGGTGCGTATGTGTGGTGCTTAAGGGCCGGTGCGTATGTGTGGCGCTTAAGGGCCGGTGCGTATGTGTGGTGCGTAAGGGCCGGTGCGTATGTGTGGCGCTTAAGGGCCGGTGCGTATGTGTGGTGCGTAAGGGCCGGTGCGTATGTGTGGTGCGTAAGGGCCGGTGTGTATGTGTGGCGCTTAAGGGCCGGTGCATATGTGTGGCGCTTAAGGGCCGGTGCGTATGTGTGGCGCTTAAGGGCCGGTGCATATGTGTGGTGCTTAAGGGCCGGTGCATATGTGTGGCGCTTAAGGGCCAGTGCATATGTGTGGTGCGTAAGGGCCGGTGCGTATGTGTGGTGCTTAAGGGCCGGTGCGTATGTGTGGTGCTTAAGGGCCGGTGCATATGTGTGGTGCTTAAGGGCCGGTGCGTATGTGTGGTGCTTAAGGGCCGGTGCGTATGTGTGGCGCTTAAGGGCCGGTGCGTATGTGTGGTGCTTAAGGGCCGGTGCATATGTGTGGCGCTTAAGGGCCGGTGCATATGTGTGGTGCGTAAGGGCCGGTGCGTATGTGTGGCGCTTAAGGGCCGGTGCATATGTGTGGTGCGTAAGGGCCGGTGCGTATGTGTGGCGCTTAAGGGCCGGTGTGTATGTGTGGCGCTTAAGGGCCGGTGCGTATGTGTGGTGCTTTAAGGGCCGGTGTGTATGTGTGGTGCTTAAGGGCCGGTGTGTATGTGTGGCGCTTAAGGGCCGGTGCGTATGTGTGGTGCTTTAAGGGCCGGTGTGTATGTGTGGTGCTTAAGGGCCGGTGTGTATGTGTGGCGCTTAAGGGCCGGTGTGTATGTGTGGTGCTTTAAGGGCCGGTGTGTATGTGTGGTGCTTTAAGGGCCGGTGTGTATGTGTGGTGCTTTAAGGGCCGGTGTGTATGTGTGGTGCTTTAAGGGCTGGTGTGTATGTGTGGTGCTTAAGGGCCGGTGTGTATGTGTGGTGCTTTAAGGGCCGGTGCGTATGTGTGGTGCTTTAAGGGCCGGTGTGTATGTGTGGTGCTTTAAGGGCCGGTGTGTATGTGTGGTGCTTAAGGGCCGGTGCGTATGTGTGGCACTTAAGGGCCTAAGCAGGCTCAGGTGAACGCACTGATACAGACCTTTACACAGGTACTTCAGGTGCCTCTCGTAACAGGGCTTAAAGCTGTACTGCTTTCCACAGGAAGAACACCTGTACTTTCCTGCAGAGGAAACAGGCAAAATCCAGCTCATCTGTGTAATATTCATAAATTATATCATAATGATGAGTAAAAAAAAATTGTATATAAATATTTCAATAGTAATACTTATTCAAATATTGGAGACAAATATTAATGAATTCAATCATTTTTTTAACTGCGTACTGTAGCATCCCCCTCTACATACATTCTGTCTGTTTCTAAGCACACTAAACGTGCAAACACACGGATACAGACCTTCACATGGGTTCTTCACATGCTTCTTATAATGGGCTTTACTCACAAACTGCCTTCCACAGGAAGGACACTTGTACTGCCCTACAGAAGAGAGACAAAATCCAGCGTGTAAAATTCATAAATGTGTGAGGATGGTCATAAAAATGTAATATTCTGTTGCTGGGCAGGGGAGACATGCTTGAAAGATGAGGAAATTAGTATAGAAAATAGTCCAAATCAACCACGAGTTTATCAGGATTCCTAGGGAAAGAAAATGATCTGGAAGGTCCCATTGGGTCTAGATCTCTGTGTCTAAGTACGGTGGGGGATCCAATATGGGTCCACTTTGATGGCCCCTGTCTCCTGAATGCAAATCACATACATAAACACTCTCTCGTATAGGTTAACATGCATACAAAAAATTTGTTCAAATCCAAAAGGGTGAGGTCAGGAAGTGAGTGATTTCTGACGGAAAGCCTCAGGTATGCCTATGGGCAAGCAAAGTACAGTATCATCCAGCTTTTTTAATGAAGCTAGGGATTTAGCCAGCTCAGACATGGTTGTCCAGTGGGCTACACAATATCGTTTTGGTTCCAGAGCACAAATTTGGTTCCTTTTGCTGCCTTACTATAGGGTGAGGTCCATTTCAGGATTTTGTGCCAAATCTGCTCTTAATTATTTAATTAGCTCAATATCTTGAGCTGGCATTTGTATAAGCACCAGCTACAGCAGCAGACTGAAAGTGTATCCTAATTTTATTTTTATTTTTATAGTGTTCAACTACAGAAGTGAACCAGCATAGTTTATAGAGCTGCCAGAAAAACTAAAACTATGGTAATTAGCTCAAACAAAAAACCATGACTGGAGCTATGCACCCCCGCTTTAACTGGTCATGTCAACCACCCCTTGTAATAGTACTGTAAAACAAAAAGATCCCACTATTAATTGGCATGTGTATACATTGGACTGTATAGAACAACATATGAAACATTTAGCAAAATTTTAAGTAAATTAATTTTAAATTTAGAATGTTAACTTTAATTCTTAATTCTCCCAAAGAATTAAGTCAAAGTATTCAAACATGACCCATGTTGTAGCGCAAGTCTTTGCAATTACAATGAGACCAAGACAATGTTTTTACAATTTACGGTTGTCAGACTGTAGGTCTAGAAAGTAGAAACTTGTCCCCAATTGCCTTGATAATGGTGTGTTTTTCCCCCCAAAAGTACAGCAATGGTCATTACTCCAAGGTTACATTATAAGTGGAAAATATCTGATAGGTCAAGAGTTAAAAAAAAGGTCCACTTTCCCCCGGAATGACCCTATAGTCATGCTCCCTAACTGAGCCACGAAACAATTCTGCTACTTTATGCTATATCTGGCGCCAAAGACGCTACAAACTCAGCAGCTAGCTTTAATGATGGCCAGCGGTACATGCAATGGGAGAGATGTGGTAGCTAAGTTACTATAGCTGCAATGTAGCCATTTATCTTGCATATCCATAAAGATAGGTTTGTATGTAGTGTAGGATAATTCATTATAATTTTACATTAATAAATTGTTGAAAAATACATTTCCTAGAATTAATTACTTAAAATAATAATAATAATTTACATTTTTTTTTTCAGTGCTTTAGCAGCGGTTACATTCAGCATTGGGTGCCACCACCAGATACTGGGACAGCAAACATTGAGCACAACGTTACAAGCTCACAGGACCATAGAGGGATTCACAGATACAAGGGGCTGTAGAAGGCTACATACATACCATATTGCTCATTTGGGCTGACTTTTGGAATGGAGGCTGGGGCCTCAGAGGGCTCCGCCTCCTGCACCATGACGACCTTTGGGTTTCCTCCCGCTGAGGCGGAGATTAAGCCTGGGCGTGCTGAGGACTTCTGTGGCATCCCTGAACGTCCAGTCAGGTCACTGCGGGGAAAGGACGCCATCAACACTCACAGTTTTTAAATAAACTGGAGAGGAACAGGACATCACAATTACCTGCACAGACTTTATGTTAGAGGTCAGCATATTGCAAAAGACACTGCGTTGACAAATTGACAAAACAGTATTTTTTTTCCCCCACAGGGCTTTAAAGTTGAGGATAAGCTCTGGTCTGCTATTGAACACAATAAAGTGATAGCATTTCCCTGCGTGGTAATTCTTCTTGAGAGTTCATGTAAATTGCAGGTGACATCAGAGTGTAACCAGTCAGAATCCTACAATCTCCCTCTGAGCAGCTAAACAGGGCTAGGACTTGTTGGTTTAGCTGGGAAATCTGGGAAAAAACAGTTGATGCTGTTACTTGTGCTCGTCTAACAGAGATAAGCAAAGTACATTTTAAAAACTCAATCAATGTATTTAGACGAAAAAGCTAAAACTACAGGAAAACTAAAAGAACAGTAATATACAATTGCATCATGCAGAACCTTTTGACAAGCTAGCCTAACGTTACATTTCAGCTGTATCCAAGATTCGTCGGGTAACGAGCTCTTAACTTAAGACTCGTCTCCCCTTAACTGCGCATATATCAGTGTCGGGCTTGGCTGAAAACACTTATTTGGCTGAGATTGGCCTAATGTGTGTTGAGATCAATGATGAAAAAAATCTTACCTTTTCCTTAAGTAGCCATCTCAACGGATCATCATAGGATATGGCTAAAAAAAGTGTTGAAACAACAGGGCTACGTCTGACTTACATTTGTTCACTATTTTTGTTTCCTTATCGTTTGTTTAATGTAAGCTAGCTCTAACGTTAGCTAGTTCTGTTAAACCTTCCAAAATCCACAGATCGTTTGAAATGAAGTCCACCGCCGTTCGGAACTTATGTTAACGTTAAGTTCACGTTAATAAACAAACAAATCGGTACACAACTAATGTTAGTAATTTATCATCCATAGCGTGAGTAAACAGATTACCAGCTGCAATTTACTTGGTCAGTATGCAGATTGTCAATTTTGCTCACTAAAGAGCAAGATCAGATCCCAACAAGAGAGAAAAGATTTGGCTCAAGATGTTTTTTTTTGTTTGTTTTGTTTTTTTAAAGTGTCACCCATAGACTGGCTTCACCACGGCGGCACTTATGAGAACTGTCGCACCGTTATGACGTAAGTAGCAGCCCTCAAAGATCGTATGTGGAAAAAGACAATGGACTCCCATATAACGAAATTAGACTTGTCTATTTGTAATACAGTGCCGAAGTAGACTAGACTAGACTAGGTAAGGGGTGCGTCCCAATATTCTTCACTCCCCACCTCCTTTCCTCCACTCCCGCACAACTACTCCTCTGCTACCCGGAAGTATGCAAAACTGCCTGAACATTTTGAGTACAAGTATTTGCATGTACAGTATACATGTGCCTGACATTGCGGTTTTCATCGAGACATGAATTAATATGTACTTAAGATGTAATCAGCAACATTAGATTAAAACACAAAGATCCATTTCCGCGGCATGGAGGAGTGGAGGTGGTAGCGGAGGAAAGCAGGGTGCATTTTTCGAGTATTGGGATGCACCCAAGGAGTTAACATGACGTCCTCTCTCTTGCTCTTTGTAGGTAACGCTTGCTAACGTTATCATAAGTTGTTTATTTGGCTTACAACAGCTGTTTATGTTAGCCAACTAAGCAGGCAATTGAAGACCAACCATGACCCAGTTTTAGTTTTCTGGCAAAGGTAGACAGATTTTGGTCTAAAATGTCCTGGTATTTGATGGTGATGCCATGTATCCTAACAAGGTTCCCAGTGCCTTTGGAGGAAAAGAGCCCCACAACATCGCAGAGCCACCACCTACTTCACAGTAGGGATGATGCTATTTTCTGCATAACTATCTATGCCTCTTATTACGCCAAACCCACCTTTGGCAGGCCTACTTATTGCCAAAATGCAAAAATTTTGTCTCGTCTGACCATAGCACCCAGTTCCAGTCTAAATTCTGGTAACATTTAGAAACATCAGGTGCTTACGTTTGTGGAATGATGACGACATAGGCTTTCTTCTGACAAGCTTTCTAAATAGCCTGTTGGCATAGAGATGCATTTTCTTTTATCTAACAGGTTCCTTCCCCAGCTCTTTTATTCAAGACAGAATTGAGTTCACAGTTGATGTACCTGGTGTACCTGGTTGATGTACCTGGTCACTAAAGGTTAAATAGATTTTTTTTTAATTAAAAGGGATACACTTGGCTGTTGTTCACTCGACTCATACCTTCACTTTAATTCACTTAATTAGTTTGATTAATTCAATTATTCTATTGAATGTCTTTATTTAATATGTTTGTTTGTGTGTTGTGACACTGTCAATGTCTCTTGTTGTTGCTGGTGGCTACAACTGAAGTTCCCTCACAGGAAAATAAAAGTTATTCTATTCTATGCTATACAGGACCATGTGGCTCTAGGACATGTGACATCACCATGGTCTGAATTCCAGCCTATGGGGAGACAGGATGGACAACTGTCACCCCCCCAGACCAGGCACATACTCACTGGCCACATTATTAGGTACACCAGCTTGTTACCACAAATAGCCTACTCCTCCAAACAGTGAAACATGTGGCTACAACTGAATATATAAAGCATGCAATCATGGTGACAAGACCCAACATTACAATGGGCAGCATGCGTGATCTAAACGACTTTGACCATGGTATAGACTAGAGCAGGGGTGTCTAAGTCCAGAGGGAAGCAATGTCTGCGGGTATTTGTGGTTTCCTTTCGATCAGCATTGAGAACAAGGTGAGCCGATCAATGACTTAAATGAATGACTCGTGCTGGAAAGCCAGCAGACACTGCGGTCCTCCAGAACTGGAGTTTGACGCCCCTGCAGAGTTTACAGAGAATGGTGCGATAAACAAAAAACATTCAGTGAGCAGGAATGTGTTCACCAAAACTGAACGATTGAAGATGTCGCCTGGTCTGACGAATCTCAATTTATGCTGTGACATATGGTAGAGTCAGTCAAAATTTGGCGTAAACAGCATTAATCCAAGGATCCATCCTGCCTAGTGTCAAAGGTGCAGGCTGCTGCTGGTGGTGTGATGATGTGGGGAATGTTTTCTTGGCAAACATTAGGCCCCTTAACACCAATTGAGCATCATTTGAATGGCACAGCGTACTTAAGCATTGTTGCTGACTATGTGCATCCCTTTATGGCCACAGTCTACCCTTTCTCAAATTGATACTTCCAGCAGGATAATGTGCCATGTCACAAAGCACATATCATCTCAAGATGGTCCCACGAACATAACAGTGAATTAACTTTACTCCCATGGCCTGCACAGTCCCCAGATCTCAAGCCAATGGAGCACCTTTGGGATGAGGTGGAATGAGAGGTTTGCAGCAATGTGTGGCTGAAAAAAATGCATGCTATCGAGTCAGCATGGCCCAAAGGATTGTTTACAGTACCCTGTTGAAGCCATTCCACAAAGAATTCAGGCTGTTCTGGAGGCAAAAGTGAGTCCTACTAGATAGGTGTGCCTAATAAAGTGGCCGGTGTGTGTACACTCTCAGAAAATTAGGTACAAACCCTTGGCACTGGAGTGGTACCCTATTGGTAGCCTATGAAAAATTGCACCCCTAGCCAGCGATAGGCTAATTAATTTGTACCTTTTTTGCTTGAAAGGCTACTTCTTACTACCCGAATAGAATATTATTGTACTTCCAGGGTGCATTTGGGGAATTTGTTAATTGAAGAATAAAAATGTACTTCCACTGTAGGCTACCTTTATTTCTGAGAGTGTACCCTATGTGAGGGCGGGGTCACCAAACGCTACTTCTGCACAGTGCAGAATTGTGTGTAGCAGAAGTCACGATCAATGCAACACAATCTAGTTCTAAATCAGCATCCATAACTACGGTTAGGCTATGCATATAAACGGTAGGCTATTTGGCGGTTCTGACAGCGGGAATTCGCACTGTAGGCTACCTGCTGGGCTCAGGCGGAATAGACGCAGTTAAACTGCTACCTGCGCAGCTATTCAGTCACAACACTTCGACGGAGAGAAAAGTTGATGAAGAAAGCAATTTATACTGAAATAACAACAATAATTAAGGAAAGATAAGGTATAATGTCCCATTGACGGTGTCATTAAGTAGTCTAGGCTATTGACAACCGCGAAACCTGCCTTTTCTAAACCGTTTAAACTGTGATGTCAACTTTTTTTTTTCTGTGAGTTGGAAAAGTTGCCTGAGCGACAGGTAGCAACCCATGTGATTATTTGAAAACGAACTCGAAGGTTTTTTTATCGCAACTGGACGATAAGGTAGGCTAACCTATGTTTGGTGTGCCTAGCTAATTTTAATCTAGTGGTTAAATCGGGAAATTTAAATTAATTTCAGTGTTTCGCTTATGCAGAGGTATTTCGCCTATTCATTTTCAATTATAACTTGCGCGTCTATTAGCGTGAACTTGAAATTTAGTTTCCTGATTTTGTGCTAGCAACATGCCTACAGACTACCATAAAATAAAGTTTGGCAACTTTGTAAAAACTGTATAACGTAGCCTATAACGAAACGAAGCTTGCACCATTGCTCGCGTTAAAAAAAACATTCAAATGTTCCGAAGATCGCAATAGTGCGCCTGCTCTAATAACTTGATGATTTCCCGACAAATAGCTAGTTGACAACACTTGTTTTGGAGACTGATTGGAAAAGCCATTGTTTGATCTATTATGTTGTAAATCTAACAGCCACGGTAATGGATTGCATTTTCATAGTGCCTTTCATCTCAGGATATCAAAGCACAGTGGGGGTGCTCACTAGCATACTACAGCTAGGGTTGCCAACCGTCCCTTGAAATAAGGGACGATCCCTTATCAGTTCAATAAGCCTTATTGAACTGATAAGGGATCGTCCCTTATTTCAAGGGACGGTTGGCAACCCTAACTACAGCTCACATGCAGTGCAGCCATTTTGCACTAGCAAACGCTCCATGCATCTTGCTTGTTTTTTGTTCCTTAGAATTGTGTAGGCTGTTTGATAAAGACATGCAAGAGATACATTAAAGAATGACTCCTGTTCCATGAAAATTATTCTCAAGGTAAAGAACAGACTGGACAGACCTGTAAGGTGGCTGACCACTAACGGTAGCCTACATAAACAAGCTGTTCCAGTCCTCCAATCTGCACCCGGCTCTGGGAAGTGTTGGGAGGAGAACACAACAGTCCATTCGCAGAATCCTGGAGAGTCCATGAATATCGCAGAGCCAGAATACGCCAACGGGTGAGGTCCTGGCTTTTTACGGTTTGAGGATTACATCACTGTGACTGGCAGTTAAGAGAGCAGCATGGTGACAGACGTGTTTGTGTATTGTGTGATTAGGAGGCCAGGAGGGACTCCCACCGATGTTTGGCAGGGAGGCTCCAAGCTGCAGTGCTCTGAAGTGGTTGACCTACATGGACCTGCTCATAGACATCCTCA
Source organism: Synaphobranchus kaupii (assembly GCA_029718625.1). Taxonomy (NCBI): domain Eukaryota; kingdom Metazoa; phylum Chordata; class Actinopteri; order Anguilliformes; family Synaphobranchidae; genus Synaphobranchus; species Synaphobranchus kaupii. Next base: position 12,943,275 of record CM056376.1, read on the forward strand.
TGAGGTCCAAAGCCCAGATGAACCCGGTCAGGGAGCAGACAGATGGGGGTGTGATCGCTTCTCCCCGTCCTCCCTCTCCCAGGCCAGGCTCAGGGATCTGCTGAAGACGGGGTCCCCAAAAACCAGAGGCCTTGAGAGGCTCAGAGAGAAGGTCCGGCAGCAGAGGCTGGACGCAAAGTCTGCCGTGACCCCCAATGACCCCCAATTCACCCTGGTCACTCACAGGGGCCAAATCACCAGGAGGATATGCAGGGTGACGTTTGACCCCCCGACACCGCCCCCCGCCCTCAGAGGTCAGTGCGAGCAGGTGGTGTCACACCCGGTGAGCAGCAGGGGTCAGGGGTCATGGGTTGTTTGTGTTTCGGCATACAGACAACAGAGCACACAGCCCAGCTCGAACACAGATTCAACTGACCTGAACATTTTGAAAACTCAATAAAATTGTTTCAAATCTGCCTGTACAGAAGTTTTCCCCAACATTTTTGTGTGACTTTCTGTTTGAACTGATGCTTCTTTCTCTTAACTCACATTTTATGTATGTCTGGGGGTTTAAGAAATGCATCTTCTCTAAATTGACCCAGATTACATGTTTTTTTTCTGTTGTAAAAGGCATTGTAAAAGATATTGCCTTCTTGATGGTTGAACATTTTTTAAATGACCTTTCTGCTTGTTTACAGTATTTACTTTCTATGATTTCTCAGTGTTAAGTACCGAGGGAGTGAATTCCATTAATGATGACAACGACCCGCCCAGAGGCATGATGTCACCTAGCATGGAGAAGACAGGCGGGGGAAAAGATGTCACCCAAACAGATGGTGCGGATCTCTTCTGCTCCAGCAGAAGGCTTTACTGTACACTTCTCTGGCAGTAGGGGGCAGCAGAGTTCAGAGCAGAGCTGATGAGTTGACGTCATCCATAAAGGGCACAGCAGTGATCTCTCCTTCTAGATAGAAATTGCACCACTGGAACAGGACTTGCACTTCTGATCAAGCATTTGGAAAATTGCTTTCACAACAGTAGCTTGGGGTATTTGCCCTGTCCCATTTCTGAGGTGGAGCCAAAGCATACTTAGGTCATGCTACACACTGATGTAATCTCCATAAATAAATGGCTTTCTGTCAATTCCCCATTTCCTAGAACACCTCATTATTTCCCTTGGCATAGATACAACCCTCTAGTATTTGCAGGTGGCAATCCCATCACTCCCAGCCAGGCGGTGGTCAACAGAGGTCAGACTACTGCAGATGGATGTAGTTGAAAGGGTATCAGAGCCACATTTCACTCCTTGAAGAGCAGCAGTGTGTCAGATCTGTGCTTGAGCGTGATGTATGTCCTGAAACGTGGATCTGCAGGAAGACACAGGGAATCCTCCTTTGGGTATTATGACCATATTTGGTGTGAAATGCAGGTGTCACCTTAATTCGGGGCGTTTTAATTTCTCATTACAGTAGGTTGCCGCAGTAACGCACTCACTGTGAGAGAAGCCGAGCCAGATTTGGGGCCCAATCAGAAGTTCCTCCGTTCACCAATGCAGAGAAAAAACAGTGACCCCAACAGGACAGGAGGTGCTGTATGTGTGCGACAGGAAATCTTATGTACGGTGGATTTAAAGTGTTAATCCTTAAATTTTCAGTTTTTCTGGATTTGGCGACTTTTTTGGTCACATGGTGGTCACAACAGTTTTTCATACTCCAAATCCCAGAGTTCCATTCAAAATGAAACTACAGCCCCTAAACAAAGCGGCATGGTTTGCTTTGGGGTGTAGCACTAGGAGCACATGGAGTGTTTCTCCTGACTCATTTTCCTATTGAAAAATAAGTCAGGAGAAGAAACTCTTCAAGTGATTAATCCGTATCTACTGCATATCTGGCAGCAGAGGGATGTTTTGAGGCTCGTTTGATACCTCAGACCCTTCCAGCATAATTTACAGCTTAGTCTAACTCCCCACCCCCCAGCTCCCATAGAGATATGTTAATTTGTCCAATTACTTTTTGTCCCCTAAAATGGGAGGGGGGGGGGGGGGTGCTGTGTATAAAAAGGGCTACAATTGCTACACGGTTCACCCGATATAGATGTAAAAACCCTCAAATTAAAGCTGAAAGTCTGCACGTGAACCTCATACTCACTGTTCCATGTCAAATCCAATGTTGTGGAGCACAGAGCCAAAACAACAACAATTGTGTCACTGCCTGAATACTTTCCGTCCCCACTGTATGTAGCTCTCAGTATTTAATTGCAAGCTAAAAAAAAAAATTTGTTTTGCATTTTTGGCACTTGATTTTTACCTAAATTATGAAAATACATGAATCTAAGTTAGTATTGTAAATGGTACAACCGTCTTGTTTCATTTGCCATTTTCCAAGTGTCTGTAAGGCTCACACCGGGAGTTATAAAGTCTTAAATATAACAGTACCTAAATAGGTTATGATGGGCTAAATTTGGCATCTGCACAAAGGGATTAAGTAGGTATAAATGTTGATATAAAAATAAATGTTCCAGAAAACATTTATACCATGTTAAAACTAATGATTTAACATTCTGATGGCAGGAAAACAGATCTTCATGGCAAAGCCGTGCAAGCCGGTGTTTAGAGGCAGAAGTCCGGCTCCTGGAATCTCAAATAGAAACCTCCAGAAATCCCCCCCAAAACCAAAACCAAGCAACGGCAGAAGCAACATCTCCTCCTCAAAAAGAAATCCTGCTCTCAAGTCTCCCATTTGTACTCTCGCGACCCCAAGTACCACTAAGTCCAAGAGAAGCCCCTCC
>CM056376.1:12946540-12956540 GCA_029718625.1 Synaphobranchus kaupii
CCCTTCCACAGATGAACCAGTCAGAATGCTTGACAGAAGCCACACCCCATCTAAAGTCGTCTCATGCAGAAGCCCCTCCCCCAGAGGGAACCCCTTGGGTCCTGCTACAGAGCAGGAGGAGGCCAAGGGCTCTGATCGGCCCCCAGGGCCCCAGAGACGCAGCGCACGGGAGGTGCGTGAGTTCATGGGCCAGAAGGAGAGGGAGAGGAGAAGAAGGGAGCGACAGAAGAAGGAGGAGGTGCAGAGAGAGGAGGAGAAGAGGAAGGCTCGTGTGCAGGAGGTGCTGCACAAACAGAGGATAGCGCTAAACCGGGCCAATGGACACACCCAAAATGTACCCCAGGTCAGATTAACCCAGATCTGGTTTAGCTGAGCCTAAACCAGGTCAGTCTAACTCAGGCACTGAGTAGTATATTGACAATTAAAGAAATCATTCCTTTATGGCACTGTTATGGGACAGTTTTTTTCCATCATAGGTGGACCAGGGTGTTGGTGTAACAGGTCCAGGTCAGAGTCAGGAGGCGCCCCACAGTGGGAGGGGGAAAAGGACACCCAAGTGGGCGTGGCGGGGGAAAGGGTGAGTCGACACCCTCATTGAGCCTGTTCAGTCTTCAGTTTGAAATACGTGCAGTGCTCTAATCAGGCTTGGGGCTGCGCTGTGACCCCTCTGACGTGCGATGTTTTAGTTTGCCAGCAGGGGGCAGCGTGCACCACTGTACGTGAGGCTGCTGTCACTGCTGTGGTGAAATTTCTTTTCACACGATGGGCATCAATACAGGTGGTTCATAATTGGTTTTGCTACTCATATTGCTGCTGCTATTACTAGATATGTGAATAATAAAATAATAATAGCACTAGTTATTAGTAGATAATGTAATGGTATTAGTTTTGGTAGAAAATCATTTTTGTTTGTCCAGATCTAAAAAGCTATGGTAATTAAAATGAAAAAAATCTGTTTAAATTCTCAGAGGTTCAGAGGTGGAGCGAGTATCATCTGTGACAGGCAGGGGACCAGGCCTGGACAGTGGTGCGCATGCAGCCGTGAGCAGGTTGCAGCGGGTGAAGGCCCTGAAACAGGCCGCAGCCGTCCTGGGGATACGCGTAGAGGAGGAGGCCACACGGCTACGGACAGCAGCAGCAGCAGGCCTGATGCCTAATCCCACCCCAGCAGGCCTGATGCCTAATCCCACCCCAGCAGGCCTGATGCTTAATCCCACCCCAGCAGGCCTGATGCCTAATCCCACCCCAGCAGGCCTGATGCTTAATCCCACCCCAGCAGGCCTGATCCTTAATCCCACCCCAGCAGGCCTGATCCTTAATCCCACCCCAGCAGGCCTGATGCTTAATCCCACCCCAGCAGGCCTGATGCTTAATCCCACCCCAGGATTAACCGGGGTCGCTGTGCGGCCTGAATGCCGGTCCGGGTCCGACTCCGTCAGCAAGGACCTCCCCTGGACGGGGGAGCCTCTCGAAGGTACCGGCTCGGTCCGATCAAACCAAGAGAACACGTACCTGCATTACTGCAGCAATCACACATACTGGTGCCAGTGCAGATCTGGAGCTCTGGAGTTGGAACAGTGTTAACTCCTCTCAGACCATCTAGGTCATTGTTACTCAAGTCACGGTCCTCAAGGGCAGAGAACTGCTGGTTTTCCACCCTCCCTTTACCAGGGAGTCAAATGTGAAGACAGTCTAGCCAGCCACTTCTACTAATGATTCAGTTAATTACCTGGGAGAAAAGAAAACCAGGGCCGGATTTGAATTTGAGGCCAGATTTGAGTATTCATGATCTAGGTCATCACAACCTGACCCTGGACCATATACTATGATGGAATGGAGACATCTGAAAATGGAAAAGATATTCTCAGGATTTCCTTTCCCTCGAGTATTCAGTTAGGAATCAGTTAGGAATCAGTTAGGAATCAACAGAAGCTGACTGGAAAGCAGCGGGTTACAGGTGTCGAGCACCGATCTACCTGGGTTTTTGCTTCACCTATGCTGTGACCTGTCTTGCCTGCTGTTTCGATGTGCTTGTGTATTGATAGCATTGTGTTGTTTGATTGCTGCATGTTGTGCATGTGTCTAGTGTGTGTGGTTTGTATATTTTATGCTACCAGTTGCAACCCTGTTTGATATACTGTATCTTACAGAACTGAGAGACACAGAGAACACGGTATCAAGTGCCTCTGCTGCCACAAGGAATTCTGGGTAAGAGCACTCTCGGTGTTGGTGGTTGTATTCTATCAAATCTGTCTGGCAAGTTAGATTTTGTGTATATGGTGCAGCCGCTGTGACGCCAGACAAGTTTACCATTAATGTAAAACACAGACCCTCATTTTTATTTTGTGTGGCCCAAAAATGTAAAAACGTTTCCAAACTGGGGTGGTCTCAGAAACCATTTCCGACATGACAATTTAGACAATTGATATTTTCAATGGAACCTCACAGATTTGCTCTTTTATTTTATAATCTTAGAGCAGTGAAACTGTGATTCCAGTGACCCAGGGGTGTGGTGGAATGGCGGGGGGCATGCTGAGCCCTCATAATCGAATGCATACACGCATACTGCTTCTTTTCAGTCTTGTTTTCCACAGTTTTGTGGACGGAGAAAGAGATAAATGAAAATAAAGAGGAGATGCCCCATATGGAAATGTAATATACTGTAGTATATTTTAAATATATTGTGAAGATAATTTTGATATATTTACAATATACTGCAGTATATTCTTTTTCCATAAGGGGCTGGTTTTGTCCCCCCCCCCGGCAATCCAAGCAGTAAGGCAGGGAAGAATATATTTTTTTTTTTAAATAAGCTGGTCCTGTTCAGTGCATATTATCCTAAACCCCTAGCTCATGTGCTTAATGTGTGATGGTTTTGATCACATTGCCATTAATGCCACGCTAAGACAATACGCTTAGTCAAAGCCACGGTTCTTCAGGCAGCTTCTCATCCCTGCTGCTGCAAATCACAGGGAAATAATTAGCCTATTGTATAAAAGCTAATTGCTGTAAGTCATTTTACATTGTCTGTAGATGATTAATACAATGACTCAGATCTCTAAAATTCCACATTTACAAATATAAATAGTCACACTCAACCAAGGTTACTGAGACCTTTATATATACAGTATATAATATTATATTATTTCGCGGGGAAATTATGATATTTTTTATTTCATAATTATTTTCACCCCTGATACATAAGCAGCCTCAATGGGACCAGAGCAGAGGCACATGCCTGAAAGGATGGATGAGCTCATTCAAATTTAAATAAGCATGGTGGCTGATGCAATTTCAATATGCGAATATGCAAAAAAAAAAAAAAGAAAGTCATCCAACACACTGTTTTGAAAACGCTTATGACCAATATATTTCATTTCACTGGTTACAGTGTGAAATTATATTTTTGAAAAAGGAATATTACCAGAACATGAACATTGGGCAATAGCGTTAAATAGAGTGATAAAAAAATAAACAAATTCAATCCATATTGAAATTGCATCAGCTGCCGGGCTTATTTAAATTTTTACTGGTGTATCTGACCTTTCTTCCTCCTCTTCCTCAGGTTCCATTGAAGTCGGTTATACCTGACACATATTTAATTCTATAAAATAGCTGTAATCTCTGCTCAGGATTTCAGGCATGATGTTTTTAATCTATTCTTGTTTTTGTGTACCAGTGAATATGCAGTAATCTTTGTCCCAGAACTATAACCACCATCTCTACTGTGTGACACTTTCCTTTCATTTGTTTAATGTATAGTTATTAGAAATGGGTAGAAATTGGCCCCTCCAGTGTGTCCATTTATTTTTTCTTTAATCTTCTAACCATGTTTCTGAGGCTCGGGGCTAGCAGTGTTCTACAACCAAAATCTGATCCTGGTAATGATGAAAACAAAAAAGAAAACAGGATTTTTTTTAATTTATGGATTTAGAACAGCTACTGGGTTGAAATATTTTCTCCCCTGAAAACAAGAGCCATCTGTCTATATTACCTGTGTTTTAGGGGTGCTTCTGTTGTTGTTCTCACTGCAGTTGGGTGTTATTCCTTGTAAACAGAGTGGCTGTCTCAGTATCCAGCCAGAGGCCTCTACTCTGTAAGCAACACACACAAAGTCCACACTACATATGAACAACGCACAAGCTGTACACTTTTTCACAGCTACGCACACAACTACACACAAACTACGCACACTCACTTTCCGTGGGTTTCTATTTTCACTTTCTTTCCATTTTTTAGTGTGGAAGTATTTTCGCTCATTTAACCCCTGAAACCATAATTACTTACTGGCTGTGAAGGTTTGCATTGAAAAGCATCAAAGCATGGTCCAAAGCAAATCCTTGGTAAAATCATATCAGCCATGGCTCTAATTTATTCATTTAATATGTCTTATTGGATATAGAATACATATGGTATGTGGCCCTTTGGCAGTGGCAGGCCCTGTCATACTGGGCATACCTGTAGGGTAGAGGGCAGTGTATCTGCATAAACATTTGCTTAAAGGGCTTCCTGGTATGCTTGTCAGTGGTTTAAATGATACGTGTAATTTGTGAGACATTCTCTTCCAGGAATGGGGTTCAGGAGCCCGCAGTGACCACGATGAGGGCCACTGAACCTCCGCGGACTGCCCTGGACCCCCAGACCCCCATGGAGGGGCCACACACTGTTCCTGGTGGGTGTGTGTGTGTGTGTGTGTGTGTGTGTGTGTGTGTGTGTGTGTGTGTGTGTGTGTGTGTGTGTGTGTGTGTGTGTGTGTGTGTGTGTGTGTGTGTGTGTGTGTGTGTGTGTGTGCGTGCGTGCGTGCGTGCGTGCGTGCGTGCGTGCGTGTGTGTGTGTGTTTGTGTGTGTGTACGTACGTGTGCGTGTTGTGTGATGCATTCAGAAAACCCAGTTAATTACACACTGTGCCTGGCAGGTACAGACTTGTGTATACATGCTAATTACATCAACGTGTTATTTCACAGCAGGTAACTTTCTAACCTTCTATTCATAAGACCTGCAGCACCTCTCAACACCAAAACAAGAAATGATTGCTTAAAAAAACAGTAAACGTTTGAACAGCTATGTTACACCATGGTGACGTTTGAACAGCTATGTTACACCATGGTGACTTGTACTTCTTGAATTTTATAAATCATCCATTTATACAGCTTTTACTATTTTATTTATAAATCATCCGTTTATACAGATTTTATTATTTTATTTATAAATCATCCATTTATACAGCTTGGCACTTTAATGAAGAAAAGCAGGATATAGCTGCATACCGTTCTTCAGAGTACAAAACAAGTGTCTTATCTGGAACTAAAACAGGCAACCCTCAGCATATACATGCATAGTTCTTTAATAAGAGTACCGTACTGCTGCATTTAATTAAGGTGGTAAGATAAGACTATAAGAATGATGGATGATAGGAACAGGCCATTCATTCCATGTGGGCTTGTTATTTTAGCGAGAGAATATTATGCACTATGTCAAGCCTGGTCTTGATCGCCCCAAGGGTCTCTTCTATTACATGACCTGGCAGACAGTCCCAGGCATTAACAACCCTGGGCCATATTTACTTAACCATTGCGACGGCTTTCCGTACACAGAAGCAGTTGTAACAATATATCCGTCGGATTTACCAAACGGTTGCAGAGGGTCAAAATTGCTATTAGCGTGTGAGCTGCGCGGGGATTACGTCACTCTACGACTTTCCTTTTGATACATAGTTAAATGTGTTCACGCGTCTGTGTACCTGGGGTGAACATGCTAAAGCAGAGTGGAGGCTTTGTAAATTAGGCCAGTTAAGTATTCAGTCTAATTTACTAAAGCAGGCCGTAATTGTGTCTCTCCTCTTTGTCCTTATCGGCCAGCGGGGGGCGCCCAACAGCGATGAAACACGGACTCCTGTCTGATTGAACCCGCCCGTACCCTGGGCGACGCAGGCGCCGGTTTCCGCGTCAAGGAAATGTGTCCTGATATCGGTGTAAAACGTACTGTTTCCCTATTTTCCAAGTAGGTTCTACTTATGCCCCCTGCGACTGAATAACTGGCCTTGAAATTTCCGTCCAAGGTCACGTTGTTAATCTCAGTCCCTCAGTGCCTGACATTTACAGTATAAAGTGTTTCATTATTTCAGTTAACACTTAAAATGTGTCTGTCAAAGGGTTGTTTTCATTGATTCAGCTTCATGCAAATCTACAAATCCTGCCCCAAGTCTGCCATTTAGACACAGGCTCACGTCTGCCATTTAGACACAGGCTGACATTTAAATGTTTTGCTGCAGATCTTTCGCATTGTGTTTACTTGGACACAATGATAAAATTAGATTTCTTGATAAAATGTCCACTTTAACCTGCTCTTCCTGACAGAACCACTGACAGATAAAGTAGAAACACCACCCTCCTCAGTCTCCCAATATCAGTATCCATCACTGCAATCAATGCATTTATTTTTGTTAAATATGAAAAATGAAATATGATGCTTTGTGAATGAGAATCACCTTGCAAAGCCTTTAGTTGATTCAAACAGGGCATGCATACAGGGCGTTTTACAATTTGGAGATGGAAAGAGCAGCAGTTTTGGATTAGCCTGATTTAGTTACCAGGAAACCAAGGGACATCAGATTATACATCGTCGCAGCAAAGTCAACAATGTTTTTTCTTCACCACACCCAGTGTCTCGCACAAATAGATTTAATAACACTCCTCATAGCTCCTCATGTGTGACCTCACAATTATAGGGCAGTTTGTGTACTTTCTCTCTAATGCGCTTAGTAGGGCATGGCTCGTCAAGGCATCACACAGCCTGTGGGTGCTTGGCCTGTTTGAGGTGGCTCGGCCAATAAAGGCATGGTCTGTCAAGCAGGGGCGTGGCTTGTAGAGGACTATCATTTAGGCGTGAGGAATCTAGACTGTTCATCAGTACGTTTTGGGTTCTAATTCTAGATGGGCTCAAACTATGGCACCTGAAAAATTTGCTAAAATCACACTGGATTCCTTAAAGCTCTCAGTAGTGTATCCAGTAGTGTTTAAAACCATTAAAGTATCCAGTAGTATTTAAAATGGAAATTTGCTATGGTCAATACATTACATTACCATCATTTAGCAGACTCTTTTATCCAGAGCACTTGCTTGCGTATATCGTTGCGCTGCGATCGCTCACTGAGTTATTTGTGCACATTGCGTTACGCTACACAAACATTCTGCGCTGGGTTCAACTGGAATTAAGAGCAAAGCAAATTAAGGACGTGCATATATTCACTCTCAGTCCCCTTTAGATCTTTAGTAGGCGTGAAAGCTGAAAAGTTCCCTTAAGGAATTCTTGCGAGCCTGAGAAATGTAACATGGATATCATGGAATGCTAAATGCTTCCATACACTCAGTGGGTTAACAGTGGGGTGCACAGTATTGGTCTTCCGGGATTTGTGGCACACGCTGTCCCCCAGATCTTTAAGAAGGGTCTAGGGCTCAGTACCAAAGGAAGTGGTCCTGAACGTCTCATGGGAGCCATGTAGCCAATCAGAGAGTGCCAAACTAACTGACCCGCTCGTTTCAGTGTCTCTTCACCAATCCCATCTGCCTTTTGAAAGTGTGCCTGACAGACTAAAGAGGTGGTGCTACTTCCACTGGGATACCCGGCCAATTCCACTGTGATGTATTATAATTTGGGCTGTGGCATGACAGACCTCTTCTAAGACCTTCTTTAAACGCCCCACAATTGGCCAGTGGACCCCAATCCCCACAAACTGCCACTGTGCCCTGGTCCCCACATTGCACCAGTATGCTACAGTCCCCACACTGCACCAGCATGCTACAGTCCCCACACTGCACCAGCATGCTACAGTCCCCACATTGCACCAGCATGCTACAGTCCCCACACTGCACCAGCATGCTACAGTCCCCACACTGCACCAGCATGCTACAGTCCCCACATTGCACCAGCATGCTACAGTCCACACACTGCACCAGCATGCTACAGTCCCCACATTGCACCAGCATGCTACAGTCCCCACACTGCACCAGCATGCTACAGTCCCCACACTGCACCAGCATGCTACAGTCCCCACACTGCACCAGCATGCTACAGTCCCCACACTGCACCAGCCTGCTACAGTCCCCACACTGCACCAGCATGCTACAGTCCCCACACTGCACCAGCATGCTACAGTCCCCACACTGCACCAGCATGCTACAGTCCCCACACTGCACCAGCATGCTACAGTCCCCACACTGCACCAGCATGCTACAGTCCCCACACTGCACCAGCATACTACAGTCCCCACACTGCACCAGCATGCTACAGTCCCCACACTGCACCAGCATGCTACAGTCCCCACACTGCACCAGCATGCTACAGTCCCCACACTGCACCAGCCTGCTACAGTCCCCACATTGCACCAGCATGCTACAGTCCCCACATTGCACCAGCATGCTACAGTCCACACACTGCACCAGCATGCTACAGTCCCCACACTGCACCAGCATGCTACAGTCCCCACACTGCACCAGCATGCTACAGTCCCCACACTGCACCAGCATGCTACAGTCCCCACACTGCACCAGCATGCTACAGTCCCCACACTGCACCAGCATGCTACAGTCCCCACACTGCACCAGCATGCTACAGTCCCCACACTGCACCAGCATGCTACAGTCCACACACTGCACCAGCATGCTACAGTCCCCACACTGCACCAGCATGCTACAGTCCCCACACTGCACCAGCATGCTACAGTCCCCACACTGCACCAGCATGCTACAGTCCCCACATTGCACCAGTATGCTACAGTCCCTACACTGCACCAGTATGCTACAGTCCCCACACTGCATCAGCATGCTACAGTCCCCACATTGCACCAGTATGCTACAGTCCCTACACTGCACCAGTATGCTACAGTCCCCACACTGCACCAGCATGCTACAGTCCCCACACTGCACCAGCATGCTACAGTCCCCACACTGCACCAGCATGCTACAGTCCCCACATTGCACCAGTATGCTACAGTCCCTACACTGCACCAGCATGCTACAGTCCCCACACTGCACCAGCATGCTACAGTCCCCACACTGCACCGGCATGCTACAGTCCCCACACTGCACCGGCATGCTACAGTCCCTACACTGCACCAGCATGCTACAGTCCCCACACTGCACCAGCATGCTATAGTCCCCACACTGCACCAGCATGCTACAGTCCCCACACTGCACCAGCATGCTACAGTCCCCACACTGCACCAGCCTGCTACAGTCCCCACACTGCACCAGCCTGCTACAGTCCCCACACTGCACCAGCATGCTACAGTCCCCACACTGCACCAGCATGCTACAGTCCCCACACTGCACCAGCATGCTACAGTCCCCACACTGCACCAGCCTGCTACAGTCCCCACACTGCACCAGCCTGCTACAGTCCCCACACTGCACCAGCCTGCTACAGTCCCCACACTGCACCAGCATACTACAGTCCCCACACTGCACCAGCATGCTACAGTCCCCACACTGCACCAGCATGCTACAGTCCCCACACTGCACCAGCATGCTACAGTCCCCACACTGCACCAGCATGCTACAGTCCCCACATTGCACCAGCATGCTACAGTCCCCACACTGCACCAGCATGCTACAGTCCCCACACTGCACCAGTATGCTACAGTCCCCACACTGCACCAGCATGCTACAGTCCCCACATTGCACCAGCCTGCTACAGTCCCCACACTGCACCAGCATGCTACAGTCCCCACACTGCACCAGTATGCTACAGTCCCCACACTGCACCAGCATGCTACAGTCCCCACACTGCACCAGCATGCTACAGTCCCCACACTGTACCAGCATGCTACAGTCCCCACACTGCACCAGCCTGCTACAGTCCCCAGCTTTGCACGATAGTGTCTGCCTCCCTGTGACTTTGTTCTGGCTTCATTGTCCTGTAAAGTCTCCCTGTTCCATATATGCGGTAAGCTGCTCAGAGTGCTTGTGCCTCAGCATAGGGAGAAGGCCTGAGAGGGGGAACA
>CM056376.1:12962915-13087021 GCA_029718625.1 Synaphobranchus kaupii
TAATGCATTGCTAATGCATCCAGTATTAAGAACAGTTACCAAGCAGGTGAATTAATAAATTAATTAATTAATGCTTTATTATCCCCGTAGGGATATATATTATTTTGCACGCATTAAAAGATGATGGATATGCAACAATAACAAATGCAGGACATACATTATCAGTGTCTGTCACACATTGAACCCGAGGCCAGGTCATTATCAAAAACAGAGAGTGTCCTCAATAACGGACATATTGAACGTAGTACATACTAATCACTATACGGGTTTTTCTTGTCTATGTGGTCTCTCTGGGAAGCGGAAATGTTATCTGTTATTAAATCAGACCGTAAATGAGTGTCCACACAGAGCAGCGCCCCCATCTGGACCGTTCCCAGTATTTTCTGAAAGGGGCCACATAAAAGTGATTTAATTAGATTCCTTTTACTGTGGGTATGGGGAGCGCGGTGATCTACTGTCTACCTGGACTGGCCAGAGGGCTGACGGCTCATGGTGACCTCACCTCCATGGCAACACGGCTCTGTCAGCTCACGACGGATGATTCATATGCTTATCTGAGTGGATCTGAGGAGGCTGTTGGCCTTCCGTGACTCTGCCGCACAGCCGAGGAGGAGCAGGAGAGCCTTGCCCTTGGCTACCATGGTTTTGCTCGTAAATATATATGTGTGCACGTGTGTGTGCACGCGTGTGCGTGTCCCTGTCTGTCGCAAGACCTAAATCAGAACCATAGCAGCCAAGGATGAGGCACCTCTATTAAATGCCTCTCTCTTTCCCCTCCGTCTCTCTCTCTCGCTCTCTCTCTCTCTCTTTCCCCTCCGTCTCTCTCGCTCTCTCTCTCTTGCTCTCTCGCTCTCTCGCTCTCTCTCTCTCTCTCTCTCTCTCTCTCTCTCTCTCTCTCTCTCTCTCTGCAAATGACTCCTGATGTAGTTGGGAAGAACTCTGCTCCCGTTTGATTCTAAAGGCTCTTTTTTCACAGTCTTAGTGCATGGTCTAAAGTGATTGGTGCAATTGCATTTAGGGCGTTGTCCTAATCGACTTTTGCTATAATGGCGGATAATTTCAGCGCAAAGTAAGGCGCAAGGTTCAAAATGGGCTGAATTTAGTCTGTTCATTAATTATAAGTGTGTCTTGGGCATAACATACAATAAAGGAATCAGAGTCTCATCTCCCATTCAGAAATTGTGAAATATTAATTAATCTTTGTTTTTTGTATCATATTGAGATGTAAAAAACCATCATGCACAATTATTTTTCAGTTTTCAAAATCAATCATATGCAAGTCCTTGTCAGCATTGATTGGCATGGTAGCATGATGTCACTACCTTTGAAACATTATTGTGACAGTATGCACTGCCTACTGTGCTCCTCTAGCCTCAAGATCCCATAATTCATTGCAAATTATGTGTGTGTGAAATGTACTGTATTACAGGAACTGTGTGAAGGAGCTGTATTACAGTGCCAAATCGGAAAAACCGGTTTTGCTTCGCACAATAAATTTGTTGTTATATATTGAATTGTGTTATATATTACTACCACAGAGACATAAGTGCCATCCTATTCATGTGGTGAAATGAGGTGAATTGTTATTTCTTTCTAAACATGTGTATAGATTACTTTTTGGTATCAAAATATCTTTTTGATAAAAGGTTATAAGGGGAAAATGTGGTGTGTTGGGGTGTAGGAGCAGTCGAACAGCAGCACCCCCTAGAGGAGGGAAGAGTCACGCCACAGTCAAAGCTTAGCGACAGCAGCGACAACACCGACAGCACCAGCAAGGTAAACTTCCTGTTAACCTAGAGGAATGTTCTGGATGGGGCATGTGACACTTGCGTGGGCGTGGTTTGGAGGGTATAAGGTGTAGGGTGGAGTGTTATTGGCTGGTGTAGCACATGTGTGTGGGTGTGATTTTAGGGGGTATAACGTGTGTGTAGGTGAGGTTGCGGGGGTGTAAAATTGTGTGGGGTTGGGTGTGTTTGCGTGTGCATGTGGGTCCGGTCTAACCTACATCCAGTATTTGGGGAAGGTTGGGCTGTGTGACACGTGGGTGTGGTTTTTCAGTGGAGCGAGCTGAGTGGGTTCTTTGGGCACCGTGAGCTACTTAGCCACCTGTCGCTGGCGATGTCCCAGCAGTCCTTGCGGGAGGAGGAGCTACGCGCCCGTCATCACAGCGCCCTCTGCAGGCTGAGAGAGGATGCACTCTGGGAGAAGACCCAGGCTGAGATTGCGTGGCTGGAACATCGTCGGCGGTGAGATCAGAACCAAATAGAGCCGGGCACAGGCATTAGATCCCCTCAGAACAATCGGAGTCAAGCCTTAAACCCAGAAACACAAGAGCACAGGCATTAGAACCCCTCAGAGCCATCAGAACCGAGCCTTAGACCCAGAAACACACGAGCACAGGCATTAGATCCCCTCAGAACCATCAGAACCGAGCCTTAGACCCAGAAACACAAGAGCACAGGCATTAGAACCCCTCAGAACCATCAGAACCGAGCCTTAGACCCAGAAACACACGAGCACAGGCATTAGAACCCCTCAGAACCATCAGAACCGAGCCTTAGACCCAGAAACACACGAGCACAGGCATTAGATCCCCTCAGAACCATCAGAACCGAGCCTTAGACCCAGAAATACACGAGCACAGGCATTAGATCCCCTCAGAACCATCAGAACCGAGCCTTAGACCCAGAAACACACGAGCACAGGCATTAGAACCTCTCAGAACCATCAGAACCGAGCCTTAGACCCAGAAACACACGAGCACAGGCATTAGATCCCCTCAGAACCGAGCCTTAGACCCAGAAATACACGAGCACAGGCATTAGATCCCCTCAGAACCATCAGAACCGAGCCTTAGACCCAGAAACACAAGAGCACAGGCATTAAAAAAGGCCCAGGTATTCACTGCCTGTGTAGGGTGTTTGATATTTTCTGATCTTAATGTAATCTATGAATTATACAGTGTGTACATTAAATATGAGCCCTTGTCCACCGGCAGACAGAGCTGCTCTTTTAAATGCAGTCCATGGGCTCATGACACACTGTCCGTGGATTTATTTTTTGTTTGATTTACGAAGTAGTTTGTTCACAGGTAGAGTAGCAGTGTGCCACATGTCAATTTAACCAGCAGATTATGCAACAAAGTAACTAAGACACACCCCCTGACCCAGAACCGTTTATGAGTGGCGGGGAGAGGTTACCCTTCTCCTCACTTTAGGAATACCTGACATAAGACCTTTGCCATTAACCATTGTATTAATTTAGTCTGTCCAGATTTAGGTCAGATGGTTCCTGGTTCACTGCCGATATATCACAGGTTTTATTCTCCACTGTGGCCAGTACAGTTCTTCCCAGTACACACTGTACCTACTGTGATATACTGCACTGCACTGCACTGAGTCTCTGCCCCAAGCACTCACCCAGTAATGAGACTGCAGGAGAGAGGCAAAGAGGCAGGCAGAGGAGGAAGCCAGACAGGAAGAGAGGGAGGTAGGCATAGAGAGAGAAAACGATAACGAAAGGATAGAGGGAAGGAGAGAGACGGAGGAGGGAGGGGTTGACGTGGGATGCTCTGCTGTTAAAGCCCAGGCTTGGCTGGGTGTGGTCGATGTGCTGTGTTTGGAGAGCTGGCTGTGTGTGTGTGTGTGTGTGTGTGTGTGTGTGTGTGTGTGTGTGTGTGTGTGTGTGTGTGTGTGTGTGTGCGTGTGCGTGTGCGTGTGTGTGCGTGCATGGGTCTGATGGGGTGACAGCACATTAGAAAGAGACAGAGGGCATGGCAGAGTTTAATGAAAGGGTGCAACACGGGCAGTATAACAGAGGACATATTTTGCATGCAGTTAGCGTACAATTGCGTGTATAAATGTGTTTATGTGCGTGCGTGTGTATGCATGCGTGCATGAGTGTGCATGTGTATAAATACAGTACGTGTAAGTATGCTTGTGTGTAGGTGCCTCAGGGCGGGGGAGGAGGGGACTCTTGCTGACATCACCAAGAAGCAGGAAGAAGTGGTGAACAGAATGCAGCAGGAACAGGTGAACACAGGATAAATGCACAGAGAAGTGTTGAATCAAACATGTGCTTTTAGTAAAGCTTCTACATATTAATGAGCTTCTACAGTTAACTCCTAGCAGAGTCTTTCAGGATTGCCAGGGAGAAGAATTTAATTGTTTAATTAAATATCTGCATGGTGCAAAAACCGTACATAATTAAAGAACAAGGAATACAGGGTCTGTTGGCCTTGCGGTTATTTAATTTTCTTTCAAGGCCTCTGTATAGCAGGGCGCTGCTGTTGTGCCCAATTTTCAAAACGAAGCCCTAAATTATGACGATGTTGCTGTCTCTGCCTGTGGTGTGTTGATTAAACCTATCGGCTTGGTTATGAGGCTCAGTTCTGAACACAGTCGTGTGGTTCTGTACTGAGAGCCCTGTCCTGTGTTTGATTCCCGGGCCTGATTGCGCAGGCAGAGATCCGGCACTGGCGGAACCTGTACCGCTCCGGGCGGCAGCAGAGGAAGCTGCTCCTGTGGCAGCAGAGGGAGGTCACGGAGATCAGGAGGTCGGCTGCGCAGCTGAAGCAGGAGCTGCAGGAACAGGTATCTGAGAAACTTGGTGGTGACCGGCATTTGGAGAGCGGACGTAAATGTCCCACAATGCAACGTGGGTGGGCAAGCGTCCCTCTAAGTCAGCCTTTCTCCAAAAACCCTCTGAGCGACCGAGAGGAGAAGAGTCGGGCCAGCATACGAAGGCATGACCTCCTGCTCCGAGGAGACGTCTTCCAAGACTCTCAGACTGCTGGGCAGGTACCGAGTCACTCCTTCTGGCTGTGACAAGGAACATATTTCAGTTTATCCCGTGAAATATGCAGAGTTATGAAAACAAAGTTGCGATTGTCTGTCACATTTTTATGTTTGGCTTTCTGTACAGGACAGAGATAGGCCCGCCGCACAGCCTGGGGCCCCGGTAGATATGAAAGCCAGAACCAAGCTCTCTGAAGAGGGGAGCTTGGAAAGGAAGGCCCTGGAGGACAGCCAGCGGCTTGGATGTGGAATGTGAGTAAGGCTTTGCCTCCAGTACTGGGGCTTTGGGTTCAGAGGTCACATCAGCAGAACAGGGGAACTACAGTATGTGGGGAAAAAACTGCACAAAATGCATTGTGGCTGGAGGAAATGCAGGAATCATTTCTACTATTGCAATGTTCAATAGGAAACTTTGTCAGGAGAAACAACCCTTAAAGTGATCCATCCATATCTACTGCATATCTGGCAGCAGAGTGATGGTTTGAGGCTCGTTTGATACTTCAGACCCTTGATGACTTACAGCCATTTAGCCAACCATGGGTTCCATACTGTTCCTGTGTAATTTACAGCTTAATCTAGTCCCACCCCCCAATTCCCATAGAGATCCATTCAAATGCACAGAGGTTATCGTATCGCTTGTAAGAGTACCATAAAATAAGATCTCAAGAGTATTTTGATATTGTTGGGCCACAGACATCAGGAAGTCATGGCATGCAAAGGATATGCAACCAAATATTAAAAATGATTACTTAATTCTACATGATGTTAAACTGTCCAATATTTTTTGATGCCCGAAAATGGGGGGGGGGGGGGGGGGGACTATGTACAAAAGGTTCTATAATTTGTAAACGGTTCATCCGATATGGATGAAAATACCCTCAAATCAAAAAGCTGACCGTCATCACTTCAACCTCATTATCATTTCAAACTCAAAGTGCTAGAGTACAGAACCAAAATAACAAAAAATGTGTCACTGTCCAATGAATTATGGTGCTCACTGTACATGCAATGTTATCCTACATTTGAATTTAAATTTCCCACTCATATACAGTATTCAAAATTTGTCTAAAAATTATAATTCAGATTCAAAAATTTAATTTGCATTTGCCATTTCATATAGTATTGACCATTCATTTAAACATAGATTTGCATGCTTTGTGTTTTGCGTTATTCAAATGATATTGCAAATTGGAAAATGAAAATGTGTTTCCTGAACTACATGGATGTTTCATGTGATTAGGCAGTAATAGTGTCAAAATGACAAGTTAAATGTCATTTACCATATACATATTTGCACTCTCTAACAAAGCATTTGAATTTGAAATTTCATTATCAAAGACAATACTACACTGCAAAGGTTGTAAAATGGAATGGCAAATGCATTAACATTTTCAAAGGCTTCCATCTGTCAGTCATTCCATCAAGGTGGGTCTCGCGTTGAGCAATTGGAAGTAACACCTGCCTTTTTCCACCAACCTATTTTAAACCATAATATACAGTATATGAATAAGAAAGAATGCGTGATTTTATATGAAATGATTCGATAGCAAAGTTATAGCCAAGTTGTTTTACTCATCGTGGAGTCAGCACTAGACGACCTCGTAGCTAAGGTAAAGAGCCCCGGATATGAATGTTTTTAGCCCTCTGGTACGACTGGACACCTACACAAACGTTACTGTCTGGACTATTTTTAAAGGCTCTGCTCTGTACTTTCATGTACTTTCATACACAATCTATCTGTTCTTTAACTTAACAATTAGCTTTCATCTTATCACAAACTGTGCTCTATGGCATTCTACATTTCCAGTCAGTGTCCCATCTACCCTTATAAACGCCTCATGCTTTATCGTATGAATACCACCTGCTAGATACTCTTTACCTTTGGAGATTCCGTGCTTTCTACCTTTAGACACTGTGTTTTGTACACAGAGTAACACGCAGACATGTTATGAGTTGGTTAGATAGGCTGGGGTGCATGGACTCAACTTGCCTGCGTCTGCAGTATGCTGTAATGTTACAATCGCAATTCTAGCCTTTAGCAGATGCTCTTATCAGGAGCCACTTAGACAGATTACATTTTACATACAATCCATAAAGCTGGATTTTTACTGAAGCAATTCAATTATGTACCTTGCTAAAGGGTACAACGACAGTGCCCTACCTGGAAATCAAACCTGCAACCTTTGGGTTACAACCCCAGTTTCTAAAGCACTATTTGGCACTACTAATACGTGCAATGGACTATGTGAGGGCTTCTCTTATCTCTTTAGCGATAAGGAATATAAACGTTGGAACAGCAGGGATGCTCTGAGATTGTAAAAGTTGAGAAAAGCTTCACTTTGGTCCCTCTGGGAGAACAGGCTGAGTGTGCTCTGTGCTCTGAGTGTCTAGCTGTGTGATAATGCGAGAGAGAGCAACGACAGAGAGAGAGAGAGAGAGAGAGAGAGAGAGAAAAAATACGAGAGATGGGTCAGGAGAGAATGACTGAGAGAGAGTGTGGAGAACAGTGAGTAAGCAAGAAAAGGAGAGAGAGAGAGAGAGAGAGAGAGCGCAAGAGAGGAGCGAGCAAGAGTTAGCTAAGAGAAAAGGGAGCAATGCAGAGGGAGAGAGAGAGAGAGAGAGAGAGAGAGAGAGAGAGAGAGGGTGTGTGAGAGAGACAGCGAGACAGCAGCATTGAATTGAGAGGGAGTCAGGAGCTAAGGAAGGAGGAGAGGGGAGTGACGGAGGGGAGAGTCGTGCAGGAGGTAAGGAAGGAGGAGAGGGGAGTGACGGAGGGGAGAGTCGTGCAGGAGGTAAGGAAGGAGGAGAGGGGAGTGACGGAGGGGAGAGTCGTGCAGGAGGTAAGGAAGGAGGAGAGGGGAGTGACGGAGGGGAGAGTCGTGCAGGAGGTAAGGAAGGAGGAGAGGGGAGTGACGGAGGGGAGAGTCGTGCAGGAGGTAAGGAAGGAGGAGAGGGGAGTGACAGAGGGGAGAGTCGTGCAGGGGACAGAGACGGACTCTAAGCCCGGGTGGTCAGATGGGAGAAATCGGGGAGGAACTCAGGGGCGTGGCCGCAGCTCCAGTCAGGGAGACCTGTTACAGGACGTCCGGCCTCTGGACGTGAGCCCCGGGGGAGTGCTGTCAGCATGCCGGGACCAGGGTAAGGTGGACAGCTCGCCGCTTTGTTCCGGAAGCTTTATGCCACTGCGGAATGTAGGGCTTATCCCAATGTGACCCTCGGGGAAATCCGTTCTGCATGAGACAGACTAACAATACAGCCCTCTCTTTCTCTCTCTCTCTCTCTCTCTCTCTCTCCTTTCCTTCCTCTCGAGCTCTATTTCTCCCCTCCCTCCCCCTCACTGTCTCTCTTTCCCTCCCTCTGACTCTCTGACTCGCCCTCTCGGTCCCTCCTCTCCCTCCCCTGCTCGGTGTGAGCAGGCCTGAGACGCACATGGAAGCGAGGACAGATCCGGGGTGCCGCGCGAGACCCCGTCATTTTGCTGACAGGTTGAGAGCGGGGCCGCGGGACGCCTCAGAGGAGAACGGAGACCGCGGGAAACGTAGCAATTTAGGAGTCATTTATGCACACCGAGGGGGTTTTTGGAGGCGTGTGTTTTTCCCAGACAGTGCAACTGGGACGGATGCTCCAGCGTGCAGCTGCTGAAACTGTTTAGCACAGAGATGCGCTTCCTGCAAGCTAGCTGAGTAAATTTACTTCAGTAGAAACGTCTGGCCTTGGAGCGTGACCGTGCAATGCTGCCGGTGCGAATGCGC
Source organism: Synaphobranchus kaupii (assembly GCA_029718625.1). Taxonomy (NCBI): domain Eukaryota; kingdom Metazoa; phylum Chordata; class Actinopteri; order Anguilliformes; family Synaphobranchidae; genus Synaphobranchus; species Synaphobranchus kaupii. The sequence continues at coordinate 12,971,464 of CM056376.1, forward strand.
TAGATGTCCTCGGACGCGGTGCTTTATCCGACCCATTCCGTTACCGAAATACCCATAAGGCTGCACGGGGCGCGTGAGCCGATGGCTGCCGTGTTATAGCGCGTCTTTCGCGTGTCCAACAGGTTTACCGCGAAGACGGACGCGGGTTTGGGGCGGCTCCTGCCATCGGAGGACGGGTGGAACTGGAGAAGGCGGAGATCGGCCACCGACGAGATGGCTCCGGCCGAGCGGGGCGAACTCAGGGCGCCGCAGTTTGGGTACCCCGGCTCCTTGGACGGCCGTTCCAAAAAGGTTCCGCTGCCACCCCAAAAGAGCATCCACGCCGAGGGGAGGGGCAGGGACGAGGAAGAGGAGGGTGAAACCATGGCGATGACAGAGGCCCAACCTCAGGACTATCCAACAGGTGAGATGGAGAGCTTTGAAAATTTGGGAGTGTTGTAGCAAGACCTGGGTAAGAACAGTTTATAAAACACGTACAGGAATGAGTGTAGAGTACACTATCACATTACACTGTTTATGTCCTTGGTATATAAATAGTGTAATATAACTGTATATAACTGCTCTAATCTGTCTCAAGCCTCTGTGAGACTTTGGACAATAACAGTGACTGTAATGTTAGCATTTTTTAAATCGTGTCAGTTCCAATTAACGAATGCGGTCAAACCACAGTGATAACCATGAAAATGGCCACAGTCCATAACAATGGCTATCATTGTGATAATTTGAGAGCGCTCTTTTTTTTTTACATGGTCACAATGATAAATGTTGCGAACCAAACACAGAGGTTAAAGAAGGCAAGTGATGTGTGGTTTAAAAATGGGAGACAAAGACGAATAAAACTTTTAAAAAATGAGCTAAATGCCTTGAATGGTGGGTAGCAATAGAGATTCCAGGAAGATGGACGGCAAGTAGCACGTTAGCGCATACTGTACCCAGCTAGATGGCATGATAAAGATAGGGTGGTGGCTAGCCTGCCAGCTGGGGAATTATAAGGTACAACAGGAGTATGCTCTTTTGTGGCATACTGCTTGCTTCCCTTCTCTCCCCACTGTGGAAACTTGATTGACAAGTGTGTTTTAAAATTGAAAACATAGTATTTTCCGTGTGAAATTAGTATTTTTCTTTCATCGTTCCAACAGAGATACAGAAGGGTTGAATGGGAGTTTATCTGGTTTCTCCTGTCTGTGCCCTTTCCGGAAGTTTCCGTCAGTTTATTGATTGGAGGTGTTGTTATCCATACAACTGGGGTGTAAAGGTCAGTTTTTGGATCTGCATCACTGTGCAGATGGCTTCTCTTCACGTGGAGGGGCGTGGCCACAGAGGGAGGGGCATGGTCAGGGTCGGGGCGTGGCCACAGAGGGAGGGGCATGGTCAGGGTCGGGGCGTGGCCGCTGAGGGGCTGTGGAGACGGAATGATCTTCTCTCCTCCAGAGAATGCTGCATGTCTCAGAGTATTTCAGACCCATCCTGCTAAGTGCCGCAACAAAAGCACATGCTGACTCATGCTTACTATAGAGCTGAGCGACTGCTGCACCACTCCACACGCACACACACACACACACACACACACACACACACACACACACACACACACACACACACACACACGCACACACTCACAGACACACACACAAGCACGCACACATACGCACCCACATATGGGCACAAAGACAGATACACAGGCACATGAGTACAAACATAGACATACACGGGCATGTAACACATACAGTAAGCACCATAATTCATTGGACAGTGACACGTTTTTTGTTATTTTGGTTTTGTACTCTAGCACTTTGAGTCTGAAAGGATACAATGAGGTTGAAGTGCAGACTGTCAGCTTTAATTTGAGGGTATTTACATCCATATCGGATGAACCGTTTCGAAATTATAGAACCTTTTGTACATAGTCCCCCCCATTTCCAAAAATATTGCACAGTTTAACATAATATAGAATAAAGTTATCATTTTTTATATTTGGTCGCATATCGTTTGCATGCCATGACTTCCTAATGTCTGTGACCCAACAATATCAAAAGACTCTTTGGTATCTTATTTTCTGGTACTAACCTCTCTGCATGTGAATGGATCTCTATGGGAATTGGGGGGTGGGAGATTTAGATTTAGCTGTAAATTACACTGGAACAGTATGGAACACCTGGTTGGCTAAATGGCTCTAAGTCATCAAGGGTCTGACGTATCAAACAAGCCTTAAACCAGATATGCAGTAGATATGGATGGATAACTTGAAGGGTTTCTTATGTTTCAGTTCAATAGGAAAATTTGTCAGGAGAAACAACCCTTAAAGTGATCCATCCATATCTACTGCATATCTGTGATGGTTTTTTGAGGCTCGTTTGATACCTCAGCTCCTTGATGACTTAGAGCCATTTCGCCAACCATGTATTCCATACTGTTCCAGCATAATTTACAGCTAAATCTAGTCCCACCGCCCAATTCCCATAGAGATCCATTCAAATGCAGAGAAGTTATAGTATCGCTTGTAAGTACCAGAATATCAAGATATCAAGAGTCTTTTGACATTGCTGGGTCAAAGACATCAGGAAGTCATGGCATGCAAAGGACATGTGACCAAATATTAAAAATGATTACTTTATTCTACATTATGTTAAACTGTCCAATATCTTTTGATGCCTGAAAATGGGGGGGGACTATGTACAAAAGGTTCTATAATTTCTAAACGGTTCATCCGATATGGATGAAAATACCCCGACATTAAAGCTGACAGTCTGCACTTCAACCTAATTATCATTGTATCCTTTCAGACTCAAAGTGCTAGAGTACAGAACCTAAATAACAAAAAATATGTCACTGTCCAATGAATTATGGTGCCCACTGTATGTATTCACAGCCATATATAAACATATAGTACACAAACATACATCCCTAAACCTAAATATTAGGGATGCCAGCATGTAATCAATCATAATGTAATGAGCATGGAATCCTTTCACAAAGGATTCACATCTTACCGCAAAATTTCACATCACTGCTTTACATCTTACAGAAAACTGTCAGGTCATGTGTCATGTCTAAGGAAACAAATAGATTTTCAACAGCTTTATAATGTTTACTGCGTGAGTTTACTGTTTCATTTGACTTTATAGTTCCGATGTCGATGGCTGGTCTCCAAGCAGTTTAAGGTTGAAGCTGCAGGCCTTGTCTGAGGCGTGTGAGTGCTATCAGGCTATTAGAATTTATTGATCTCCTGGGAGAATCATATGGAGCATGTAGACAAGCAGGAACAGCCATCTGTATGTGACTTGTTCTCTGAGAGCAGATAATGAAACTAAATGAGCTTTTCTGGAGACAGTCACTGGGTACAGAAGCAGGCTGAGGCTGTCATGTTACTGATAAATGGTGAGCACTAATGAGGATTACCAGCAACCCTGATTCTGATACATGTCCTTGTGTTTGTGCTGTAGACTCTCAGAGGTCTGAGGTAAATCTGATCAAGCTGGGTCATGTGTCTCTGAAGGATCGATATACCAGGTCTCCCTTTTCTATTTCGACAGCCTTTGTGTCCGAGGGACGGCCGCAGACTCTTCCTCCACCACGCGTCGAAGAGGAGTCCGGTCCTCCGGAGAGGGTCAGCCAGGAAGAGGAGTTGTGGAGCGATGAGTCATCGTCCTCAGGCGGGCCCCTCAGGGTGCGGTCGCTGCCCAATTCTGCCGAAGTCTCATGGAAGTCGCAGAAAAGCGTTGGCTCCTTTGCCTCTCTCCCAGAGTTCCAGAGGGCCGCCGCAGTCTGCATGAACGTGTCGGAGATGTCCGGCCCTTCGTCGGACGTGGAGGAGGACCTGCCGCTCGACGTGGAGGACGGCGGGTGGAGACCGGCGGGGCACATCAATGAGGGAGATCGGGAGCAGTGCACTGGAGCCCCCCACGAGCCTTGCCTTGCCCCTGCGGTGGAGCCTAAAAAGGGCATAGGCAACATGGTGGCTCTCAACGTTCGGAATGACCAGAGATCGCAGAGCGCACTGACATCCAACAACAACTGTGAGATCATGCCCTCCTCCTGTGCAACAGTGGCAGGGGACTGCCCAGGTGTGCTTCTGCAGACTGGCACTGTACCAGGCTGGGTCAACTCTGGGCCCTCACCTGGTCCGAGCAGCCCTGGCCCAGATGCAGGAAGGAGGGACACTGAAAGCTCGTCAACTGACTACAGCCTCTCGGACACTGAGGAAGGATCTGAGGTCTTGTCCTCCAGCACCGAATACCTGATCTCTTCAGGAGAGGAGGACCCAGACCAAGCTCACCTTGGCACTGAGGCCCCCACAGAAGAACAGGGGCGCACTCACCTGTCTCACCCCTCAGGACCAGGAGCATCCAGCTCCACACGCCAGGAGACATCCCCAGCCATTCCGGAGGTCAGACAGCTAATCCCAGAGGAGCGTACCTCTGAGAGGGAATCAGGGATGAACATCCCGGCTAGTTTAGTGTCGCCGTGGAAACCCCTGTTCCTTGAAGAAACTCTGTCGGAAATACTCTCTCCAGTGGACGAGGTTCTGTCCTACGGCAGCACTGAACTCCCTCCCACGGTAACAGATGACCTCCTGCTCCCCCCGGCACCACCTGCCTGTGAGGTCATCACATGGACAAGTGAAGATGGCTTCCCTCCACCCCATGAGGAGCAGTGCGAGCCCCATCTCCTGGAGGACCCCTCCATCAAGAGTGATGATCTCCCCTCCCTATCTGATGACCCACTTCTTCCCGTGAGCATAGGACTTTCCATTGGACTAACGGACAGACGTGGCAATGATGCAGACTTCCTGAAAGTGGACCCGGTGACGACCGGTTACTCTGCAGGTCAAAGGTCATGGGAAGGTCAGGGAAAGGAGGACGTGAAGTCGCTGCAGTCAGCTGCTCTGTCCAGAGTGGAGGAGGACGAGAATACCAACAGCTCTGACCTGCTGTCCTCTTTCCGCATCGGCGACCGCGTGTTAGTGTGCGGATCCAGGCTCGGACAGCTGAGGTTCAAGGGCACGACCAGCTTTGCGAGTGGTCACTGGGCAGGCGTGGCCCTGGACCATCCAGCGGGAAACCATGATGGCGTGTTCCGAGGGGTACGCTACTTCCAGTGCACTAAGAACTGTGGCGTGCTGGTGAGGGCTGAGGACATTTCCCGTCTGCACTCAGAGCAAGAGAGCGATCAGGAAACCAGGGCTGATGATCCCTTTTCGGACGAGGAGCCACCGAGTGCTAACAAGCCTCCACGGGATAGACGGGCAGAGAGTACGGGTAAACCCTCAGGGACCGGAGTGGAGAAGTGCTGGAGCCAGAGCCAGGGAGGGGAGAGGAGCGGTGGGGCAGGAGATCACTCCTCAGCTCCTCAAATGTCCAGAGACGGCTTCCCCAGAGAGCTGAACAACAACCCCCTGCAGAGTCCTACACCTGTGTGTGAGGACACACTCACAGCCCCAGAGCGTTCCACCCCCAGAGCATGTGGGGGCTTTGACCCCGGCATCCATGAGGCCCAGTGCGAAGAGGACACTCAGTCTCATCAACTACAGCAGGGAATGTTTGAGGCAGAGGAGAAGGAGTCCTGCCTCATCCATCTAGACTTCTGGAATTCTATGTCTTTCACTGGAGATCTGAGAGGGTGTGGGAGTCCCAATGATCTCGGCGTGGGCAGAGTTCCATGGAGCTGTTTGAAAGGTCCACCAGACATGAGAACTGAGACTACACCCCTCCTCCTGCTGGAGCAGAGCACCAGCCAGACCCCTTTGGACTGTTTGGGGAGCCCACTTGAGAAGAGAGAGAGGGGTGTTCGGCCAGCACCATGTGCTGACCCACAGGAGGGGAGGGTGGATCCTGGTGGGAGGTGCATACGTGATCTGGACTCGCTGGTGGACAGACTGATGGGCAAGCTACTTATGGAGGTGGTGAAGGAGGCAGAGGAGGTGAGGACGAAACATCGAGGGAAGAGGTCAACGCTCAAGAAGGAGAACCACATTCAGAACCATGTATGTATCATAGAAAAACTGCAGCTCCAAACTTGTCTTTGAGATCACTGGGCTCGCTGAATTTCAGCTCACATTGAAATGTAAATGTAAAATCCACATACTTCCATATATACAGTGATACAGTGATCTTGATACATATATTGTTGCACCTGTACACAAAGGGGGCATTCTATTTTGGAGAAATGAGAATACTGTCCATTTTTGTTACACGGCATGGAACATAGCAAAGAATGTGTAGTAGCACACTGGACAATCAATGAAGGGATATACAGTAGTTATCAGCACTTAGCATATGTAAACTATTATATCCAGGTTCAAATGTCCTGAAATGGTCCAATTATCGCAGAACTGCGATTTATATATAAATAAAGTTGTTACATTTGTGCTGTGAAAGCCCTTCAGATCTCAAAGACATTGTAATTTCTTGGGTATTAGCAGATAGGAGCTTGGCTCAGGCCATGGAAATAGAGACATTAAAATGTGACATTGGTTTGAATGTCAAGTGGAGTCCTTTTAATTCTAAATTCAAAAAGTTCAGATTGGATTGGAAAGTTCAGAGATTTAGCCTACCTGTTCGTTCAATCCTACATATGTGTGCTGTTGTGAGAGCTTTAATAGATCACAGCCTGACATGAGCTTGGAAACACAGCTAACAAATGCACTCAAATTCAAGGGTAATGCAATCCCATTGCCTAAACGTGATGCAGACGTGCATATTTGCCTATTTTCCATGGATTTGCAGCATATACGTGGAAAATTCTTAAAATGATATTTCTGAGATTTCTGTAAAGGTTTGCAGTAGAGTTTAATGACATTTTCTTTCATTGTTTCCTAACAAAAAAATAAAGAAATTAATAGCATAAAACATCTCTGATATACTTAGGCACTGTAATTGAAAGCACTTAAGTGTAGAACATAAGTGTTGAATGATCTTGTTTTTCCCTGTATAATATATAGTATCTAAAAGCATGCAAAACTTCAGTTTGACTAATATTGTTTATATTGCCATGTGTTTTCCTTCATTTGAGATAATCCATGCATGCAAACATCATACCTGCAAAACTACAGTGAGCACCATAATTCATTGGACAGTGACACATTTTTTGTTATTTTGGTTCTGTACTCTAGCACTTTGAGTTTGAAAGGATAAAATGACAATGAGGTTCAAGTGCAGACTGTCAGCTTTAATTTGAGGGTATTTTTATCCATATCGGATGCACTGTTTAGAAATGATTTTGTAGAACCTTTTGTACATAGTCCCCCCCATTTTCGGGCATCAAAAAATATTGGACAGTTTAACATAATGTAGAATAAAGTATTCTATTGAAATATTTTTTGATGCCCGAAAATGGGTGGGACTATGTACAAAAGGTTCTATAATTTCTAAACGGTTCATCCAATATGGATGAAAATACCCTGCACTTCAACCTCATTGTCATTGTATCCTTTCAAACTAAAAGTGCTAGAGTACAGAAGCAAAATAACAAAAGATGTATCACTGTCCAATGAATTATGGTGCTCACTGTATATGCGGGTGGTACTTATAGGACAGGGTACAATATGCAAGATTCATAGATTCTGCCATCAGCATTTGATATTCTCCAGTGTTCATTTTGTTTTGTAATTACTGTCATTTTTGATATTTATTGATTTCTCCTAGGGCTGTGGGTGGTATACTCCTTTGATAATTATCTCTTATTTTTTTGAGCGCAACAATGGTCATCGCCGCCATGTGGTGCACTGCCTTTCTTTCGGTCTTTTCTTCTTTAATTATCAAACCTGCGACACTCAGAGGCAACGTGGAATGGTTCCGGGGAAAAAAATCACCACTTACATCTATTGGATGTTGAAAAGACAACCAATCAGCAGCAAGGGCGTACAGCTTCCACGTGATCATGTGATGTGTTTTTGTCTAATCACAGGCCTTGCTGCTAATTGGCTGGCTTATCAACATCCAATATACACTGCCCGGCCAAAATAAAAGTCGCACACTCTAATATTTAGTTGGACCGCCTTTAGCTTTGATTACGGCGCGCATTTGTTGTGGCATTGTTTCGACAACCTTATGCAATGTCACAACATTTATTTCCATCCAGAGTAGCATAGGTTTTTGGCTGAGATCTTGTATTGACGACGGGAGAGTCAAACCACTCCGTAAAGTGTTCTCCGGCACATCCCAAAGACTTTCAATGGGGTTAAGGTCAGGAATCTGGTGGCTAATTCATGTGTGAAAATGATTCCTCATGCTCCCTGAACCACTCTTTCACAATTTGAGCCCGATGAATCTTGGCATTGTCATCCTGGCATATGCCCATTGATGGGATAACCTGGTCATTCAGTACATTCAGGTACTTCGCTGACTTCATTTTATTGCTGCATAATGTTGCTGAGCCTAGACCTGACCAACTGAAGCAACCCCAGATCATAACACTGCCTCCAGAGGATTGTACAGTGGGCACTATGCATGACGGGTGCAATGGCGACTTTTTTTTTGGCCGGGCAGTGTATATCAGTGTTGTTGTTTTTTTTCCAGAAGAATTTCACATTGCCTCTGAATGTCGGATGTTTTCTACCACATCAGGTATAATTAAAGAAAAAAAACACTGAAAGAAAGGCAGTACACCACATGATAGCGATGACCGTTATTGCGCTAAAAAAAAAAAATTTGACAATGACACTTTTTGACCTCCAGCAAGCCCTGGGGAAGGGTGGTGGGGGTCAGGTGAAGCCAAACCTAAACCCAAACCCGAGGTCAAGCCCTCCTTGCTTCAGTGATCAGTGGCGATGTTCCCTGGCCTTGGCGGCCCAGCCCAGGGTTCGAGTGAAGCCCCATGACCCGGGTGTGGTCCACAGGCTGGTGGCGGCATCGGTGGAAGCTCTGTGGGGTCAGACTGGGGGCTGTGTGGCCAACAGCGCCGAGGCACCTGCTTACCTGTCCGGCGAAGACAGCCGCCGAACATACAGACAGGTCAGTAGGTCTCCGCCCTGCAGGGAACGCCTGGATATTACAGACCGAGAGTAAATTCGCCCCCCTGTCCTTTCAGGTCATTTTCGATCTGACTTCAGATATATTTCACGAGGCTCTGAGGTGTCGCTGGGGGACCAGCGTGTCGCCGTGGGTGCTAAAGGAGACATCTCCAGTTTCACCCGTCTGGTCAAGCAAAACATCTCTTAGCAATGTCAAGGTAAACCCGGTGCACACAACAACAACAAAAAAGTTGCGATTGACTTAAATTCTTGCACTGCAGTAATGCAACTCGGCAAACAGTAGGACAGAACAACAAACTACACAACCTCAGTGACAAAATCAACATCCTTTCCTGAGTTCACAAGGGCTCTGTGCAGAACAGACTGTATCTCCTGCCTGGGCACACTACTGTTGACCGTGCTCCCTGTTATGCTTCCAGTGCAATCAGCCAGCTAATGAGCACAGTCTCTGCAAAGGAGGACTACACTCCTGCTAGAGGTAGCACAGAAGCAGGTGGCAGGCATCTGATCTCACTAGGGTCTCTCGCTCACGTCTCCCTACAGGCTGTGATACAGGCGGAGGTTCGGAGAGAGCTGAATTTGGAGCTGACAGACGTACAGACCCGAGAGATGTTGCAGAACTTGTGCAAGTACAGGACTGCGCACAGGGACAGGGTGGACTATGTCCTGGTAGGCATTGGCGGTTTAGAACAGCGTGAGATCACACGTTTGCCCACACACTGACTGGATGCTCACACTGTCTAATCTTTACTACATATTTATTTAACACATTCACACTTACAATAAAAAACTGAGCTCGTGCTAGTCTCATCTTGTGTTACACTGTACAATGCAAATCAATAATATCAAATATTACATTCTTGTTATTTATGTATTGTATATAATGTTATGTATTTTTATGGTGTTAGCTTATTTTTGCCATAAGTTCCATTCTATACGGTTTGGATGTGCGGTGCTTTTCCGTTTCTTCAGGAGTGCCTGGCATTTGACCGACTTTTTAATGAGGTTTATGTCCCTATATTCTTGGGGAAAAGTGTGTCGCGTTATAATTGCTGTTGCATGTGAATCCCTGCCCTTCTCCCTGACTGAGCCTTTGTTATAACACCCAGATCCAAGAACTGCATAAAGAAGAACAGCAGTGGGTGGACTACAGCCTTGACCAGCTCAGTGTCAAGATGCAGCTCACCGAGGAAATCTTTGACATCCTCCTGCAGGACACAATTTCAGTTCTTAATCACATTTACGCAGTGCCCTCTAGTGAAAGTCCTCCAGCATTGCAGCCCTCTCAATCCTCACTCATACCTTAGTATCTCCAGGGTTAAATCCACACAACTACACTATATAGCCAAAATTATCAGGACGCCCCTTAATCTGGGGCTGTTTTTCAATTAACGGACTAGGCCCCTTAGTTCTAGTGAAGGCAAATCTTAACGCTACAGCACACAATGACATTCTAGACAATTCTTTGCTTACAACTTTGTGGCAACAGTTTTTTTGCGGAAGGCTCTTTCCTGTTTCAGAATGACACTGCCTCCATGCACAAATCGAGGTCCATACAGAAATGGTTTGTCAAGATCAGTGTGGAAGAGCGTGACTGGCCTGCACAGAGCCCTGATCTCAACCCCATTGAACAGCTTTGGGATAAATTGCAAAGCCTGCTAGCCGGGCCTAATCACCCAGCATCAGCGCCCAACCTCACTAATGCTCTTCTGGCGGAATGGAAGCAAATCCATGCAATGTTCCAACATAGTGGAAAGCCTTCCCAGGAGAGTGGAGGCCGTTATAGTAGCAAAGGGTGACCAACTCCATATTAATGCCCATGATTTTGGAATGAGATGTTGGATGAGCAGGTGTCCATATACTTTTGGCCATGTAGTGTATTTCTGTTTACATTTTTTTTGGACTCGCTGATTTTGGTCTAAATAAATTTGAATATTTTATTTTCTACAAATGGAAAATAGTTTGCCCTCAATTGTACTTTGTTTAGGGCCTGATAAAGAACCACATACAAAACAGGAAGTAGTGTGCTAAATAATATTTTTCAAACTGTACACCAAGGAATACAAATGACAATGTCTGCTCATATTGGCCATTGCAGCTACTGTTAAGGAGATTGACTTGTGGGGGCAGTGCCTCCTGATGTGAGGAACAGCAGAAGGTGACAGCACCTTCCCTGGAACCATATTTTTAAAAATGCATTCTCTATTTTTAGTTTACCTTTATTTAATCAGGAAGGTCAGCTGACAATTCACTTTTCACATTTGCAGTGATAATCTGGGGAATCAGAATGGGTACAGAATGAAAGGGATTGTGTAGCCAATCAGAGGTAGGAGGAATGATTCGGTGGCCAGGAGTAGACAGACAATTTTCTGTGGAAATGTGATAAGGACATTGGGGTTAGCAGCCATAATATTTGTGATAGGTCCCACAGCCAGTCCAAAACGTTTTAGCTTATCATCCGAAAATGGCACCTCTTGCTGTGTTTAGGCATCTCCTATAACACAGTGTTTCTGTCGCTGCACAGGTATATCATCTCCTATAACACAGTGTTTCTGTCGCTGCACAGGTATATCATCTCCTATAACACAGTGTTTCTGTCGCTGCACAGGTATATCATCTCCTATAACACAGTGTTTCTGTCGCTGCACAGGTATAGCACAGGTATATTTGCTTTTTTTCCACCTCCTACTAGGGCTGTCACTCAAAAATTTGACCGAATATCTCACAATAGAGAAATTTGTTCAAATTTGTTCCAATTTTCTACCGTCAAAATTTGAAACGTTAAAACGTTTCCTAAATGTTTCATTATTATGGGCCGGTTTTAATTTCCAATGCCAATGATGCTGTTCACAGCAATAAAATGACTCAAAAATGATGATGAATGGGTCCATGTAATGGCATGTCTTACATAAACTAAACTGAACTGACCGATGGCCTTTGGATAGGATGTGTTTGGAGGGCAGTTGCTGCTTGCATACATAGCAGGCGACTTTCTCATTGGTTATTATTTTGTCTCCAATGGCCTAGGCAACAGGATTACAAATTCAAACCCTTAATTACACATTTGACATTTAAATTTTTCCTGAGATTCGAACAAGTTTGATTATCGAACAAAAAAGTGACAGCCCTACCTCCTACCAACATCAACGTCACTTCCAACAGCAACTTAATTTACCTAGGAGGCCTGCCATCCAAGTACTAACCAAGGCCCCACCTGCACAGGTTTGGCCTTTTGGCAAGAGCAGGATACATGATGGTATGGTAGCTGGCTTATGTTCTGAAAAACTGTTGTTCATATCGTCTTCCTGACACAACTGTGGCCTTGCCCTTTGATGTTGTACCCCTAAACAGTTGCTGTTTGCCAAGCTCTCAGGAATGATATCTCTCTGGAATTTTGTTCACTGCTAAATTAAATCACCGCTCAAATTTACAACCCCATTTTTGAATAAGTGTACATAAATCATACACAACAGTTAGTGCCACACACTGTCCTCTCTCAAAACTTCCAACTGAAATGTTTGGTTTTTGACATTTACCCAAAATGACCTGCAAACAAGCAGGTTGGGCTTTGGTGAATCTATGTAAATATTTGGTTAATGGTTTAGCGAGTGAATTTCTTCCAAACATTTACCCAAGTACAACACAATTGTTGATCTTATGTGAGACAGTACATATTATTAAAGACTGTACATTGGTTGTTGCAGGTGAAGCTCTATCAAAGATATGAAATGTCTATGTGGTTTAATGTGACATCAATGGTGACATTGGATCTGTTTTTACTTGATTCATGAAGTTGCTCTTTCCATCTGAATTTGATGAAATAATTATTAGGAACGATATGGATTTGCCTAGTTGTACATTAAATGATATGCACTTGTTTAATCATGCACTTTCCTTTTTTTGTGTTTTTTGCTATTTAATTTTAAATCTATTTTTATACTCTATTAATGTCCAGATGTAAGGAGTTTCAGGCATTAATCCGAATAAAAATATGTTTTAAGCTGTAATGTTGTTTTTATAGTTCTTAGTAAAACACAATTAGATGTTTTTTCTAATTAAGGGTGTCATATTGCATCGAGTGATTGGTCCCTAAATGTTTGAATTGGCTGAAGTTAACAGAACCAGACTATCAGATAACTGAATCTGTGCAATTTGACACTTGGCAGGTAGTTTAATGGAAAGATCATGCAAATCCTTCTAGCCTGTATAACTGGTGCCTTGCGAAGATGGTCACTCTTCAAAATTGCAAATTTTGGATTTCAGAATTGTGACATTCCAGCAGTAAAACCTGTAATTGAAATAATGAATCTAGCCTGAAGTCATGATCCCCTTGATTTCAATCAGGCTTTCAACGCAGGTAGCAAGTGACCTCATGACCTCAAACTGTCTTCCATTCATTCCAGAATTATCTTGAATGCGTAAAGAATATTTCATATAAAATAATCATCGTCCATTGAATATACTATCAACAGTAGATGGCAGGCACCCTTTAATTGACAGGTGCCCACAATTAAATAATCCACTCCAGGCCTTTACCCACCCAAGCACTCATCAATAACCCATGTATGAAGAATGTAGTGGCATCTGACATCACTTGTTATGAAGGCTGCCGTCTCTTATTTCGTCGAAAGCTCAAAGACATGTCATTGCTTGAACAAAAGCTGCCACGTCATGAACATTGTAGACTCAGCATTGGGCTCTAGTTGGGACCTAGTTTGAGAACCCCTGTTTTGCGTAGGATATGGAGGCGCTTTCTTTAAAGTCACCCCCATGATGCTGTCTTCATAATATGTGAACCCCAAATAGTATTTCTACAGAAAATATAACATTTTCCAAATATTCCTCGTCTGTTCATTTACCTTGTTAAATTCTCTCTGAGAATAATTGTTTTTTGTAATCATGATTACAGTAATTCATTAGATTAACCATTCCTAAAGAAATTGTAGGCGTGGTTGCTTCACAGTGGTATCAATTGCTGAAAATCATATAGAAAGATGGTAACATGGTGTAGTGTGAGGTGGAAAATAAAAGGTGGAAATGGTATGAACTGGTAATGCGGTAGAAAGGGATCTAACGAAGGTGAATGTGTTAAAATATGGTGATGTATTTTGTGGTAACCCTTATGGAAAAAGAATATACTGCAGTATATTGTAAATATATCAAAATTATCTTCACAATATGTAAAATATACTGCAGTATATTACATTTCCATAAGGGAAGTAATCTAAAGAACCTGGAAGTGATGCAAAGAAGTAATGTATTGTGATAAAAGCACAAAAAGGTAATGTTAAATCATCTGGGATAGTATTGTTAGGTCATAACAGTGTTGTAGAGGAAGGCATTGTGATGTCATAAGCAGTGTAAGATGTTACAGCATCCACATTCTATTGCATCGGTTTTCAAAATGTGCCCATTGACTCCCATTAATTTTTTTGGCGATAAAATGTCAATTATCTGAAAAAGTGTATATGCTATAAAGGTAAAAAGTAATGGCAACCTGGGGGTGTATACTGAAGTTCCCTAGCGGGAAAATAAAAGTTATTCTATAAAGGTATAATATGAGGTATGAATGATGTCGATGGTGTGAATGGTGTAGGAGGAGATCTCACAATAGAGAGTTTTATGATGTTAACATGTTTGCCCCACTCTTGCATTTCACCCTGTTAGGTAACGTTTTAAGAGATTAATAATACAATTTGCAAACAATTAAATATTATTTATATAATCATCTTTGTGTATTAAAGGTCATGTTAGCTCAATCGCCTACTGACAAAGCTATTACTTACTTTCTACCCTGTTGGATGCATGCACCTAACAGGGTGGAACATTCACCCAACTTCTTATTTGACACTTTGATGTGACACAAAGTTTGAATGATATTCTCTTAAGATGGTAAGATGGAAAAAATAAATTTACATTAACATTTTTAGGAAACACTGGGTAGGCTATGTTGCATCGCTGTATAGAGCTTGTTTACTTTGTTCGAGCTAAGATAGCCAATATTGTTTGTTGTAACTTGGCTTCATTTTGATATCAATACTTTTAACGGCAGGCCTAGATGTTGCAAGTTTTAATGACTTATAGATAGCGAGTGCTTTGTAGCTGTGTGTGACTAATTGCATTTTTCTACGTTGAAAACTTTTTTGTTGTTGTTGAGATGCGGTATACTGAATAAATTCCCCGCAAAATCTACAACTCTGAATACAAGTATTCACAGTAAGATATTGACCTCAAATTATTATCTGTTATTGTCAGTTTTGGGAAAAGTAGTAGCCTAGGGCCATGTCCGAATCAGCACTCTTCCACACTGTTGAGTAGCCTTGGTGAGTAGATAGGGCGAGAAAGTCGTAGAGTACGCAATTTTTTTTCAAATTGCAGTATACTTCAAACACTCGGATGACACACTTACTTCCGGGGTTTCGCTGAGTACATTCGGGAGCACACTTTTCAAGAAGTACACGAACATTTTGGTCACATGAATATGACATGAGCTTCGTTTTGAAAAAATGAGGCGCAGCTTCGCTGACGTTTTCCTTCAGATACAACAAAAACAACACATGACATGGCAGCGCAAGAGTGGGACGCAGGGTTGCCAGATCTTGTAAGATTTTCCAGCCAAATGGCGACTCAAAACTAGCCCAATTTATAGGCTATTTTTATCCGAAATCAACGTATTTTAAATATAAATCATCATGTTTTTACTTTTTTAAATAAGTGCGTGCTTTGCGACTTTCCATTTTTACCAGTGACTGCACTTTGAAAGTATCCAAATTTAGCTGTAAAACCGCGGACATGGCAACACCGGTGGGACGTCTTATGACCCGCTCACGACACTTCCGCAGTACGGTTTGGAAATAGTATAGCGGATATTTTTCGCGTCCTGCTAAACAGTGCACATTAAACAGCACACTTCTGCCAGTGCACTGTACGCAGGAGACAGGGCGCAGAAGACAGGGCTCTGATTCGGACACAGCCTAGGTAATTTTTCACCGTTTTCATGGAGTACTCTATTTTTATACAGTCTATGGGAGTACTCAAGTGAGTACGTCAGTCGTGGGCGGAGTCTGGTTTCGGAAGTAAATTCCCTATGGAAAATAGAATGGGCTTCGGAGACTACCGACTATTTCTTGAAATCTGATTCATAGAATGAGCCGAAACGTTCCTGGATTAGCCTGTGTGGTACAAGCATGTAGACCATATATCGCATGTTCCAATTTTTATTTTTTAAAGTAATGCATTAATGATTGTAGTTCGACTTGTAGTCCACTTTAACGGACTGCATATCCAGTACTGCAACGCACGGGTGGTTCTCGACCAATAAGATATCATCATCTCGTCTGTCTGCTCTGTGGCAGATGGGAGTAGGCTCGTGCCGCTCAAGACAAGCTAACGTTAGCTTGCTAAGTAGAGAAGCCCGCCCGACAAGGTCAGAAACTATGCTACGGTTAACCACATGAAGCAATTCTAGCTTTAAGTCCTTCAAGCTAGCTAGCTAACGTTAGAAAAAAAGTGTTTAAAACGGAGCTGTGTGCTACTGCTGGCTAACGTTATATGAAAATGTCTGGAGATAAGGCTGCTCGTTCGGAGGGAATTATGGGACGTGTAGTTTTTAAACAGTGCCAGCGCTGGGATGTTCTAAAAAAAAAAATTCTAAACGTAAAATATACTCGAAGCTGGTCCAGAAAAACGACATAGTTTGCGAACGGGCGTTATATTGAACAATCCAGGAAATTGACGGTAAGACATAATCAGTAGAAATGGTTTAAAAGTAAGCTTTAGTTAATGTCTACGCTCTAAATGAATGGGGAATTTACTTCCGAAACCAGCGTGACGTAGTCACTTGAGTACTCTTGAGGTCGAGGCCACACCAAGATGCACGAGATTGGCTAATATAAAAATGGGCGTTGTATCTACCAACCTACTCTGCCTTTAATAACCAGCGTCAGGTGACATTCCGCGGGAGGCCCGCCCATGTCTCATGAACGCATATGGATACACATTGGAGTAATAACGCCGATCCTGAATTTGATCTTTTTGTGGGGGTGAAATAGAAGAAATAAGATTCCAGTCAAGTGTAGCCGATTTTAGATCGGCAGCTTGCCTCAGTAGTATTAGACGTTTGCACGGGGGATCGGCCGTTGCCACAGAACGTGGCCGTTGCTAAGGTGCCTTTAATAGTGACGTCGCTTGGCGCAGGCGTATTACGACCGAGCTCGGTGGCTGTGTAGAAGCTGACGCGCTATCCAATGTGTCCACATACTCACGTAGACATGGCGATCTGTGCTAGCAGCTGCCGTTCAGCTCTGCGTCTACCGACCGTTGTATGGTCTATAATAAGCCTTCTCGCTCTGTTACTTTCCAGTCGTGCTCAGGCCACTCGGCTGTACTCCGCCGAGGATCCCTTGACAATACTGACCAGCGACACACTGAAAGAAACCTTACGCAACTCTTCGTCTGCCTGGCTGATCCAGTTTTATTCATCGTGGTGTGGTCACTGTATTCAGTACTCACCCACCTGGAAAGCGCTGGCCGGGGATGTGAAAGGTAAGGAAGGCAGAGATCTGAGAGGCCGAACAGCTGTTAGCCTTTGGTTAGGAATCTAGTGCCTTTTTGTCCCTCCTCACAAGCTGGCGACACAGCATATGGCTGGCTAGTCAATGTTACAGTTAATCAACTCGGCTGCAAAAAAACAGAAACGACATCTAATGTTGTTTGCATCTGATCTTGCTGTTACCTAACGTTAGCTAGCTAAGTTAGCAACATACAGTTCCATTATTAGCTAATATGGGCTAACGTTAGGTGGCTAAAAGCATCTGTGCTCTAGATGAACTGTGTAAGTAACGCATGATCTTGTGAATTATGTGACGGCACTAGCATATCAATAGGAATGAAGTTCAGCATTGCATATATTGCATTATTTTTGCTGCCAACCTGGCTTGCTAGCTGCTAACATAATCATGCTAACAAAAACTAGCTAAGGGGTCACTTAGCGGTTTTCTTAACGCGATCTGTGAGACATCGTAAAAAAAGATCTGGCTTAGCTACAAAGTAGTGGCTTTGCTATCTAGCTAAGTTGCAGCCATACGGAATAATTGAAACATTTAAAGTTACGTTATGCTGTGGTACAGCGAGCCAGCTTGTTGGTAATGTTAACAGTTGAGGCTAGATAGCTATTTTAGACGAACGTTAACGCCTCTGCACTAGTTGGATGGCTACTTTTTTTTTCGCATGTTGATATGATCTTAGCTACATTAACGCATGTCAAACTGTCCATGGACAGTAACCTAAATACACAGGAATAGGCTAACGTTAGATTTGGGGTGAGATCTCCTAAAAGACTAACGTTATTCGTTGTAAACATCTGGGTCGTATCCATATAACCGGCCTTGATCAAGGTTTTGTGCTGATAAAGCAGTGACTGTTGGCTCGGGTGTGAACCAGTGGATTATTCCACACCTGCCTGGCATATCACCTGTCTTTACCGCTGACATCAGCTTTTAGTATGGCACTTTACTGTTAACAAATCTCTTTAAAACAGTTTAGTTTTGTGGAAAACAGGAGGTGTTTGTTGCCAGGTTTTGCCAGCGTGGTCTCTTCATCCTGCGAATTTGTAAATGTAGTGTAGCATTGTCGTTGTTTTTTGTGCGTCGTCATTTGTCAACCAATCATCAATGAAAACACATGCTATGCATTGTGTGCACATAGTTGTACTCAAGAAATCCAAGCACTGGGAAAAAGTAATCCCTCCTAACAGAAGCATTCATCTTATGACTAACTTTATTGTAATAGTTATGGGGGGAAGGAAACCCTGCCCGATCGTGCAAGTCGCATACTGAGGGCAAATGCTGGAGTTTCTCCTTATCGGGATAATTATAAAGACGGAGCATTTGGGTCCTTGGTTTAACCTCCTCCGCTGTGTTCTGTGCCTTTGTAACTCACAGATGTGTGCCTCCGAGCGCTGACATTGGCAAGGCTATTTTTGGGAAGCGGGCCCAGTGGAGCTTGAGGGTTGTGCTCTCAACACGCTCAGTGCTAAAACTGAGTACATAACAACCCCGGTCGCAATCCATAGAGACTGAGTGCATATTATTCCCGGTTGACTGGAACCGTGAAACCCTTACCCATAAATCCTTCTTTTGCCGAATAAAAGACATCCGCAACCTTTAAACAAGCCCGTGCCGTGTCGCTCGTGTTCAGCCTTAGGCACTGCTCTTACCTCATTAACCCAATACTGCAGCAATGCGCCCGCATGATGTACTAGTATCATTATAAGCTTTGGGCCAGATGCCGTGACCAGGGATTTATACGGTTCGAGCACTGAACTCTTATCGGAACCGAACAGCCTGACAGCCTGATGGGATTAACACCTTCGGTCAGCTGGTCGGTTTCAGCCAGCATCAGAAATTGGCTGAATTATCCCCCGTATGTGAGCTGCACATACCCTACCCTACAACAGTGGTTATCAACCTTGGTACTGGGGACCCTTGTGTATGCTGTTTTTTTATCACAGCCAATCACTTGCTCAATTAAGGTTGTTGAACACATATATTTAAGTTCTGTCATAATGTATTCCTTTAACTCATTAGCACAATTCAGGTTTGGCTCATTGTCTTTGTGTGTGAATTCTTCCTTATCTACCAAATGGTTAGTTTTAGTGTCCAGATATCCATGCTTTAACCAATAATGAGCCTGTTGGTTCACCTCAGTCTTTAATTTGATAAGTTAAATTTTTTTTTACCTCGTTTTATGTAATCGTTTGCAATATAGCACAATAAGCACAATGTGAATATGGGATTTTTATGCTTGGTGGCATACATAGCTATTTCTGACATGTGGCTTATGAGGGTAAATAATCCCTCAAAACACAAGAAGTGTGTCATTGAGAAAAATGAGCAGCTTGTTAAAAATTCTAGGATTGCAGCTGTGGTTGGAACGAAAACCAACGCACACAGAGGGTCCCCAGGACTGAGTTTGAGAACCACTGCCCTACCGTACGACGAGAGGAGCGTGAACTCTGACACACTTTGGTTTTTAATGGCTGCTGCTCCTTTATCAGGGCCTCTGCTGCCGTGACTCTGTGCTGCCGGTTTACTGCAGATTAACCTGGTGTGTTCCTGCCAGAGCTCCTGTAAGCACCAAGCCTCCTTTGTGCCTCAAAAGACCAGCTCAATCCGTTCAACCAGAGCTGCTGTTCTTTCTGTCTATTCTCATGCCCTGTTTGTCACACTCGCTCTCCATCTGTTATGCACTCTCTCTCTCTCTCTCCCTCTCTCACAATCACTCACTCTCTGACCCTCTTTCCTTTTCTCTGTCAGACCACGCCTCCTCTCTGTACCAGTATCTATTGCAAAAATATAGTCATGGAACAGAAAACCATAATACAATAACTTGGAGGGAAATAATATAGCCCGTCACACAATGTGCCTCATTCTTTTCTGGGGTGTGTTTTCTGGCTTTCGCATTAGCAGTGCAAAACCATTCATGGTCGTCAAATGGTCAATACAGAATGAATGGCAATATTCATCCAGACACTTTGATATCATTATAAATAGAGCACATAATAGTCTTGTATTCAATTATTTAGCTAAAAAGCACGCTGATTATAAAAAGTTTTCCAATATCGGCCCTCTAAGTTTTCGACTCCAGTCGCTTTCTCTAGCTTCTGCGTTAGCTTGGCTGGAGGATCGATCAGCAGCTGAGGTGGCGATTGAGCATTGGGGGAGGAGCCTATCAGCAGCTGAGGTGGAGATTGAGCATTGGGGGAGGAGCCTACTAACTCATGTGAAATTCAGTACAACCGATGCTACAATGCATGTAATAAATAACAACATAGCTTTTTGGCTAGCTAGTTCAGATGGCAAGCCGACAAGGTAGCTAATGCTGGACAAGGTAGCTAATGCTGGCCAAGGTAGATTTACTGACCTCCTGTAGTACAAAAGTGCTGTTCAAAGAAAAAAGTTTTAATCCGGTTTTAGCGGCTATACCATAGAAAATAAAACGAGAAGAGAAATGTAAGCTGAAATGTGCCAAGTGTCAAGAAATAATCAAGTAAAGTTTTCTCGTAGGCCTATAGGCTATGCTCTCTGTTTATCTTTCCCTCTTTTGTCCTCTTCCTCCCTAACTCTCCTTTTTATTCCCTCTGTCTTTCTCTCATTCATTTATTAACAGTAAGGCGCTGGGGCCTGCATGTTAGTGGCCAGCGGAGCCCGAAATGCTCTAAACTCCTGAGGTGCGAGCCGTTAAGCCGCTGCGATGCACATAAACGCGCCGCTCGCTCGCTCACAGCTACAGGTTGCATCGTTTGGCAGGAATGCCCAGTCATTCCTGAGGGTGGAGAGACAGCAGAAGGCAGCGAAGGGGGGGCTGCTGGGATTGTATGGGGCTTCCTCCTTTGTCTCTGCTCTGTAGACACAAGCTGTCAGCCAGCGAGCTCGTGGGGGACCGCCTGCCAGCTGTTCAGTGGCTCAATGGGGGTCAGTAGTGGCATTGTCCTTCCCTGACCCCAGCACGCATTCCCTCGCACAGCCTCAGGGTGCATTGTGGGCCAGCAGACAGGTGGAGAACAGAAGCTCGGGGGAGGGGGAAGGGGAAGGGGAAGGGGGGGGGAGGGGGGTTGGTGGGGAAAAGGCAATGCACCACATGGCTTCCTTTCTGCCCAAACCCCAGGTTTATAAAATCACATCTTCCTCCAATGAAAAGCCATCCATCTGTTGCCTTGCATGATTGGTCTGTGTTTGTCTGTGTGTATGTACCTGTGTGTGTCTTCCTGTGTCTGTATGTGTGTGTGTGTCTTCCTGTGTCTGTATGTGTGTGACTTCCTGTGTCTGTATGTGTGTGACTTCCTCTTCATTTAGGGACTAGGGATATAACAAAAATGCTGTAGCCTATATGTGTAAATTTTATATTTACACAGTAACTACTTGGTTCTTAAATTCAAAATGAAGTGTTGGCGCTTCTGTGCTGTTTTGTACAATACGCTTGTTTTATGTTTCTTCGGAAACATGTCAGTAGTGTGAGAAATTACATAGCCCAATTAAAATACAACTAATTGCCATCCACAACACACAGCTGGTAAAGTCATGCTAAAATTTCAGAAACAAACTTTATCGACAATGTAAATAATAACAATCTGCCATGCTGCCATTGGGCGTTAAAGCGAGAAAGCATTAAGAAATGCAGATGGATTTGTTGATAAAGGGCTTGCGCACCAATGGCAGGGCTTGCGCACCAATGGCAGGGCTTGCGCACCAATGGCAGGGCTTGCGCACCAATGGCAGGGCTTGCGCACCAATGGCAGGGCTTGCGCACCAATGGCAGGGCTTGCGCACCAATGGCAGGACCCCACATGCAGTGAAAGGCCTTGACCATTGTGCTTAAGGGCCTGATTGAAGAGGATGATCACGGCACAATAGCCGCTTTGTGTAACTCTAAGCCTACGGCACGCTGAGCAGCTTACCCGCTTCCTGTTGTCTGAGAGTGAAATTAGCATACAGCGCACTTAGCAGCTAACTCCTTATCTTACCAATCAACTTTGACCAGGGAGAAATTAAATGCACTTAGGGTGGCTGTCAGTGTGTGTAAAAAAAAAAAAAATGTTAAGTGTTTGTGAGAAGTTAATTTGTATGACAAAATGAAAATGTTTGGGAAATGGTTCCCAATGTAAACAATGACATTATCACTCCTAGTAGGGATTGATGATGATGATGATGACAATGATGGATTGCATTAGATAGCACTTTTTGCAGTCTTAAAGTACTTTAGAAAGAAAGGGGTAGACTCCCTCTCTTTCTCACTCATATTGCTCTACATCATCATCCTCCTCTTTTTCCCTCAACCCCTCCTCCTCCTCCTCCTCTCTGCTATCCCTGTCTCTTCCTCTCTTTCTCACTCCCCCGTTCCTAACTTTCTCTCCGCTCTCCCGTTCCCCCTCAGACTGGGAGCAGGCCATACGCATCGGGGTGCTGGACTGCGCCCACGAGAACAACTTTGACGTCTGCAAATTGTTCGGGATCCACTTCTACCCCACGTTCCGGGTACCTACAGGCCGTGATCATTTATGCCCAGCATGCCATAATAAACTAGCGTTTGCTTCAAGGTTTGGGCTATTCCCTTGAGTAGGTCTGTCTCTGTGACAGTCTGCACCTAGAACCATAGAACGCCTTCTAGCGTTACTTTTTGCATTTGCAAATTGCAATAATTTCCATATCCGGTACATATTTTCCTTTGCAATCAAATTCAAACAGGTATGATTTAACTAGGATGTAGGATGTAACCCCAAGTCTATATGAGATACTGGTGAATTATGTATTCTGTGTTGGCCATCTATACAGTTGAAGTTGGAAGTTTACATACACTTAGGTCCCAATAAATCTAGTCCCAGTTCCCATAGAGATCCATTCAAATGCAGAGACGTTATAGTATCGCTTGTAAGAGTACCAGAAAATAAGATATCAAGAGACTTTTGATGTTGTTGGGTCACAGACATCAGGAAGTCATGGCATAAAGGCACAGTCAACTTAGTGTATGTGTATAAACTTATGACCCACTGGAATTGTGATATAGTGAATTAAAAGTGAAATAATCTGTCTGTAAACAATTGTTGGAAAAATTACTTGTGTCATGCACAAATTAGATGTCCTAACTGACTTGCCAACACTATAATTTGCTAACATGAAATCTGTGGAGTGGTTAAAAATTAGTTTTAATGACTTCAACCTAAGTGTGTGTAAACATCCGACTTCAACTGTATATACAGTGAAGCTGTTTATGTTACATGCTATGTTAATTACACCTTGTGTCCTAGCCACACAGACTCCTAAGATTTAAAAAAATGCAAATAAAAAACTCCTGACAGGTTAAACTGGCCCCGGGTTCCACTGAATGTTCCCTCTATTTACAGTCAAGGCTGGCCTATGAGGTTTGCCAGTAGAAGCTGCTATTTCCATGAGTGTGCCGTAATGCTATGTCTGTGTGCTAACGCCCCACCCGCTTTCTCCCCCCCAGTACTTCAAAGCACGCAGCGGCACCTTTGACTTGGGGAAAACATACAGAGGTGAGACTATTCTGAAACACTGGCAAACAGCTGGCGTGCTTCCAGCAGCTCTGAAAATATTTACACTGGGCGCAATCCCTTTTATTTATTTATTAGGTTACCTAGCAGACGTTTACATAATGTAGTTTACACAGGGCTTTCATTTAACATTCTGTTTGTAAAACTGCTTAACGCTATTCTGATTTAGCGCCCGTTAGCAGTAATTTTAAACCCAATTTCCAGTGACAGAACAGGATATGCAAGTCAATATGTTATGATTTTCTGTCATAAAGGCAAGTGGAGTGAATTTGAGCTGGCTTGACCTTGAGAGCTCATGTTACGTGGTGAGTAAACGGGACTCTTATTGATACTGACCTGCGTATGAATTGCTATTCGAAACAGGGCCAGACCGGGATTTACAGACGGTGCGCCAGCTGATGGTGAACTTCATCCAGAACCACACCAGAGAAGACTGGCCTGTAGGGTGCCCCCCACTGGAGTCCACCAGGTATTGCACCCTGTTTAAGAATACGGCAGGACTCACAAGGTCATTTTCCCGCCTTTATCAGATGGAGCTTTGGTGTTTCTCTGCTTTGGTAACAGCCTTATCAAGAGCTGCTCACGTTTTTATTTGTAGAAAGACTTGGTGGTGAGGCAGGTGAGGTTAAGTGCGGGTATTGCAGCATTGTTTGGAACGCAGAACGACTCGCATATCCTGTTTGGCTGGAAGTGATTCTTCTGCTTTATTTAAATAATTTTTTTTGTGTTGGTCGATGTTCAGACCGTGGTTGTGCACACAAGGCTCAGGTTTTGATATCTAATTGGTGAACTCAGAGCTGTGCGGAAGCTTACAGTCTGTAGTCTTCTGCTAGGGCCTGGCCACAGGCCTGCATAATCTTAAATGGTGTCTCCACCCCATCGGCAGGTCGGAAAACGTCCTGTCCCTGTTAGGCCAGAAGTCTGAGCAGTACACCGCAGTCATCATCGAGGACGAGGACTCGTATGTCGGCCGAGAGGTACGCTGTTGAGCCAGGTGGAATGCGTTACGCCCACACCACGGCTTTGAATGCGCTATTACAATAATGTATAATGATTACATAGAACCTGTTTCTAACCATTATAAATGCATGTTAACATGGGTGTAGTGGCTTAGAGTGCTGTAGGTAGGTATCAGCACTCTTAATAAAGGGTAGAAATGGTTGTAGCTGCTTGTCTGCTCTCTTGGGTCGATAGCCAGGGTTCCAGTTATGAGCGCTGATATATCATTGGGCATTCCAAATTGGGATAAAAGGTTGTCGTGGTTTTAGGTGTTGTATCTAGTTATTAGTGCTGATAATTTAGCTATTAATGCCTATAGTTTAGTTTAGTCACATTGATAATGACTTTAGGAGCTATATGTAGGTATTAACGCTATTATTAACTTTGATAAATCATAGGTGTTTATAGCAGCTGAGCCTCAGGATAAAGTGCTGCTTGCCCTTTGACCCTTGTAACCCAGGTGATTCTGGACTTGATGGTGTATGAGGGGCTGAGGGTGACCAGGGCGCTGAGCTCGGACAGAGCGCTCCTGGAGAAGCTGGGGGTCACGACCGTACCCTCCGCCTACCTGCTCCACCCCAATGGAAGCCACTCCCTCATGGACATGTGAGTGACCCCTATCATCAGCCAATCAGGTTCAGCTCAGCGCCCCAAGCACAACCTCAACCGCGTAACGCTCTAAGGAAACGCGGAAACAATGTGATAAATGCGTGATTAAACTCTTTCTCTTGCAGGCAGAAACGTTTGCGTTTCTTCTTCTCCTCCTACCTGAAGCTGCTTCCTGGGGTGCACAGGAAACAGGCCAACGCCGCCCATGACCCAATGCATGCTGGGAACGGAGGGCCAGGGGCTGCCGAGGTGTGGAAGGAGTTTGACAAGTAAGTGTGCGTGCCTGCGTGTGAGAAAATATCCTGAAATATTGCCTCACATTTAGGTCTCTTCTGCCACCTGCTGGTCAGTAGCTGTACTTGCAGCTGCTTTTGTTGCCGGTGCTCCTTCACCATTAACGCTCTGTTGAGACCTATTACAGATGCAGCTCCTATACTCCGCTGGCTTTCAGAACAGAGCTATCAAATTCCATAGCTTCCATTGTGTTTTGTTTTGTTTTTTTTCCACACTCCTGGGTATAGTGAGAGGTATTGTGATACCTGGAACATAGAGGTTTGTTTTGTGCCCATTTCATTATATTACAGAGAGAGAACATTGAACGCTGCGTTCCAATCCGTATTTACAGTAACCATGCACCCTCGACAGATAGCGTCCTGTCATTATCAAAGGCACCAGCAGGGGGCACCCATGGCATGCGTCTTTAAGAGAGAGTACAGCAGCAGCGCTAGCTTTCTTTGTGTGTGTGGCAGGTTGCCTCAGGCCTAATGCCACATGCTCATGTCCCACAGTTTTGACTCTTGTAGTTCTGTCTCAGCTGTGTAACACCCACAGGAGACTCCCTACTTGCTTGGGTACACTCACTGAGGTTGAGAGTGTGTGTGTGTGTGTGTGTGTGTGTGTGTGTGCGTGCGCGTGTGTGTGCCACAGGTCTAAAGTGTACATGGTGGATCTGGAATCCGGGTTACATTACCTGCTGCGTGTGGAGCTGGCCAGCCACCCCACCCTGGAGGGAGAGGAGCTGAAGACCTTCAAGGATTTTGTTACGGTTGTTGCCAAGGTAACGTATCTGCTCAGACACGTGCACATACACAATGACACAAACACAAAGACAAACATAACAAAGGCCAGGTTTTTGGCAAGGTTTGCCTGTGGCAGCTGCAGTTTTTAGCCTCTGCTATGCGGCTATGTGCAAGCACCAGAAAAAAAAGATGTTTTTATTCAATTCAATTCAACCGTAACCTGTTTTTGTTAACCTGAACCTGTGAATGTGAAATTAATAAAAATTAGCAGTTGCTTCACCGACTCATTGGTTCACTTGTGAAAGCTTCCTTTTCTGCCAGACAAGTTTGATGCCACCTCAGGAACTTTGCCTATCAGCTTCCTCTGTAGAACCCACCTACACATGCAGAGAGCCATGTGTAATCACCTTTAATCTTGGGGCGAGGGGCCAGGACTGGTACTGTGCTAACGTGTTAGCGGCCTGTGAGATAGGAGAGTTAGCGGGAGTTAGGGGTTTGGGGATTTGGGCCTAAGCGTTGCTACTGAGTTTCAGGTCTAAGCTTGTTAAAGAGAGTGGTCTTTACCCTGCGCCCCCCCCCCCCCCATTCCCCAGCTGTTTCCAGGCCGACCGTCTGTGGTGAAGCTGTTGGAGACTCTGCTGGAGTGGCTGGTCAGTTTGCCTCTGGAGAGAATTCCCTATGACGCCATCCTGGACCTCGTCAACAACAAGATGAGGGTAAGTGCCACGCCCAGACAGCCACACCCAAAGACGGGGACCCATATCCCATTTAGCTTGGCTGTTTTTATCTGTGGCTTCATATTTAAAGGTTATTGTGTTATTCCTGACAGGACTATTAATATAAAATCCGAGTTTATTTGTATGGCACCAACTGCGGATTCATACGGTCTCCATTTTTTACTGTGTGGAGAATCCTTCCCTGATTTCCCCCTTTAGGTTGCCAGACTTATTTAGGATAAAGATGCGATGGTGCCGCTGTTAGAGCCTGTATTAGGGCTCGCTCGAGACCCTCCGTTTTGGGGGACTCTGGTGTGCAGCTGTAATGCACTGAGGCCGTTTTGTTAAACTCCTGTTCCAGATCTCTGGGTTGTTCCTGAGCGACCAGCTGCAGTGGGTGGGGTGCCAGGGCAGTCTCCCCGAGCTGAGGGGGTACCCCTGCTCTCTATGGACCCTGTTCCACACCCTCACAGTGCACGCAGCGCAGCGACCTGATGCCCTGGCCAACACCGGTGCGTACCTGACCCTCTGCTCCCTACGCTCTTTACTGTCTCAGTACACCAGTGCGTACCTGACCCTCTGCTCCCTACGCTCTTTACTCTCTCAGTACACCAGTGCGTACCTGACCCTCTGCTCCCTACGTTCTTTACTGTCTCAGTACACCAGTGCGTACCTGACCCTCTGCTCCCTACGCTCTTTACTGTCTCAGTACGCCAGTGCGTACCTGACCCTCTGCTCCCTACGCTCTTTACTGTCTCAGTACACCAGTGCGTACCTGACCCTCTGCTCCCTACGCTCTTTACTGTCTCAGTACACCAGTGCGTACCTGACCCTCTGCTCCCTACGCTCTTTACTGTCTCAGTACACCAGTGCGTACCTGACCCTCTGCTCCCTACACTCTTTACTGTCTCAGTACACCAGTGCGTACCTGACCCTCTGCTCCCTACGCTCTTTACTCTCAGTACACCGGTGCGTACCTGACCCTCTGCTCCCTACGCTCTTTACTCTCTCAGTACACCAGTGCGTACCTGACCCTCTGCTCCCTACGCTCTTTACTATCTCAGTACACCAGTGCGTACCTGACCCTCTGCTCCCTACGCTCTTTACTCTCAGTACACCAGTGCGTACCTGACCCTCTGCTCCCTACGCTCTTTACTGTCTCAGTACACCGGTGCGTACCTGACCCTCTGCTCCCTACACTCTTTACTGTCTCAGTACACCAGTGCGTACCTGACCCTCTGCTCCCTACGCTCTTTACTGTCTCAGTACACCGGTGCGTACCTGACCCTCTGCTCCCTACGCTCTTTACTGTCTCAGTACACCGGTGCGTACCTGACCCTCTGCTCCCTACGCTCTTTACTTGAAGGAACATAGCCCTACTGTGAGATCATAATGACCGAACTCCAGTACCCATCCTCCCTGCTCACCTCTGCCCTCTGACCCCTGACCCATGCAGGCCTGGAGGAGGACCCCCTGGCAGTGCTGCAGACCATGCGGCGGTACATCGGCACGTTTTTCGGCTGCCAGGAGTGTGGGCGGCACTTTGAAGAGATGGCGAAAGAGTCCCTGTCCCAGGTGCGGTCTCTGGACCAGGCCGTGCTCTGGCTCTGGAGTAAACACAACCAGGTCAACAGCCGACTGGCAGGTAGGGGGCGCTGTGACCACATTTAGCAGCAAGTATCGCGCGCACGTGCCAGCACAAGTTACAGGCACACGCTCACAGCAGCAGACAGGCAAGCAGCACACACGGACAAATGAATCAGAAACGTGCCGTACACACACGCATGCCCTGACCCCCACTGAGCTCCACTGTGGAAACTGATTATCCGCCCTAGGGGTGTGACTTCTAAACGTTTAAACATTAACAAAAATGCTAAACATTTAGGAAAATCTCTAAATGAATAAAAACATTTTTTTTAAATGCTAACATTATTAAAATAATTCATAACCATTTAATTTTATAGTGTCCTTTTCGCACGCGCCGAAAATCAAACTGACATTTCTCTAAATGGTTTGCAAAGAAGAAAAAGTGCCATTTGGTCTCACTTTGAGCAGATTTCAGAAAATAGTCTAATGTAAACTTTGCGACGCTGAGCAAACAGTCCTCCAGCACTGGAACGATAAAAGTCATGTCAGTAAGCACACTACATTGACTGTGACGAGACATGTGGCTTGAGCCCGACCACATCTCATTTTTAACAAACATCAATGAGAGCTTTCATTTTGATAAGGTGCGACAAAATTAGGCAAGAATACATGCGCAGCAGTGTTTCTGTTGTAACTATACCTTCTCTTTGTTTTTTCTTTTGTTTTGTTACTTTAAAAAGTATTAATTAAAAAAAAAAGTGTTAATTTAATATTTTACCTGTTGTATGTTTTGTAGAATATACTGTATAAAATTAAATAAACCCAACACCTTATTACTGTTCGTATCCTCGCAACGCATTTGAAGTTGACCACCCTGTACTACTTCCGTGATTTCCGCTCTTATATAGTACAGTACTTGCTTTTGAAGTCCGCTCTGTGGCTGCTTTTGCAACTTTGCACTTAAAAGCGCATTTTGGCTATAGTTTGGGTAGCGCTTTGGTTTAAATTGAAAGGTCGCAAATTTAGAACCCCTTCTCAACCCCCCCCCCCCCCCCCCAGCCTTTCCCGTTTAAACGCATTGTTTTTGCACTGGCGTGTAACCGTTTAGCGATTTTTCCCAGTTTTGCCCATCGCTAATCCACCCACAGAGCTAGCCCTGGAGAGTACCCCTCAAGATGGATTTGAACTTTGAACTTCGTGGCTGTTTCCCAAACCCCACCCCTTGTTTCAGGGAAGCAGCGCTGCGCCGAAACAATGCCAAACTGACAGAATACAAGGGCCAGGTTCAGAGGTCACCGCATGGGGGTCGAGGGGGGGGTCGTGCCGGCGGTTGGCGGCGGGGGATGGGCGATGGGGTTTGGGATAAAGCCCTGAAACCAAACGGTAGAAAACGGGACCTTCCATGGGAGGGGACGTTGGGATGTTGGGTCGGCCAGTTGGCCCTCATTGTCTCGCCCCAAAACAAATGACGAGTGAAAGGGGTCGTAGAATAGGCGGTCTCGCCTGCGTGTCCCCTGAGCTCTATGTCTAGACATTAAACTGTAAGAGGCCTTGCTTTCTCCACAACGGTGCCTGAACTCTGGAACAGTCGTAGTGAGATTAAAGCTGGCTTAAAAGTCTGCGTCTTCCTTTAATGCCCTTTCAAAATTAAAGTTTTACTAATGATTTATACCTGTTCTCTCAGTTTTTTCTCAGGACTTTCCTTTATGTCAATATTATTTAATGAATTCCTGTTATTTCTTGTTGTTCTTTGTGCTTTAGTTTCATCTCCCGTTATTTTGCTTGAGTATACAAATTGTCATCTTTTATTGTGATTCTGTTTCACAATTTTTCTGTGGAATGAAGGATTCCGGTGCGTCTGTGAAATTGGAATTAATTTAGTTTAGTTTTATGCAGACATACGATCCCCAAGGATAGCACTTTGAGCACTTTGTGCTGTAATGCATAAAACGTGCTGAACAAACAGAAACAGCTTATCGTATCTTTATTATTGTCTTTAGTCCTGAACACAGTGTTACTGAGAGCAGTTGTGAGGGCACCTGTCAGCTCTCGGTTTTTGGAGAACTGGACGGGAGCTGCCCAAGCTCTCGTGCCCAGTGGATTTAATGGATATAACGCAATCTTTAGAGAAGGTAATAGATTCCCTCAGAAAGAGGAGCAGCCATGCTTCTGTAGTGAGGGGCATTTAGGGTAGAGGAGGAAGAGTCAGGGTAGCAGTAACCAGCCGGAGGAAGCTGACAGATGGAGGGGCGGTACTGTAGGGTCAACAGGGGGTGTGGCCCAGACTGACTCCTCCCACACAATCACACGCTCGCATACGCACGCAAACTCACTCACTCACGCACTCACGCACGCAAACACACTCACTCACTCACTCTCACGCAAACACACTCACTCACTCTCTCTCACGCAAACACTCACTCTCATTCACTCACTCACTCACTCACTCACTCACTCACTCTCACGCAAACACACTCACTCACTCACTCTCACGCAAACACACTCACTCACTCACTCTCACGCAAACACGCTCACTCACTCTCATTCACTCACTCACTCACTCACCCACACACACACACACACACACACACACACACACACACTCTCGCAGTAATTTATGTACACTTGAACCCTCGTGTTTAATACGTTTAACCCCCCCCCCCTCCGCAGGTACGCTGAGTGAGGACCCCCGCTTCCCCAAAACGCAGTGGCCGACCCCCGACCTGTGCCCGGCGTGTCACGAGGAGCGGGACGGCCTGCACGTGTGGAACGAGGAGCACGTGCTGTCCTTCCTCAAGCAGCACTACGCCGGCGCCTCCCTCAAATACGCCAGCAGCCCCGCCCCGGAGACAGGGGGCGTCGCTGAGCCCGTCCCCCCGGGCGACCTGGACCCGCCCCCGGCCAGCGACCGGGTCCGGACCCGCCCGGGAAACGTCCTCCCCCCTCCCACTCGGGAGAGGCGGCCAAGGGTCCAGGGGAGGGCGGGGGAGGCGGGCGGAGGCATCGGCGGGGGAGCGGAGGCACAGCCGGGCGTGACCTTCCTGGGCCTGGGTTTCTCCAGCGTGGATATGAGCCTGTGCGTGCTCCTCTACGCCTCCTCCTGCCTCTTCCTCATGCTCATGTTCTTCTTCTTCCGCATGCGCTCCAAGCGCTGGAGGGTCCGGCACAGCCGCCCGTACGTATAGCGGGCCGGCGCCCCCCTGTGGCCTGGAGGCCAATGGACGGTTCTCAGACTGCCCTTCTGAAGAAGCCCCCGGCTTTCGGTCTCGTTCCTTTTGTCTGTTAATGTTACGATTGGCGGTGTGTTCGGATGTGAAGCGGGGCAGGGAGCGGTCATGGTAGAGCTGCCAGCCCCCATTTGGGTTGGTGGGTGGGGAGCGGGGAGGGGGGAGCGGGGGGTGGGGTGGAGGGGAGGGGAGGGGGGGGGGATGTTCCTGGCACATGCACAACCTGTAAAAATTCTCGCCGAACTGTGACATCAGGAATGCCTCTGCATCATGTGACTTCAACATTCCGCTGCAGTGTTGCGGGCAGAAAGCATTAAGGCAAAGACAGAGCAGTCAAGCGTGTTGGCGGAAGAGGGACCAGCTGACTGGATTTTTTCACGGAAACGTGACCAAAAAGTATTACGTGATCGCAACAGATCTGCAGTGTGTTCTGTTTGTTTTGTACATTTTGCTGTGAAAGTGAAGCCGTATCGGTGGAAAAACGCAGCCACGCCTTTCAGGTTTTTTCTCTTGTGGCTTTAGGCGATTAGCGGTGATTTAGCTCAGTTTAGATCTATTCTATGTGCAGCCATGAAGTCAGAACCAAGTTCACTGTCACACCAGCCTCCTCTTTTACTTCGGTTCCAAAGCTCAGCCGCCAGTGTTTGCGACTCATTGTGTCGCTCCTGGACCAGTTCCTGTATCCATGTATCAGGTTTTGAATCTGGTAACTTTTACTGTCATTTTTTTTTTTTTTTTTTTACAATCCTGAAGAAGCTGCCCTTCACAGAAATGTGACCCTTACCACAAGAGGAAATATTTCCAGGTTTTCAAAGCCTGAGTTTAAGCCAGCGTTTTCAAAAACAAATTCTGAAAATTTTTATTTAAGGTGGTGAAGAATTTCAGGTGCTCCAAGGAACTTGAGAGAAAGCCTGACCATCGGATCTATCGGGACCATCGGGACCATTTTGCCAGTTTGACACTTCAAACACTAGTCAAGTGAAATGTTGCTAAAGTGAGCTTCAGAGGAAATCACAGTAACTTTGATGATTATGTTGTGCGTTCTTCACTTGATGAGGATATAAAATTGTGTCTTTGTATTTTTATACGCTTGAAAATGTATTTTGGGGAAATGTTTAAATGGATCGTGCTGTGGAGCTGTGGCTTTAATTACGTATAATTGTAAGTTTGGCAGTTCCACTGATGGATTATGAGTTATTTTTTCTCCTCCGCTGGGCCTAAGTTTGAGGCAACTGAAATGATACATGAATATGAATATTTTCTTAATGATTCCACTTTTCGAGCCCTGTACAGTTCAGTCAGATTTTCCATTTTATTTTAATTACGAAGTGATTTAATGCACTTTTATTTGCCCTTTTTATTTGCCTTCTCGCCCCTGTGGTAGAATGATCACAGAGTCTCTGGAATGATCCGAGCATTTTTGGGTCCACTGAATTCTGCCAAACTGAGCTTTGTCCATCTCAGACCTTTCCTTCAGATCATGATCTTGTCTGAACTACAGGCCAGTTTCTCTCTTGATGTCTGCATACATTAATTATATGACGCACACGTTGAAAAGAAGAAAGTCGACATTGACAAAAAGTTTTAATGAGGTCCTGCTTAGGCTTGTTGGCTTACCCAATGCTTTAATCAGCAACTCATTTTAGATGATAATTTATCTGTCTTTAATGTGAAATTTTAACTTTTTAAATATGCAGTTGCTGCTACCTGGGGAAAGGGAAGCATCCAGGTCATTACATTTGCTCGCATCATGTTGGTTCTGAAGAGGCAGGGATACCAAGCTCCCACCCGTGAAGGGGAAATTTACATGGGCTGCATTCGAATCCAATTTAGCACACTCCCTTCCTTTGCACACTTCCCTCGAGGGAGCTACCTTGTGACGCCATTTGCTAAGTGCAGCAAGCAAACTTAAAAGGTGCTCTGCAAGTGAGGGTTGATGAGAAACAAACAAAAACGGAACCGAACCGCCCTCGCAACATTTCGGAAGTGCAACACCATAGAGTTGAAATGTGACCGCCACATAGTTCTGTGGTGACCGCCCACTTTTTCCATGTGGAGCATTGCATTGTGGGATTCCCTTCTTGCTGGAAGCTTGCATTGTATACCCTTGGTGGAAGGGAGGATAAACGAGGGAGCGAGAGAATATAATTACTCCCTCCCCTTTCTTAAATTGGATCCGAATCACACAGTGGTGTGGCTGCTATATTTCATACTGGCATTTTGGGGATTCCCCCCTTGAAGCAAGGGAAGGGAAGGGAAGGAAAGGATAAATTTCGGATCCGAATGCAGCCATGGACTTTTTGGTTCCAAGTTAGATGCAGTGGGCACATGTCCATCAAAAACAAAAAGTTTGTCAACAGCGAACTGTGCATCGAAAAGGAAATCACTTACCGACTCAAATCACTTACCGACTCAAATCACTTACCGACTCAAATCACTTACCGACTCAAATCACTTACCGACTCAAATCACTTACCGACTCAAATCACTTACCGACTCAAATCACTACCGACTCAACTGCAGTTTGGATGTCTCATTAATATTCACAAGGGGATTACAAGTGATCTTACAGCTAGCATTGCATTCCAATGAATATGTATTAGTATTTCATTAAAAATTTCGAGAATAATCATCTGATTAATTCAACTAATGGATAATGGAAAAATAATATTTTTTATAAGGTAACAGCCTTAGTTATTGAAATGAGATTTATGGCTAAAACATTTCAGTACTCTGAGAAAAGAAAAAAAATAACACAGGGCTTGAATAATGTGAGCAACCATTCCAACAAATGATTCAAATTAAAATTGATCATCTATTTTTGAATTCAATCATCTTCAGAGTTGTGAACAGACTCATTCCCAAATGGTTCATGTCAGATACTTGAATCAAGCTTAAACATCTCATCACCTCAGTACTGCAGACTGCACAGCAGAAATGGCCTGTGGACTCATATAAACACCATAGGGTGTTAAATGTACACTGACATTTTTACTGTGTAGATTTAAGGTTTTGTTTTTGAATATTTTGGATTCAGCACAACAGATGGTTGAATGTGGCAAAACAGGCTCCTATAAAACGGGGGGGAAACTGAGTTTGAAACATTTTAAAATGGGGTTATTATGATTTCAAAATATTGTAAGGGAATCATTTGTTCAGATCAGTCGGTACGTCCTGTCCTGTATTTTTGAAAGGTTTTGAGGCGTGTGACATTTGGAGCAATTTTGATTTAATTGTAATGAATATATGGAGCAGACGGAGATGTCTGATTCCAGCGGGAAGTGCATTTGAGAAGCACATGTTTTTGCTGGGAGAGGACATACTGTATGTGCAGGTCGCATTCAAATGGCCTTTTTCCAGCTTCTGAGAGTCATTGCTTTAAATCGCATTTATTCCATCTTTGTGTCAATTTTACAGTCTCAAAAATGCTATGTTAGCATTGTGTTTGTGTAAATCTCGTATTTATTTTTGAACAAATGTTTTTTTCTTTTAAATTGATGTGCGATTGCTGCAATTTGTCTTGAAAATTAAATACAAAAATGTGTCCACTAATTCTAAATTTCCTTCATAATGTGACGACTGGGGAAAGTACAGTGGTAAACTGTTACCTTTGGAAACTTTATTTTGTCAAATTATCGTTTTACAGTAGTTTAATTAACTTCTTTAGCTAACTTTCTAGTATTGCACACATTTATGTCTCCTTCATTAATTTGTCAGCAGTACAGCTAATGCATATAGTAGTAAAAAGTGAAGACTCTTTAGAAAGCAGGTGCTTCCACACAGGTGCGGTTCCTGGCTTAATTATGCAGTTAACATCCCAGCATGCTCATGGTCATCTACAAAACATGGTACTTGAAGTATCAGTGAAATCTCAAGATGTGACGTTATCCGGAAACTTACCTGGGAGAAAGAAAACCAGGGCCGGATTTGGATTCGAGGTCCAGATTTGAACATCCATGTTCTATGCTTTCAAGAGAGGTATTTCTTTGTTTACTGTTTTCTTATATTTTTTTGTCATTTATGGGTGTGTATTCGCCCAATCAACACCCTGCATGGTGGCTCCTCCATACACAATGCCACAGTAACCTATGACCTGTATTTTGTGCTACACATTTATGTGGATTAGAGAAAATCATTTTCAAATGAAAATGTCTTAAAATGTTGATGGCCTCCGCTGCCAAAAAATGTCATGAAAAGTGGAATGAATCCAGGTTGTAAATAAGGTAAGGAAAGTGATATTCTAACAACATCCCAAGCAGCTTTGAGTCTACCCATTATCAGCTCATAATGAGACAGCAGCAGCATCCAAGTAATGTAAGAAAAATATTAATCAATGTTATAATCATATATTTGGATATATATTTAATGATGGGGGAATGCATGCAGTGTTTTTTTCATAGCTTCCCTGTACTTACAGCCATGGATACTGTGTGAACCATACTCAACCATGGATACTGTGTGAATCATACTCTTTGAATGTCGACACTATTACGTTCAAGAAATTCTTATAATCTCAAGACACGTCAGATGACGTGTTCACAGGCTACATGGGCCACTTGTGAAACTCACAATGCTCTTCAAAAGATACTTCAGGATATATTTTCCACTATGAGACCTTTCAGGAAACTGATTGGCCAGACTGATTAGTGTTACTGATTGGCCAGACTGATTAGTGTTACTGATTGGGCAGACTGTCTTCAAAACTGGATTCCCAGGTAAAGGGAGGGTGGAAAACCAGCCTTTTTCGGACCTCCAGGACTGTGATTTGAATACAAGGGGCATAGAACGTAGCCGCTCAGGGAGTCCCAAGGGATGGAAAGAAAAACCACGTGGGAGCATTGTTTGTTTGATTTTTGTTAATTCTATCTTCATTCATAGTCTACACTTTGTAACAATTGTCATATGTTAACTGATTGATATTCTCAATAAAAATAATTTAAAAAAAAAAAAGTTATTACGAACTACTTCCTCACTAGTTTGGAAAGAGTTTTGCGGGATTTCTTTCGCACACTGCTTGCAATGTGAGGGGACGGCACATAGTAGACGGGTCTGAGTGGATAGGGGACAG
Source organism: Synaphobranchus kaupii (assembly GCA_029718625.1). Lineage (NCBI taxonomy): Eukaryota > Metazoa > Chordata > Actinopteri > Anguilliformes > Synaphobranchidae > Synaphobranchus > Synaphobranchus kaupii. The sequence continues at coordinate 13,008,730 of CM056376.1, forward strand.
TGGACAGGGAACAGGGCTCTGATTCGGACACAGCCTAAGACTTCGGCACCTGAGTGTTTGAGGTGGCAAAGACTGTAAGATGAAAATAGACAGGCCCAAGTTATTTGAACAAACACCGGAAAACAGATAGCATTGCCTTGGGATATGGCTTGTTTAATTTCTGTGAAATATATTTGTGAAAGTTTTTTTGACATTTTTTTTTTTGTTTACAGATTTACAGAAAGCATACCTTGTGTATATGTGTAACTGATGAGTAGATTGCAGCAATCTTTTTCAAGCAATCAAAATAAAATGGGAAAAACATTTTGAAACTGTATGAAAACTTACATTATTCTGTAAATATGTTATCTTAAGTCAACAAATTAGAAAACGTTTTGTTGGAGAAATAACACTGATCCAGCCAGTATGGGCGTGTTAATGTGGAACAATACTTATATATCACAAAAACTGTATTTGTATCCTGTTGGTAAACTACACAAGAGCCCCAGAAATTGTGTCTGTTCTGAAAAGGTTTTTTTCTCTCTGATACGTTTGAACACAAGAAAGATGACTTCAGGCACACGCCCAGGCACGGCGTCTGGAGTCTCCCTTCAGAACCCTGGACAGCGCAGCTCTTTCACTGCGTAGCGTCACGCGAAGCTCCTGACTTTTGTTATGCTAAAATAGTCCACAACGAGGTCATCTGACGCTGTTATTAATTGTCAACAGAGGAATCCCCTACCCCCTCCCTTTCTAACCACCGTCGGCACCAGCCAAATAGAAGCTGAGATTTTAAAGTTGTCATACCAGCAAGGTTGTTATATCGGCAACACAGTAAATTCGTTTTGTTTCCCCTTTAACTATTTATTTATAAGGACGATTGTATTTCCAGGTAGGCTACAATGTTTCGGCGATTTTTTGTATTAATCTCAGAGTGCCGATTCATAAAGCAGTCCGTAATATAAATCTTTAATTGTCTGATGACCACCAATTGCAAATGTACTTTCTTATAGCCTAGCCTATTCTTAAGTTTTCGCTACAACCTGACGTGAAACGCATGCTTTTACAGAATGTTGTTAAAGCATAAAGGATCGAATTGCCGGAACCACGGAAATTTCAGTACGTGTCAAGGTAAGAAATGCATTCGGGATGAGGTCGTTCTTAAATGTGTTCCAGTGAGGTGATATTGTGTAGATATTTGAATCTGAAAGAACTACGTTGTTTTTTCTGTCCGCTGAGAACCGTAATCTAATGTTTGTTACTTCTCTTAACCCATTTTTACCCACAGAATATATTCTAATCTAAGTAAAATTTTTGTGTGAATTGTAAATATTTTAGTTTTACACGTATTAACAATCCCTCTTACTGTGCAAGTGATGGAACACGTATCGATCATAGTATGCATTCCTGTGGTTACTACAATACATCGCACAAAAGCTGTCATAAATAATATTGCAGAATCAAAATGCTAAGCATGTTATTTAGACAAAATATATGGTAATTTTACACAAAATATTAATATTTTACGTGTACACTCGTTTCATTTTAATTATGCAATACCAAATAGCAGAATAGTATGTTTCCAGTCCGAAAGCATTAATCGTGCATTCTGCACCGTGAGAGACGTTATGAATATGTAATGGACTGCATTGTTAGTAAATTATATGAACAGATGTTATGCGCGTGCTGTCATTTCACACCATCACTCAACATGGCCGAGAGACCACCAGGACACTCTTAAATCCCCAAGGGCCACGCGCACTGCCTCGCCCCTCGCGACAGCCTGTCTGCTTAAGGTCTTCCCTTTGCCTCGGTTTTAGACTCCTGGTACAAAAACAAAGTCAACAGGTATCGGGTTCCACGACAGGTGCTGCACCTGAAGTGTTGGCAATGGCAAAAAGCTAAGCAAAGATTACAAATTGAGTTTTACCCGGCGGTTTACTCTGGCAAAATAACGTGCTTCTGGTGGAGGAAAACAATTTTTTTCTGGATAAATATAAAAAAGGAAAGAAATCGCTCCGAGTTCAACAAAATTACACGGTGTAACTAGTGTAGAAGAAAAGGGCCGTGGAGCTTTAATCAGTTCATTACACGGGGTGTGTATAAAACTATTAGCCTAACAAAGAGAAAACCAAGGGCTCAATTATAACTGCATCGAGTAGGCTACAATTCGAATGTCGTTCTCAATAAGGTAACATTAGAACAGGAAAATATTTAGACCCACACATTTAGGCTACGGAACTGTACACACCTGTTTAAACGTCACACTATTACACAGCTGAGTTCAGGCCTACAGCCTACGTGTTTTTGTAAATAAAAGATGAATAGGAACACGCGAAGTTAAACAGTGTATGTCTATAATTTCGAGATCAGCTATAATTCAAAGCTCTCACTTTAAAACATTGACTGTATTGATTGGAATCACTCAGAACTATTTGTTCCGAATCCTTAGATCGAACGTTCAGGATATTGTTTCTCGTGGAGCGTTATAAAGACATCCAAATAATTCCTACCTGTTTAAATAAGCTATTTATCATTGTTGATTTCGAGGAATTCGACAACAAACATGTTGATAACAAAATGATTTGTCTATTGTAGGCCTATATGCGTTAAGCCTACAATCAAAATAAAAACTTTAAATTGAATTAAGTTTAAATCGTTTAAAGTGTAAACGATTTAAAGTTTTAATACTTAATTTAGTAAATTTGGGCCAGAGTCATTAAACTTCCACAAAGGGGTGATTCCTATAGCCTACATACAATACATTATTCCAGCCCTTCTTGCTCCTGACGTCATCCTACTGCACGAGTCTCGATCAATTTATTACATAGCTGTAGTGTGACCCTTCAAAAGTGCGCGATCAATAACACATAAAAAAATATTATTATAGGTTAAAAGTAAGAAAGAACATTGAAGCATCGCGCACCTTTCACCGAAATGCGTTTCGTATACTCTGAAAATGCGGCCAAATGGTACATTGATTTTGAATTAATCAAAGGGCCAGCACGTGGCAGTACTGCGCGTGATTTCCCCAGGCGCCCTTTTGCGCTAAAGATCAGTGTCAATAAAATGTATCTCTGTTTTGCTCTACTTAACCTTTCATTGAGCGGCTAGATTTTCTCAAAGTAAACGTTTGTCTTTAAGAAATCACATATGCACAGCACATGATGCCCAGAAATCCCTATAGGTACGGAGCGCGATATTCACTTTCTACTGTGATACCTGTTTGTAAATATAACATTTTTATACATATATTTACACGTGACTTAATTCCTTTGTTTTGTTATGCACTGTGTGGGTGTTGGCGTCTGGCAAAAAATAAATAAATATATAAAAAATAAAAACAGTACAAGAAGTCTTGGACGCTACCGACTGTGGCCAGTCAAGATTTTTTTTTCTCGCTGTTCGAGAGGATCAGATGTTAATGCTTGTTATGGGATTCATAAAGCATCCTTTCACGAAAAGTATTATTCCGCAGTCTGTTTTTTAACCCTATCTTCATTTGTTTATGGAATTATTGTTGTAAATGTACACTACATGCTTAAATGTATCTTATTTTCGTTTTTATAATCGGTAATTACAGTCTGAGCCTTTTTAAGTAGCCCAATATATTATTTATAATTATTCAATTATACAAGTATGAGTTTCCTTCTCGGCCCCCTGAATCTAATACGTTGAACCAAATAAAGTATATTTCATCGTCTTCTGAATGTATAAAAACATCGATGAACCGAGAAATGTATAAATAGGCTATATATGTTATCTCACAAAATTAAAATGGGGTTTTGTAAACAGAAGCACACCGAGGGAGTTCATGCCAAAAGCAAAACGCACATTGTACAAATATTTATTTATGTATTTATTATCTTCACAAAAATAAATAAATAATTTAATAAATTAATTCGATACATATGTATTGTCTGTGGTGACACCACGGAAAATACAAAATGGAAACAAATATGCTCATTAGAACACTGCAGTCTTAAAAAGCGCATTCATTCACAAAGCTCGGAGACGACAAAGTAACTTTACTAAGCATTAAATTAACCACTTTAATGTTTTGGTAAAGCATCAGAACCAAATTAGCTGTACTATAAGTACACTCTCAGAAATAAAGGCACAGTGGAGGTACATTTTTGTTCCTTAAAGTACAAATTTCCCAAATGTACCCTGAAAGTACAATAATGTTGTCTTTGGATACTAATAAGTACTCTCTGGGTACTAATAAGTACCTTTTCAAAAAAAGGTACAAATTAATTATGTATTGTTAGCTAGGTTTCATGTACCTATAGGGTACCACCCCAGCGACAAGCTTTTGTACCTTTTTAGGTACTTTTTGTACCTTTTTTTCTGAGTGTGTATATGCCCAATTTAAATAAATCAATCAGTCAACATGCATGGTGGTAGAAATTGGCCCTAAAATAAAACTTGGCAACAGGTATCATTGTTTCCCAATCTTGGCTGGGGGACCCCTGTGTATGCTGGTTTACTTACCAATCCCATAATTGTAACAAGCTGTTTTTCTTAATGTGGTGCTTTTAATGTCTATAGGGATTATTTACCCTCTTAAACCACATTATGTTAGAAATAGCTATGCATGCCATGAAGATTAAAACGCCCATTGTGCTTATTGTGCTATATTGAAAACGATTACATAAAAAGAGGTAAAATTTTTAACTGATCAAATAAAGACTGAGGTGAATCAATAAGCTCCTGGTTGGAATGAAAACCAGCATACACAGGGGTCCCCCAGGACCTAGTTTTGGAACCTCTGGACTGTATAAATCTTTCCAGGAGCTATTGAGGTTTACAGTACTGGTCTAGTTTAGCTCTTTTGACTTGCATGCAACAAACACCAAAGAAAGTGTGCTGGTCTCTCAAAGAGCTGTACCGTCAGCGCTAAGTACAACCCCCTGTTGCCAAGAATCTCGATACCTGTGTACCTCTCCCCGCCTGTAGGTGAAGCTCCTCTGTTTCGTCTTGCATTAACTGTGCAGTCGCTACGGTAACCGGGGGGCAAAGACCATGCGGCCAACCTATAACATCCAGTCTCCGAAACTTAAACATTCGTATTTGTCTCCAGGATATCTCGCGCGCCGTTCTGGCAGAAACCCCCTTCGTTGAAGAAGAGGATCGTTATTCCCGCAGACGTTTTCCCTCCGTTATCTGGTTCAGTTGTAGCCTATTAACCTGGGGAAGGGGAATCATGCGACATGGATGGTACTGAGGAACTGAGTGCGGCAAAAGGAGCGTGCAAGGCTGACATGCTGTTTGCTTTGCTGTCACAGAAAGACCAACTACGCAAAGGTATATAAATGTTTACATTAATATTTAGCTGTTGATTATCTTAATTACATCCAGTATATATGCATGTGACATTTCACAGGATTCGTTAGCTATATATTCTTCTTTCCCTCAACCATACGGCGGAGATCACTGAAAATAAATAGCATGTTCCTTATTATTTTATTTAAGCTGAACGTTGTTTCCGTTTATTTGTTATGCAAATCACATGGGTCATTATCCATGTCACTTTCGACCTTGTGTGCTTATAAGTAACCTAATGATGTTGATCAGTTCACGTCATTGCTTTATTTTGTGGGACTGCTTTGAATTCCGGGCAATTTAGATTTATATTAGGCTAGCAAACATTTCATTTCAGAAAGTTGCGGTGTACATTGTCGGTTGCCTAAATAGAGTAAAATATGGTTGCCATCTTACTATTCTTGAGCATTTCAAAGCAACTTTTCAGTCTTAAAATAGCTTAGGTTAGGCTACTGCTGTTCTTCCCATTGTCTGCATCGTGCGTTTGAGCACAACTACTCATTTTAAACATGATAAAAGCGAGAGAGTGCGTTAGAGAATGGGCGCTTAAATGCATTCTTGATAAAAACGAACTTTGCAATAAAACAGTGAATAATTTATATTTCTGGTTTAGATTATGTTGTTCCAGAATGTGTAGTGTTGCCTCATATGCACTGAAATAAATGTCGCATAACAAAAAGGAAACCTATACAACATATAGGCCAAATTACATTATTTAATGCTGCAACGATTTGTATTTTGGGATTCAACGACTTGCTCAGAAATTATTAACGTTATTTTCTCTAGTCAATATTCGACGACCAGAATTAGAAAACAAAATACAAAATTGGGAAAGCTGTTGATGTTATAAGAAATGTGGTTGAAAGTTATCTTCCGCTGAACCATTGCAATCTAGTTTTACAGTCTCCCTTGAATAAATAATACGTCTTCAGTGCACCTGCTTGTGACGTAGCCCTAGTTTCTATTTGTAGCAGGTATGTAGTGCAGTTACAAAAAACAGCCCATTCATTTTTTATTGGATGCCGGCAAAACACACAATGGTAAAGCGAGCCTTACGATAAGGTGAAAAGCGGCGGACTTATTAATTAATAAGTCTAATAGACATACCATATGAAAATAGCTTAATACCATAATCTATTCTTGGAAAATTGACAACAGAGCAGCATAGATATTAGTCTACTTAAATTGTTTTCACTATTGTTTACTTTGGGCCTTATAGGAACGCTTTGGATTAATGGACAAATCATGTAGGCTACATTAGACATCAGAAAGTATTTCTTAAGGTGTATGCTCAACTATTATTTTACATTCATGTGCAAGAAAACAATATACTTTGTCCATAATCTAGTTACAACTGGCTTTAAATTAAAACAAACAAGTTATGTGGGTCTATTTGATTAAGCTTTATTTAACTTAATTCCCGTCATGATTTTATCACTTCTCTGAGAAGTAGACTACTATTCTTGACACACGTTCAAAGAGGCTCCGGTGAGGAAATAATACTACTAATAATAATAATAATAATAATAATAATTAAGATTATCGGCTATTTATTTGGGGGATCGCGTCTACAATAACCTATGTAAGTATGCCATGTGGCCTATATCCAGTTTGATAAATTAAATGATTATAAATGACTGTGATTAATTTCAGTTGGTTAATAACATTTGTTTTACTGTTCCTGGTATAAAAGTCTCGAAACTACCTGAACGGTAAGATTTCCTGCGCGGCAGTGATTGGCCGTTTGGGCTGCTGAATTCAGACGTTATTGGTGATTTGACTGGCGATCGCTCAGAAGATATAGACAGATGATTATTTTTGTCACCAAGTCCCCCCCCCGCCCCCGCTCGACCAAATAACAGCATGCTTGGGAAACAGACCGCGTCCAGTCCAGGGTTTTGAGCCAAAGGTGTATATGTTGAATCTCGATACCTGTGCACAAAAGTGCTATATTGGTCACCATGCAAAGTAAGCGGCCTCTTCGTTGCATTTGATAGATGAACCTGGTAGATGGAGGGAGAAATGACCGGGAACTGTTGACACTGATGTCTTTGGTGCTGATGTAAATATCAAATGAAGAGTCTTAGCGTCTTTCTTGGTTGATCAGATTAGTCACTGACTGTTTTTTTTTTTGTTCGTGGTTTATATAAAATGCGATTCTCCATCATTATACCTACTTAGTTGATGATGTATAGCTGCTGGGGTAAATATCCCAGTTATTGCTCTAAAAAGTAGCCTATTTTACGGACATGTTCTGTTAACTTGTAAATTTACCTTAACCGACAAATTAACATGTTTTCACTTTCTAATGAGATGTGTTGAAGTCCGAAAAATGTAATTATAACGTATATATTTCAATTATATTCCTGCACATTTCTGTAAGGCAACTTTTTTAGAACGGCTAATGGATTTAGCCTTTATTTGGATACGATTTTTAGACTTTTGTTATCGAAGTCTTAGAGTTCACGATAAGAGTGATTTTAACGTTGTGTAAAAATAATGTACGCCTTATTCCTCATAAAGCCTTGTTTTAACATTCTTGTAGGGATATTGGGAAAAGTGTAAGCAATATAACCTTTTAAATCTAATTAATGAAGCAATCAGAGACATGTTCTTTATGAAATATTTCACTGGTGAATTGTCAGCCCAGACGTCTCGTTTAAGAAAATTACTCATTTTGTCTTTTCCCACAGATGCGTGTTTTTTGGTGTGCAGTGTCCTTGTTTTACGAAAAAGGTCACTTGATTATTCTGCGTGTTGTTACCACTAGGCTACGTCTGTAGGCTACAGGCTTTATTTCTAAAATAAATACAATGTAGCGAAGCTCATACAAAATGTGTCTTCATAATCAACACGCAAGATTTGAATAAATCTGCTCATTTACACTGGGCCATATGCTTTTATGGTTGGAATGTCCCTCCGGGATTGTCCTAATTAATTTTTAAAGTTGAAAAATGCAGATATAGGCTATGCGACGTTTGTGAGTAAAGGCCTACAGAATAGTCGAAGCGTTTTGATAACATTTAGAACAACCACAACAGCAACGACAACAACAACGACGACAATACAACTACTACTAGGCCTACTACTACTACTAATAATAATAATAATAATAATAATAATATTAATAATCATCATCATCATCATCATCATCATCAGAAATATATTTAACGAAGGCGTTTCATTTCTCTGTCTGAGATTATTTGGCCTATGTATAGTTTTACTTCATGATAGGAAAAGTTCTCCTCGTATGGTATAGCAATGTTATAGAAAACAAAGTGCGGCAGGTATAGGTTAAAAGGTTCAGTAAAAGGTGTGCAGTTGTTTCTTTTTTCCAGGAGATTCGAGCTCGCGCTGAAAGATTCGAGTCTAGAAATGTGCCCTCATTTGTTATAAGCACTAATAGTGGCGTTATGAAGACGCATTTTCTGGACTGATGTGATGTTTTGGCTATTTATTGTTACGTTATTATTGTTTATTTTGAATGACATTGAATCAAATGGATAATCCACATGATATTAAATCACAGCTTTACAGTCATATATGCTACCAGAGCTTGACAGCAGAGTAGTATATGTAATAGCAGTCAGAAAATCGTGTAATTTGCGCATCCACGCTATCGCCCTCTGAGCCTTATAACATAATCGGCATATATAATGTTCAATATTTTCTGAGAACTAACTGAGACCACTCTGGGGATTGCGAGCCTAAGATCTAACCTGCACGGTGTGTTTATTGTATGTGTGTTGTCATTATTATTTCCCTGGCAGAGATCCCGGTGTGCGCGGGCTGTAATCAGCGCATTGTAGATCGCTTCATTCTCAACGTGCTGGACCGCCACTGGCACAGCACGTGCTTGAAGTGCAGTGATTGCCAAGGCCAGCTCGCGGACAAGTGCTTCAGCAGAGGCGACAGCATCTACTGCAAAGATGACTTCTTCAAGTAAGTGTTCTCCGACAGCTTTTTTTACGCTCTTTTTTTCTGTGGGAAAACTTCTGCAAATTATGCGAACTCGAACATGAACTGTGTTTACTTTAACTTTTAGCTTGAATAAGTTTCATGGGACGTTACTGAAATGTGTTGTTGAATCAATAACTCGGCGGATTATTATGAATGACTTATGAAAGTAAAATAGGAAATACAATATTTGCCTGATCTAAATTACATTTAGTTTGGTTACAGATCTCCGAATTTTTTTTTTTGATGTTGATTGGAAGCATTTAGCCAGACCAATGAGCGGTAGTGGTGGTATGACCAGCCTAATTGTGATATATTATATTTAATATATAGCTAATTTATGAAAGTAAGCATAAAGAAATTTGGACCACTCAGCAAGCAGAGTGAAATTATATACGTGGGTAGCGATCTGACGCTGCATGTGATTTGAATTCCTTTAAACTGTAAAATAAATAAATAAATAAAAAATAAAAAATAAAAAATACAAATATATATATACAGTGAGCATCATAATTCATTTGACACATTTTTTGTTATTTTGGTTCTGTACTCTAGCAATTTGCTTTCCTTAAGAATGTAATAGTCATGCAGTAGCCTACATGTGCAGGGCAGATAGAATGCCCCAGTACAGTACCTAGCCTAAGTAGGCCTAACATTGTAAACAGATAGGTGCTATGAATGATTGAAGTTTACTTAGTACGCTGCTATTACATGTATTTTGTAACAAATGCTTTGCTGTTCATATGCTTGATTCCCAAAAGGCGCTTTGGGACTAAATGTGCGGCCTGCCAGCAAGGTATTCCACCTTCCCAAGTGGTACGGAGGGCGCAGGAATTCGTATACCATCTGCATTGTTTCGCCTGCATAGTGTGCAAGAGGCAGCTGGCCACGGGCGACGAGTTCTACCTGATGGAGGACAGCAGGCTCGTGTGCAAGGCTGACTACGAGACCGCCAAGCAGAGAGGTGATAATCACAGCGCCACTTTTATGGCTCATGAAATGTATTTACTGCTGTCATTTCGCACATTGCTTAAATCTCGTTACAAAATCACGAATAATACATGAACACTGGAAAATTGTGTATCTTGTGGCTCCTACCATGGCAATAATTTTTAAATTAATTTGCTTTGCCCTGAACAAAAGTGTTGCTTTTTTTCACAGTTTTTGGTGAAAATAGATCCAAGATCATAGTTTGACGATAAACGGAGATAAAATATAAATCAAATTATTATTATTATTATTATTATTATTATTATTATTATTATTATTATTATTATTATTATAGTATTATTAGTATAGTAGCAGTAGCAGTAGCAGTAGTAGTAGTAGTAGTAGTAGTTGTTGTTGTTGTTGTTGTAGTAGTAGAGGTAGTATTACTGAAAGTGACCAAAGTAATAAAAATGTATTTAAAGTAACACGTTAGTTTTCTCCTCTTTAGCACCATCACAGTACTCAACCAAAATTTAGGTTATAGCCTATATTTTAATACAGTGTCATACCAGTGCCACACATACATAGGCCTATGCCATACAATTTACAACCTAAGATATAGGCTACTAATAAAACAATGAGATCTCGATAAGGCCTTTACTGAAAGTTGTATCAGTTAAACTAAGATTTCTAGCTAGGAGACAAGAGCGGTCTATAAAATACGAGTCAATAAAAATGTGTATGTTTTACTCTACTTTCACTAGAACAGTTCAGAGTAGGCCTATAGACAGACCTCCACTGCAAATGCGTTCCACGGTATGCTGGAATGAGGGGTTGGTCACTGCATTGAGCTAGCATGTGTATACCTTCTGTATTTTAGCTCAATAATCTTTCATTAAACAACTACTTCGAACTGTGAACTTATCTCAGAGGCCAACAGGTCATCCATAAACATTTGACCCACCTGCGCTAATAACGCCGCGTCTTGCCTGCAGATCGATATCGCTCTTTATATATATTGCAAATCCAAGGGCACTGTAAAAGAAAAATGATCATTCCCCTCGAACACTGAACTCCGCCCGGCGTCAGCACATTTCACGCGCTGATTAAACAGTGTGCGCGCACTCTAGTGTGCGATTCGGCTGACTGCTCCAAAGGCAATTAGCTGGCACCAATCCATTTACTAACTACGTCTGTTTGGGTGACTTGTCTTTTACATTACTTTTGTTTTCGCGCTTACATATACAGTATAATAGATTGAGATTGGTTTAAATGAACAAATTAGTTTAAGTATTGGAGAGAATTCGTTGTAGAGTAGGCCTAGGTCTAAACAGACATGAAATGGCTGATTTTCGTTCATGAACTAATTGTGGTCGCATAGAAATACCTATAAGTAGGCCTACGTATACACACTATAATGCTTAAAATAAACAATGAAAACTGAAAAAGGTTAGCTACTTGTAAGGCCACAGTTTTGTGAGTTAACGCCTCTACTTTGCCTAAATATTTCAGGACCGCCTAAGAACGGTAGCGGTAAATTGTAATTTTGCAGTTAAATTAAGAAATGATTAATTCAAATGTGACATTTGGACAGATAGCTTAATGTAGTATTACACTTGCGCTTTAACGTTCTGATGCATGCTAGCCTAGTTATGCTGGTATTTATTAATCATGCAGTAGGTCTAGGCTACCGGATCGTAGCCAATGGGCACTGGAGATGGATGTTCAGTTGCAGACTAAATCATTTTTAGTTTATTCACCTAAACAATCATGAAAATATTTTGAATGCAGAACAAATATCGGTAAATAGTTTTTATTGATGACTTTAAAAAGACAAAAAACACGCGTCACCGAGCTCTTGCGTCCTGTGTGTTCAGAAGCGGACTCCACGGCGAAGAGGCCGCGGACCACCATCACCGCCAAGCAGCTAGAGACGCTGAAAACTGCCTACAATAATTCCCCCAAACCCGCGAGGCACGTGAGGGAGCAACTGTCGTCGGAAACCGGCCTGGATATGAGGGTTGTGCAGGTAACGCACTTTTATATTTAAAATGTGCTTGTAAATATTTGTACATAATGTAATGTACATATAGAATAATTTTAGAGACCCCTGGCGCGCGAGTACAGGGAGAAGAAAAGGGAAATGAGTAGTCCCGCAGATGTGGGGGAGCTAAGGGATTTACGGTCTTAATTTACGGTCAGTTAAGGTCAAATGAAGTCCTCAGCTCAAAGTCGGGTGGTAAGGACAAGGCTGAGACAAGCTCATTAACACTTATACTAGTTAGCGCGGTGCTCCGGGCATCCTCACAAGCTGTGGCCATATATATTGTTTTATGCATTTGTATTCACAAGGGCAACAGGACTCTCGGGGAGGACGCTTTGATTTCAATCCACCATGTAATGTACCGAAGCCTACCTCTAATCGTATTTTATCTCCATAAACATGGAAAAGGTGGAATGCCTTTACCAATCCGACGTACAAGAATGTGCCGTAACTATTTTAAGACAATACACGTGATTTTGAAAGGTAGGCTACGATATTTTAGATGTAACGTTGTTTCGGGTTTTAGAGCCAGTGCAGTCATATAGGCCTACGATCTTAAATAGCTCTCCAAAAAAATATTTACAGCGCGTTAAAAAGTGTCGCATCGGTGAAATGCGAATAATTAAACGCATCCGTTTCCATAGCTCGAGCTATGCAGTATGCAGTCAATTCAATTGAATCAGGACAACCATAACTTTACCTATTCAAATGTTTGTTTTTATGCAATGATGAATATTCTACTGAAAATAATGTGTTCATAAAGGAATTCATGAAAAAAAAGTCATTTTAAAACAATAATCTATATTTGGAGAATGCCTTCTTTGGTGCCCAGATTTTAAAGATAATATAAAAATGTTGAGAGGGCAGCTGTACCCAGATTGCAGAAACAGTGTCTGTGCTTCTTCCTCTTCCATATGCTGTGTGTTAGAGAGGGGAGCATATAGAGGCGTGTGCTTCTGTAGGGGCAGGGGCATGTTAGGAGGATGAGGTGTTGAAGCATGCTTGTGTTTGAGAGGAGGCTCACCTGTTTATGTAACTGCAGGTGTGGTTCCAGAACAGGAGGGCGAAGGAAAAGAGGCTAAAGAAGGACGCGGGGCGGCAGCGGTGGGGGCAGTATTTCCGCAGCATGAAGAGGTCCCGGGGCAGTGCCAAAGAGAAAGACGATGTTCTGGACGAAAGCATGGACAGCGATGCTGAGGTCTCCTTCGCAGGTATTTGCATAGCACATTAAAGAAGGGGCACAGTACATGCTTAAGAGCAGGAGTGCAGTAATGCATTAGTGAAGTACAGTAATTGTAAGAGAAGTAGCACAGTAATGCATTTGAGCAGGAGTGCCATAACACTGTGCCAATGCATAAGTGATGCTCCTGTCAGAAACATGTTTGAGTCAAGCCACTCAGCTGCATGGAGGCACTGCTCTCCTCTGAATAAGCTAGTGCTAAATACGCTCTGGTCACATGCACATCTATGGAGCATCCATGGTCCAATGGATTTATTTTAAGGAAACTTCATTTTTATTTTTTTTCTGCAATTCATTGAAGATTCCATGTTTTGTTAAAAAAGTTAACCGAATTTAACCGCACACTTCCTGTTTGTGTTTCTCCTGTACATGGTCAGATGAGTCGTCCATGGTAGAGATGGGCCACTCTAACGGCATTTACCACAGCCTGAGTGAGGTTTCGCCTGCATTGGGCCGGCAGGGAGGCGACCACACCCGCTTCCCACTGGACCGTGGGGTCATCCAGGCACAGGACCAGTACCGGGATGTCCGCTCAAGCAGCCCTTACACCCTGCCCCACTCCCCAAACTCCCTCACAAACCTGCCCGGAAACCCAAACCTCAACTCCAGTATGGTCTATCCCGCCTCGGGACTGTCCGTCCTGACACAGGGCGGGGCTGGCGGGGTGACCCAGGGCGTTCGGGGCATTGTGGGGGCTAACGGGCCCGGCTCAGACCTGTCCACGGGCAGTAGTGGAGGCTACCCCGATTTCCCGGCCAGTCCGGCATCCTGGCTGGACGAGGTGGACCACAGCCATTTCTGATGGAGAAGCGTGCTTCCTGTACTGAGCAAAACCATGTGCCGGGTCTGGCACCGGACTTTGGGCCAGGAAAGCACGGCACCACCAAAGCAAATTCAAAGGACTGGTGACAAAGTCAAAGCAGCACGGTGTCGTCCTCACCAAGTGGCCAGCCAGACTCAGCATGGAGACCATCCAAGGGGAACACAGGCCAAGAACAGGTTTCTGATTAATCTCCTGTAAGCGGTTTGAGACCCCGCTGCTTGTGTGATGGACAGTCCAACCTGTGGTGGGCCCAGCCCACAGGCCAATAGGTGGACTGCTTGAGCCCTGCCCATTACAAGGTAACTGCAGTCAGAGGAGCCAAAGTCCACCTGGAAACGGGAATGGGAAGATATAAGACAAACTAACCAAGCGATGGAACGATACTGAGCAGAAGCAAGGTTTTTTAAAAATGTGCTTGTTTGATTATTTGAGGTAAATGCATTTCTCTTAGTCTCCAAGGGAAGGCCCGCTAAGTGTGCCATTGAAAGTGAACTCTCCTGATTGCTGGTGGCGGTGTTTGAGCGGACGTTCTTCCTGCGCGAGCTGTCCGTGCTCCGCGGCACAGATTTATCGACACCATTACGATCACGTCACATTCCTTGTTTGCATAGCGGACGCCCCGGATCGGACCGCGTAGCTTGGCATATTTACTGAAGTCCTTCAGGTTAAGTGTATTTTTTCACAAGTGAACAAGGTCACTTCCTCCTCCTGGGACTGAGTCTGCAGTCCGCTGAGCCAACTCTGGCCCAACTCCACTCGGATCTCTTCATCGAACGCAATCTCAGCTCCTCTGCATTTCGGTTTTCCTGACGCTATCTCTTCACTTCAGAGCACAGTGAATGGGCACGGCCGTGCTATCATGTAGGTGAATTGCTGTGAAGCTGTGCTATGACACAGGTGAAGCGCTTCCTGTCTGTGCTGTGACTCAGCTCGAGTGCTCTGTGTTTATGCAGTGACACAAATGTAGCCCTTCACGGCCGTGCTGTGACAGGTGAAGCCCTCCATGGCTGTGCTGTGACAGGTGAAGCTCTTCACGGCCGTGCTGTGACAGGTGAAGCTCTTCACGGCCGTGCTGTGACAGGTGAAGCCCTCCATGGCTGTGCTGTGACAGGTGAAGCTCTTCACGGCCGTGCTGTGACAGGTGAAGCCCTCCATGGCTGTGCTGTGACAGGTGAAGCCCTCCATGGCTGTGCTGTGACAGGTGAAGCCCTTCACGGCCGTGCTGTGACAGGTGAAGCCCTCCATGGCTGTGCTGTGACAGGTGAAGCTCTTCACGGCCGTGCTGTGACAGGTGAAGCCCTTCACGGCCGTGCTGTGACAGGTGAAGCGCTTCACAGCTGTGCTGTGACAGGTGAAGCCCTCCATGGCTGTGCTGTGACAGGTGAAGCGCTTCACAGCTGTGCTGTCACACAGGTGGAGTGCTGATGGAGCAGGATGCCTTACTGGTCTGCAGTGGACCTTCAGCCCTGTCCAGATGCATTTACTGAAAAGAAAGCCCCCTGGCTCCTTCTCTCCAGTGATACTCTGCAGTATGTGTAGTCTTTCACGGTTTGGCCGTTGCCAGATGTCTGTTTCTCACAAACTTCAATTCTCTAAGCTTTTAGGTTTTTTTCTTCTAATTTGCTACTGGGTGCTTCCCTGACCACAGACATTCAAACCGTTCAGCATGGCTGAGAAAATGGACGGCGGTTTGGAAGGGTTCTCTCTCCCTGTGTATTCTGTGCATTTCTGTCCCCTCAGATCGCCCCACCCATTTCTTTGTTTATGCTGAAGCTATCTAGGCCAGGAGAAACTGCTTGTTTAAATGTGAAAGAGGATTTATGGCTTTAATTCATTGTCCAATCAGTAAGAGATACAGGTGTTTAATAAAAATACAAACTCCACAGCTGAGCGTGACTCTTCACCCCTCATCACATAAACTACAAAAATACTGTCCCTGTTTAAAAATATAAAAAGAAAAAATAAATAAATATGTATAAAAAAACCAGGTTTGTATTTTGAAAAACCCCTGAATGCCCCTATACCAGCCAAAAAGAAAAAAAAAAGCCGGCTGGTTGTCAGAAACTCATATGTATCTAAGATATCCTTGCACATAGAAACACATAAAAACAGTTTGGGCCTATAAAACATACGTTAAAACTGAAATAATATCCAAAACCACAGGAAGGGAACTATCCCTGCAACGTGCAACAAAACTTTATTAATCTCATAGCAAAAACGGCATAAAACAGGACCAGAAAAAGACATATTTGACGACACTAGAATGAGCATACACCAGTCAAGGTTCCCAGGTTTAAATTCCAAATGTCATTTGTCAAAGTTGTATTCATATAAGCCCAAATTTGGAGCGATTGAAGACTATCCAACATGATTTTTCTTTTTGTTATTTCCCATGCACCACTGCAAATGCATATTTGATTGCTGCTGAGCAGTTGGGCTGGATGTTTTTAAATTAGCAGATGGCACAGAACACTACTGTGCTGCAGTTCATTTCCCATCGGAACATCCTGGAACAACGTTATCCCGCTCCATAAATCTCTCAGGAGCACGGAGTAGGAAACCTGAGGTGTGGGTCAGGAGCACGGAGTAGGAAACCTGAGGTGTGGGTCAGGAGCATGGAGTAGGAAACCTGAGGTGTGGGTCCGGAGCATGGAGTAGGAAACCTGAGGTGTGGGTCAGGAGCACGGAGTAGGAAACCTGAGGTGTGGGTCAGGAGCACGGAGTAGGAAACCTGAGGTGTGGGTCAGGAGCACGGAGTAGGAAACCTGAGGTGTGGGTCAGGAGCATGGAGTAGGAAACCTGAGGTGTGGGTCAGGAGCACGGAGTAGGAAACCTGAGGTGTGGGTCAGGAGCATGGAGTAGGAAACCTGAGGTGTGGGTCCGTGGGTGGTGGACAGGGCAGTGTGTCTAAAGCATCTCTAATCCTGGTAAATCCCCTTCCTGATTGGCTTACTGGGTGGCTCACCAGAGAGGTGGGTTTTCCGGTGAAACACGGAGGCACTTTACCCTGATTCTACAAAAGTGACTGAAAAACAATGTGCTTTGTCTCTGCGATGTTGCCCATTGTTCCTCTCTAGACAGGTGTGAACGGGAAAGGATGGACTGAGAAAATCTTGTGTGTTGCTTTAGTCCCTTAAACACCTACTCTGCGGTCACCTGCTCCAGCATGTGAAACTCAACACACATCTGCCTTTTCACACACAGAAACTTATTACCTGAGAAAGCTGATCTCCGCCTAAGCGTTTGCTCCAAATTGGTAACACGGATCCAGAGCTGAGCCCCTGCGAAGACTAAAAACCCAGCGATCAGATTGCATTTGTCACCCCACACTTAAGTCACTTTGTCAAACGAAGGGTCTCAACATTCTGCAGCTGACTGATTCTTTACAGGACGTCATGGCCTGTCTGCAGTTTACCGACTGGTATCACTAAAATCTCACATAAAACCCACTAGAGCCGGGAATAATCAATGAAACTAAAAACCGGGCCGTTTGTCCTCGTGATCTCTCCTAGCTCACCTAGCCTCCCTTGTCAGGTTTATAACCTTACAGAACTACGAGCCTGACCAGGTTGAAATGTTGATGTGAGATAAGTCCACCGAATTTCCATGGAAGTAGTTTGCTTATAAACTAATGGCCAGTTACTTATCCTGATGAATCGTACTGTAAATGGTTTAAAATGGGGTGCCTGATTACTCAGTACCATTAAGTAATGATGAATGCATCAAAACAATGCCGGGAAAGTGTGCCCCGCACAATTACGTCGGAACACTTGCGTTTCCATTATTTCTTCAAGCAGTATGTGAACAGCACAAAAAAAAATGCTGGTAGCTGATCAGGTAATTGTTACATACTACACTGCCTGGCCAAAAAAAAAGTCACCATTGCACCTGTCATGCATAGTGCCCACTGTACAAGCCTCAGGAGGCAGTGTTGTGATCTGGGGTTGCTTCGATTGGTCAGTTCTAGGCTCAGCAACGCTATGCAACAATAAAATTAAGTCAGCTGAGTACCTGAATGTACTGAATGACCAGGTTATCCCATCAATGGGCATATTCCAGGACGACAATGCCAAGATTCATCGGGCTCAAATTGTGAAAGAGTGGTTCAGGGAGCATGAGCAATCATTTTCACACATGAATTGGCCACCAGAGTCCTGACCTTAACCCCATGCAAAGTCTTTGGGATGTGCTGGAGAAGACTTTACCGAGTGGTTCGACTCTCCCGTCGTCAATACAAGATCTCAGCCAAAAAATACTGCAACTCTGGACGGAAATAAATGTTGTGACGTTGCATAAGGTTGTCGAAACAATGCCATGACGAATGCGTGCTGTAATCAAAGCTAAAGGCAGCCCAACAATATATATTTTTTGGCCAGGCAGTGTAGCCTATATATAATGCCGCCCTAATACCCGTCATTTATCACACTATCCCAGCAGTGTTCTAGAACTTTTGTGTGGGAATGAGAGCTGGAGTCAGCTCAGCATACGATAAAAAGTAGGCTAGTTCCGGCAATTTTCCAGCTCAAGTCCTTGTACTATTTACAGAAATGGTCGACATTAGTTTGACTAAAGCAGTAACATTACCTGAACAAGCACACAGAACCTGACTTTTTTTGTTTAGATATCCTCAAGCGACATTGTTTTTACTAGTGCTACAAATAAGCAAGTAAACGGTGTATGTACACCAAACAAACGAGAGCCTATCTTACTAACTAGCTACATAGTCGAGTATTCTGGGGGAAATTGTACCAGGGGTCAATTGTAACAAAATTTTTTGTTACAATTGCCCCCAACCCTGAACACATGAAACTAGCTAGCTTGCTGGATAGAATCTCAGCTCTAGCTTGTTTCAGATTGGTGCAATTTTATGGTGTTGCAATTGCCCCCTGTTACAATTGCCCCCAGAATACTATACACACTGTCACAAATCTATGTCATATAGTTATACAAATGTTTTATATAATAGTACATTTGACTGAAAATATAGCAGGATGTCAGCTTTAATTATTCACATTTTCTTCATTAGCAAGCTATTTTGTGAAATGCATACGTCTTGGTTATGCTCTTACAGTATGGCCGGTGCCTTGAGGGAGCGGCAATTGGCGGCCGCTCCTGGGGTGGGGGGAGAACTCGGTGAGGGAGAATCGTCGTGTACAAGCAGCCTCTGGCACGCTGGAATCGCGGTCAGGAGCTTGAGGAGTCACGCCCTGAAGAGGGCATGGCGGTCTCTTTATAGGCTGACGGGGTTGTAACGGCGAATTCTCAAGCGGTTGCTACACGGGAAATTTAATTATATAGGGTAGCCTACAATTGGCTACCAAATTGGGAGAAAATGGGGAAACAAATTTTTAAAAATAAATAAATTGTCCTTTTGTCTTCGTCCTTTACTGGGAACTTAAGGAAAAAGCTTCACAGAGCAATGTATCCTCAGTATATTTTACATTTTGTTGGGTAATACTCAAAAATAAGGAATCACTTAAAATGAGTCTCACAATACAGCTGTTTGTGTAACAGGGTGTCTGGCATCACCACCAGTTTCTCTGCGGTTTATTAGGTCTATCACCAGTGTAGGGTGTGGGGAGGGGCAGGGTGTAGCAGGATGGTTGGCCAGCTCCCAACACACACACACACACACACACACACACACACACGCACCGCCACAGTGTCAGCTGGCCAGAGTAAATCAGCCGTGACAGAGACACCTCCCTTGAGGCCCACACATTACTGCAACAGCCCCGGCCTAATGGAGCAGCTAAGGACCCTTATACTCCCCCATGGGGCTCACAGAGAAGGGCTATCTGCATGCACTGCTATATTAAAGGGGGTGTCTGAATGGAAGGTATACACTATATATGGTATTTGAGTCAAGGGGTAGATTAAAAGGGGGGTATCTGAGGGTGGTAATATATTTAAGGAGTGGTGTAGGTATATATATTCCAAGAGGGGTATCTGAAGGAAATAATCTATTGGAGCTATATACACACATAGGCAGTACACAGCTATAAATGCATACACAGAACTGATGTCCTTGTTTCTACAGCAGATGCATGTCTACAACATTATTGTAGTAATCACTATACACAAAGGGAGAAAATACTGATGACTGACTTTATTCCGCACGATCATTTTTGAGATCTTTTATTTGTGTTTTTCACTCCTCAATTTGGAATTTCCGATTGTATTTTTTTATCAGCATTCATTGCTGCTATTGACTGGAAGATCAGAGTTGGAGTAAAACACTTCATGTGCAGCTTAACAGGTGGGTTGCGTGTGCCTAACTGACCAACGGGGATTGCTGGTGTGTGTTATAGACACTGTCATCTCGGCCATCTGAAACCCTCCCATCCGTGAGCCGACTGCACCTGTCCCTGCAGGGTGGCATCCTCTGGCACAATCCACAGATTTTATACCAGACGGCGGAGCCCATGCATCCATGCATTGGAACCAGCCTTAACAGGATGAGCCATCCAGCCGCCTCCCCAAGTCACTTTTAATTAAATATATAATAGTTATCCTGTAAAACAGAGTACATTTATTGTTCAGAGACTGCAAACAGAACACAACTGTTCAACCACCAATTGCACAGGATCCACCGTCAAGCCCCAAACTTTAAAAAATTTTATGTGGCAAAAAATATGGACAAATACCAGAGCAGATAATAAGGATACACTAATAAACATGAATTAAGTGGTAAACATTCATTAACAGTTAATGTGTTTATTAAGGTTTATGAATGTTAAATAAGATCAATATATACATTAATAAATGGTTAATACAGATTATAGTTCTATATAATTATAGCTATATAATTGTATAATTAAATGGTAATGTCTTTGTTAATGTTTATAAAGGGTGAATGTCTTAATATTTCTATTTCATAACAAAATGCCACACCTCTACGAAAAAGTGGTAACAAAATAGTTTGTCATGATGGATGGGAATGATTTGTAAGTGTAATCTTGTACACAATATGGCAACTCTTGTTTCAAATGATTTGTGGACTTTTTTGACTTTTTTTTGGACCATATGCAGTCTCCCTCTCCTCTGGCAACCCCTTAGCTTGTAGCTACAGATGGCACACTATTCATTTAGACCACACGATGAGACCATTCTTCACCGGCTGCCGAGTGACAGTGCGGAGAAAGAGAGAGACACATACAAGCAACAAAAAAAGCAGCGAGAGAGGGCACATGCTAAACACCAAAATCAAAAACAGAGCTTATGTTATTTCAGTAGCCTGAGGTAACCGTACAGTACTGTCAGAAATGGGCCCTGGCAGTCAATCTGGTCAGAATCAGAATTTAAGGTATTTTTAAAAATAATTCCTGAGCTCATCTTAAACAAGTTGCCTTATACTAAATGCAAATCAGGACTTGCATAGGTCCTTGAGGGAGCTTCACACTTGATATAAATGCATTAAAGGAAAAAACATATGCAAAAATGCAAAAGAAAACACCAAACGATGCTAATTCTTTCCTTCGCAGGTTAGTTTCGAGAGGTTAAACATTTCTCAGGAAATTAACCCTTCTGATCTGGCTCGTTAAAGATGACGTATTACTGTGTCATGCTTTGGAACAACATGTCTAGACGCGAATGTTAAGCTAGAGAGGGGATTCGCTAAAATATCACATCCAAACGGGTCATAAATCACTTTGCATAATTGTTGGGTCCAGGACAAGTGGTCTCGTGTGAGTCTGCTGTGTCTCTGACTCTGGAGGCACTCAAGCTCAGCTGATATCCCATATGTGCTCGCTACATTTTAATTTAAATATGACTTTAGGGGTTGTGCCGGTGTTAAAGCTGAGCAAGAAGCATGTTTATTCAGAGGCTGCATGATATATGAGCTCAGTTATTTCTGAGTACAAGCTATTTGCAAGAGTAAAAGCAATGCGATTTTGCTAAATAAAAAGAAAACGTGAGGTTAAAGGTCAAGATTATTTTTTTAATGTGTACTCATAATATATCAAGGAGACAAAACAATGTAACTTCATCATCAAGTTTAGCAGTTTTATTCACTGTGGGGGAAAAAGCAGAAATGTATTTACTGCTTATGCTAAATATTTATTATTGGTGATAAAAACCCAACCCCCAAACTCCAGGACATGACCTGAGAAATCTACACCCCATGTCAAAAGTATCATATGTGTGTAAAACACACACACACACACACACACACACACGGGATACAGGTTGATCCCGGACGATTTGTCACCCAGACCATCGATATGTTTATTCAGATCTTTGGCAGAGCACACTGCTGGGCGGAGTACACTGCTGGGCGGAGCACACTGCTGGGCGGAGTACACTGCTGGGCAGAGCACACTGCTGGGCAGAGTACACTGCTGGGCAGAGCACACTGCTGGGCAGAGTACACTGCTGGGCGGAGTACACTGCTGGGCGGAGCACACTGCTGGGCAGAGTACACTGCTGGGCGGAGCACACTGCTGGGCGGAGCACACTGCTGGGCGGAGTACACTGCTGGGCGGAGCACACTGCTGGGCGGAGCACACTGCTGGGCGGAGCACACTGCTGGGCGGAGTACACTGCTGGGCGGAGCACACTGCTGGGCAGAGCACACTGCTGGGCAGAGCACACTGCTGGGCAGAGCACACTGCTGGGCGGAGCACACTGCTGGGCAGAGTACACTGCTGGGCAGAGTACACTGCTGGGCGGAGCACACTGCTGGGCAGAGCACACTGCTGGGCGGAGCACACTGCTGGGCAGAGTACACTGCTGGGCAGAGTACACTGCTGGGCGGAGCACACTGCTGGGCAGAGTACACTGCTGGGCGGAGTACACTGCTGGGCGGAGCACACTGCTGGGCAGAGTACACTGCTGGGCGGAGCACACTGCTGGGCAGAGCACACTGCTGGGCGGAGCACACTGCTGGGCAGAGCACACTGCTGGGCGGAGTACACTGCTGGGCGGAGCACACTGCTGGGCAGAGCACACTGCTGGGCGGGCTCACGCATGAGGAGGGAGCGGATTTTAATCGGCAGCTCTTTGTTGTTTTCGTTTCCGTGGCCACTATGGGGACAGAAAATAAATCAGGGGCCACAGAGCCCGTCTCCGACTTGGGTCTGCCTTTCTTTCCCTCTGTCTTGAGGAGACAGAGAGACATTCAGAACTAGGTATGGGACGATATGAAAATTTAATGATGCGATTATCCTGGCCAAAATAATTGCGATTCACGATATTATCCCGATAATCATCAAAATATGCTTAACACTTTTAAAATGGCACTAAAACATACTGGAATCACTTTACCTTACATTTTATTAAGAAACAAATATTTTTATTGCATCATAGGACACATATCTTTTTTTTGTGAACATCCTTTTTAGTGAGAAACAAACAAGGACAGATTCAGACTCTCGCCAACACCCAGCAGGTAATCACAATGAAAGAACAAAATGATAAATAAATGATAAATAAATAAATAAAAATAGCAACATTGTGTGAGTCTGTTCTTTAAATAAAATAAAGTCCAACTGGCATTGTGGCATAGAGTTTTCAAGTCACTCGTGAGGATATTCACGATTATCCCGATAATGTAAATTCACCATGATAAAATTATCTTGAGTGTTTTTATCCCGATAAAAGATAAAATCTTATATCCTCCCATCCCTATTGAGAACACACTGCATTTTGTTTCTTGCAGGGGAACATCATTCAGCCAGAAGCAAGCATCATAGAATAATTTGACAACATTTGAATCGCGCATGCTTTTCATTTGACATCATTTATAACTTCTATAAACCCGTCTGTCATATGGTTCAAATTCTTAACCATTTTCATATTTTGCTGCATGGATAGCCCTCGGCATCAGCAACAGTGAATTTTGCATAAGATGTGCACCCTGGCTTGTATTGCTTGTATTTCTTCTGTTAATTGTTAGTGGTTATTTAGCTATAGAGCAAAACTGCTGATTGTAGTCATTTAGAACAAATTGTTCAAAACTTTGCAAGTGTTTTTTTTCTCATTTGAACCTTTATTTGATTAGTCTTGTTACGCACATTACTCTTGCCTTAAAGTTTTTGGATGAAAAATCGCAATTTCAGTTGCATTATCTGTACATTATCTCTGGCCTCTAATGGGAACTGTGTGATTAGACCCATGTCCTTCCCCTTTATGTAATGCACTTTCCCCCATCACATTCTTTAGCCATAATGCTAAGACGTGTCACTGTCTTTAGTTTAGCTAGAATAAGGTCTTTTATCTTGTGTTTGTGTAATGGTCACATCTTTTGGATTAGTGATAATAAGGGGCTTGTTTGGGATGAATGTTTCCAGTTCATACCCATTCAGTTGACCAATCAGTCCTTCATTCTGAGATATATATTACACAGGTTCTACTGCATAAAGAAACATTTATAAACAAGGACAGAGAAGCAGGCTTCTGTATGCCAATTGACTGTGGCGGTTCTTTTTAAATATATATTTTTACTCCTTAGTACTAATAGGCAAAGGTAACAAAGTAATGATCTGTTTTACTATTTAATATGCAGAATGCATGTCAGAATTTAATCCTGCCTTTTTATCAGTGATTAGTGATGGGGTGTAATTTTATGGGCTATGTCCACTTATATACAGTTGACCTCTCAGTCCACAGCTGTGCTTAGCTGAGGTTCTACCACATATACATTATTGTTCATATATATTACAGGAACAGGATTTCAGTGGTCAAGGAAATCATCAGTACAGGACATCAATGGTCAATAACATCTGTGAACAGAATGTCGGCGGTCAACGGCATAACGGCAACAGGAAGTCAATTGTCAATGCCATCATCTGAACAGAACATCAGTCTTATTTGTGTCCTAAAACCTCACTAATCCAGACTCCAGAACACAAGGACACCGCCGTCAAAGCACACAATCTAGGTCCGAATGTTTGTTCTCCAAATCCATTGTTTTATAATAATTCATGTCAGCAACATCATCTTATCTCCTGTAAGGGGGTGGAAGGGGGAACCATGTTAATCCCCTGACCAAGATGTATTTATTGAAGATTAATAATGCAATCCCATCAAGCTCTTTGTGATTTCATAATTTAGTTGGAAGAGGATCGGGCCCATAAGAGAGTGGAATCCCTCCTGGTTGGAAACGTAGATTTAAGGATTTAAATGAAAATTACTATATGAAGAAAGGTCCAGGTTTTCTTGTGTTATTAGACCTGTCCATAACAAAACACCTAAATAAATATATAAATTCAAATCAAAATGCATTACATATTTGGTGACAATGTGTTCTTTTGTGAGTCTCTTATATAGAACATGCCTTCATCATATTATTTCAGTTGTTTAGAAGATACATGTGCCCTTATACTGGATAACCTGCATGACTTACTGTACATTTTTACAAACTGTCCAATCCCAGAGCTGGAAGTTTTATTGGATTGCTTTGGCCCAAGCAGGACAATCTCACCTGGGATTTGAACCTGCAAACTTTATTGACATGCATTGTTTTCCACACTTGTTTTGTTTTGCTTTCCAAATTAGTTTTTGGATCTTTCACATAATTTTGCTTTGGTAAAAGGCGCATACTGATTTTACATTTCTCCTTATACGAGCACCAGTTGTAGCATGGGGGACATTTCTAGTGTCATTCCAGCCTACTTCAGCTACACTATCCTATAGGATCATTGCGAGATCATTATTCAGATAATTAAAACATTTGACTAATCTGAATACGCCATTGGTAAGTAATCTGAAAGTTTCCTCTTGTCTCATGGTCAAGCATTCTATGTCTTCTCATCAAGTTAGAGAAGTTAAATGAAGTTAAATGAGAATCTATTCCATTATTTAAAATGCAAATTAATACATTAACTGGAAATTACATTGTGCTCAAAGCCGTGAAACACATTTGGGTGCTTTCTCTTGAGCCACAGAACTGATCTTTAAGTCATGAATAAGCATTGAATCCAGGGACAGAGAGCAAAGATTAGCCTATGTTACTTTTGTCAAACAAATGATTCAAATAAATCTGTGGATCTAAGAAAATGCTGCACAATTTTGTGATGCAGGGTCAAGGAAAAAAATGTGTATTCCAGATGTAAATATCAGAAACTTTGCAATGGAATTTGTCAGACCTCCTGCCCCAATACCACTGGCTTAATGACCATGTTTTCTCCCTTTGCAGACCAGTTGCTCTTTGTTATCAGTTACAGTATACGGCCTAATCAGCAACAAATTTCCCTATTCAAACCCCACGGCAAAACCTTCTGCTTTACTGTCTGTGACAAGATTATTTCTGCAATAACCATTAGCTGAATATTCATACGCCTTGATTGGGCAGGTCCAATGTGATTACAGTGTGCCAAACCATTAAAAAGCATTCTTTCTCCCACGTTGATCTATAGAGGCTCATGTCTATAACGGAGGCATCATGTGATTCCGACTGAGATTTTTTTTCCCCACTATGATCGGCGACTACCCATTGAGATGTGATAAGTGTCCCAAATCTCTCAGAATGTAGCACATTCAAACCAAAATCTTTTCTCTTTAAAAATTCCATCATGGATTCACTGAAACCAGAATCAGTCTAAAGATCCTCTTAGTTTCAAGTGTAGTCTCTTTATCCCTGAAGTCAAGATTAATGTTACACGCTGAAGATGTTTTTGCATCCAAATGCTAATTACGCTATTGAGAACATGCAGTCACTTGTTTTTTTTATATTTTCTGTGTATGCTGAGGTTTCATTCGCACACATCCTGCTATTTTCCATTATTATCCACCCCATCCCCTGTCCTTCAACTTGATGCTGGGTTTTAGAAGAGGGTAAAGTCCACTATATAAAAAAAAAGAAGCAAACCTTGATTCCAGATACTGGAACGGATATGTAGAGTGGCAGCGTCTGTCTCATTGTCCTAATGGAGATGGCGTGTTTGGATATCTCCATAAACACGGGACAGAGGCAGAATGAGAAAGATACATTTCTCAGGGGGTCAGAGGTCAGAGGCCAAGGTTCAGTCCTCATCTAAATTATTCATATCCCTAATAAGTGAGTGGATTGAATAGATTGGTTGTCCGTGACCTTGGCGTTCATAGAAACGGTATCCTCCTATATCAGGGCGTCAGGCAGGGAAACAACCCAGGTTGGGGGGGGACTCTTTCTGTCTTTGAGAGGTTGGGGGGCACAAGGAGAAGGGGGTTGTGTGAGAGACTGGAAGATGAGTCGGGGGGGGGGGGGGGCTTTTTAGCATTCTGTATGGAAATAAGGTTGGACCAAGGGTACATCAAGGACAATATGTGTGGGCTGCAGAGATGACTCGGGGGGGGGGGGGGGGGGTGTATATGTTTACATATATATACTGTATATATACAGTGCACTCCAAAAGTGTTAGGACAGTGAGACATTTTTTGTTGTTTTGGCTCTGTACTCCAGCACATTGGATTTGAAATGAAACAGTGACTACGAGGTTAAAGTGCAATTTGAGGGCGTTTACATCCATATTGGGTGAACCGTGTAGCAATTGTAGCCGTTTTTACACATAGTCCCCCCCATTTTAGGACACCAAAAGTAATTGGACAAATTAACATGAACGTAAATAAAGTCATCATATTTAATATCAGTCTGCACTTTATTCATTGTTTCATTTCAAATCCAATGTGCTGGAGTACAAACTGTACTGAATATATACAGTACATTGTGAGATATTGTTATCAAAGGAACCAGTACATTTATACAATAAGAGCCTGATGCAATAATGGTTTTCAGTGAATGGTGCATTAGAAATAAGCATTTAAACTAGAAGAAAGAAAACCAAGACACTCATCTTTTCAAAATACGTAAATAAATGGCTTTATTCCATGATAGGTGCACATTTCAGTAGAGCCTTTTAGTACTTAGTTTGTGTGCTGCTGGTATTGAGTGTGTGTGCTGGTGGTATTGAATGCGTGTGCTGGTGGTATTGTGTGTATCTGATGCTGGTATTGAGTGTGTGTGCTGGTGGTGGTATTGAGTGTGTGTGTTGGTGGTATTGAATGTGTGTGCTGGTGGTATTGAGTGTACACTGAACAGGGAGACTCTCACTGCTTCCCAGACCTGACCTCTGACCCTTAAATAGCAAATGAATCTCCATCCTATAGACTGGAGTGTCTGTGCATTCCCCGCTACACTGACCCCATGCCGCAGCCCAAACAGCCGATCCTGAGACAGCACCCCATCCTGTAACACCCCGTCCTATTACACCCCCAACAATTCTGATGAGTGCACACCTGCAGCAGGACCCATTGATACACATGTGGCCAGTTGTCAGTTTTTTTTTCATTCAAAAGTGCTACTTCTAAGTGAAAAGAACTGAGAACTGGCTACAGGAGTATCTATGGATACATCTGTCAGCTGAGCAGCCATTTTATCATTTCCAGAGAGGCCTCGACAGAGACTTAAGGACAGATCAGCCAGACAGCTAAGTGTCCCGTTCCTTTCTTGTTCCATGTTTATTACTGGCAGGAGGCTTATGTCAGAGTGTTCCGGTGGTGTATTTATGATAAAGACATAGAGAATTTGTGATTTTTTTGGCTTTTTTGAGAAGGGACCAGTAGCCTACTAGAGCATAGCCTCTTCCTTCTCCTGTGTTTCCCCCGCCTCTTGGCCTTGTGGTCACTCTTCTGTTCTCCCCGTGATAGGACAGGACAGATTCATAAGGGCTGTCTCAAAAGCTAAAAGCAAAAATTTGTTTCTTGTACAGAATATTCTATTTTAGTAATAGAAAAACTATTGTACAATCAACTGTCTTATCTGTATTTGATTATGGAAACATTCTGTATATGCACGTTGCCCCTTCCACTTTAAAGCCCCTTGATGCAGTTTATCACAGTGCATTGCGTTTTATCACTGGGGATACATTATGCCCCTCACAATTGGAATGAATTGCAAAAAACCTTTAAACTAGAATCTCTTATTCCTTTTTGAGATAGAGATAGATAAAAGATTTTAAAGTTTTATTCATGGATTTTCTTAGTGTTGTATGTACTTGTTTCCTTTGATATATCCTGTATGCTGTTTGAATGCTCAATGATAATGTGGCTGAATTGTACTTTTTTGTAATTGTTAGTTTTATACATGTTTTTATTTTGTTCGCCGGTCTCTCTTGTTAAAGAGATCTTGATCTCAATGAGACTACCTGTAAAAACAAAGGATATAAATATCAGCCACTGAGGCTTGGCTAGATTGCGATCTCACCGTACCCACACACACACACACACACACACACACACACACACACACACACAAACACTCTAGACATTCTCATGAAAAGCAGGAGCCAGGGAAAGACCGCATTCAGCAGGACCTGCAAGTGAAGGGGCAGGTAAAGGACATTATGAAAACAATCATATTTAATATCCTGAGACCCGGCAGAAAAAAAGTTTAAGTATTAAATTTTTTTTTGCCATAATACAATTGTGTTGGATGACAAA
This sequence comes from Synaphobranchus kaupii, assembly GCA_029718625.1. NCBI lineage: Eukaryota > Metazoa > Chordata > Actinopteri > Anguilliformes > Synaphobranchidae > Synaphobranchus > Synaphobranchus kaupii. The sequence goes on from CM056376.1 coordinate 13,038,448, forward strand.
AACATGCTGCCATGAAAACATTTTCAAAAAGAATCTTTTATTATTATTGAATGTCCCGTGTACTGTAGGTTTCAGGATAGTAAAATCCCCCACCATTGTCAACAGTCCCCTCCCCCAGCATGTGTTTAGGTTTATTAAACTGGATAGATGCTCAGATTGGGGGTCTAACACAATTCTCTTCCTGCTTCTTAAAATGTCCTAATTGTGTAAACTGTTCTCTTTCATCTATTTGAATCCGAAAGGGACAGTAAAACTGCTGCTTTTGTCTGACGGTCTCCTTGAAAGTATTCCAGTATTCTTGAACCTAATGCCACTTCATACATAAACACACACACACACACACACACACACACACACACAAACCTAATAAGTTTCATATGTTTATTAAGACATTAACACAATCAAATGCCTGCACATATGTTTTTATACAGTAGACACATGAACACACGCTCCACTGCCAATTTCACTTAAATGTGCACACACGCACACAAACACAAACGCACATGCATGTATGCATGTACACACACACAAACACACACACACACACACACACACACACACACACACACACACACACACACACACACACACACACACACACACACACACACACAAATGTACATGCACATATTTACCCCCCACCAACACTAGCACACTCAAAAACACATACACTTACGCACACACACACACTCAGGTCGCAGAGGCACTTATTTATGGCCTAAAAACAGCACGAACACTCAGACTTGGTGTTGGGGGCAGGAGGGGGCGTGTAATTTATGGTTGCCAGGATCTGAAATGGCTGCTCTTGGGCAAAGCCGCACGCTTCTCGTAGCTCATTTCTTTAATACGCCACCAAATGTAAATCCATATGCACATGCATCCTGGAATCTGTCCCAATATGAATTTTATGTAAAACAGTCCCATAACTCTGACATAGTGTGGAACAGGGCTTCTCCTAATTTCATTATGTAAAAGGGGCTCTGGCTTTGAGGGGTGTGGGGGGGGGGGGGGGGGGGTGAGAGATTGTAGGAGAATGCACCAACCTGTGTCTTTGTGTGCTTGTTTGTGCGACAGGAAGGGGGTGATGACTGCGGCTTATAACAGTTTTCATTGTTTTGCTTTGTTTATTTATTTATTCCAAAAGCTATCACTAAATCAAATATGGAATTCATTTTAAAAACGGGAAAGAAAGCGGCTGGTTTGTTTGCTTTCATGTTGAGCTTATCATTATGATGGAGAAGAGTGTACAAATTACTGTGGAAGCATCTCCATTACTCCCGCATACCGGCTCACTATATCTGTTGAGAAATCACAGGACAAGATTGTTTGATTACTATTACTACTAGACTGACTGAACACATCAAAAATGTGTGGAAGAGATAGAGCGAGTGAAAGTACCGCAGGTAACTGAAGCAAAGGTGAGAACACAAGGTGACAGAAGCACGACTCATTGGTTTCTTCCTCTGAACCCCACTTAATAGTCAGTTCTTATTATTTATTTATTTATTTTCATATATTATATATATTGTATTGTCTTTTGTATTTATGCTTATACTGTGGGAGTGTGTGGGGAGGAAGCATTCCATTGCACTAGTGACATATGTCAATAAAGATCTCGAATCTTGAAGCTATGAATGTGAGAGCTTCATATGAGGTGTGGTGAAGGAGGGGCCGTGCACATCTCTGAATGCAACTGCATTTAGGACCTTTCCCCCTCTATCTGGCACACATAATCCCACAGTCACTGACAGATTTCCACAAGTAAATCTTATATTTTATCATGGGATTACACATTTTTTATTACAACAGCGGAGAAAGGGGATTATATGGCAAAGGAAGGGAGGATTATATGGAAAAGCTCTTTAACGCAAATATGAAAAGTCAAGTAAAAATGACGAAGACAGGAAAAATGAAAGAGCCTAAAAATAAAAATGCAAAGAGGGCGGTTGAGTGTTTGTACGTTTCTGTGTGTGGGAACAGTAATTTACTTACTTTATCCTGGCTTGTGAAACAGGATAAATGTTTGGACAAACAATACATGCAGCTGAGGCAGTGATAGCAGTCTGATCACCACGGTCCATCGCTGAGATACACAGAGAGGAGCGGATAGGCGGGAGCACCACGGTACATTCCTTCAAGAAAAAAGATATTTGATAATATACTGCATTTCTATAACATTTGGCAAAAGGTACTGCGTATGTAAAATAACTAATTATAAGACATTGCTGTCAAATATAAGCATGTATTTGAATATTTCTGTGAGTTTGCTTGTGTGTGAATGTTTGTGTATATATGTGTATGATGGAAACTCTCTACTGCCCTCTATTGGAAATATGTCCACAGTGCAGACCTCAGCTGTTCAGTCAGTCAGCCAGTGGTTCCATATGAACGAGTGTGTAAAGGAGTTTGATTCCACGTAACACAAATATTTAACATCTCTATTTTATAATTTATATGTGTGTGAAAATGTGGGGAAAGGATGTGTTAATAATAAATACATATAGATGTTTATACTATAGTTTATGCTCAAATTTATGGGGAAACTATAAACTTTTATTGTAATGTAATTATTCTTTGTTTAAAAAAAAAGTTTTTTAATGAGTAATACTGTTTTATCTAAATACAAACGTTATTGGCACTGTTTAATAGTCTTTTAACTAAAATCAAGGTAAAACTGCAATAGAATTCTACTTATTTTAATTCATATCAGGCCCCCACTAGGGTATAAACTTGAGGTGTGTGTAAAATCCTTTTGTCATCACTATGTGGGAAACCAAATAACTGTCAGATCAAAGGTGGTAGATGGTTGTCAATCTACACAAATCAGATAATCTCCCAATCAGACGGTGGCAAAAAAATACATAAATGCTTAAACATGCCACTAAGAACTATAAGAACAATAATGAAAAAGGTTCAAACATCTGTAAGAGTCTTACACTGTAACATCTGTAAGAGTTGCAAACTTGGCAGGAAGAAGATGCAAGTGCATGTTGTCTCCACGCACAGTGAGGAAGATGGCGAGGAGAGGCTACATCATTGGGACTATCACTGGAACTGGGTGCTATGATCAGATGACACCAAAATTGCATTTTTTGGCCATGTAAACCATCAGCCACAGGATGTATAGAAAGTAAAACACCTCATATCTACCATCAAATATCTACCATCAAATATCTACCATCAAATATAGCAGTTGGTTCTTGATGCTTTGGGGCTGTTGTGCTGCCATTGGTTCAGGGGGCGCTTGTTAAGATCAACGGCATGATGAATACCACCGGGACATTTTAGTCAAATACCTAGTTGCATTTGCTAGAAGGCTGCGTTCTAAGTGGACATTCCAACAACCGAGGTTTTGCTATGGCTATCTCAGTCTCCAGACTTAAATCCTCTTGCAAACCTGTATTCTGAATGGAAGAGGGCGGTCCATAACTGCAAAGCTAAGGATATCAAGAATTATGAAAGGTTTTGGATGGATGAATGGTTCACGATCCCTCCATATGTGTTCTCCAACCTTATTAACCATTATAGGAAAAGGCTCAGTGCTGTTATCCTTGTCAAAGGAGCCTGCACTATGTACAGGGGTGCCAATATTGTGGAATCTATTAGTGGAACTAGTGGATTTCGTGGATTTCTGAGTTGCACTAATCTTAAATAAATTAAGGGTTCATAAGCAAAGCTTATAGTTTAAAAAGTGTAAATTGTATAGCTAAACAAAGCACAAACAACGTACTAGGTGTAGTGAAGTTTATGCGTCTAGTTTAAAAAAAAAACTGTAGGAGGGTCTTAGGTTCCCAGAATTCCATGTAGCAACATAGTGAGATAGTAGTTGGCTCTGCCTTCACAAGCCAACTAATAAACATCCTCTAGCTAGTTTTTATGAAGAGTGGGTTAATGTTAATCTCTCCTTGGTGACATCCATGTGGTTGGGAGGTGGAATTCCTTATAATCAAAAGCATTAGATATTTGGACACATGGATCAAATGAGTTCATGGTAAATTCCAGTGCAGTTCCAAGAGAAATGCACAAAATTTAACACCAGTCATTCCGGTAAAATTGTGCCCATCATATTTAGTGTATAAAGTACAGCTGGCACCTTAAGTGGCTTTTTTTTTTTGGATTAATAAAATAAGAAACTACCTCAGAGAAAACTGCTGCTCAGCATAATTTTAGTTGTAAATACATTTTATTGGACCTTGAAAGGAAGGTTGAACGAAAGGAAGATTTTGACCACAGAAAGGCACGCCGATCCTAAATGTGGGGGAAACTGCAAGGGCAAACATAAGCAGAGCAGCTTCCTTTCTTCCTACGAGAATGATTGTGTGTATGCTGTGGGTTTCATTGGAGACGATCTACAACAGAAATCAATGTAAATTCTTCCTTTTAACATAGATTCATTATAGCAAACAAACAAACAAATGAATGGATTTTTAGAGGCTTTTAAAAGCATTGTTACAGCTATAATTTCCTTGAAAGATTAAAAGGCAGTTCCTTAGGGATGAACGGACTGCCCTTTTCTAAGCACCAGTAAAAAGTGTATTGAAGAATGAACCATTAGTAAGAGAGATGGGCCCTAGAGCCTCGATGACGAGCTCAGAAAGACAGAGTGGCCTATATGTCGTCATCAAACCCGTATACTCCTAAGAATGATGGGTCCCTAGATCCCAGCGCTATATCTCAGGGGCCACGGCGCCCTTGCTTGTTTCCCTGGGGCGGTGGTGATAGGCCCCTCCAGTACATAGCCTGGAAACCCCTGTATATCTGCACCTTAAAATTCCAGGCCCTGTATCCCTCTGTTTTTAATCTAGGGGGGGTTTCACACCACTGATGAATGCCCATAATCACCAGCACAGATTCCCTACAGCAAACCATTGCTTTAATGATCTCAACAAACTGTCCAACTCTTCATAAATCCAGCACTATTATAAAATCTGTAAATCCCCTCATATCTGAAAGTGAGGTCGATCAAAACAGTCACATATCCCTTGTAAAATATTATCTGTGTTCTAAACTTTAAACAAAACCACTTTTCTCCTCACTTTTCTTCTTCTAATTTAATAATCCTGTCATTTTTTATACCATTTGGTGGCTGGTCAAATGCATGGAAAATACAAAGAAATAACCAGCACTTGCTTGGATCAGTTACTCTTTGCGCTTTGCAGATGCTTCTATCCTTAAGCACTGAGCTGATCTCCTTCTGATCCTGGGCATAAGAAATCATTTTTCAAAAACTTCTCTTACATACATACATACACATACATACAAGTACACAGTCTCACACACACACTTTAATACTTTTATTTTGTCCACATTTAAAAGTAACATCAAAGAACATAACAATGGGGACATGCAGTACACAGTAATGCTATGGACACTTACAGGCTCATTAAGGGTATATGTAACAGTACACAGTAATTCTATGGACACTTACAGGCTTACTAAGGGCATAGGTAACAGTACACAGCAATGCTATGGACACTTGCAGGCTCATTAAGGGTATAGGTAACAGTACACAGTAATTCTATGGACACTTAAAGGCTTATTAAGGGCATAGGTAACAGTACACAGTAATGCTATGGACACTTACAGGCTCATTAAGGGTATAGGTAACAGTACACAGTAATGCTATGGACACTTGCAGGCTCATTAAGGGTATAGGTAACAGTACACAGTAATGCTATGGACACTTACAGGCTCATTAAGGGTATAGGTAACAGTACACAGTAATGCTATGGACACTTACAGGCTCATTAAGGGTATGTAACAGTACACAGTAATTCTATGGACACTTACAGGCTTACTAAGGGCATAGGTAACAGTACACACTAATGCTATGGACACTTACAGGCAATATCTTGCCAACTGCTTTGCCTGCAAGTTTTGCATTCCAGCATGTTGCAGACCCCTCACCCTCACCTGTGGATGTTGCCAAGGCTACCAAATATAAAAACCAGTAATCTGCATTTATAGCCAAGTTGTTCCAGAGCTGACACCAGAGGCTGATACTTCATTACCTTAGTGAGGAAGGCTTCTTCTAGACTGGACTCAAAAGTACAGCCGACCTCCAAAACAATGTTATAAAATATATCAGTATCATTATTGCAAAGGTTGAACATGGTAGAAGTGATACAGTGATGCTTGTACATTCTTACAGGAGATGGATATAATGGTAGTAGCTCCTTCACTAACGGTTCCACAGTTATATTGTGTCTTGCTACAGTATGTACAACCCTTTGCATGCACAGCAGCCATTCAGAATAATGATAAGGATTCAGTAACTTGTTGAAGATCATGGTTTAAGCAGTGAGGTAACACACTCACACACGCATATACACACATGCATACACACATGCACACACACACACACACACACACACACACACACACACACACACACACACACACACACCCAATAAACACACACATACACTAACACACACCACAGAGCACCACACCATGCCTATCCCTCTCTGGCCATCCCCACACAAGAAAAAAGGATATGCAAGTTACTGAGTCCTCAGCGCTCTCATCTGTCCTGGAGGGGTTAGTGCTGGTGCTTTCCTTTTCCTTTCAACTTCTAATACTTCTAACATGGCCCAGTTTCAGGTTCTAATACACACGGCCCAGTTTCAGGTTCTAATACACACGGCCCAGTTTCAGGTTCTAATACACACGGCCCAGTTTCAGGTTCTAATACACACGGCCCAGTTTCAGGTTCTAATACACACGGCCCAGTTTCAGGTTCTAATACACACGGCCCAGTTTCAGGTTCTAATACACACGGCTCAGTTTCAGGTTCTAATACACACGGCCCAGTTTCAGGTTCTAATACACACGGCCCAGTTTCAGGTTCTAATACACACGGCCCAGTTTCAGGTACTAATACACACGGCCCAGTTTCAGGTTCTAATACATACGGCCCAGTTTCAGGTTCTAATACACACGGCCCAGTTTCAGGTTCTAATACACACGGCCCAGTTTCAGGTACTAATACACACGGCCCAGTTTCAGGTTCTAATACACACGGCCCAGTTTCAGGTTCTAATACACACGGCCCAGTTTCAGGTACTAATGCACACGGCCCAGTTTTAGGTTCTAATACATACGGCCCAGTTTCAGATTCTAATACATACGGCCCAGTTTCAGGTTCTAATGCACACGGCCCAGTTTCAGATTCTAATACACACGGCCCAGTTTCAGGTTCTAATACATACGGCCCAGTTTCAGGTTCTAATACACACGGCCCAGTTTCAGGTTCTAATACATACGGCCCAGTTTCAGGTTCTAATACACACGGCTCAGTTTCAGGTTCTAATGCACACGGCCCAGTTTCAGATTCTAATACACACGGCCCAGTTTCAGGTTCTAATACACACGGCCCAGTTTCAGGTTCTAATACACACGGCCCAGTTTCAGGTTCTAATACACACGGCCCAGTTTCAGGTTCTAATACATACGGCCCAGTTTCAGATTCTAATACACACGGCCCAGTTTCAGGTTCTAATACACACGGCCCAGTTTCAGGTTCTAATACACACGGCCCAGTTTCAGGTTCTAATACACACGGCCCAGTTTCAGGTTCTAATACACACGGCTCAGTTTCAGGTTCTAATACACACGGCCCAGTTTCAGGTTCTAATACACACGGCCCAGTTTCAGGTTCTAATACACACGGCCCAGTTTCAGGTTCTAATACACACGGCCCAGTTTCAGGTTCTAATACATACGGCCCAGTTTCAGGTTCTAATACACACGGCCCAGTTTCAGGTTCTAATACACACGGCTCAGTTTCAGGTTCTAATACATACGGCCCAGTTTCAGGTTCTAATACACACGGCCCAGTTTCAGGTTCTAATACACACGGCCCAGTTTCAGGTTCTAATACACATGGCTCAGTTTCAGGTTCCAATACACACGGCCCAGTTTCAGGTTCTAATACACACAGCCCAGTTTCAGGTTCTAATACACACGGCCCAGTTTCAGGTTCTAATACATACGGCCCAGTTTCAGGTTCTAATACATACGGCCCAGTTTCAGGTTCTAATACATACGGCCCAGTTTCAGGTTCTAATACACACGGCCCAGTTTCAGGTTCTAATACACACGGCCCAGTTTCAGGTTCTAATACACACGGCTCAGTTTCAGGTTCTAATACATACGGCCCAGTTTCAGGTTCTAATACATACGGCCCAGTTTCAGGTTCTAATACACACGGCCCAGTTTCAGGTTCTAATACACACGGCCCAGTTTCAGGTTCTAATACACACGGCTCAGTTTCAGGTTCTAATACATACGGCCCAGTTTCAGGTTCTAATACACACGGCCCAGTTTCAGGTTCTAATACACACGGCCCAGTTTCAGGTTCTAATACACACGGCCCAGTTTCAGGTTCTAATACACACGGCTCAGTTTCAGGTTCTAATACATACGGCCCAGTTTCAGGTTCTAATACACACGGCCCAGTTTCAGATTCTTTTCTCGAGAGTGAAGGCGGTGTTTTGAGCTGTTTCAGGGCTATGCTGTTTTCTCCCAAAGGTTTGACTTCCAATTGTTTTCCCAGAAATTTACGAGAAGAGCTAGTTTTGGGTTTAAAATCTTCCACTGATGCACTGGGAAAATAATTATGACACCAACATAGCACACACACACACACACACTGTAAAATATCAGCTTATTTTCCAGCTAACTGAACGGTCAAGCTGTTGGCAAACCACTTTGTTTCCACAGATACAGAAAAAAAAAAAAGAAAGCACTGAGTATTGGCTATTATAGGTACAAAGTTTCCCCACTGATCCCCACTGTGAGGGAATGAGCGTGCTCGATTCAGAGTGTGTGTGTATGTGTGTGTGTGTGTGTGTGTGTGTGTGTGTGTGTGTGTGTGTGTGTGTGTGGGGGGTTCAGACATCAGCAGGGCAGAGTAGGGGGATGGGGTTTAGTGATGAGAGTTACAGCACCATTTTTCACAGCAGACAAAAGCATTTGCCTGAGTATCAATTTAGAGAAGCACAGCAGTCCTACTCTGCCGGCCTTTCATCCATCACCAGCACCCGCCCAACCCCCCCCCTACCCCCCCCCACCGCTCGCCCCTACCCCTGCCCCACCCTCTCCCCCATCACCCCACTCCTCCTCTCTCCCTCTCTCCTGAAACCATCGCTCCTCCCATCTCAACCCACTGTTTAGCGCTGCCGCCACACCTGTGAACAGCGCTACGCCCAGGTGTTGGAGAGAGGGGCGGGGTCGGGGTTTGTGGGCGGTCCTGTGCGGGCCGCGTCATCGGCCGCGTTCCCCCTGCAATCCATCAGTCATCCTAAACTCCCTATCCATCACCAACGGCAATCAATAGGGCCAGGCCTTCAACAGTCCCCAATGGGGGGGGGGGAGGGGGCGGTGCTGAGTTAAACATTCGGATGACACAGAGGAGGGGGGAGGAGAGAGAGAGAGAGAGAGAGAAAGAGAGAGATTACATGTTATTAACGTTATTAACATGCTCTTACAACCATGCTGGGAGGCACCATGATGAATTTCCATCAGTGGTCATGTGGGTGCTGCTTGTTTGGAACACGAAAGAATAATGTGAGCTGTCTGTCTTGTTTTAAACACGCATCAATGCATGTAGCAGCAAATCACAGGGAGGCATGCTCTAAGTGGGTGCGCACTGGTGGGGTTGTCCGTGCTGATTGGATGAGAGCAGTCAGCATATTTTTAAAGGGAAAAGTACTTCATCCTTTATGCAGATTTAATCTCAAGCACTTTCGGCCCATTGCAGTGTGAGCATCATGGTTTACCAAAGTACCAGACTAACATGGGTTTACGGGCACATCCGATTTTAGGAAAATAACTGTAAAACATTGAATTGTGGGTGGTCCTGTTCATTTAATCAAGCATGTTAGCAATATTTCCATTTAAATACATTTTTGTCATGGCTAAATTATAACCGTAAGGGAAGGCTCTTATCCAAAGCTACTGTATGTCACCCTGGATAAGAGTGTCTACCAAGTGTTTCCAATTCAATGTAATGAAAGTTGCAAGTAAGTTTCTGCATGACATGCTTGTAACGTTTTTGTGTGACTTCTCCAGAACCTGTTTGGGAAAAAAATGTACTAACACTGTTTTGGGAGTGTTCTCATTTCACAGTTATGTTACAAACAAACGTCTTCCCCATCATTCTAAAAAGGTTTAGTGTCAGTTGGACTGCCGATGTTGGTTCGCTGAACTCCAGCACAGGTGTGTTTAACTGCATGCTTAGGGATGCACAGGTGTGTTTAACTGCATGCTTAGGGATGCACAGGTGTGTTTAACTGCATGCTTAGGGATGCACAGGTGTGTTTAACTGCATGCTTAGGGATGCACAGGTGTGTTTAACTGCATGCTTAGGGATGCACAGGTGTGTTTAACTGCATGCTTAGGGATGCACAGGTGTGTTTAACTGCATGCTTAGGGATGCACAGGTGTGTTTAACTGCATGCTTAGGGATGCACAGGTGTGTTTAACTGCATGCTTAGGGATGCACAGGTGTGTTTAACTGCATGCTTAGGTATGCACAGGTGTGTTTAACTGCATGCTTAGGGATGCACAGGTGTGTTTAACTGCATGCTTAGGGATGCACAGGTGTGTTTAACTGCATGCTTAGGGATGCACAGGTGTGTTTAACTGCATGCTTAGGGATGCACAGGTGTGTTTAACTGCATGCTTAGGGTCCGCTCCTCATGCAGATCTCTGAGTGATAAGCCATGAGCGATTGACTGCAAGGCTCGCGAACATCCCAGGAGTACAGCCCGGAGTGTGCCTTGATAGAGATGGGCTCGCGATTACAGTGATTCTACACTCACAGACAGGGATTAGACGCAGACCTGTCACTGCTGATTGATATTCATGAGCTCCTGGCATAAACACGGCAAACCTCAAAGCCTCGTGGGCAGTTACTTGAGCAGGTGAAAAACAGCCTTCCACAACCTCTCTGTGGGTGATCTTCCTGCTTCCTGTGAGAGACTGGAGGGACAGATGACTAATTTGGAGGCCTCAGCCAGTACAGGCAATCCCCACGGTGGTCTTGCAGGTTAGGGTTGTGTCTCCTGTTGCACCTGAATCCCACCTGCCGTGGCCCCTCAATTATTCAAGAGCCACAAAGCACATGGGGTCCCCAGGGCAGCCCGGTGGTAGTGACTGGGACTAATCGGACATTTCTGGGATTTCAGGTTTCTTCAAGCAAACAGCTGTGCAGTGGACGGTTAGTCAAGCTGTAAAATACAGACCTTCTGTAGTCACATGTCCATTTGTGATATCTTTGAGTGTTACAGGGCAGGTTTGCTGTCCAGCAAGTTATGGGTCGGTGTAGTTTATACAGCACCGAGAGTTTGGCGGTTTTCAGGATTCCCCACAGAGGTAACAATGACCACAGAATCCTCACATCATCAGAAAGGTTCCTGTACCTCAGCGATTGATTTTCACCATTGTGTTATGGTTTAGAACACTGGTATGGACCCAAATGCAGGACTCGGAGGCAAACTCAGGCAAAAACTCTGCAAGGAATAAATTTATTTACAGGATCAGCAAACACAAGACAAAGGAACTGGGAAGGCTAGGTGACGGACTGGAAACAGGTTTGGTGAAACTAACTGGGCTGCGCAGGAGACGGGGCAGGAGTGAACAGGACGGGAAGCAGGCAGGACGGGCTGGAGCGAGGAGCAGGCGGGCTGGAGCGAGGAACAGAACTAACAAAACAGGATAGGCAGATTAGCAAAACAAAAAGAATGGCCGGGGAATGTCTAGACGGAGCTGAGACAAACAACAAACTGGCAGTGAGTGAATGAAACTGGGGAGTTTAAATAGAGTGAGGAACAGGTGAGAGTACTGATGGAATAATTAAAGTGCTTGTGGAATGTAAGCAGAGGGGGAGAGTGATAGGCTAAATGATACGGGGAGAAAACGAGGAACAAAACGGGGAACCACGCCTGGCCTGCACAAACACGGAACAAGACAGACAGGGTGAACAGAAAAACACAACATGAGGAATGGGGAAAACGAGAAACGAAAGGAAGGTGAACTGGAGGGAAACGGCGGATCTAACACATTGGTCAGTATCTTTAACTTCAAGCAAAATCCATTCAGACTGTAACCATTAAGATCTGTGCATAGTAGCCAATTACAGGATACACAAGTAAAAATGTTTTTTCCAACATAAGGTTGTGCACACATGCCATTTCAGCCGATAGAACATTTTAAAAAAACGTAAAAAACAAACTTTCCTCCTCTCACTTGGATCAGTTATGATTCCTCGATTGCTAACTATTAATAAAAATGTTACTCTTGCAAACTGAGACCATTTCCAGAATCAATCTTTCAACATGCATACATCATTTTGTGGCTCAGATTGCTAAAAAGAGTACAAATTAGGCCCTGACCTGACATACGCCTGACCTGAAAATACATTGTAGCCAGTTGAAAAGCCAGATTTTTGCCAGCTAGCTTCTTAACCACAGAGAATTGTATGACTTTTAGCTGGCTAGAAAGCTTGTTTAAGGAAGTTCTAGAATTAAACTACTTACGTATAGCTAGCTAGCAGTTTCCTTTCACTACCTATAAATGTTAGCTTAGACATGCATTGGCATATGGATGCAGCTTCCTGTTCCTATTACAGGTAAACATATCACATTTAAAAAACTCAACCTTCAAAATCAATGCAGTTCCAGCTAGATGCTCAGAGCCAATGCATTACTGTATGGACCTATGCCAGATGTATTCATATAGCAAGTTAATGACAGCAGCGCACGACAAAAGCTATGTCTTTTGTTCCAACTACCGCACAGTGAATGCACATTGTGATTACATTACCAATTGCCTACAGGCTATGTGTAGATACGTGTGTGAACATTTGTCAATTGTCAGCACTGAGAAATTCTTAAAAAAAACAATTCCTTATGCTCAGCATAAACACCACAAACATGCACACCAGTCCCCACTGAAAAAAAAGTACTGGTTATAAAAGCAAAAATGGATGGCTTAGGATGGACGCCAACCCAACGCTGGCTCCAGAGTGATTCTTCTCTGGGACACCAGTAAGGAGAATGACAGGAAATTTACTCAACTCAACAGGGAAAAACGTTTCTTTACTTTCCAGGGCTGCTCAACTTTGGTCACCATCTTGGTGGACTAGGAATCTTCAGAACATAACATGGGAGAGAAAGACCACAACCAACCGCCCCACCAAAGAGCAAAGTGCCATCCGAACAGAAACATTTTATTAATGTTGAATGGAACATCCACATTGTACTTGTTTGCTTTTTGAGGTAGCTTTTTTGCGCTCAGCTGAAACACTGTCTGTTTTTCGTCGTGGTCTGAAAACGCACTTTTTCAGACTCCACCTCGACTAAAATTATACCTATAGGGCCATTCTATAGTATTCGCTTCCTGTTTTCTATTTAACTTGTGTTTTTTGGTTATTCTATAGTTCAGAATGTATAGCTGACTGTGTGTACTTCTCATGTTTATTACTAGGGATAGCTCCTACGCTGTGAGAAAGCTGTGCTTTGTCGGATTTGCTTTGTAGTCGCGTCAATGACCTTCAATATGCACTTATTGTACGTCGCTTTGGATAAAAGCGTCTGCCAAATGATTGTAATGTAATGTAATGTAAAACATAGCGGTTTTGGTCCTATTCTAAAAAATTATTAAGTGGGTATTTGACACATTTAAATATATGTACACAGAAAACAAGCATGTAGTACACACACACACACACACACACACACACACACACACACACACACACACACACACACACACACACACACACACACACACACACACACACACTAATAAGTTAGTGGTGTTCTCGGAACAGTCAGAAGGTCTTGGGACTACAGCAGAGCCTGAATCTCCTGGAGTAAAAACTAGCAGTAAATTTAAAAAAAAAGAAAATTCTTATGATTTTCCAAAAGATTGCCCAGATTTCAGGAAGTCAAATCAACTGCAGGCAAGACTGCTCAAGAGCACACTCAGGTAATTATACTTACCTTGGTCTGACAATCATTGCTTTTTGCAGGACCGTAAATGTATTAAAAGAAAAGGCTGGAAAAGCACTTTTCGAAACTTTTCAGTGTAACTATTCCAAAATATTTTATGGTGTAATTCAACCCTTAGCGCTATATATTTTTATTTTGATTGGACTGTATTGTCTTGTTTGTTACTGTTCCTCTAATTATTCATATGAATGATTATTTTTAATAATACTATTGTGTATTTCTTGCCAATAAAGAACCTTGAATTTGAATCTGAAATATTTATGTGAGAGAGAAATAGACAGACAGGGGGAAAAAATCTATGATCCTGTTGCCAACTCCCTGCCTGACCTTTTGATAAGAGGCCAGTTGTTAAGTGAATTTCGGGAATCCCGTAAACACAAATTGCCGTCCGTGATTTCCTGCCAGTGCGTGGAGAAATATGGCTGTCAGGGTGATCAATCAGACACTTAGAGCCCCAAGAGCAGGAGCTGGGCTCTGGGAGGCAGGAAGGGAGAGAGAAGAGGAGGGGAGGAGAGAGGGTGAGGAAAGGAAAAAAGGAACGAGATAGAAAGTCACGCTTGTGGCTTTGTTTAACAGCCATAATTTCAGCCATGCATTCTTATTTTACAAAAACAAAGAGATATGTTCGAACCAGACCCCCTCTTTCACCACTGGGGCCAGGTATAATCCCATGTACAACTCTCTACTGGTAAATGCCTGTCTGCTTTTCAGTTGATATTTTGTACAGGGACCTCCAGGCAAATCAAAGAAGAGAAGATGAGAAAGCAGGATCGGTAAAGTGAAGGAGAAAAGACGAGAAGAGAAAAGAGAGGAGGAGAGAGGGAGAGAGAGGAGGAAAGAGAAAGTGAGGGGGGGGGGGCTCACAGCCTTTTCAGGGGGAGAGTCATGCTCTTTCTCCCCTGGTGATGAAACAGCATTAGGTCATCCACTTCCTTCTCCTTAACCTCTGACCTATGACCCCAGAGCTCATGATCCTGGCTGCAAGGGTTCAGTTGAAGAGCATAAATGAGTAACAATATTGTTTTTCCTGCGCTGTGTTTAATGGTCCCCCACGGATGAAACTGCCACTACTTCATTTAACAGCTTACCTGAGTTTGTTAGCGAGGGTATAATCAGTTAGGATGATTTTGAAATCCCATGCAGTTATTTCTGCAAGTAATAACATGTTCCACCAAATTAATTCTAAAACGCAGAAAGTAAAAACATCCCTCCGGGCTGTATTGTGATTTAAATCAAGGTATACTGTTTAGCCATTAATCACGATTTCCCAATGGCATCTTTAGCAGTAAAATAAAGCTTGAACTTTGATATCGCTTTTGCCTCTTTGCGTGATTCATGCCAGCTCCTGTTAGAGAAGAAGCAGGAAATAGGAGTGAGATGGCTCGATGTAGAAGTGCTCTGCATAAAAATAAATAATAGTTTTCACATAAATCCCCACCTGTATGAAAAATTCATTTGAACTGGTCAAGAAGAGAGAGTGTGGGGTCCATAAATCATGATTGAAAATACTTGAATAGGCTAACTGATTGATTTGGTGTAATGTAGCCAGACTTCACTGCGCACATAACTCAGGCTGAGTGGGCAAGCCCCCCCCCCCCCCCCTCCCCCCCTCACCCCCACTCCCCAGTTCTTGGTCACCTGATTGATGGAAGACTCGATGTTGCGAGTGACCCCCCGTGACCTTCCCCCGCCCGACGCCATTCAGGGTGTTGGGCGTCTGGGCCTCGGTAGAACTCTGAGCTGGCCCGGGATCGAACCAGCGGAGCTTTAGCCGATCGCGTTGGCGCGCTCCTCTGTTGAAAAGGTGCGTCCGTGCTGACCTCTCTCTCCTCACTGCAGTTTACAGGACTGTTAATCTTAACTGCCACGGGCTCAATCACTTTATAATGCCGCAGTAAGACTTCAAGGAAGGGTCTTTAAGCTACACTCGATGTTTGACTCCACAGGGTCATTTTTATAACTTAATACCAAGCTTATAGGCAATAGAAGGGGCAAATGCTAATCTGACTGATGAAACAGCAGTGTGAGGTAATGCTTACAGACCAGCAGTGTGATGTAATGCTCACAGCCATGTAGAGTGATGTAATGCTCACAGCTATGTAGAGTGATGTAATGCTCACAGCTATGTAGAGTGATGTAATGCTCATAGCCATGTAGAGTGATGTAATGCTCACAGCTATGTAGAGTGATGTAATGCTCACAGCTATGTAGAGTGATGTAATGCTCGCAGCTATGTAGAGTGATGTAATGCTCACAGCTATGTAGAGTGATGTAATGCTCACAGCTATGTAGAGTGATGTAATGCTCACAGCCATGTAGAGTGATGTAATGCTCACAGCTATGTAGAGTGATGTAATGCTCACAGCTATGTAGAGTGATGTAATGATCACAGCTATGTAGAGTGATGTAATGCTCACAGCTATGTAGAGTGATGTAATGCTCACAGCTATGTAGAGTGATGTAATGCTCACAGCTATGTAGAGTGATGTAATGCTCACAGCCATGTAGAGTGATGTAATGCTCACAGCTATGTAGAGTGATGTAATGCTCACAGCTATGTAGAGTGATGTAATGCTCACAGCTATGTAGAGTGATGTAATGCTCACAGCTATGTAGAGTGATGTAATAGCTACAGACCTGCAGTGTGATGTAATGATTGTCTCCCTGCAGTGTGGGGTATTGCCCATAGCATTTCAGTGTGATGTATTAGTCTGCAATGAGATGTAATATTTAACTCCCTGCAGTGTGATCTAATTCTCATAGCCAAGAAGTATGATGTAATACCCTCCGCCATGTAATATTATGTAATGTTCATCTACTTGCAGTATGATGTAATGTTAATCTCTTCCCAGCAGGATGTAAATTCCAAAGCTGTCCAGCGTGAAGGAATTTTCAGAGTTTTAGCAGTGTGATGTCAGTGTGATGTCATTTTACCCAGACTCTCCTTGCCCTAGTACACCCATACTTTACTGTGGCTATAACCCCCTCTGGTCCTTTGCATCAGATAATGAAGTGGGGAATACTGCCACAGTCAGATTGAGCTGATGCTGTGGTGTGCTGTCAGAAACAGAGATATGAAATCTGTGAAACACATCATTTGGCCCCTGAGAAATAGTGCCTCCGAGTCAAAGAGAGTCAGAAAGTCTTCGGTCAAACCCTGGAGTGGACAGATTAGGATTGTATGGTGCGGATATGGATGCAGCTGTGCTGGTCATGGTAATGCTGTTGATGATACTAATGGGGACGGTGATGCTGATGGCGATGATGATGATGATGATGATGAAGCCGATAGCGATGTTCATGCTAATGTAGGTTTAGGTTATGAATGAACAGGGGGAGATGGTGGGAAGGATTAGAGTTTGAGCCCAAATCTGTAAATCAGGGGGTGTCCAATCTTATCCGAAAAGGGCCGGTGTGGGTACCAGGTTTTTGTTTTAGCCCAGCACTACAACACTTGATTCAAATAATTAACTAACCATGGTCTTCGATCAAGACCTTGATAAGTAGAATCAGGTATCTTTGTGCTGGACTAAAATAAAAACCTGCACCCACACCGGCCCTTTTCAGATAAAACCTGTACCCACACCGGCCCTTTTCAGATAAAACCTGTACCCACACCGGCCCTTTACAGATAAAACCTGCACCCACACCGGCCCTTTTCAGATAAAATACTTCTCCTACACCAACCCTTTTCAGATAAAACCTGCACCCACACCGGCCCTTTTTAGATAAAACTTGCACCCACACCGGTCCTTTTCAGATAAAACCTGCACCCACACCGGCCCTTTTCAGATAAAACTTGCACCCACACCGGCCCTTTTCAGATAATACTTGCACCCACACCGGTCCTTTTCAGATAAAACTTGCACCCACACCGGCCCTTTTCGGATAAGATTGGACACCCCTGCTGCATATCCCGTCTTTAGAACTGAAGACTTGGCAATGTATCAGAAAGTTGTAATCTTTGGCTACACAGCCAAATAACTGCCCTCAGCTGCCCTGTCCACACACACACACACACACACACACACACACACACACACACACACACACACACACACACACACACACACACACACACACACACACACACACACACACACACACACACACACACACACACACACACACACACACACACACACACACACACACACGCTGATGTTTTGAAGCTGGTTTATATACAGGTAATCTTTTTCCCATTTACAACATGGCTGCTCTGCTCTATTCTACTGAGCGAGCGGTAGGGAGGGGTTCAGGCGGTGCCGGCGATAGGCCGGGTCTCCACCTCTCCTTGGAGGGGCAGTGGAAAAGCACACACCACCACAACCGACATTCCTGTAATTACACATGATTTAGTCACAATCCCACAGGATAATATTAACACTAAAAATTTATTTAAATAGCAACTTTAGTAAAATACATAACAAATACAACCACATATAAGGTAACATATACTGTATGTATGGTTATTCCGAGGATTTTAGTCCCAAAATACATGCAGTGAGCACCATAATTAATTGGACAGTGACACTTTTTTTGTTATTTTGGTTCTGTACTCTAGCACTTTTAGTTTGAAAGGAAACAATGACAATGACAAGTGCAGACTGTCAGCTTTAATATGAGGGTATTTCATGTACATAGCCCCCCCCCCCCCACCATTTTCAGGCATCAATAAGACTCTTGATATCTTATTTTCTGGTACTCTTACCAGAAAATAAGCGATACTATAACTTCTCTGCATTTGAATGGATCTCTATGGGAATTGGGGGTTGGGACTAGATTTAGTTGTGAATTATGCTGGAACAGTATGGAACACATGGTTGGCGATTGGCGAAATGGCTGTAAGTCATCAAGGGTCTGGGGTATCAAACGAGCCTCAATCCATCACTCTGCTGCCAGATATGCAGTAGATATGGATGGATAACTTTAAGGGTTGTTTCTCCAGACAAATTTTCCTATTGAACTCTATGGAAAAATAAGTCATGAGAAGAAACCCTTCAAGTTATCCATCCACATCTACTGCATATCTGGCAGCAGAGCATCTGCATGAGGTTTCAAGGCTTATTGTCTGTTCCATCCTCTGACCTCAAGTCATCGCAGACAACCACAACCCACTTTACACTTGGGTTATTAAAAGAAAATTGTCAAGAGGGGGCTGATCTAAAAACGTGCTCTTTCATGATATTGTCCAAAAGTGGAGACCCCTGGAAAACTGTACTCAGCTCATTTTAACTATGAAAGTGGAATTGTCTGTAGGTATGATTGTATTTATGTGTGTGATGATAGGACCTACCCTTTGGTGGGAAATGTGTTAATGAAAACCACACTGGTGCCAAACCCAGGCCAAAATAGCACCATTGCTGCTTTCCAAAGCACAGGTGATCTGTTCAAAGGGATCACATCCATACTCAAAATTAATGTACTTCATAGTGCACTTTGAACTGATAATGATAGCTCACCATAGCATATTTTTTTCATATTTGATTAGGCCATGAAAAAGGGTTGAATTTCTAAAGTGAATGAAAGTGTATGGACACGGAAGATTGTGATGCACATTATGCCTAAAGTGCTTGGTGCGTAATACACGTGCAGTTGTGTGTGGCTGTTTAGAGGCAGGTGCCTCCAACCTGGTTTTCCTTGTGAATTGCTAAATAGAGAGTATGATATCTTAGCTCCATTTAACAAATTCTGCAAACTACTGTGTCCTCCTTTTGAATCCTTTCATGAGACGCTTGGAATCCAAAACATTCAATGAAGTTGAAGAAATTAAGATACTCACAATATACCACACTATGACCCTGATCAACTGAAAAATAAGCCACGTTTCTGTTTCACCAGCTCAGAAATGTATTAAGCCTGTTAGGAATTTTGATCACAAGCGAATGTGCATACCCGACAGGCCTGCCTTTAGGTTCCAGGCTTCAACCAAAAGTGCAGATGCATGCTGGGCAATTACTGGTTATTTGCACAAAGAATACAGCACGCCAATGTCATTGGGCGAATTCTGGGATACAGCTGAATAAACATCTCCAAATCTTATTCAAAAGGCAAAACAATTAGTCCATAACGATTTGTCGTTGCCGGAAGTTGTGTCTCCTCATATGGACATTTTTTCACCAAGCAGAGTCAATCAATGACTGTTAATCAACTGACCACAATCAATTTATTTTAAAGGAGAGCAGATAGTCCACCATCCTTTTCTATTTATTCAGCTTACTGTGAGAGGGGGAAGGCAGAGAGGGGTATGGATAGAGATTGGGTACCCCCTGTACCAGGGTGGGGACTAGAACCTCCAGCTGCAGAGGGGGGGTTCATATGAGTTGAGAGACAGCCACTCTGTGGACTAGCCATGATAAAACTTAATTGAGTTTAGAACCTTGAATTTTCATTTGTCAATGACATTCACCACTTTTTTTCATTTATCATGTTTTAATACAGCTCTGCTTCACGCTGTTTTGTTTATGTATTTACAATTAACAATTTATGTGCAAGTTAATGTTATATATAACTGCTCTTATTTTGATGTGAATATTTCCCACCACGTCAAACTAAATCCAACATCCCATGTCCAATATTTCCAATCTGCCTCATGGCTGCGGCCCTAAATAATCCAACTGAATTTAACATGCGAGTGTAGCTTGTAAACGTCGCTGTCAATCATTGTCGGTGCTTAATTAGTGGTAATTACTTTATCACCGTAGATGATTGTGGTGGTGCAATCAGGATAATTGTTTGACACGTGGCTTGACAAAGAGCCTATCAACCTCTTGGTAGCTGAGGACTGAAGTATACGCGAGAAAACAAGCTGAGGCAACACAGCGTGCGTCCCAATACTCGAAAAATGCACCCTCCCTTCCTCCACTACCACCTCCTCTACTCCGTGCCCCGGAAACGGATCTTTGTGTTTTAATCTAATGTCGGTGATTACATCTTAATTACATATTAATGGTTACATATTAATTAATGTTTCGAAGCAAACTGCAATGTCAGGCACATTGTATACTGTACATGAAAATACTTGTACTCAAAACGTTCAGGCAGTTTTACATACTTCCGCGTAGAAGAGGAGTGGTAGTGGGGGAGTGGAGGAAGGGAGGTGGGGAGTGAAGAATATTGGGATGCAGCCCTAGTGGCCCAAATCAAAAATCCATACCCCTCCTTCCCACAGCATCCTCCCAATATGCCACTATATGGCTGTGCCCATGTTTGTACCAAATATGATTTTTTTCTTTTTAAGTTTTAGTTACTGATGCTCCATTATTCAGGTACTCCAGCTCATCATTATATGACAGAACCAACAAAATCCCTGAAGTCATATAATATATGGACATTGCAATATGGCAATCTTTTTTTATTTTTATTAAATGCACTGTTTAAAAATATATTTATTATATTTTCAAAATCCACATACCACAGTATATTTACAATAAAATGCAGTACATTCACATTCAATAAGGGGGTATTCAATCTCGTGGAGTAACCTGAATATACACTGCCATCTTGTGGTTGTAGCTTGCAGAAGCACAATACTATCAAAAATGCTTTCTTCGTTAATGACTAATGTGACCGTAAACAATATATTGAACTAATACCTTTAATAGAGAAGCACCCGTACGTGTGTGAATGGCACCTGACGACCGCAGATGGAATATTTGACAGAGAGCTTTGGCTGAACTTAAAATAGTGGTGCCCAAACCGTTTCCTGGAGATCCGCTGTCCTGTTTTTCATTTCAACCCTAATTTGGCGCACCTGATTCTACTAATTAGCAGCTAATTCGGTAGATGTTGAATGAGATGTTCTTTGTTAAGTTTGGAGTGAAAACCTACAGGACAGTAGATCTCCAGGAGCAGGCTTGGAGACCACTGACTTGAAGGATGAAGGTTTTTTATGTTCCTGCACAGTGAACTTTATAATGAAGAGTGAGTAGGTATTTAGCTCACATTTGGAGAGAGCTGGAGGTCAGGTGAGGCAGAGGGTGTTTTCACGAGGTCTTCCTGTTTTAATCACTATCAGTGAGCCGCCCTCCATCGCCATGGCGACTTCAGCCATTTATCACTGCTTGCTGCCGAATTATTGCGCTGTTGAGTAAATTAGTAAAAAGCCATCATAATCTCGGAGCAAGTTAATTTGGAGAATTTATTTAGTCCCAGTGACAGCTTTACACGTGTTTGATTAAGTGGTGAAAGGT
The DNA here is from genome assembly GCA_029718625.1 of Synaphobranchus kaupii. Classification (NCBI taxonomy): domain Eukaryota; kingdom Metazoa; phylum Chordata; class Actinopteri; order Anguilliformes; family Synaphobranchidae; genus Synaphobranchus; species Synaphobranchus kaupii. The sequence goes on from CM056376.1 coordinate 13,060,658, forward strand.
TTGTTTTTCTTATTTTGCATAATATACCTTTAAATTTTGCAGGGCGAGTCTGCGAACCGTTAACAGCTGTAATAAACTCTTTTTTAAAAATGTCTATTTTTATGATTTATCCACACAAGCTGCGTCTCCTCTGCCATCTGGCCGGCAGACTTTTACCGACGGTGTTATGTTTCGGTTGCGACATAAATCCGCTCTGAGAAGGTTGTCCGGTCGGCTAGAAAAGTTTGGTAGGTGAACCTCTCAGGAAGTTTAGCAGGGCTAACGCCCATTGCGCATTGCAGAGCAATTAGAAAAGGGTGCAGTACTGTAATATTCACTCTGATTTTAAATGCAACTATTTTCCTGGTTGGTTGTTTACTATTGGCTAAAACAAAACTACATGAATAAGGTATGAATATTCATGAAAGGGAAGGCTTCATGTCAGTCAAGTTGTTTCCTTTCGTTTCGATCAGTCGAACTTCGTAGCTGTATAAATATGCCCACGCAGGGATGGATAGGCCAGAGGTTCCCATTTAACAACCGTAATTGGCCAGAATGCATGTCAATCACATCTATAATCACATGTCAACCGCTTAATTATTGTGTATTACTGCTGGTGCTTACCCCTACAAAACACTGACAAGGTTTGGGTTTGTTTGGATTGGGTTTGTCTTCCCTGCAGGTTGGTTGCTAGGTTTCCAGCAAGCCACACCATCTAATTGAAGACCCTGGTGCTAAATGCACTGAAGTCACAAAATGTCTATTTTGAGAAAATCTAATCTGAAAATATCATTGATCCATTAAAAGTTTTGCTGTTTTTATGCAGTGCTTAGGCACCTTTTCTGTTAACAATATTTATAGGGTGGATTTAGCCAAACAAATACAACATGTTTCTATGCTCAACTTGAATTGTCTAAAAATGTGACCTCAGTACTTTTAGCACCAGGGTCTTCAATTAGGGTATCAGAGCACCTGACTGTACCTGGTAAGTAAGAGCACCTGACTGTACCTGGTAAGTACGAGCACCTGACTGTACCTGGTAAGTAAGAGCACCTGACTGTACCTGTTGAGTAAGAGCGCCTGACTGTACCTGGTGAGTAAGAGCACCTGACTGTACCTGGTGAGTTAGAGCACCTGACTGTACCTGGTAAGTAAGAGCACCTGACTGTACCTGTTGAGTAAGAGCACCTGACTGTACCTGGTGAGTAAGAGCACCTGACTGTACCTGGTGAGTTAGAGCACCTGACTGTACCTGGTAAGTAAGAGCACCTGACTGTACCTGTTGAGTAAGAGCACCTGACTGTACCTGGTGAGTAGGCACTTGACTGTTTTCATCTTTATTGCATGTGTTCCAAGTACTGAGCATGTGCTGTTCTCTCTCTCTCTCTTTTGTGTTTCCTTTTGTACAGGCTTACAGCGAGACTATTACGCGCCAGAGCTTGAGGCACCATGGTGACCATCTCCGAGCAGTGTACATGTGGCAACTTCACTGGGTCTTTTCAGAAACCAATGCTCTTTGTGTTGCATGGCTGGGATGGGACTATGCCTACACGTTCCTCTCGCCAGCAGCCTGTGTGTGGAATGTGCCAACGTGAAACCGCAGAGCTTACGCCGTCCCCTTAAATGCCCTTTTAAACAACTGAATGAAGAATAGGCTTCTCAGTGTTGAGACGAGCTTATGTTTCTTCCCCTCGTAAGAGCAAAAGGTGCTGTTGGGGTTGATATTGGCGGCTTTTCCAAAGTCCGGCGTCGTGTGCCCCCATTTCTCTGAGTGGCACACATACAGTATCCACACAATTTGCCTGCTTGCCCCTCTTTTCCCCTGAGGATGAGAATGAGCTTTACTTCTCAAAGGACCAGTTGTCTCTGACTGCGAATATGGAAGATAAATTAATGGATGGTGACGGGGGAGAGCACAATTGTGTCCATTGTATCTCCCTTGGGCAACCATTTTTACAGCAATAACCCCCAGATTACTCTATACCTCCTTATTTTTCAGGATGTGGTTCGTGAGGTAAAAAAAAAAAAAATAGAATGGCTCTATTCACCTTGGCTGTGTCTGAATCAGAGCCCTATCTACTGCACCCTGTCTCCTGCGTACAGTGCCCTGTGTCTGAATCAGAGCCCTATCTACTGCACCCTGTCTCCTGTGTACAGTGCACTGTGTCTGAATCAGAGCCCTATCTACTGCGCCCTGTCTCCTGCATACAGTGCACTGGCAGAAGTGTGCTGTTTAATGTGCACTGTTTAGCAGTCCACGAAAAAGATCCGCCATACTATTTTCCAACCACACTGTGGAAGTGTCGTAAGCAGGTCATAAGACGCTCCACCAGTATTGCCATGTCTGTGGTTTTACAGCTAAATTGGGATACTTTCAAAGTGCAGTCACGGGTAAAGTGCAAAGCACGCACTTATTTTAAAAAGTAAAAACATGATTTCTATTTAAAATTTGTTCGTCTCGGTTAAAAATAGCTTATAATTTGGGCTAATTTTGAGTCGCCATTTGGCTGGAAAGTCTTACAAGATCTGGCAACCCTGCGCCCCACTCTTGCGCTGCCATGTCACGTGTTGTTTTTGTTGTATTTGAAGGGAAACGTCAACGAAGCTGCGCCTCATTTCTTTAAAACGAAGATTCACGTTACATTTATGTGACCAAAATGTTTGTGTACTTCTCGAAAAGTGTGCTCCCAAATATACTCAGCGAAACCCCGGAAGTAAGTGTGTAATCCGGGTGTTTCAAGTATACTGCAATTTGAAAAATGTTCACCTATTCAACGACTTTCTCGCCCTATCTACTCACCAAGGCTACTCAACAGTGTGGAAGAGTGCTGATTCACATGCTCACCAAGGCTACTCAACAGTGTGGAAGAGTGCTGATTCACATGCTCACCAAGGCTACTCTACAGTGTGGAAGAGTGCTGATTCACATGCTCACCAAGGCTACTCTACAGTGTGGAAGAGTGCTGATTCACATACTCACCAAGGCTACTCAACAGTGTGGAAGAGTGCTGATTCACATACTCACCAAGGCTACTCAACAGTGTGGAAGAGTGCTGATTCACATACTCACCAAGGCTACTCAACAGTGTGGAAGAGTGCTGATTCACATACTCACCAAGGCTACTCAATAGTGTGGAAGAGTGCTGATTCACATACTCACCAAGGCTACTCAACAGTGTGGAAGAGTGCTGATTCACATGCTCACCAAGGCTACTCAACAGTGTGGAAGAGTGCTGATTCGGACACGGCCCTTGTTTGCATATTCTGTGTTTCTTCCCCTGTGGAATAAATGGTGGTCATCTGTGAAGAGGCTGTCTTCTAAGAATCCGGCATAAATTTGAAGCCCCGCAGAGTAACGGTTTCTCTGGCTCAGAAAATCTATGCGGCTGGTGAATGGGCAGCCAGTTACTCGGTCGCGCCGCTTCGAGCACATCAAGCACATGCTTCAAATACCGCCTCTCACTGTAGCGGGAACGACGGAGCGAAGATGGACGCCGAGCGTTCCGAACCAAGCTTCAGTCGCGTAACCTTGTCCCAGGCAAAAGTTATTACCGAAACCCAAGTTATGACCGGCCCAAGGACAGAGGCGATCGGGATGGGAGCAAATGTTCCTCTGCTCTGGGCATCGCAGGCTTCGCCTCGCACGCCGTGCATGATGGGTGTAAAATATACTGTACTGATGCGAGCTCCCCAGCTCATGTAACACTGGAGGTGAATGCAATAAACGTGTCTGCATTAATGAATGTGCTAATAAAAGTACGAAACCGACTGATCCCACACACACTATCTGTGTCTGTGTCAGTAACCCCCCCTCTGAGTGCTGGGCTCAGCCATGTGGGGCTATGCTATACAGTTTGTGAGAGGACCCCCAAAAAGTCTCCATGGTGATAAACTCTATAGTGCCGGTGGGATCAAAAGTGGCGGTATGCTGGGACTTCAGACCTCGTTGGTTTGCTTCTCTAGAAAGTGTTCAGTCTGTGCCACTCCATTTCAACGATTCTGCTGAATTAGGGGGTCTCAATTTACTTGTATCAAAGGTTATTGGGCCTTATGACAGTTGCCGTAGCAGCCCCACCCCCTACTGGGATTGCTTCATTTCAGACGGGCGTAACTACGGTTTGGTGCTCAGGTTGCGGCAGCTAGGGGAAAAAGCTCTCACCTTGGAGGGATTAGAATTCTCTGACAGGTTGTCATAATAGATGCTTTCATTTCAGGCTGGGGAACAGTTTTCAAGGGAAATTCTGTCAGTAACCTGTGGTCTTCCCATTAGGAGCTAATGCGCATCAATGCCCAAGAACTGCTTTCTGTACTTCTAGAATTTGCTCTTCTCCTTCCAATTCAGTGGTGTCAGGTTCTGATCAGGATGGGAAGTACTCCCTACAGTTTAGTGCATCAACAGACAGGGTAAAGTATGCTCCATGCTACTGTTTCTTTTTCTGGTGAGTCACATTGTCTCTTATATAATATAACTTTATTTATATAGCACTTTTCGAAGCACTGGATTACAAAGTGCTTTACAACATAAAAGAACATAATACAACAAAATAGAGACAAAATACAGAGTAAATCAATAAGTATAAACAATGCACTAATAAAAACTAACTCTAGTAACTCTAATAACTCTAATAAAAAAGGCCCAAGATATAAGAATAATCTGTTAAAAGCAAGTCCATGAAAGTGAGTTTTCAATTGCGATTTAAAAAATGAGATGTACTTTGCCATTCTAAGTTGCGCGGATTCAATGCGGGATGAGATACACCGTATTCTAACCTGCGCTACGCGGGTGCATTTCTCAAAATGTGGGTGGCACAGGGCACGATATTCTAACGACTTGTTTCTTGTACCTGCCCCCTGGGTTGGCAGCTTTCTACTAAAAAAAAATGTGTGGGGGTATACATTTTCAACGTGTCAGTGACATTGCCTTTAATAACCGCATTTGCCTTTGTAAAATGCCTGCCTTTATGCATTCTAACATCCATTTATGCGAAAGATGCTGTATTTTTCATAATAATCTATTGGTGGCGCTAGACATAAACCAACTTTTTCTTCGGAACAAAGTTGTGCGGAAAAAAATGATTAAGTGAAACCTACACGCATCTTGCAGGACTTGCAGACACGCCTCATTTTCATCAAATCTCCACCCCACACGTGTAATGCCTCGTATGTCCTGGAGAGACGCTTAAAACAGCGGATAAGTGCAATGTCTGAATCACAAATAGCTTAAGCTGCGCGGAAATTTCGGGAGTAAGTCCCATTTGCGCGTGCTTATCTCAACTCTGAATCTGGCCCTAAGTCTGGGAGGCTGCTCCAGAGTCTTGGGACCTTGACAGCAAAAGCCACATTACCTTTGGATTTTAACCTAAACTAGGACTCTTAGTCAGAGAAGAGAATTTTATGAAGTTCTACTTTCCAGAGGAAACCCTCTCATCAAAATGGCGCCTTCACCCACGAGTGGCCGAGTTCATTCGGACCACGTCCGGCGGAGACGATGTGGATCTTTGCACAGAACGAACTGACTGATTGCCCCCACTGGTTCTCGATTCAGGCCAGAGATGCCCCTCTGGGAATGTATGTGTCCTTTGTGCTTTTCACTGATGGCACTCATCCCTGCGGTGTTGGAGTTCAGAGAGACAGGTGTTCAGTCACCTCTGGTGACCCAATACCACATTACAGGTTTTCAGACCTGGTGGTGATCAGGGGTTGAAATCAGGGTTAAGAAAGTGGTTAGGAACAGTGCTTGAATTGGGGGGAAAAAGTTCCAGGACTCGCTGATTAAAATGTTAATCTTTCATTTGTGCTCTCGGCAAAACCGTGCACAAAAATATGCATATTAATGCTTATAATAGCAACAATGAGCGCTCACACCTCACTAATCAAACTAAATGATATATTAATAACATGCACTAAATCATGTTTGCTTCAAGAATTTCTTGGAGAATGTAATTTACCGTTGCTGCCAAGCTTGCCATACTGTCAATTTACAATTCTAAGCTGACTCATTATACTACTAATAAACTTCATTTATGTAGCACATAACACACCGTGCCATTCAATGCACTTTACACAGCGATAAGACATGAAAAAACTACTGAGATAAAGATGAAAATGGCAGTAGAATATATATATATATGTATACACACACACACACAAACACACATATACATATGCATGCATATACACACATAAACACACACAGAATGGGAATAAAAATTAATTAATAAGAACAAGTAGTAAGAACAATAGTAAAGATGAGTAAAATAAAAGTGAGTAAAATGAAAATGAGTAGAATAAAAGAGGCGTGGTAAGGCCTGGTAGTGCGGTGCAGTCTGTAACACAGTCTCGTAGTGCGGTGCAGTCTGTAGCACAGCTTCGTAGTGAGGTGCAGTCTGTAACACAGTCTCGTAGTGCGGTGCAGTCTGTAGCACAGCTTCGTAGTGAGGTGCAGTCTGTAACACAGTCTCGTAGTGCGGTGCAGTCTGTAACACAGCCTCGTAGTGCGGTGCAGTCTGTAACACAGTCTCGTAGTGCGGTGCAGTCTGTAACACAGTCTCGTAGTGCGGTGCAGTCTGTAACACAGTCTCGTAGTGCGGTGCAGTCTGTAACACAGTCTCGTAGTGCGGTGCAGTCTGTAACACAGCCTCGTAGTGAGGTGCAGTCTGTAACACAGCCTCGTAGTGAGGTGCAGTCTGTAACACAGTCTCGTAGTGTGGTGCAGTCTGTAACACAGCCTGGTAGTGCGGTGCAGTCTGTAACACAGTCTCGTAGTGTGGTGCAGTTTGTAACACAGCCTGGTAGTGCGGTGCAGTCTGTAACACAGTCTCGTAGTGTGGTGCAGTCTGTAACACAGTCTCGTAGTGCGGTGCAGTCTGTAACACAGCCTGGTAGTGCGGTGCAGTCTGTAACACAGTCTCGTAGTGCGGTGCAGTCTGTAACACAGTCTCGTAGTGAGGTGCAGTCTGTAACACAGCCTGGTAGTGCGGTGCAGTCTGTAACACAGTCTCGTAGTGTGGTGCAGTTTGTAACACAGCCTGGTAGTGCGGTGCAGTCTGTAACACAGTCTCGTAGTGTGGTGCAGTCTGTAACACAGTCTCGTAGTGCGGTGCAGTCTGTAACACAGCCTGGTAGTGCGGTGCAGTCTGTAACACAGTCTCGTAGTGCGGTGCAGTCTGTAACACAGTCTCGTAGTGAGGTGCAGTCTGTAACACAGCCTGGTAGTGCGGTGCAGTCTGTAACACAGTCTCGTAGTGTGGTGCAGTCTGTAACACAGTCTCGTAGTGTGGTGCAGTCTGTAACACAGCCTGGTAGTGCAGTGCAGTCTGTAACACAGTCTCGTAGTGCGGTGCAGTCTGTAACACAGTCTCGTAGTGAGGTGCAGTCTGTAACACAGCCTGGTAGTGCGGTGCAGTCTGTAACACAGTCTCGTAGTGTGGTGCAGTTTGTAACACAGCCTGGTAGTGCGGTGCAGTCTGTAACACAGTCTCGTAGTGTGGTGCAGTCTGTAACACAGTCTCGTAGTGCGGTGCAGTCTGTAACACAGCCTGGTAGTGCGGTGCAGTCTGTAACACAGTCTCGTAGTGCGGTGCAGTCTGTAACACAGTCTCGTAGTGAGGTGCAGTCTGTAACACAGCCTGGTAGTGCGGTGCAGTCTGTAACACAGTCTCGTAGTGCAGTGCAGTCTGTAACACAGCCTGGTAGTGCGGTGCAGTCTGTAACACAGTCTCGTAGTGCGGTGCAGTCTGTAACACAGTCTCGTAGTGCGGTGCAGTCTGTAACACAGCCTGGTAGTGCGGTGCAGTCTGTAACACAGCCTCGTAGTACGGTGCAGTCTGTAACACAGTCTCGTAGTGCGGTGCAGTCTGTAACACAGTCTCGTAGTGAGGTGCAGTCTGTAACACAGTCTCGTAGTGAGGTGCAGTCTGTAACACAGCCTCGTAGTGTGGTGCAGTCTGTAACACAGTCTCGTAGTGTGGTGCAGTCTGTAACACAGCCTGGTAGTGCAGTGCAGTCTGTAACACAGTCTCGTAGTGCGGTGCAGTCTGTAACACAGTCTCGTAGTGAGGTGCAGTCTGTAACACAGCCTGGTAGTGCGGTGCAGTCTGTAACACAGTCTCGTAGTGTGGTGCAGTTTGTAACACAGCCTGGTAGTGCGGTGCAGTCTGTAACACAGTCTCGTAGTGTGGTGCAGTCTGTAACACAGTCTCGTAGTGCGGTGCAGTCTGTAACACAGCCTGGTAGTGCGGTGCAGTCTGTAACACAGTCTCGTAGTGCGGTGCAGTCTGTAACACAGTCTCGTAGTGAGGTGCAGTCTGTAACACAGCCTGGTAGTGCGGTGCAGTCTGTAACACAGTCTCGTAGTGCAGTGCAGTCTGTAACACAGCCTGGTAGTGCGGTGCAGTCTGTAACACAGTCTCGTAGTGCGGTGCAGTCTGTAACACAGTCTCGTAGTGCGGTGCAGTCTGTAACACAGCCTGGTAGTGCGGTGCAGTCTGTAACACAGCCTCGTAGTACGGTGCAGTCTGTAACACAGTCTCGTAGTGCGGTGCAGTCTGTAACACAGTCTCATAGTGCGGTGCAGTCTGTAACACAGCCTCGTAGTGCGGTGCAGTCTGTAACACAGTCTCGTAGTGAGGTGCAGTCTGTAACACAGCCTGGTAGTGCGGTGCAGTCTGTAACACAGTCTCGTAGTGCGGTGCAGTCTGTAACACAGCCTGGTAGTGCGGTGCAGTCTGTAACACAGTCTCGTAGTGCGGTGCAGTCTGTAACACAGTCTCGTAGTGCGGTGCAGTCTGTAACACAGCCTGGTAGTGCGGTGCAGTCTGTAACACAGCCTCGTAGTATGGTGCAGTCTGTAACACAGTCTCGTAGTGCGGTGCAGTCTGTAACACAGCCTCGTAGTGCGGTGCAGTCTGTAGCACAGTCTCGTAGTGAGGTGCAGTCTGTAACACAGTCTCGTAGTGCGGTGCAGTCCGTAACACAGTCTCGTAGTGCGGTGCAGTCTGTAACACAGCCTCGTAGTGCGGTGCAGTCTGTAACACAGCCTCGTAGTGCGGTGCAGTCTGTAACACAGCCTACTTTCGACCCTGATACAGCCGGGCATCTGCTGCTTTCCCCGTCTGAATAAAGTGGGGAAATAAATATAAGGATGGACAGACTGCCTGCTCTCCTTTAAAAAATAAGAAATAAAGCATTGAAATGTGCCAGGACTGTGTTCCAGAGCTCCAGCCTAATTCATCCACACGCTCCGATACTGTGATGTATCCAGATATTGGTGCCAAACAGGATGTACATGATTTAACCATATAGACAAATTGAGGCGCTTACGATGTACGAGCGTGTCACAGCCCTAGCCCTCATTGTATTGACCAGCGTGAAACTGTGGAAGTCGCAGTTTTTGAGACGGAAGGCCTGACAGCTTTCCTGATGAATTTCTGTGTTGCTGCCATGTTGTGGCTGGAAGATGTCATTTCACACTTGAAGTGGCTGCAATGTCAAAGGAATTGCGCGCAGATGCACACAGCGCCGGTACGGGTAAAGACCCGTACCGGCGCGTGGGTCCTGGAACGGGTAAAGACCCGTACCGGCGCGTGGGTCCTGGAACGGGTCAGGAGCTTCATCACTGTCATAAACTAGGGGCGGTGGAAACGTGGCTGTAAAAAGCATCAAACTAGTAAATGCAATTCCTTAAGAAAAATGGCGGTTGTATTGAAGTGCTCAAAACATTGTGCAACACTGCCACCAACTGGCTGACAGAAGTTATGAAAATGATGTCTTCCTGACCAAGACAGCTCAGCAATGATTCCACAGGGGAAAGGGTGAAAATTAAGAGCTCTTTCGTGAACGGTATACTGAGCTGGGTTCGCTTTAGACTTCTCCCCACCTTGCCACAGTCCACATGACAAGATCTTGACGATCTTAGCGCGTGGTCTAAAACGCGTGGTGCAAGTGCATTTAGGGCATGTCCAACTCCCCTTTTGCTAGTTAGAGGCAGGTTAGAGGCAGGTTAGAGGCAGGTTAGGGGCAGGTTAGAGGCAGGTTAGAGGGCAAAGTAAGATGCAGGGTTCAAATGGGCTGAACTTAGCCTCTTCATTAATTATAGGTGTGTTTTGGGCGTAACATGCAATAAACCAATCAGAGTGTTATCTCCCATTCCCTTTAAAAGCCACCTGCATTTGCACCTTGGTGGATTGGTAATATAATGGCAAATTTAATAAGACTGCAAAAAGAGCGATTTACAGCTGGGGAAACCTGCTCGTGTGCAAGGTTAAAGTGTGCGAGCAAGGAATATATGGATCAATATTAGAATCGATATTATTCGGACTAACCATTATGACGTGTTTTCATATACACAATAATAAGCTTAAACATTAGGGTTTAACACCAGCACGGGTTCCTGGAAATTCCTGACAAAACTACTTCCTATTAAATATATGCAGTTTAATTTTGTTAAAAGCACCTGCAACATCGGAGAATAAGCTACCAGAACTTGGCTTCCGTCTCACCTTAGAAAATGCCAAATTAGCCTGGTTGTTTAACAAATTTTGTTTGATTATACAATGAAGCATTGTCAAAAATACATTCCATGAGGCTGTTCTCATAGCAGACAGATCACAGGCAATGAATTTCGGCTAGTGATGTTCAAGCTTCATCTGAAGTTTATATTAGCCTATGTGCATTCTAATATTGATTATTAGCACAAATAGCATTCTTTTGCCTTAATGATGACAATAAATACACTAAAGCTGTCAGGTTGGGAACCCATAGGTTTACGTATATTTTTCCTTGTTTTATATGGTACTGCTTATGGAAATATGACCAACGCGTTTTTACTGGTTGTTTAATGCATTAAAACAGGCCCACTTTCCCATGATTCCAGGGACAACGTGTGTCTATTCTGGGAGAGAATTTTTTATTTTGGGGAAAAATATGAATCTCCATTTCACAATGTAATCTTGATAGTTTTGCATGTTTGTGCATGCCCCTGTGTGTAACAGACAGGAGGGTGTACGCGCGTTGCGTACACACCTATGTGGACGCATATTACTATGTTAATATTGCGCAGTTAAAATAATATTGAAACAACTGCGACATGACTTCAGACCAGGTTTGTGGTGGTTTTAGCGCAAGCGCTTTCTGCTAACTCAAGATAGCAGTATGCCAAAAATTATCCTGGCCACACCTCATCTTAAGACCAACCCGCCCAGTTCACTTGCTATAGGCCCACGTTCATTTGTGAAAGGACCCTTGCACCAATCTGAAACTAGCAAAAACACTTGCATTTGGGTTACCGGCGCTTAGCGCCGGGTGTAAGATAGGGCCCCTGATCTCAAATGCTTGTACCAATAATGGTTTACTCAGTGTATCAAGTCAGCCAAACATTGATCATAATTAACAATACACTACTGCATTACTGCACTACTTTTTATTAATTTGTTATTTTTCCACTGTAATGCACTTTGCGTTGCAGGCAAATGTTTGTAGCCTCAAAGTAAATGGCCATTACCTTAATAAGGTTTTATAATTATTACATTAAATTAAATTCAACAACATCAAGCCTTTTTCTGGCTACTGAAAATTCTGCCTCATCAAATTTTTATTAATTTTGAGGAATTACGACGAGTTTCTCTTATCATTAAACTGACATTAGTTTGTTATTTGCTTCAACTGTCTGCTTAGTTGTATTTGTCACAATTATAAATGCAACAAGATAATGAATGTTTTGAATTCAAAGACGACTAGAACTGTAACAAGATAATGAATGTTTTGATTATTATTCATGTGCAATCCAGCTGGTGCTGGTAACATTAGGCAAATTAAACGTGTAACTCATAACCTACAAAACGCCTTCAGGTCAATGTTTTATTGCACATTTTCAGTTGTTAGGTCTACACCTTTTTATAATCCCCATTGTTCACCCATCCAGTGTTAACATCCTATCAAGATGATATCACTGGTGCTAACAACGGTTGTTTATTTCTGTGTTATCTCTGCTCATAGGTGTGTGTTCCTGGCACAGTGAAATGCACAGATATGTCTGTTTGTCTGTGCAGACCAGCTGACGCTCAGGACTTCTCAGAGACGGACGCCGTGCCGCTTAGGTGGACAGTATCCACCCGCAGACCTGCAGGCAGCCTTGCGGCCTCCTTGTTTACGGTCTGCAGGCGATGCTGGGCCATGGTTCAGAAGGGGAGAGCAGGGTGCTTCAGCTCGAACAGCCCATATCCCGGCAGGGTGCTTCAGCTCAAACAGCTCACATCCTGGGGCACGATTTCCCACTCAGGCCTGTAATCCTCTCCCAGTGGGTGTGGATCCTCCACGGCCCAGCTGCTGCGCACCAATTACAGCGGCGTCAGCCTCTACCTGAACTCCCATTGGGCGCTCAGCTTCGTCTGTTTCCCCCCCATCTTTACCTGCAGCCTGATAACCCCGCCCCCTCCCCCCCTCTGGGTGGAGCCGTCTGCCTTCCCCTGCCTGCAGCAGGCTGCTGTAAGCGTCCTTCTGTCCGTCAGTCAAACTGTCTGTCATCCTGTTGCTCTGGGACACCATCACCTGGGCTTAAACCACCTGAAAAAAAGCCCCTGGTCTACCGCATGGATGCCGCATGGATACCGCATGGATACCGCATGGATGCCGCATGGATGCCGCATGGATACCGCATGGATGCCGCATGGATGCCGCTGTGTTCCTGGGAACCCTGGGTTGGTGCCCCACTGTGTTCGTGACCAGCAGTGGGCGCTGTGTTTCATGTGTGGTGTGGAGAGATTGCTGCAGGGTGCATTCCGCATTGCTAACATAAACCTCTGGCCTCCAGCTTGATTGAAGGCAGCATAGGCCAGGGAAGGCCAGTGTTAGTCCAACATACACTCAAGATCCATGTTGAAATAGTATGCAAATGGTGGCGCCAAATTTATCGAGGGGGTTGTACCAAACCGACTAAGGCTCTGTTGGGTCATAACTTTACTGCTGATGGTGGCTGCAAGCCAGATGTGCATTTACATTGAGCAGATGCTATTACCCACAGAGACTTACAAGTAAGTGCATCTAACAAGGATTAAAAAAAAAAAAAGACTTGCCCTAGAAAATAACTTTTTAAAGTCACACTTTCCATTTTGTGCACTGTAAAATGGCAAAAAGTCATACACATTATTTAATTTGCTCTATGTTGACTGCAGTGTACGTATTCCTTGGCTGGGAAAGTTTTAAAGGTATTTGTTTTCCTTTCATCACATTGTAAAATGCTGAATGTAGGAACAGTAACTAAATGACTTCTGTGGGCTGCACTGTGCACAGTGCTTGTGTGAGAGGTCCATTGTGCAGGGAGCCAAACTAAAGGCAATTTGTTTTATTGATTAATGACTCGTTCATTTATTCCGTGGTTGATTAAAAACCGACTTGTGCAAACCATAGCAGATTGCAGTCGCAATAAACCACGTGGAAAGCAAGAATGCACCTCTGGTGTTCTCACAGCTGTGTGAGTGCATTTAGCGTCGGTGCGCTTAGCATGGGCTTTAATCATTGTGTCAACCTGGAGCCGGAAGCCCGGAAAGACGGTGTATACACACTGGAGTTGTGAGGGTGTAAAAGACGGTGTATACATACTGGAGTTGTGAGGGTGTAAAAGACGGTGTATACATACTGGAGTTGTGAGGGTGTAAAAGACGGTGTATACATACTGGAGTTGTGAGGGTGTAAAAGACGGTGTATACATACTGGAGTTGTGAGGGTGTAAAAGACGGTGTATACATACTGGAGTTGTGAGGGTGTAAAAGACGGTGTATACATACTGGAGTTGTGAGGGTGTAAAAGACGGTGTATACATACTGGAGTTGTGAGGGTGTAAAAGACGGTGTATACACACTGGAGTTGTGAGGGTGTAAAAGACGGTGTATACACACTGGAGTTGTGAGGGTGTAAAAGACGGTGTATACACACTGGAGTTGTGAGGGTGTAAAAGACGGTGTATACACACTGGAGTTGTGAGGGTGTAAAAGACGGTGTATACACACTGGAGTTGTGAGGGTGTAAAAGACGGTGTATACATACTGGAGTTGTGAGGGTGTAAAAGACGGTGCATACACACTGGAGTTGTGAGGGTGTAAAAGACGGTGTATACATACTGGAGTTGTGAGGGTGTAAAAGACGGTGTATACACACTGAAGGTGTAAATGACATCTCCTTGGTGTGCTTCCTCTCCCAGGGTGTTTCAGGATACAGTACAATGGAAGTTTTGAGACTCTTATGCTGAAAGTTTATGGATGCAGTACAGCAACCAATCAAATGCTCCAAATCAGTGTAGGTGTAGGTCTCTAAAGAAAAAAAAAAGGCTCATTATGAATTTTTAATCCACAGTTAGAGGCATTAAAATTGAAACATTCAACATATATTTTTTAAAATGGCAGAAATGTCTGTGCTTCATGCGCAATTTATGGGCTGTAAATTTCAGGACAAGACACGGATTGAATGGGGTCAGGGCATTGTCGTGCCCCCCCCCCCCCCCCAAAAGATCTCTGTTTGAATCAGCAGCAACTATCTCTGACGCACTCACTCCGGCAAACACTGACCCATTGTGTTCTGGCTCCGGTGCAGGGAGTATAGTGGCACATTCTGTAAAATGTTTTTGACTACCATTGCCCTGATGTCCCTGCATTCAGAAATGGATGTCTGTGGCCTGTTCATTTATGCCAGTCATGGCGTTTAAGTTTGTGTGGCGGTGATTTTTAAGCCAATGGTCAACAAAGGAAACATCCGCCTCAGAAGTACTATCAGAGTTTAAAGGTCCCTGGTTGTGATTTGACAAAGCCGCTAGCTGGTAGAAGCCGCTCTGTGTTGAGAGAAAGCCTGCATTACTCTCCTATAATGTACACATTTTGGGCTTAAAGTATGGCTTTTAACAGTTTGTTTTTAATGCGTGTGGGTGTATTTCCTGTCAGGATATGAGTGTAAATTATGTACTAACTCAAACTTTTATATACAATCACCATAGAAACGGTGAAATGCATTCTTCTCTCCTGCATCATCATGGTCTGAGTCTGCTATTTTGCTCAGTCCAAAATGTCTATAGAAGCCTTGGGTCCATAACCCTCAGTCTCACTGTCGCTCATAACACTGGAAATCTTCCACCCTTGATGTGCAAATGCACACCACATTATGTACACCACATTATGCCCACTGTGCGTTGCTACAAACTAGGACTGAGCAATGTGTACTGGGTGTCGCATTGAATTATGGGATTGCTTTTGTGGAGTTGACTGAAATTAGTCCATGCTATGGAAGCCGACGGGTATAAAACACAAGGACATTTCGGAAAACACACCAACAAGTTATAACACACAATGACCTGAAACACATTTACAAATCACTTTACGGAAAGGGTAGGTACTAGGCCTACATGAAGGGAGATTGTAGCCTCCTTCTGATTGGACACGCAGTATGTCAAATGAGAGTCTGACAACGCGAGTGACCAACCAGCAACAGTTTCCGTTATCTAACTTCACATTCAAGACAAGCCTATGCATCTGTTGTAGGCTATGTGATGGTTTTTATGTGGCACTGACAAGTGTTGAAATTGGGAGGGTGGGATGTATTCAGAGTTTTAAAACACATATATTTAAACAGGTGGCAACAGTGCCACTCCTAAATATAGAATGCTTTGCATGCATCAAAGGTTAGTGATATACAGTATAGCCATAAAAAAACAGTGTGAATTGTTTGGGGCATTGGGTATTCTTGCTTCAACAATTTAAATGCATTGTTTTGTGCTATATTGTTTAAATATTTAAAGAATAACACAAAAAAACTAGTATTGAATACTTTCTGCTACCTTTCCTGGATACACTGCCTGGTCAAAAAAAAAGTCGCACACTCTAATATTTTGTTGGACCGCCTTTAGCTTTGATTACGGCGCGCATTCATCGTGGCATTGTTTCGACAACCTTATGCAACGTCACAACATTTATTTCCATCCAGAGTTGCATTCATTTTTGGCGGAGATCTTGTATTGACGACGGGAGAGTCGAGCCACCAAGTCTTCTCCAGCACATCCCAAAGACTTTCAATGGGGTTAAGGTCAGGACTCTGGTGGCCAGTTCATGTGTGAAAATGATTCCTCATGCTCCCTGAACCACTCTTTCACAATTTGAGCCCGATGAATCTTGGCATTGTCATGCTGGCATATGCCCATTGATAGGATAACCTGGTCATTCAGTACATTCAGATACTTTGCTGACTTCATTTTATTGCTGCATAATGTTGCTTAGCCTAGACCTGACCAACTGAAGCAACCCCAGTGTGACGTCCCGTTCCCATCCAGTCCGTTTTCCCGGTTTTGCCATGTCCCTCCGTGTCTTGTTGGATTCCCTTGTCCGTGTTTTCCCCTCTGCTTCAGGCTGGGCGTTTCCCCTCTGTTTGGCTCTCTTTGTTTCCCACTTTAGTTTCCGCCTATCGCCTTCCCCTCTCGTTGCTTGCATTCCTCACCTGTCTATTTAGCAAGCACTCCCGGTTACTTTCCGCACCTGTGCCTCATTGATTCCAATCTCACTCCCTTATTTAACCCACCTGCTGTCTCCCCTTCTTTGTCGGTTCATTACTTGTGTTACCCTTCAGACCCTGTTCACTGCTCTTTAACTAACTAACCTTCCTAGTTAAAGTCATTTCACGTTTCTGGTCCGGTGTTCTGCTGTTCGCTTGGTGTAACTTGCTTACCTGTTCTGCGGTTTGGTAGCTATCCTCCCGTAACATTCGCTGTTGCATGCTACTTAACTTGTCTCCCTTCAATCTCCAGACGCCGTGGTTTCAGCTCCCCTGCAGCAGTGTTTGTTTCCCTGTATGTTGTGTGAGTGTGTTGCGGTACCTCCAACTCCAGCTCGGGTCTAGATCCGCTGCCAAGTCCTGCCTGGCTAACTCACTCTGTCCTTCCTGTCCGGCCGTAGCTACCTCCTGTACTTCGGTTACGGTTCCAGGATCCCTGGAGTACAGCCGGCTCCTACGGGACCTACCCGAGCTACGCCTCACCTCCCAGCCCCGTCGGGTTTTCGCCAGCTACAACCCTGACTGTCGTCTCACCTCCTTAAAAGACCTCCCGGTCGAAACCCTGTCTGCAGTACCCTGCTACTAACCTCTGCTTTCTGTCCTTGATCCAAGTAGACCGTCCGGTCCAGTTCCTGTTCTGTCCCGGAGAGAGATTCTCCGCCCGAATAAAGTCCAGTTTCGGCTTGGAACAATCGCGCCGTTCCAGTACCTGTACCTGAGTGGTTCACCCGGTCCAGTTCCAGTCCAGTCCCGGTGTATAGCCACCATTCCGTGAGAGTCCAGTTCCGGCTTGGAACGTATTCCGTTCCAGCACCCGTTTCCTGAGTGGACCTCCCAGTCCCGTTCCAGTCCAGTGCCGGTGTGTTGTACACCTCCAGTTGAGTCCAGTTCCGGCTTGGAACAAGTTCCGTGCCGGCTCCCGTTTCCTGAGTGGACCTCCCGGTCCAGTTCCGGTCCTGACCCGGTGCTACTCCTCCACCTACCCTATCCAGTTCCGGCTTGGAACAGTAGGGCACTTCCTGCACCCAGCCCGGCTTGGACTTCCAGTCCTGCACCCTTTCGGTTCCGGCTTGGAACCCAACCCTGGTTTAAAGTCCAGCTCCGGCTTGGAGCAGTCCGTATCGGACTACATTTATGTTCTGTGTATTTATTGTTTGACTTTCCTGTACAGCTTTGGGACTACCCCAAGCTTAAATAAATATACTTTTCCCTTTGAATCTGCCTCAGTCGTGCATTTAGGTCCAACCTTCCCCAGGATCGTAACACCCAGATCATAACACTGCCTCCAGAGGCTTGTACAGTGGGCACTATGCATGATGGGTGCAACGGCGACTTTTTTTTTGGCCAGGCAGTGTATATGCACACACAAGAAGTAAATGAAATATCAAAGTGTACAATTACATCACTTCCATTTTGGCAGGTGTATGCTTCCATACGTACACACTGTTAACTGAGAGTGATGTGACATGGAGTTAACCCCTTGAAAGCTACATGACATCACAGACTTTGATTGACACATATCATGGATTTCAATCAAATTATGGAATTGTGTCTGTGAATGAAAAGACAGAAAAAACAATGTTTATTCAGCCGGTTTTGTTAGCATCAGTCCCTGAAATTAATGCAATGGCCTACAATATCTATTATGCAACCTATAGTAGTGATGTGATATTTGTCAGATGGTTGCTGTAGCATATTGGATAAATTGCATCCAAAATGTACATTTTGGCATGATCCATATTCATGGATGCTATAACGTACTTTAGTACATATGCAAATAAATATACATTTGCCAACTGTGTCTTTTCGGTGCAAGTACAATGACGCACTTTAAAAAAGATATATCGCCTATGTCTTGTTCTTTTCCGCACTGCTTGGGGACATCGAGTGTTTCTTTAAAACTCAAAGCGAATGATGTCCGGGAGAACTGCACTCACTTCCTGGACAGGGGAACCGACACACAAATAGAGAGAGAGAGAGAGGCGAACCAGCAAACAACAGTAGGGCCCTGGGAATTTCAGACTCCACAACTTCGCATGATTGCATCCGAAGAAATATCGGAACGCCAAGGACGGAAGCTGTCTGCTTTTATGGAGGAAAGACATAACGGGTAGGCTAATTTCTTTTAAGAACTACATTACGCGCTAGCTATATAATAGCATATTGTTTAACGTTCTGGTATATAGCTTATAATACATGGATTACATTTTAATTGTTAATTGTGTGACTCAAGTATAAAAATTATATATGTAAAGCATTTGAACGGGATTGTTGAAATATGTTTTTCGGGATCATTTGTTTTGCAATACGCACAGCCCATTTTTCTATGCATTATGTCTGTTCTGCGGTGTTTACTCGCTTGAGATTGATTTGATAAACCAACTTTATTCGCAACAATTAAAAGCGCTGTGTTGAAATAGAAATAGCAGTATTTTGGGGACGCCTATAACGTGCATAAATTAAACACTTGCTTCTATGTTTATATGTAAAAAAGGGACCTTATGATTTATTGTAGGGTGGTATTTATGAAGGTAAAACCAATCACGATTTACGTTTTACACTAGTAGCCTACTATAATGCTTCTCTGCCTGTCGCGCACAAGTTCATGGAACCGTCGTAGGGACACAAGTCTCTATCCTATACATAGCCTACACATAGGCGCATACACGTACACACCACACAGGGGATAGAGATAAGCTCAAAACCAATGCTCCGACAATAATTTTAAACTACCATCAAAAATATTTGCAATACATTCAAAAGTTAACGTAATCTCTTCGTCGAAGTGGAAGCGAAAGTGCTATTAGGCGCCTTGGTACCCTACGTGATTTTACTGCATCCCGATTGTCCAAGGATGGGTTTAAGAGGATCGAATATTCTCGGGGACCACTGAGCCACCAAATGTATGTCCAATCAATAAAACAGTGTAGCCTATGCCTCTCCGGAAAATACTTAACCATACAGAAGATGACGCAAAATTCGTAGGCTACTTATGGTCAAAATAAACCACAATTAATTAATTATTAAAGTCGGACTCTATGACAGCAGAACATTTTTCCTATTTTGAAGGTTTAAAAAAACAGACTATGTGGTGTATACAGTCCATAAATGAATGGTTCGTGCATGTACAAGATGCATAGGCTAAATTATGTCAGTGTACTTGTAAACAATAAAAAGTCATTTTAAAAGATTATAAAACAAAACGTAATAAAATATATTGAGTTCACTATGATAGCCTTCACTATATTATGCCAATGATACGACTCACTTTTCAGCCTTCAAGCGATTCAAGTGCAGGACTCTGAATAGGCAGTGCGGTGGACTCGGTTACTTTGATGTCTGTCTCGTTTTTGTGGCATGGGCATTATGAGAATGAAATGCAAATACAGATGAATTTGTATGCAAACCGTAAACCCCCCGCCAAACAGACACACACCTTTTGGTGACAAAAATAGTTCTGGTCATGGATTTGAGTTTCAAATAGCTTTATAGAGGAATTTTACGTGGATCGAGGGGCCAAAGGAGGTGAAAAGAATGACAAATGTTTCGGGGGGGGGGGGGGGGGGTCGAGTCTCCAGAAGTTCATAACATATTTCACATCATAAATTTAACCTGTTAATCTCAAATATGACTTGTGATAATTAATGTGATTAATATCAAGTGTGTTCGTCACCTGAACAAAGAGCTCACACTAGACACTGGACAGGTGTGAGAGAGAGAGAGAGCGAGAGAGAGAGCGAGAGAGACAGAGAGAGAGAGAGAGAGAGAGCGAGAGAGAGAGAGCGAGAGAGAGAGGGAGAGGGAGAGAGAGAGAGAGAGAGAGAGAGAGAGAGAGAGATGCGTCTTTGTGTGGCCTGGATGAGTCTGAGTATGAGATGAGTCATGTAGGATCACATAAAGTGAATCAGTGAATCAGCGTTTCCTAATAAAAAAGTACCTGGGCTCTAGATGAGCAGGTTTGATTAACGACATGAAATAATGAAGTTACAAGAATACACTCTCTTAAAGATAAGGAATTAAATATATATTTGTTTTCTTTGGCTCATAATTAAATGCTGCAATATTTCTTACAAGTTTTACAAAAAATGTCTGAAATTCTTTTCTGTTGGGGAAAATAGCTTCTCTCTGTTCTGTAGTAGAAGAGAACTTGTGTGTGAAATGTGTTGACGTGGTTTTCCTTTGCAGCTGTTTCTGCGTGTGCATTGGGACTAAACAGATCAGTTAAATTGTGTCTGCGTTTTGATTTCTTGATGTTTTTTGAGTGTCAAATTTTAATGATCCAGGTGCAATCAGTAAATCAGAATTGAATTGACACCGTGCTGTGAGGTCATTGTGATGTACATGTGATGTACAGCGCCTGCAGGATGTAAGTTATGAGAAGACGAGGGAATGCAGATTGGGAAACAGTCCCATTGCTGGAGCCTGGGGTGCAGTCACATTCACAGCTCTGCTGTGATCAGTTTAAACGCCTCTTTCCTCAGTCTCATTATTCATGGTTCAGTGTCACTGGGTTTCTCAATCTCTCTCTGTCTGTGTCTCTCTCTACCATTCTCCTTCGCTCTCATTCTTCCTATCTCTCTCTCTCTCTGACGCACACATAGACATATGCACACACGTACCCACAGACATACACAACAGCAGCACAAGCAGGCGCGTGTTAACTCACACGCCCGTGCACCCTCGCGCGCGCAAGCGCACACTCGCACATGCATGTGCACATGCACGGACATGAACACGCACACGCAGACATGCGCACGTGCACGCGGGCACGTATCTGCACACGTACACACGCATTCGCGCAAGCACGCGTGCACCCTCACTTGTTCGCGGATGTCTGCAGCGTCTGGCTGGAGTCGAAGGAAAGTGAAATAAAACAGCGTAAGGTCTTGAGCCGATTGTCAGTTTGCCGAGCGCTAGACGGGCATGCTTTGCATAACAAACGTGTCTCTAACTCTGATTATTCCACTGGCTTCGTTACTGGTCGGCGTGCCCGTCTCTCCGCCTCTCTATTGCAGGCAGAGTGGGAGGAGCTACACAGTTTGGCCTGGAAGATTTGGGGGGAGGGGTTGTCGTGGACACGTGGGACGGTCGCGTTTAATATGGGCCGCATTTAAATTCCCGTCAAATGTTTCCTTGTTTCCTTACCTCGCTTCCTTTCCTTAACGGCACAAGGAAACACGAAAGGAGGAGGAGAGGAAAGGAGGAAACGAGGTCAGTGGAAAGTTTTCACAAGTATCATTTTGCTGCAACATCGTTCAGGAGCTACATTGAAGCCCCCCAGTACATACAGTATGTGCTTTAATTCAGTTTTTTTTTTTTTTTTTTACCATAATTAGTTCATAAATAGCATCTGGTATCATTAGAATATTAAAAAGTATTACAAGTAAATTTTTGTTTCAAGATTAATTTAGTATAATTTGCTTTATTTGGCTACTTATTTGCTATTATCTTTCCATCCCTACAAGCTATTTATTTATTTATTTATTTATTTATATTATCACACATTTCTGTACAGCATGGCTCTTTGTGACCTGCAATTGTGATTTACATATATTTGCTAAATGTATCTTTCCTCTTCCTTTAGTTATGATTATGCATCAACCTTTCTCTCAACCTTTCAATTACTTGTTTGAAGTAAAGTGTTCTGCAATCACGTATAGTCCAAATCACTTATGCAAAGGACGCATCTTCGTCCGTCACTGAAGGAGGTGAACGAGGACAGTTCATACTTCCTTCCTTCATTTATTAAACGTTTAAATGTCCCCTAAGTTGTCATGGCAGCCAGTTAGACCCTTTTCAGTCACAAGGAAACAAGGGGATGAGGAAGGAAGGAAGGATGCATCTTAAAAGTATTCGAACACAGCCAGAGAAGTTCAAACACACCTCCTCGGCACGAGCAGACTAAGCCTTCCATTACATTACATTACATTACAATTACAATTACAATAGAAGAGTTGGACGCGCCTTCCCAGAAAGAGACTCTTGTTGTGGTGCTAAACCAAAAACCATATACATCACAAAACACATCCAAAGATGTATGGTAGCACTCACTACTTTAAACAGGACAGGGACAGTTCCTCAAAACGTTAACATTGTGGATTGAAGGCCAAAATAAATGGTGAAATGAGGAACTGTCCCTGTCCTTTTTAAAGTGGTGAGTGCTACCATACATCTTTGGATGTGTTTTTTGATTACATTACAATTATTTGGCAGATGTTTTAATCCAAAGCGACGTACAATAAGTGCATACTGAAGGTCATTGACGCGACTACAAAGCAGATCTGAAAAAGCACAACTTCTCACAGCGTAGGAGCTATCCCCTAATGAACATAGTAATGAACATAGAACACGGGCAGCTTGAAGAAGATTCCATGTGTAGCCTATGTTTGTGTCTGAAGTGCAGGGCTGAAGTAACATTATTGCCATGGAAACAGCTTTAGGAGAGCTGTGCGGGAGCTGGGGACAGGTAGGGAGGCCTTTGTAATAGCGCTGACATATGAACTCTCACCCCTGACCCCCTGTTATAACTCTAGACACACACTATCTGTTTTCAGTCCTGTGCTCTCAGAGTGTATCTGGTCCGTGCCGGAGTCCGTGCTGCTCCGCCAGGGCGTAGGGCCAGACCAGGACTGTGCTGCGTGCAAAACACGTAAACACCACTGGCTCATTGGCCACTTTCCCTGATGGAACAGGCACTGAAGGATTTTATATTAACTGCATATCCCAAGTCCAGATGTACAGCACCAATGGTGTGTTGCAGCAGTGTGGAGCAATGGTTTAGGGATTGCAGTTCTGCTTATTGGATGTCACACTTTTTTTGTTCCATTGAGTAAGGACTCGTGATGGTGTGCATTTGGTGCATCAGGAAATATTCCGCTGTGTAAGTGAATAAGATGCACGTAATGTGCTTGCTTTGGGATTGTTTCTTTCACTATCTTTGTAATCTCCCTCGCCCTCTCAGGGTGTCTTATTCTCAGAGTAAGATTCAGGATAACCTCAAAGGCATGGCGATACATTATTGCCGCTATAGCACAAACAAGTTCAAAAAAATAGAACACAAACGTAGCATCAAATAATAATAAGAAAGCTTCCCACTGCAGCATGCAGAAACAGATCGCCAGTTGTGTATGGTGTGGAAATATGCCACAGTGATTCCCCTACACGGGGTTAATCTCTGTCTCAGTCGCCTGATGTTCACAGTGAATGCACTTTTTTTCACGTCTGCCCTGTTAAAATCTCAAGTCTCTTTTTACATTTCTTTTTAGCACTGATAGATCGTACCTTTATTCTGTTACTTAATGTTTGTATATTTTTAAGCGTTTGTCCAATTTTCTATGTTTTATCTTTTCTCGCTTATTTTGTAATAGTTTTGGGGAATTTTTGGTTAGTGGTTTAAATCTGCGTTTCCAGGATTATTTTATTTTGTCGGGTTGACAGGCTGTTGGTCCTGTGGGTCTGAGGTTGCAGTAGCATAAGTTGGCTGCTCTTTTCTAGAAACAATGTGTTTACGGTCATGTTTTTAGTAGTTTTCCGTGGAGCAGCATTAAAATTGAGGGCATAAATTTTGAGCCAAAGAGTCTTCTTTAGCTCTTCCTTTTATTCTGTGCATAAACCAAAAATTTAAATGCATTTTTACCATTTTACCCCCCCCCCCCCTTTATTTTTTTTAACTGAGATTATTAATTAATCAACAACACCCAATTTCTGGTCTTGTCCCGATTTACTGCCAGTGGCCATGTCTGACAGTACTGCTGTTGTCTTCAAGACTGAGAAGAACATAAGAGTATTGGATGACTAGAACAGAATGTTCAGCCTAGCTGGGCTCATCAATTTCCCATTGTCTAGAGACATGATATAATCTTTTCTTTCTACTTGATTTCGGTCATTTTGTTGTGTGCCCTCTGTCACCTGTTTATGTTTGTAATTCACCCCCCATATCTCTCTTTCTCTCTCGCTGTCATTCTCTCTCTCGCTCTCTCATTCTCCCTCTCTGTCTCTCACTCTCTGTTTCTACTTTAGATGTTTTTGTCTGTCATTCAGCCTCCACATAGAACAATATATTTGTTTCTTCCCTGAAAAAAAAGAGGGCTAGATGCATGCCAAGGGTTTCATGTTAGATAGAGATTTGGTGCAAAAGGTCACACTGTATTAAACAGATTCACAGTAAAGCCACAGTTAAGGTTGTATCTCCACCCACCCTGTTAGGTTGCTCCACTAGCTTCTCCCTCACAGGGTTGGTGTTAAGTCTGTTATCTCCGATCCTATTTTCCTCCGTGATATCGGATTTGTTTTATTTTTTATTGTATAAGACAAGTAGCTTGTGGGAAATGTGAAAATGTAGCTTCGGGTCAAACCAGCAGGTTTACAAGAATATTTCAGTTTACATCCAAAATTCAGAATCTAGACCACTTAATGTTCTGTCGTTATACGCATACAATGGATCATCATGTTGCTTCGTATTCTGGGACTTACCTGAGACTGGCCCTTCTTCTCTTGAATGGGTGAAAGGCTCTTTGGTTCTGCTTTTGGAGCGCTATTAATATTAGGGGTGCACCAAAGTGTTGGCTCAACATTTACAGTGTTTCCCCTAGAATTTTTTTCAGCAGGGGTGCATGGGTTTTGCCACGGTTCTCAGGTTTGCGATGCAACTCAACGTTGCATATGCGCACACACGCATGCAGTGTTTCCGCTTCATTCGCATAACCGCTACAAGATTAGCACCGTCGCTGCAGGGAAAGTACATAAAATTATCCAATTTCTCATCCGTGATCTGGCTATCATCGCTACTGTGTGCAGCACTGCTCTGACGAGGGTGCTGTGGCATATTCCACAACACATCGCCTATCTGGTGCTTAAAGCTGCACTATGCAGGATGTCTAGCCTTGCTGTGGTCCTGTGTTTACAATCAAAAAGGTCTCCATCATCCTTTAAGAAATGAGGCTTTGAGGTACACTTTCTCATTTCTTCAAGACTTCTTGGAGGTTGCCTTCCAACCACAATAGCACCTTCTGCATTGTCATGCCCTGTGCTGTTTTACACATGCGTGTTTATGAAACAAGTGCACCTTTAGACCCGGTGAGACTAGATGATGGGAGACGAGCTCATTGGGCAAGGGCTAACTCATTTAATCAGATTTGATGCTGTACTTTGAGTTATTTTGTAGCTAACATTCATTTTTGCTCTGTGGCTAGCTAAAGATTAGACAACCAACTAAATTTATAGGCTATAACTAACTTAGAGAAATTATAATTTTTATTTTTTAGATGAATTTGTTGAAACATTTATCAAGAGTGGTCAGACCAGTAATCAGTAGAGCGCAGAACCTGAAATTCTTCCACCTGCACTTTGACTTGAATGCAGTTGTTGAAATAAGTTTATGGCAGCATCGTTTAATTGACCTATTTTTGTGGTAGTTTTGTCTCATGCAGAGATCAGAGCGTGTGCTCCCACTGCCTCCTGGGAAAAAGCAGTTGAGGTGACAGCCTGACAGAGGCTGCGTTCGGATCCAACTTAACACGCTCCCTTCCCTTGCTCTCTTCCCTCGAGGGAGCCATCTTGTGACGTAATTTGCTACGTGCACCAAGCAAACTTAACAGGTGCTCTGCAAGGGAGGGTTGATGAGTAACGAAACTAAACGGAACTGAACGGCCCTCGCAACCGATATAGGAATTCCACCCCATAGAGCTGAAACGTGAACTCCCACTTGCATGGAGCATTGCATTGTGAGGGAACTGAGGTCATATAATTAGCCTAATAATTATATTTATATAATTACTCCCTCCCCTTAAATTGGAGCTGAATACCAATATGGCTGCCATATTTCATCCTGGCATTTTCGGGATTCCCCCCTTGAAGCAAGGG
>CM056376.1:13087521-13289958 GCA_029718625.1 Synaphobranchus kaupii
ATTGACACAGGCTTATTTGTCTGGAAAATCAGTTTTAAAAAATGTTCTTGCAGAAAGAAGTCATAAGTTTTTATGGCACCTAGATATTCATAGATATGTGAGGATTACAGTTCCTGCATTGGGTAACATAATTTGTGGATCATATTGTTTTAGCACACTAGATACTTTTTGTGGAGAGAATAGAAAACCTTATTGTCAGGTTTAACTGAAAATATCTGACCAGAGGGAGCAATTTCCACTTAGGACCAGTTTAATAAGCAGAAAAAGATGACTTCTCATCCACATGGGCTTGCTAAGGCTAAACATGGTTTTACTGGCTTCTACTGGTGGCTGACCCATTCAAGTGTATTACAGCTCAAAGTGGCCAGGAAACTGCCTAACAGAGTTAAAGAGACTTCAAAGCAGCACCATATCCGCTTTCAAAATTTATTAAAACATTGGGCAAAATACCTCTCTCCTGCAGTTCTGAATAATTGAAATGGTACACATCTTTTTGTAGATCATTGTCAAAGCACAGATTGCACAGAAAGCACAGATCCTAGTGATAGAATCACGCATACTTCTTTCTATTGCTGATGAGCAAATCTCCGCTTTCTTTGGCCAGGATTCAGTTTGTTAAATTGCTAATTTGCCTTTTCTCTTTAAATTGCAGTTTGAAGACTTAATTCACACTTAATTTTTAGTTCATTTAGATTGCTGATCTCATCAAGCTGTGTTTGTGACAAAACAATTAACACCTGGGAGTACAACTGTGGACTGAATCCCAAAAGTGTCCATCGAAAGTTTCATTGTGAAAGAAACAGAAATGGTGATGGCCGCTGATTTGAGGAACAGTAGAATTAGTTCCCTTTGCTGGTACCCAGGCCTAAAGCTGGGTGAGCACAGCATAGCTCTCAGCCAACTCAGGAAGGCATAATTATTGTATTATCTGCCCTTGGCCATGTCAGTGTTCTGGGCAAAGGTGGAAAGTTCAGGTTCTGATCACCTCAATTTGCTAATTAGCACAATTCTTCGGCCGGTAGAGCTAATTAGTGAAATCAGTTGTGTGAGTTCATGGGTGGAAGAAAAATCTGGCATGACTTTTACTTTCTGTCCCCTGGACTTTCCACCTTTGGTTCTGGGACAGCAGTGTGGGGTAGTGGGCTTGGAATCCACTGCCCAGATTGGTATATTTCTTTGGAACCCTGGAGTAAGGTGCTTCACCTCTAAAGCTACAATAAGTACCCTGCTCTATACATGACCCCACCCCTCCCTCTCTCTCCCTCTCCCTCTACCTCTCTCTTCCCCCTCTCTCTCTTTTCATTGAAGTCAATAATCTGTCATTGGCATGATGAATATCCGTTACTGGCATTAATAATAAATCAATTCATCCTATTTAAAGTAAAAATAAAAATAATGAAAAGGGAAATATACAGACATAGATATTCATAATGATTATATATACAGTGCCCTCCACAATTATTGGCACCCCTGGTAAAGATGAGTAAAAAGGGTTATGAAAAATTCACCTTTTGGTGAATTAGCTAATCTCACACTGAAAAAATTAGAAAAATCCAACCTTTAACTGTTAGGGCTATACTTAAGTTCAAGGCAACTGCAACTGTTACAAACTTGCCTGGAAGAGGACCCAAGTTTATTTTGCCCCCACGCACAGTGAGGATGGTAAGAGAGGCAAACAAATCCCCAAGGATCACTGTTGGAGAATTACAAAGGAAAGTAACATCTTGGGGTCATCAAGTCTCCAAAACTACCATTAGACATGACCTCCATGCCAACAAATTATTTGGAAGGCATGCCAGAAAAAAGCCTTTCCTGTCATTTCACCATAAATGTAAGCACCTGGAGTTTCCTAAACGCTACTGGAACTTTGACTGGAACCGTGTTCTGTGGTCAGATGAAACGAAAATCGAGCTTTTCAGCAACCAACACTCAAGGTGGGTTTGGCGTAAAAATGGCTATACCGAAAAAAACCTGATCCCCACTGTTAAGTATGGTGAAGGTTCCGTGATGTTGTGGTGCTGCTTTTCCCCCAAAGGCCCTGGGAACCTTGTTAGGGTACATGGCATCATGGACTGCATGAAATACCAGGACATTTTAAATCTGAACACAAAATCTAGCTTCTGCCATGGCCATCTCAGTCCCCTGACCAAAACCCCATTGAAAACATGTGGGCTGAGCTGAAGAGGAGAGTGCACAAGAGAGGACCTAGGACTCTGGATGATCTGGAGAGATTATGTAAAGAGGAATGGTCTCAGATTCCTTGCTCTGTATTCTCCAACCTTATTAGATGTTACGGGAGAAGACTAACTCGAAGGGTTTTTTCTCCTGACTTATTTTTCCATAGAGTTCAATAGGAAAATTCGTCAGGAGAAACAACCCTTTAAGTGATCCATCCATATCTACTGCATATCCGGCAGCAGAGTGATGGTTTGAGGCTCGTTTGATACCTCAAACCCTTGATGACTTACAGCCATTTTACCAACCATGTATTCCATACTGTTCCAGCATAATTTACAGCTAAATTTAGTCCCACCCCCCAATTCCCATAGAGATCCATTCAAATGCAGAGATGTTATAGTATCGCTTGTAAGAGTACCTGAAGATAATATATCAAGAGTCTTTTGATGTTGTTGGGTCACAGACATCAGGAAGTCATGGCATGCAAAGGATATGTGATCAAATATAAAAAAATATTACTTTATTCAATATATAAATGCAGGGGTACCAATAATTGTGGCACACGTGGTTTTGTTAAAAATAATTATTTCTTATTCTTTTTTTTTCTCATAATAAATGCATGTCAATTAAAGGTTGGATTTTTCTCATTTTTTCAGTGTGAGATTAAGCTAATTCACCAAACAGTGAATTTTTCATAACCCTTTTTACCCATCTTTACCAGGGGTACCAACAAATTTGAGCACGTCTGTATGTGTGTGTGTGTGTGTGTGCGTTTGTGTGTGTGTGTGTGTGTGTGTGTGTGTGTGTGTGTGTGTGTGTGTGTGTGTGCGTGTGTGCGCACGCTCATGCACGCAGTGCACATGTCATTTTTCATTTGTTCACCCTCTCTCTCTCTCTCTCTCTGTCTCTCTCTCGCTCTCTGCCGTTATGCTGACTCATATAGGAAGTGGAGAGCAGCCTTGTCCTTTAAAGGCAGAGCGCTGCAGCTTTATAAATTCCCTTTTTATGGTGTTGAGTGGCAGCGAGGAACAGACCAATCCCCATGCAGAGCACACTGCACCTCCAGAGAACTCACACGCACTGACAGGCTGAATACGGACACTGTGGGGCTGAGTCTGTACCACTGTCCCCCGATGACCCCAGGAAGGGCGTGTCCTCACCGCCAGGCCCGGCTGTCCTGCTTCTAATACAGAGAGCCTGTCAAGGCCTGATTTAAATCAGGGAAGTATTTTACATCATTGGAATAGGAAACATTCAATATTAGTACAGGAAGCGATAAATAAGGAGTCTTGCGGTTGTGTTTGTGTGTGTGTGTGTGTGTGTGTGTGTGTGTGTGTGTGTGTGTGTGTGTGTGTGTGTGTGTGTGTGTGTGTGTGTGTGTGTGTGTGTGTGTGTGTGTGTGTGTGTGTGTGTGTGTGTGTGTGTGTGTGCGTGTGCTGTGAAAGAAGAGCCAGATTAGTAACTGCATATGAGACTTTGTATCCCCATATTTTCTCCTATTTAATTTATTAATTGTATTTTTTTAAATCATTATTCATTATTATAAAACGGTTAAAATAATATTATTTGCAGACACCCTAATCCACGGAGCCTAAACATTGGTATTAATGAATTATCGCAACTTGTTTCGATCTATAGCTTCCTGGTAACCACCTCAATACACCATGAGTCAAATCAGCAAGCCTTTGGTTACAAGCCCAGGATTCTGACCACTATCTCATGATTCTATCTGAAAAGCTCCAAATATATACAGCTCTAGACCTGAAAACTCTGGGTCAATAGCATTGTGCTTAAAAGCTGTGGAATAAAGATTAGCCGTTCCAGTTGTAATGCCGGTCTGCGGTCAAGAGGTTTAAGCCTGAGGTTTAAACTCCAGCTAAGCAAACTGCAATTGACCCGCTGTGTCCGTGGGGCCCAGTATGATGTTGTCATTAATCAGGGCTGGATCTGTCTGTCTGTGCGGCGGTGGAAGTAGAGGAGGAGGAGTTGGTCTAAGTGACCTGTGATGACCCTGAGTAACACCATATCAGAAGAATATTCTCACAGATACTGTATTTAATGGTCATAATTATGTTCAGCCTTGTGTGTTTAACATTTGAGATTCTGTGCGCCATCGACTATGCTAAACATGTTCTGATTTACTGCATCGCTATGAATATTCATGTGTATTCGCACACGTCCATGCCTTTGCTTTCTCAGGCACTGCAGGTTCTCTTTAGCGCGCAACAGCGGTTCCCATGCTGGGGCTGTTTCTACAGAGAAGAGGTGCGTCTGTCTTAAAGGGTAAAAAATGCGATGAAGTCTCTTCACGCGCCGCCGCCACCGCCTGGCCCCGAGAGAGCCTTCTGCTCCCCGCCTCCGTCTATAAAATGAGGAAGACGGTATTTCCGGTGTCTGCCCCAGCTTCTCACCGCTTCCTCTCACCTTCGCCTTACCCCCCGTGCCCCCCTGTGAGCAAAAGCAGGCTCCTGTATGAGACAGCTGACAGCTGCGCCACGTTTGAAGACAAGTTCGATAACCCCCCCCCCCCCCGCCCTCTCCCTCTCTCCCCCCCACTCCCAAAAATAATCCACAAAGCTTTTATTTGCACACTCCAGAGTGTTTCTTCTCCAGGTGGAGGCTGCAGAAAGCCTGTCGATGTAGTCTGGCGAATTCGCCTCAGGCCTGGACGTTGGAAGCGGCCTTTGTTCCAGGGCCATTGGGGGATTCACCTTGCAGTGCGCCCTGGGGTGCGGGCCAGAATCGAACCTCAGTGCCCAAAACAGAAAATTAATTTTTCATCGAAGGGTATCGGGTTTGCACTCTTTATTTATTTATGTCGGCCTCCGTGAGCCCAAGACGGCGACTCTGCCGCATTGCGCGGGCCGGCGGGTCTGTAACCCGACCTGCGTCGGAGGGAAGGTGGATTGGAGGGCGGAGCCGACCCGATGCCTTTGTCCCGAAGCAGCTTAGCACATAAATAGGAGCTTGCGCTCACCCCTGACTTTGTGTCTCTTGCTTGCGCACACGGCACCTGTCACTCTAACATGCTCCAAGATGTACTGTGCCTCACTGCAGGAGATGGGGGGGGGGGGGGGGGGCGGCGTCTCTCTCAGCTGTTTTGATTTGACGCTGATGTGATGCGGGGCGTGGCCAGGTGGAGCGAGGGAGTGTTTACTGTGGAATGCTGGATTTGAATGTTTTCCGTCACATGTATAAACGGCACAGGAAAAGGTCTGCTTTTCGTTTTCGTTTTTTTTCGTTAACTTGCTGCAAAAAAAAAAACAGTCTGAAATCCAGCCACAGATCTTATTCTGGCTGACGGGATGATTGAAATCTATGATTTTATTTCTCAGTCTCCCGCTGTAACTCCGTTAGGGCTAGGGTAAGAGGTCAGAGATCAGAGATACTACCTAACCAATGGAGCTGACCCAATGGACTCCACTTTGACCCGGAAGTGAATCAGAGTCAGGCGTAAGTCCAAATCCCTCAACGGGATTTCCAGCCGAAAGTAGTTTCCCCCCCGACTCACCTGTGCATCATAAGCTAAGTGGGAAGCTTTGGATTGGTATGCGTGATTAATGCCTGTGCCTTAATGAGGATGCTGCTAAGAAAAAATGTGAATTGGTCTCAGATGGGAGATCCTTAATGAAAAGTTTTTTTTAAAACAATATGTGGTAGAGCAGTGGTTCTCAACCCTGGTCCTGGAGTACCCCTGTGTATGCTGGTTTTCGTTCCCACCCAAAATTGCAATACCAGAAGTTTAACAAGTCGTTAATTTTTCTTAATTAGGTGTTTTTAATGTTTAGAGGGATTATTTACCCTCTTAAGCAACATTATATTAGCAATAGCTATGCACGCCATGAAGAATAAAAGTCCAATATACACATTGTGCTGTATTGTAAACAATTAAAAAGCGGTAAAAATCAAATTAAAGACTGAGGTGAATCAATCAGGCTCATAATTTGTGAAATTGTGGACACATGGCCACTAAAACTAACCGTTTGGTAAATAATGAAGAATTCAAAGGCAAAGCAAATGATATAATGAACAAAACCTGCATTGTGTTAAGGAAAGAATTTTGAAGGAACTTAAACTTGTGTTCAATTACCTAATTAGGAGCCTATTCACCACAGTTGTTACCTCTTCTTTGTAATTGTTTGCAATATAACACAATTGAACACATTATGAACATGGGAATTTTAATTAAGAAAAATTAACAGCTTGTTAAAATTCTGGCATTGCAGTTGTGGTTGGAACGAAAACCAGCATACACAGGGGTACTCCAGGACCAGGGTTGAGAACCACTGTGGTAGAGGATGCCTAGTGCCGTAAAAGGTTGTCTTTTCCTACAGCTGCGGTCTCGGATTTGAGTTCGGAGCCCCTGTCTGTCTGGCACAGATCACAGCCGGTGTGAGGCAGAGGATCCTGTGCCCTGATTGGCTGCCCTGTTTCTAGGGAGCCTGGGCGGAATGTGTTGTGTCTGTGCGGTCAGACGCGAGCGCAGCGGCAGCATTCAGAGAGAGACGGATGAAGGCTGTTCCACAGACAACTCTTCTTTTCTTTCTTCTTCTTCTGTGTTCCCTTTACCTCGTTCAGCCAATATATATCTTTCATGGCTCAGCTCGGTCTGTATCCACTGCGTTCCAGAAAGAAACAAGCTTCTCAGAGCTTCACTCGCCCCCTCCACACACACACACACACACACACACACACACACACACACACACACACATACACACACTCACAAAAAAGGTCCCGGTAACTACTGCAGGTGAACACGATTAGTAACACTCAAGTAAGATTCATGCATGTGTGCAGTTTTAGGAGGGGTGTGTGTGGTGCATGTTGCTTAGCGAGTTAGCGCGAGCTGTGTAGTTTTAACAAAGGCTTGTGCCTTGTGGGGTGCGTAATTTCCTATAGGACGGTGCCTAGTTTTTTCTGGGGTGTGTAGTTCAGCAGAGCTGTGCGGGGTACGTCGTTTTAGGGTCTATATATAGCGCGTTGTTCCACGGGCCTGACTCATCACACCCTGCACCACGGCTCCCGGCGGTCGGACGGCGCGCACATGCATGTCTGCGGGCTCCTTTCCCAGCATGCCGAGCAGCAGCAGGGACTGCATTGCAGCGGTCTGCACTCATTGGTCGAGAGACGGCAGCCTTGGGAAAAGGGGGGGAGGGGTGTGTTGTGGGCACATGGCTGATTTTAGTGCTCTGGAGCAGGAGAGGACGGGGATGCAGTTTTAAACAGAGGGTTGGAAGTGCCTCACATAACATCAGAGAGCGGAACCGTCCGGAACACGCCATGGCAATAAAAAAAAAATAAAAAAACTTAAGTTTTTCAGGTCTGTTCTTTGCATCTTTTGTGCTTTTGGGCAGGGCTTTGGGGGTGGGCTTTTGGGCAGGGCTTTGGGGGTGGGCTTTTGGGCAGGGCTTTGGGGGTGGGCTTTTGGGCAGGGCTTTGGGGGTGGGCTTTTGGGCAGGGCTTTGGGGCAGGGCTTTTGGGGTGGGCTTTTGGGCAGGGCTTTGGGGGTGGGCTTTTGGGCAGGGCTTTGGGGGTGGGCTTTTGGGCAGGGCTTTGGGGCAGGGCTTTGGGGGTGGGCTTTTGGGCAGGGCTTTGGGGGTGGGCTTTGGGGGTGGGCTTTTGGGCAGGGCTTTGGGGGTGGGCTTTTGGGCAGGGCTTTGGGGGTGGTTGTTTATGTTTGGGGTGAAACTTTGCTATGTGACTGGTGAAGGTGTTGCCTACAGTAGGTGGGTTGCTGGTGCAAACACACCTGAATGGGGTGGGGCTAGTGGAGTTACCATTCAGCACTAAAACTGTCAGCTCCTGGTGTCCACTGTCCTCCCACACACACACACACACACACACACACACACACACACCACACGCACCACACGCACGCACACACACACACACACACACACACACACACACATATTCACACACACACACACACACACACACACACACACACACACACACACACACACACACGCACACGCACGCACACACACACACACACACACACACACACACACATCACCTCTCAGAGACACATACTCTACATTCATGTAAAAATAGGCGTTCATAACCACTACATTGTCTTTCTTTTACACACACACACACACACACACACACACACACACACACACATATTCACACACACACACACACACACACACACACACACACACACACGCACACACACACACACACACACACGCACACATATTCACACACACACACACACACACACACACACACACACACACACATATTCACACACACACACACACACACACACACACACACACGCACGCACACACACACACACACACACGCACGCACACACACACACGCACACATATTCACACACACACACACACACACACACACACACACACACACACACGCACACACACACACACACACACACACACACACACACACACACACACACACATACACACAAGTATACACACTCTGACTTTCCCTTTGAAGCGTGTCGCCAGTATTCACACTGATTGTGTGATTCTAAAGACTGGTCTTGCGCAGTCTTGTTTTTACGCACACGCACGGTATCGTCACTCTCTTCAATTTCCCTCGTTCTCCACCTGTCTCTCTGTCCTTCCTATATGACCCACTTCTACCTCTGTAGGGCAGCTCTCTCTCTGTCCTTAAATGACTCTCTTGTGCTGTCTCACGCCCCTCCCCTCCCTCTCGGCCAGCCTCTTGTCAGCCTGTAACAGTAGCCTTTCTCTCTCTCTCTCTCTCTCTCTCTCTCTCTCTCTCTCTCTCTCTCTCTCTCTCTCTCTCTCTCTCTCACTCTCTCTCTCTCTCTGCGACGTATAGATGCTGCATTGATTGCACACATACCCCCCCCCCCCCTCCCATCACTGATACACTCACAGCTGCAGAACCTCTTTAATTTCAGCCTTAAAAGACGGCAGAAAGAGGGAGAAGGAGAGAGGGAGCGAGGGAGATATAGACAGAGTGTGAGAAAGACAGAAGACTGGAGAGGGAGGGAGCGATAGATAGTGAGCTGTAGAGAGAAGCAGAACTGGAAAGGGAGGGAGAGAGAGATAGACGGAGAGTGGGAGAGAGGGGGGTGAGACACAGAGCTGGAGAGAGAGGAGGGTGAGAGAGAGAGAGGAGGGTGACAGACAGAGAGAGAGAGAGAGTGAAAGAGAGGAGGGTGAGAGAGAGAGAGAGGTGGGTGACAGACAGAGAGAGAGAGAGAGAGAGAGAGAAAGAGAGGAGGGTGACAGAGACAGAGAGGGAGGGAGAGAGAGAAAGAGAGGAGTGAGATGCTTCTGTTCTGGTGTGCATGAACATGTGAAATCTATTATCTGTGCCTGCCGCTGCATTTCCTGCAAACTGAGGACCACAGGTCTGGTTGTATGGTGAGTGTGATGATGATGATGATGACGATGGTGATGATGATGATGATGATGACGATGATGGTGAAGGCGATGACAGCTGTCATCGCCTTCACCATATATCAGATTATGAAGGTGATGCTGATGGTAGTGGTGATGAGGATGATGACAATAATGATGATGAAGGTGATAATAGTTATAGTTTTGATGATGATAATGATTAAGGTGATGATGATGATGATGAGGATGATGATGATGAGGATGATGATGATGATGATGATGATGAGGATGATGATGATGAGGATGATGAGGATGATGATGATGGGATTGGTGATGATGATTCTGATGATGAAGCTAATGACAGTTGATGATGAGGATGATGATGATTACGATGATGAAGCTGATGGGGAGCCGGGACAGTGTGAGGGGGGTGTGTTGTGTTCACAGTTGTGATGTTGAATGTGGTGAGTGTGAGAGAGCAGTAGGGATGATGTTTATCACTCTGACACTCTGGTGTCACAAGCCACACTTTCCTCTGTCAGGGGTCTCATTGAAAAGCCAAATCTAATGGGCTCTGAAATCACGGGATGGCGTGTGATCATGTGACTACATGGTGCTGGGCCTGACTGTCTCAGTAACTGCCACCCCTCCCTATACCCCTCCCTCTACCCCTCTACCCCTCCATCTACCTGTACCCCTCCCTCTACCTATACCTCTACCTATACCCCTCCCTCTACCTATACCTCTACCTGTACCCCTCTCTCTACCTATACCTCTACCTATACCCCTCCCTCTACCCCCTCTACTCTTCTCCCGGTCTGTGCAGATCCCTCCCCAGCTGGTCCCATCCCTGGTGAAATCATGTCCCAGCTCCTGCAGGTTGAGATCCCAAACTTCGGCAGCACGGTGCTGGGCAGCCTGAATGAACAGAGGCTTCTGGGACAGTACTGCGACGTCTCCATCCTGGTGAACGGCCAGAGCTTCCACGCCCACCGCGCCGTGCTGGCCGCCAGCAGCCTGTACTTCCGGGACCTGTTCAGCGGCAGCGCCAAGGCGCAGTTCGAGCTGCCGTCGTCGGTGGCGCCCGCCTGCTTCGCGCAGATCCTGTCCTTCTGCTACACGGGCCGGCTCACCATGGCGGTCAGCGAGCAGCTGGTGGTGATGTACACGGCCGGCTACCTGCAGGTGCAGCACATCGTGGAGCGAGGCATGGACCTCATGTTCAAGGCCAACTCCCCGCACTGCGACTCCCAGAGCGCCGCGCAGGACGAGCACGGGTCCGAGCCCCGCAGCCCGCCCCCGGCCCCCCCCCTGGGCCCCCCCCGGCTGGTCGCCGGCCGGCACCCGCAGGATCAAGCAGGAGGCGGCCGAGGCCCCCGTCACGGCCCAGGGGGGGGGGGGTAGGCGGGGCGAAGGCGGCGCGGGGGGCCGGCCGCAGAGGAGCGGCTCGCTCTTTTACACGGGGGCGGGGGGCCTGCAGCCGTACCCCCTCACCCCTGGGGAGGGATCGAGCCCTGGGGCCTCCAGCCTGCCCCCCACCGACAGCCCCACCTCCTACCAGAACGAGGATGAGGATTTTGAGGAAGAGTCGTACGAAAGCTTGGCCGAGGAGACGTACGGACAGCTCTACAGCCGTTCCGCCAGCACGTATGCCAGTGAGTCAGAAAAAGTCCAATTAAAATTTACATTATTATTATTGTTATTATTAGCAAACACTAATAAGAAATATTAGAAATATCACATTCCCACACATTTTCTGCTTGGAAGTGAAAGTTATAAAACATTCTATAATTATATAAAATCATTAAAAAATTATGTTTGAAACTCTTTGAAAAAGCTAAAAAATTATCTGTAAAAATTGAGCCAGCGTGTGATTAGAGGAGCTGTTCACCTGGCATGAAAAGTTAAGGGTGCAATGTGCATTATTTTTAGCCACAGAGCGAACACTTTAAAATGGAAAGAAGTAAATGTGTTAGAAGGAACGTGTCAAATTAATTTTATTACATTTTTCAGTTTAGGAAAAAATGTCTATCACTCGGAGAGAGGAACGTACATTCTAGGGTGACATGGTGCAGTTCATCAGATGAAGCAGACAAGTTGTTTAAACCTGGAGCAACTTTCTCATTGATTGTAAAGATTTTTGAGTCATAACAACGTTGGCCCTGCCCACAGAGAAAGATACACCCCCCCTCCCCCCACACCCCCACACCCCCTGCATCTCTACACAACTCGTCATGAACGCACATGCAGGATTATAGACTGGCAGAGCTACACTAAAAATATCAGCTCAAAGAATCCAGGTAAAACAACAGAACCGATTTTCTTGTTGTAGAGTTATCAATAATGCAGTAAACATTTTCCATCTGGTCACCGAGCTCGGCAGCTCATGAATGCTTTTGCTAAGTTCACAAATCTAAAGTTAGCTCGACCTGATGGTTCGTGACAGCTAACGTTAGCAAAATATTTTTTACACATGTAATGTCCATCCTGATGTCCATCCCAGATGTACAGTTAGTCAATACACCTTGCTCCAATTTGTTACTCTACTGGATGTTTTACAATAGGTCCTTTAGTTCTGGTTTTTAGAAAATAAAGGACAAAATAAACGAGCTAATCTTTGACTTTGAAGTCATCTCCATGAAGTGCTCAATATCCCTAATGATTTGGGATGTGAGAGGGTGATTTTATAGGATATTGGAGAAGTGTGTGCAGTGTATTATTTTATAGAGCACTGCTCCTTTGCCGCTTTGGAAAACTGTTTAAATTTAACCTGTGTGCAAAGGTATGGCCACACATTTCTATAACACCGTGCGTTTATATAGCGCTTTTCTCACAGTCTAAGCTAGAGTGATGTGGGGGGAAACTCTCCTCAACCACCACCTATGTGTAGCCCCCACCTGGGTGATGCAACGGCAGCCATTTTGCACTAAAACACTCACCACACACCAGCTGAGGTGGAGAGGGAGCCAATCAAACTGGGGGATGATTAGGTGGCAGGCTAAGAATTTAGCCAGGACACCGGGGAATTCCCTCCTCTTTGCAATGTGTCGCGGGACCTTTAATGACCACAGTGAGTCAGGACCTCTCCTGCAACATAGTGTCCCCATCACTGCAATAGGGCATTGGGGGTTTATTCAACCAGAGGGAAAATTGCCCACTATTGGCCGACCAACACCACTTGCAGCAGCAACTTAGTTTTCCCAGGAGGTCTCCTGTCCAAGTACTAACTAAGCCCACACCTGCTTAGCTTCAGCCATTCAGCAGGAGCAGGGTGCATGCTGGTACACTGCTGACGACGGTGGTAGCGGCTGCTGACGACTCATCAACAAGATTGCGTCGACACCTTGCATCTGTGCAGGCTATCAATGAGCCTCTCAGAGACACTGCGGGATTGGTTCTAAGGAGAGTTTAAGAGACGTGTGATTGGCTGTATTTTTATGAGATGGCGTGTGATTGGTTGGCCCTTGTTCTGCTGCCCCATATAGTCCAGGACAAGCTGGAGGTGTCGGCCATTCCCCTGTCGCTGGAGAGCCGCTCCTGTGTGCTGCTTCGCCGAGACCTGGTGTCGCTGCCCGCCAGCCTCATCAGCCAGATCGGTTACCGCTGTCACCCCAAACTCTACACCGAGGGGGACCCCGGGGAGAAACTGGAGCTGGTGGGAGGTATGGCACAGTGCAGTGTGCTACAGCAGTCACGGTACAGTGAGGCTGTGTGGCGCAGTATACGCAATGCAGTGATATATAGCAGTGTATTACAGTACACGCAATGCAGTGATATATAGCAGTGTATTACAGTACACGCAATGCAGTGATATATAGCAGTGTATTACAGTACACGCAATGCAGTGATATATAGCAGTGTATTACAGTACACGCAATGCAGTGATATATAGCAGTGTATTACAGTATACCCAATGCAGTGATATATAGCAGTGTGGTGCAGTACACCCAATGCAGTGATACAGTATATAGCAGTGTATTACAGTACACGCAATGCAGTGATATATAGCAGTGTATTACAGTACACCCCAATGCAGTGATATATAGCAGTGTGGTGCAGTACACCCAATGCAGTGATACAGTATATAGCAGTGTATTACAGTACACACAATGCAGTGATATATAGCAGTGTATTACAGTACACCCAATGCAGTGATACAGTATATAGCAGTGTGGTGCAGTACACCCAATGCAATGATACAGTATATAGCAGTGTATTACAGTACACATAATGCAGTGATACAGTATATAGCAGTGTGGTGCAGTACACCCAATGCAGTGATATATAGCAGTGTGGTGCAGTACACACAATGCAGTGATAGAGTATATAGCAGTGTATTACAGTATACCCAATGCAGTGATATATAGCAGTGTATTACAGTACACACAATGCAGTGATAGAGTATATAGCAGTGTGGTGCAGTACACCCAATGCAGTGATAGAGTATATAGCAGTGTGGTGCAGTACACCCAATGCAGTGATATATAGCAGTGTGGTGCAGTACACACAATGCAGTGATAGAGTATATAGCAGTGTATTACAGTATACCCAATGCAGTGATATATAGCAGTGTGGTGCAGTACACACAATGCAGTGATACAGTATATAGCAGTGTGGTGCAGTACACCCAATGCAGTGATACAGTATGTAGCAATGTATTACAGTACACCCAATGCAGTGATACAGTATATGGCAGTGTATTATAGTACACCCAATGCAGTGATACAGTATGTAGCAGTGTATTACAGTACACCCAATGCAGTGATACAGTATATGGCAGTGTATTACAGTACACACAATGCAGTGATACAGTATATAGCAGTGTAATACAGTACACCCAATGCAGTGATACAGTATATAGCAGTGTATTACAGTACACACAATGCAGTGATAGAGTATATAGCAGTGTGGTGCAGTACACACAATGCAGTGATACAGTATATAGCAGTGTGGTGCAGTACACCCAATGCAGTGATACAGTATATAGCAGTGTGGTGCAGTACACCCAATGCAGTGATAGAGTATATAGCAGTGTATTACAGTACACCCAATGCAGTGATAGAGTATATAGCAGTGTGGTGCAGTACACCCAATGCAGTGATAGAGTATATAGCAGTGTATTACAGTACACACAATGCAGTGATAGAGTATATAGCAGTGTGGTGCAGTACACCCAATGCAGTGATACAGTATATAGCAGTGTGGTGCAGTACACCCAATGCAGTGATATATAGCAGTGTGGTGCAGTACACCCAATGCAGTGATAGAGTATATAGCAGTGTATTACAGTACACCCAATGCAGTGATAGAGTATATAGCAGTGTATTACAGTACACCCAATGCAGTGATAGAGTATATAGCAGTGTATTACAGTACACACAATGCAGTGATAGAGTATATAGCAGTGTATTACAGTACACACAATGCAGTGATAGAGTATATAGCAGTGTGGTGCAGTACACACAATGCAGTGATACAGTATATAGCAGTGTGGTGCAGTACACCCAATGCAGTGATACAGTATATAGCGGTGTGGTGCAGTACACCCAATGCAGTGATACAGTATATAGCAGTGTATTACAGTACACACAATGCAGTGATAGAGTATATAGCAGTGTGGTGCAGTACACACAATGCAGTGATACAGTATATAGCAGTGTGGTGCAGTACACCCAATGCAGTGATACAGTATATAGCAGTGTGGTGCAGTACAACCAATGCAGTGATACAGTATATAGCAGTGTATTACAGTACACACAATGCAGTGATAGAGTATATAGCAGTGTATTACAGTACACACAATGCAGTGATAGAGTATATAGCAGTGTGGTGCAGTACACACAATGCAGTGATAGAGTATATAGCAGTGTGGTGCAGTACACACAATGCAGTGATACAGTATATAGCAGTGTATTACAGTACACACAATGCAGTGATACAGTATATAGCAGTGTATTACAGTACACACAATGCAGTGATAGAGTATATAGCAGTGTGGTGCAGTACACCCAATGCAGTGATACAGTATATAGCAGTGTGGTGCAGTACACCCAATGCAGTGATAGAGTATATAGCAGTGTATTACAGTACACCCAATGCAGTGATAGAGTATACAGCAGTGTATTACAGTACACCCAATGCAGTGATACAGTATATAGCAGTGTGGTGCAGTACACCCAATGCAGTGATATATAGCAGTGTGGTGCAGTACACCCAATGCAGTGATAGAGTATATAGCAGTGTATTACAGTACACCCAATGCAGTGATAGAGTATATAGCAGTGTATTACAGTACACACAATGCAGTGATAGAGTATATAGCAGTGTATTACAGTACACGCAATGCAGTGATAGAGTATATAGCAGTGTGGTGCAGTACACACAATGCAGTGATACAGTATATAGCAGTGTGGTGCAGTACAGTGATAGAGTATATAGCAGTGTATTACAGTATACCCAATGCAGTGATATATAGCAGTGTATTACAGTACACCCAATGCAGTGATATATAGCAGTGTGGTATATGTGCAGTGATATATAGCAGTGTGGTATATGTGCAGTGATGTTCTTGGTGCATTGTGTATTTGGTTATAATGGAAAGGAAGTAACGGAGGTATCGGAGGTACCCAGCTGCCCTGTAAAGTTCACAGACACAACTTGTCACACGTTAAGGGGAGTTTGGGTTGTGTAGGCCCAGTAAAGCCTGGTATTAGTCAGCCCTCAGTGTAAGATGTGTCCCTGTCTGTCTCAGGCACTGGTGTATTAATGACCCGGGGCCAGCTCATGAACTGCCACCTGTGCGCTGGAATCAAGCACAAGGTGTTACTCCGGCGACTGCTGGCCACCTTCTTCGACAGGTGAGGGGGACCCGCCTTTGCTAAGTCAGGGGAGAGCAGGGTTCAGCTGGACTGGGTTTGGTTTTAAGAGAGGGGCGGGCTCCACCTGGGTCTGTTAAGTTGGGTTAAACCAGGCGCACAGTTCCACAGCTAACTCAGAAAATATTATTGAACTGACCCCCATCGTGATTTCCACACTGTGTAAGCTGCTTTCTCTGTATTTTTGTGTGTGTGATTGTTTGTGTGTGTATACCAGGGTTTCCCCTTCAATACATTAGGAGGGGCAGACTTATAGAGTTTCCCGCCCCGCTTAAAAATATAAACAATATAATATGGAAATGTAATTATTTGGGAACTATGATTAGCGCTTATAATCCGAAAATGTGAAGTTTGGCTTTAATATTCCATCCAGGCCTTCCACATGTTTAACTGCAAGTTAATATAAACTCTGAGTCTATACACTCAAAAGCAGAAATATTACACATTGGGAAAAGGGGGTAATATACGACACAGGTCACGTTGCGTCTGGTACCCCTCCACCAAAGAAATCCTGAGACAAACAGTGGTATATACGTGTTTGTGTGCCTGTGTGTGTATGTGTGTGTGGGGGGACTGTAAGGTTGAGGGGGGTTCTAAGGGGGCACATGCAGAGACCTCTGGTGGCTGATGGTGGTACTGCCCCATGCAGGAACACACTAGCTAACAGCTGCGGGACAGGGATACGCTCGTCCACCTGCGATCCAAGCAGAAGACCGCTAGACGGCCGTGTGCTCAACGCTGTAAAACGTGAGTCCCCTCTGGCCTCTACCTAAGATATGCATGCATATACACACATGAACACGCACACACACACACATGCACGCACGCACGCACATGCACGCGAACGCACGCGCACACACACACACACACACACATACACGCACACACACACACACACACATTGAAAGGCCCTCATCTCCTCTTCCTCTGCTGCAGTTTACTGTCAAAACTTCGCCCCGAACTT
The DNA here is from genome assembly GCA_029718625.1 of Synaphobranchus kaupii. Lineage (NCBI taxonomy): Eukaryota > Metazoa > Chordata > Actinopteri > Anguilliformes > Synaphobranchidae > Synaphobranchus > Synaphobranchus kaupii. The sequence continues at coordinate 13,104,897 of CM056376.1, forward strand.
CAAGGAGAGCGAGATGAACGTGATAGCGGCGGACATGTGTACCAACGCTCGGCGCGTGCGGAAGCGCTGGCTCCCCAAGATCAAGTCCATGCTGCCCGACGGGATGGAGGTGTGCAGGGGCAGGGCCTCCTCCGTGGGCGTGGCCCACGTCATCGCCAGCCAGGCCGGCTTGGCCCTGCCCTTCGAGGCCGACTTGAAAGCCCTGGTCCCGTCCGGCCTGAACTTCGAGCAGCACCTGTACGGGGATCGCAAAGAGACCCACAGAACTCACGTGCAGCTGGTGGGCGGGGCCAGCAGCCCGGGGGCGGGGCCTGAGCGGAACACGGCCCAGGGGGAGGAGGAGCCTGTGGGGGAGGATGAGGCTCCCCTGGAGAGCACGGAGGGCACGGTGGGCGCCAGTCCGCCTGGTCACGGGGGAGAGGTGGGGGGCCAGACAGCCCTGCTCGCCTGAGCGACAGCAGGGGGAGAAGACTGGGGAGGGGCTGAGGGTAAACGGCCAGTGAGCGCCCCCTGTCTGCCCACGCCCTCTACCACACTGTTCTGCCCTTCAAAAGGGAACTCGCAACCTTATACATACAGCTGACATGCACATAACCTGCACAACACGCACACATGTACACACACACGTAAGCATGAACACTCGTGAACAAACACGCACGCACAAACACACTGTCTGGGGGAGGGTTATAACAGTTTAGGAGAAATGGGCAGAGCGACGAATAAGGGTTTAGGAAAAATAAGGGTTAAGACAGACAGTAGGACAGTAAAACACTGGAATAGATTGGAGCTTTGAAGATTTGAAGTGACTGTTTCAACCTGATCAGTGGGGTGTAGTATCTGTGCTTCTACACTGCGTAGTGTGTGCGCTGACAGTATTAACGATTGCACTGGTCTCATTGACTGTTGATATTATGCTGAAATCCACTAAAATGGGTGGACTGAAATCGGGGGGAAGACAAGAGTGTTTTTTCCTGCATTCCCACCGCAGAGCACAGAAGTACGAAGGGAAAATTCTTGGCTTAGTGGAGGATGAGAAACTGGATTTGGGTCTCAAATACTTGCCACTTAAGGGGAGGGTTTTTAAATGGTCATCTAAGGTGTGTCAGTGCTCCGTGTATCAAATAGTGAGAGACGGCTGTCCGTAGCATTTCCCTCAGCAGGCTCTACCTTATAATGCGTTTGCTTTAAAAGTTTGATGTGATGCGCAGAGGACCAGAATGGCGGGTTTTGTGTGTTAAATCCCTTTCCGCTGAACGTGGAGAAAGTTAAAGGTGTTAGTGTGTGGGAACCTCCCCCACCCCCAAACACACACAGACACACCACACACACACAATCTGTACAACACACACCCATTCTGAAGCACACATACTCACACACACACCTAATCTGAAAGACACTGACACACAAATGCACACACACACACACACACACACACACACAAACTCACATTCACACTCATGCCTAGTGATTGGAGAATTAAGTTTTAATAGTCGGATTTACCATCTGTTACTGTCTCACTGATTTGAATCTTTTTTTAATCGTTGTGTGGATGGCACATTTTCTTATTGTTTCAAACAAGTCAAAGAGGGGCAGCGTCCTGTAGCTCCGCCCATTATGGGGCTAATGAAGCCTCATTCTGCCATCACTAGTCATGTCTTCAAACACGGCCACTTACACACAAGTACACACAAGACACAAACAAGCGCTTGCATGCAAAAACTAATCAAGAATAAAAGAATCAAGCCATTAACTAATGTGCAAGAGAAAAGAAAAAAGTGCTGCAGTTGCCTGAAGATGTGCTATTAATTATTAATTATTGTACATAATTATGATCCCTCTTTATTTCTGTTGAAACTTACCGATGAGGAAAGATTCGAGAGCGAGAGCGAGGGTTTCGTTTGTGGCAAAGTGTCAAAGCCCCGGTGATGAAGCAGACTGGTGGGAGGCTTTTGAACTGAGCACGCTCAGTGCGTCTGAATCCATGCTTCGAACTGAATTGATAGGGGGGGGGGGGGGGAAACACAGAGATCCTGTTGGCCAATAGCATTTGCACTATGAGAGCTCAAGTCTGTGTGAATGGAATACTGGGTGAGTTGCTAAGAGTCTGTGCCGGTGAAGGGTCACCTTTGGTTTCCTGCCCTTGCGTTCATTCACAGAGATAATGTATTGGCTTGTAAAAGACATTGTTTGGAGTATATTTCAAAGGCCTTTCTTATTTTTCTATTTATTCGATCTGGATGTATAATTAATACCCAGTTACAGGAAACCTGCCATGACCAAGCTTCATGTCTCATTTGTATGACAGACGTAGTTCCTTTGTTATAGCTTCCTTATCTGCCCCCCCCCCCCCCTCCACCAATCCTTTAACTCTGACATACATCTGTACTTTGCTTTCTCCAAATTGCAGGCCGTATTTATACCGTATTTATAGAGTATGATTTCGCTCAGAGGGAATGACCTAGTAGCTGTTTTACATTGAGAGTGCTTCAATTTGCACATTTGCCTTCCATTTACAAGGGTAGAATTTTTCTGAAGTTACACATAATTTCACTTACCGCAAAGTTATCTCTAGATAGAATGTCTCATTTTCTGAAGTGTGAATGGAAACTCTTACATGATTTTCAGTAAAGTCATTAAAGATATTGAAGAAAACTGCAAGACATTATGAACCTTTTGGCTTGTTTACGTTAGTCTTAACATGGAAAAAAATACCTAGCCGGAAAGTTCGACCTGAGCTGAATTCATTTTTGATTAGAAGGGATGATGTTCTGTTTGGGATACAGCAAACTTGCTTGTGTGTGTGTGTGTGTGTGTGTCTGGGTGTGTGGGCGGGTGGGTGCGCTGTGTGTGTAATGATCCAGTTATGATATAGCTGATTGTTAAATTCCATAACTTTGTGATGTTAATGATTGTGTTGAAAATGTGCCATATTATCAGGCCAGTTATTTTCCTCCTGTAGGAAGTAGCACTGTCATGAGGGAGACAGGTTTTTATTGCACTGAGGGAAAAACGTATAGGCTATAGCGTGTCAGAGAAATATGACATTTTAAATGTTGGTTGTAGAATTGTGCTTCTGTGTGTGTGTGTGCGTGCGTGCGTGCGTGCGTGCGTGCGTGCGTGCGTGCGTGCGCGCGCGGCGCGCGTGTGTGTGTGTGCGTCAGTGTTGCTTATTTATTGTTTGCAGTTCCAGTGCCCTCCAAAGTTATTCATACCTTGATATAGATTCACAAAAAAGATAAATAATACAAGTATTGAGCTGTGTTTATGTCTCAAACATGGTATATCATAACATTTTGGGGGGGTGGTTACCGTGTGAGTAAGGCATGGAATTTTACGATGTCTTCTTTATTTTTACCCCACAAACGGGGTATTTATTTTTTACACTGGCCCAGTGTAAATTTGCTTAGTTACATGAACTTTGTAGTTTTGGTTTTATATTGGAATGGAGTAATAAAATGTAGTTCACGAAACTAAAAATATTTTACTGGACCTAATAGTCTTGCTAGCCGAATAGCACAACAGCTTCTTTATGGTTGCTGTGCCAACATAAAAGCTTGTCACCAGAGCTTAGCATTTGTAATCAAAAGAACCTTGAATCTTGAAAGTTGAGCAGACTCAAAAGTGCTAGTTACTTGCTCAGTTACTTAAAAAAATGTAATTGGAAGAACTCAAAGTTTTTGTTACAATGTTTATGCTTGGGATCATAGTCTTGCTGAAAGATCCATTTGCAACCAAGTTTGATCTTTCTGGCAGGAGGAGCCCGGTCTTCTGGCAGGAGTAGCCAGGTTTTGGTACTCGCTGGAGTTCATGATTCTGTTGACATTAATAGGAGCCTCAGGGCCATGAGATGCAAAACAGCCCCATAAAATCAACAAAAATCAACGATCCACCACCATATTCCACTGTGTGTCACTTTGTGTTCTTTCTTCTGAGATTTATTTATCAGATATGGGCTAACATATGGATTTGTACATGTGTGTTACCTTATTTTTATACCCCGGTGATGCAAAAAGCCATGGCAAGAGTATTAAAATGCGTCAAAACACGGTCCCTAAGACGCTAAATGCTTTAATACCTCCTGTCCCCTTTTACTCCAAACCAAACTCAACTAACCTCACTTATTCCCAAAATAATACACTTAGGTGCACTACTCTTAATCGTACTTACTACTTACACTGATTAGAATCACAGAATGTTCTAGCAACAGAAAGAGGAGAAATAACCTTTCTGCCACCCACAGGCAAGCATGTGTGTGTGTGTGTGTGTGTGTGTGTGTGTGGTGCCTGAAGTACCTTGGTCAGTGAGTGTCTAAGGAGAAGCCTAGTTTAGTGCCACGGGCATTCAAAACATACTTATGGATTACACTCTGCAAACTGCAGGAGATTAGACGTGATGAGACAGACTTGGCAGCCTGGCAGACTGCAGCTGTGTGCTGAGTCCCATGATGCTCTCTGCACAAAAATCACAGTTTCTCACCAGCAAGTGTGCAAGGTGCTAGGCCCTGTCACCTTGGGACACATTCTCAGTTTGTATACCCAAAATAAAGAGGGAAGAAAGAGGGGAGAGTGAAGGAGAGTATAAAGTTGCTGATTTGCTTCTCCGGGATTCTGTACAGGCCTTGTGCATTGGAGTAACCGAGTTAGAGAAGTAGTTTTACTTGGGTCAGATGTACAGTATTCCTTTAAGGAACCAGAATAGCTCATGGAATTCTGGGAAGAACTGTTGACACAGGGAATTCTGGGAATTTATGTTTTTCAGTGCTTGCATTGTTTGGATGTTCTGATTGCAACGTGAGGTAAACCCAATACAAGATCAAGTGTTAAATCAAGTTCAGACAGTTCATATGGTCCCCAGGTTATGAGCTTTGGGTTCAGTCTTCGTACACAGCATCACCACCAGGCATATGGAGACTGCGGTAAAAATGTACGGATGAACGTAGGTGTGTATGTACGCGCCCGTGTGCGTATCTAATGTGCACGCGTGCGTCTTTGTGTGAGAATTCATCCTCCGTATGTATTTATGTATGGGCGTACGTATGAATGTATTTATATATGTATGTATGTATGTACCCTATTCAGAAATCACAGAATGAAGTCTGTGCTGAATGTCGATTACGATGTTGATTAAAATGCACTTTACAGTTTTTAGTAAGAGAGGTATGTGCGCAGCCCTGGCGAAGGTGCTCAGAGCGATGACAATCAGGAGGAAGAAGGAGGCCCATTGCATTGTGGGCTATGCAGCTGTGTACAGCATAATGACAGTTAGTCTGGCGGCTGCCGGCATATGGGAGAGCCGCCGTGCCCTCACGGATTGGCGGTTTGCGCCCGAGACCAGGGGACTGATCCCCTCGCAGAGCCTCGAGTAAGCGGATAATGAGGTGCGAGAGACTTTCGGCTTTCCAAACAAGACTTTCCAGGATACTTCAGAGTTCCCGGAGGACCCGATGAACCGGAATCTCGGTTTTTGAGGAGAGTTTCCCGGACGCTGGACGCTTCATCAGCCTGGCGGAGGATGTCACCGACGCGCTTGGCCAGACAAAAACACACCGACAGCAAGAGCAGCAAAAAAAAAAAATTATTTTAAAAAAAAGAGCAAAAATTCAACCTGTCACACGTCATAAATACAGCGCAGTTTACTGTTCTCTCCTGCCTTTGTGTTTATATCAAAGAAGCCTCTGGCATTTCTGGTTCAGTCACGGCGTGACGGAGGTGAGAGAACAGTGTATTATTTCTAATGCAATACTCATCTGCTTTCTAATAAAAAACTTACTGCACCAGTCAGCTCGTGCTTCTTACTCTACTCTCTTTATCAATTGTATGGTTTTGTATATTTTTTTAAAATTGTATTAAAATAATGATCATTATGGGCAGTGCCAGCCGTAGCCTTTGAGGGCCCCTAAGCAGGTTGTGACCCACATATATATATATATATATATATATATATTATTTTTTTCCTTTTTATTATTTTACTTAATAAATAGGGGGCCCTCTGGTAGTGACTTATTGGGCCAGGCCAGCTCTGATTATGGGATTGAAATGATGTACTGTTTCAGTTGCTTCAGAAAGATAGGTTTAGCCTGCTTCTTTCTGTCTATTTTTTCTCCTCTTTTGTGTTTTTTCTTTCAATTACATGATGTATGTCTTTATAGGTTGTCGTTAAACCCTCATTGATATTTTCTCAAAAGCTCCATGTTTGACATAGAGCCTCCATCTTCATACCCTGAACACCACATTCCCTTCCATGGCTTTATATAGAGAGCTACAGGCTGGAGGTTTATTAAAATGTACCACGTTTCCAGTATATTAGTTTAATTATGTTGGCTGGGATGGGTTAGTTTGAAAGCGAAGCTGCGGTTTGCATGAGACGTCAGAATCCAGGGGGATCGTCAGCGCCTCAGACAGACACACGGCCCTCCTCCACGCAGTCCACTGACACCTTCGTCTTTTTCGACTGGGTTCTGAAATCAAATAGGAAACAAAGAGGATATTATCAGGAACAACAACAAAACTAAAGAAAAACAGAACTCTTGCTCTTTCAACCAGAAGGGATTCACTAAACTGTTTCCCTGTATGGGGTTTAAAATAGTAGAAGAATGTGATAAAAGCACTAGTTTGTTTCCTGTATGGGGTTTATAACTGAGGAAGTCAAAGCACAGCTATTATAAGCACAGTTTCCTATTGTACGGTCTGTTTATTCAGGAAAGTAAATTATTAAATTCCTAGTCTCCCACCACACTCAGAACACACGCTCCTGTCCTGTCACCTTGGACAGCAGAAGGTCAGATCGGGTTTCCTCTTCGCCGTACTACGTTTCCCATGATCCTTCGCATGGTCTTCCTGGTCCATGATCCTCTCCAGGAGGGAGTGGCTGTTCAGGGTCCGTGGGGTCAGATGAAGATCTGGCACCGCCCGCAAATGGCTGCAGTTGGTCAGGTGTTCATATTCCAGCCGAAAGATGTTCCAGATGAATCTTCTGCATCATCACGACAGGTGGAATTGAGCCTTAATTGATTAAATCTCATGTGGTAATGTTACCTTTTTAGCTTCACGTGGAATTATTTTAGTTATATGAATTAATGTTAATAATTGGGTTCTTGTTAATCGTGAAAAAAATTTCAAAAAAAGGGTTGAAGACAGTTATGACAGGTGGGCTTTTCTTGCACACTGGGCTCTGTTCTAAGCATCTCTGTGTGCTGTTCACCACTGATTCAAAGGATCCAATCAAAACATCCGAGCAAACTGCATTTCCACAGTGGACATTCCCCACCCGGGACAGGTGTCTGACTCACCTGAAGAGCTCCAGAAGTGCCAGCACTGTGGAGACAGTAGCCACAGAGTCTGAGTTGCCCATCTGGGCCAGGATGATGTTAAGTGCCCATGACACCCTCAGGATAACGTCTCCCAGCATAGCGCTGTAGTAAAAGGCCTTAAGCCCCAACAAAAAAATGAAAATATGAATAACGTGACAGTACCACAATAGGCTAAGTCCCCCCTAGGTAGCTGCGTATTTGGGGCTGCTGACAGGTGTGTGTATGTGTATGGGGGGTGCAGATAGGTGTTTATTTGGCGGCTCAGACAGGCGAGGGGTACCTGTCGATGGTACACCATCTCTTTCCGCAGCAGGCCGTACCCCTGAAGAAGGCCCCAATCCATCCTCAGGTCCCAGGTGATGGTCACCACTACGCTGAGGCACGTGGCCACCGCCCACAGGTACAGATACACCCTCACGCCCGCCAGGTGAGTGCGCTCTGATATGAATGCAGGTGGGAGGAGAGAGGAGACAGGTTAACCAAAGATGCCAGGCTTTGAGGATTATTCTAGCCCTCATACTTGAGTTGTCTGCCCCGCCCCACAAACCCCTCCCCTGCCTGAACCCCACCCCCAACCCATGCTCCACCCCCTTCCCTGCCCTTCAATCTAGCCCCGCCCATTCTCCATCTCTTTGCTCCTCCTCTGACTCCTCCCTTCTCTCTTAACACCTGCCCTGCCCCCACACCCCACCTTGCTCCCCCAGTACACACAGACCCCTCGGGGGGCGGGGTTTCCACCTCTGGCCAAGCTGTAGAGCCCGGCTAAGGCCACCATGAGGAAGACGGTGGAGTATTTGCCGGCGTTGAGGAGGTGTGGCATGGCGTCGCCGCTGTCCCAGAATCTGCGCAGGCACTGGGCAAAGCGCAGCCACGGGGGGAGGCACTGAATCAGGCACGTCATTCTGTCCTGCAGGTGCCCTGCACCACCAATCACAGACACGGACAGAGAGGGGGGGGGGGAGAGAGAACCAATCAGGATGTGTGTCTCAGAATTCCGTCGTTCTCCCCGGGCTCTGCTTGGTGAGTGTTTCGGGGCAAAATGGCCACCGTGCATCATCCTAGTGAGGGCTACAAGCTTCGTTTTTTTTTTTACTTTGAACTTGTTCAAAGCGCTATTAAAATGCATACAATGTTATTATATTAATAAGCTGTTTTTTGTCACCAATGGGGGGCGAGTTTAAGGTGGAGGGGTCCCCCCAGTCCACTTCATACGTGTAGAAGTAGAGGAGACCCCACAGGTCCAGGAGCAGCGGAGTCAGGCTGTTCAGCTGATCGGCCGACCAGTAATCGACGAACGTGACTGGACGGAATGGGGTGGAGAGTAACCTGCACTGTTGGACGAGAGAGAGCAAGGGAGAGGAGGTGAGAGCAAGGGAGAGAAGTTTGATGGGGGGATAAACAGGTGAGAGGGAGGGGTAGAGAAAGGGGGATAGTGAGGGCAGGCAGATGGAGAGAAAAGAGATAGATCGAGGAGATGGCAAGGGGAAGGTGAAAGAGGGTGAGTTCCCCTGGGTGACTTTCTCCATTGCAGTATATTTAAGCTTTTACTTCACTCAGTTTGCATCAACGCTCAAATCCAGGTATTAATTCTACACACCCAGTCCAGTACACACGTTCAGTCAGTCCACATTCATACCCAGTCCAGTACACACGTTCAGTCAGTCCACATTCATACCCAGTCCAGTACACACGTTCAGTCAGTCCACATTCATTGAAAGGTTGCTCAGTGCACCTATATTATTATATTATATTATAGGCATTTAGCAGACGCTCTTATCCAGAGCGACTTACACAACTTTTTTATTTTTTTATTTTTTTATTTTTATTTTTTATCATGTTTTTTTTTTTTTTTACATATTATCCATTTATACAGCTGGATATATACTGAAGCAATTCAGGTTAAGTACCTTGCTCAAGGGTACAACGGCAGTGTCCTACCTGGGAATCGAACCTGCAACCTTTCGGTTACAAGGCCAGTTCCTTAACCATTATACTACACTGCCGCCACCTCATCTCTAGCTTTTTTGTCACAACCCACCTACATGAACACCCCTCTGCCCCAGTACAAACCAAAAAGTCCGCTCCTCAGGAAGAAAAAAAATAAATCAGTGTCTGTTTGGGATCAGGAATGTGGTCTTTGACCTATGGACCGTTAAAATAACATGTAAACAACTGCAACATGACTTTAGACCAGGTTTGTGGTGGTTTTAGCACAAGCGCTTTCTGCTGGCTCAAGATAGCAATACGCCAAAAAATTATTCTGGCCACTCCTCATCTTAAGACCAACACGTCCAGTTCACTTGCAACGGGCGCAAGAATACTTGGTATTTAAACGACGTGAGCGCACAGCGCTATAATGAACCCTGCGCCGGGTGTAAGATAGCAAAGACACTTGCGTTTGGGTTAGCGCCGCTTAGCAACGGGTGTAAGATAGGGCCCTAGGCTTGAATCAGCAATGGGCAGATCTTTGTAAGATGACCATGCCATTGGCTGTGGAAAGCTAGTGTGGGCGGGGCTGGAGAAGGTCTCAGGAGCAGCGTGAGGCAGTGGTGGGCGGGGCTGTGGAAGGAGGGCGGGGCTGTGGAAGATGGGTGTGGGGGGTGGGCGAGGCTATAGCTGGTCTCACCAGCAGTGTGAGGAGCCAGCGGCGGGCGGGGCTGTAGAAAGTGGGCGTGGGGTTGAGCAGCATTAGGATGAGAAGGGCGTAGAATACGAGGGGTTGGAGCTGCAGCGGGACTGGCGGGAGGGGGGCGTGCAGGCAGGCCAGGAAACTGACGCCCCAACACAGCGCTAAGCACCCCGCAACCTGCACCACAGAACAAGAACATTACAAGCCACGGCTACATTTGGTATAACTGCTTCATTTATATTGTATTTATATTTAGCCTCCCTATTATGTTGCCATTTTACTACCATTTGTGTTATGGCGTTGTTACAGGTCAATATTTAAAACAACATAAAACATAAAAGTTCCAAATTTTTTTTTTTTTACATGTACAGTATTTCCTAATTCTCTAGGATGTCTTAAAGGCGTTTGCTGAAGAAAATCACCAATTTGAAGTTTAGAGTCATATAGCCCCTAATGGGAAGGTTGAACACAATTTTTTGTATTTGTTGTATTCTGAATTCCATGTATTTCCCTAAATATAACCATGCAGGGGAATTCAAGTCATAAGCGCTTACAACTTCTCACCATCTCCTACCTTGTAATACTGTAATATCCAAAAACTATGATGGTCAGGATCTAGAACCATAAACACTGGTGTCTCAGAACACCCCACTATCAGCCAGAAATATCCTCACCAGGAAGAATAATTCTTGGACTGGATTCAAATCTGTTTCTCACTCTGACCTCAAAAAGATGGTGGGTCGAGAGGTGTTCCCCTGGGTCCAGCTCAAATATGAGGATGTAGTTGATACCCGTCCTCTTCCAGATATGCATGTTGACCCCCAACAGGAAGAGGAATTGGATGAGCAGGAAGCCCCCTCTGTAGAGCTGTAATAAAGGCCTCAGCGCTGTCCACTCAGGTGCCTGTGAAGCTGGAATAGATGTGTCTTTTGGGAAAGTGGCGAGATCTAAAGTGAACAATCTGTCTACGGTCTATGGTCAGTAAATACCAAGGCTACAGAATGCAGTGGATGTACTGCCATAGGTAATGACTGTTAACTGTGTCCAACCGTCAGGCGCTATATTTACTGTGAGGTGACAAAAAGTCAGAAAATCTACAAGTTTACAGTCTGGAATCCTTCTGCTGAATCAGAAAAGAAACTGTTATCACGCCACCCAGATAGCAAGCGAACGTTGAATCGACGTAGAATGTGGAATTCCGACGTTGATTCAACATTAATTTGCTCATCGAGATCACGTTGAATCAACGTCAGAATACTGATAAATATTGAATAATCAAGGTTAAATATTAACATGATATTTCAAAGTTTTAATGTTTGTCGCCATCACTGACTCACTCCATTAGCTAACTGAACTAGTAAGTATAGCCGATAATGTCAGCCTAACTGTAGCCTAATTAATTCCCCTAATGCCATAAGTTGCTTTGCCAGCTAGTTGGTAGGCCTAGACATTAGTTACTGAACACGTAAAAAAATGGATGAAAATACAATTTCATTGCAGTGAGTGTACTGTGGGCGAAAAAATAACCAATTTTGATGATTATTCAATATTTGTCGGTATTCTGACGTTTACTTCAACGTGATCTCGATGAGCAAGTTGATGTTGAATCAACGTCGGAATTCCACATTGAATCTTCGTCGATTCAACGTTCGCTTGCTATCTGGGCAGGGAAGCAGCTCAGCAAAAGGGGCCCGTCACAAGAGGCCACGCCCAACACGGTGTGTGTGTGTGCGTGCGTGCGTGCGTGCGTGTGAGTTTCTCTCACCTTGTACAATAATGAGGACCAGGAGAGCTAACACTAGTCCACAGGTCACCCCCATCCGAAAGGCTGCCCACACTGGGACAGGCTGAGGAGAGAGCACAGGCTAAGAGAGATGCTCTGTGTCACATGACCTGGACACAGTTAGACATTGGTCATTGTCCAATTATAATATCTCCGACCAGGAAATGTGCTTGACTGGAGGATTTGTTAAATACATAAAATGGGTGATTCAAATGTATAGACATCTTTTACTGCTGGCGTAACTAGCATACCTAAATTAGGAATAAATATAACAATTGTGGCATTCATTTTTGTCTTTAGATATTATTTTTTGGCATTTGTCTTCGCATGTGAAGATTGTACTCTTTGTAATCTATGCTACACTGGCTGGGAAATAGAGCTAAGGCAGTTTGACTCAGGCATTAGGTTGCAGGGAAGGGACCCCAGTAATGGTTGGTTTTACCTCCAGGATATGGGAACGCTCACCTGTATTACCCCTGCGGGTGGCACATGTAGCCTCTGTATGGCTTCCAATCTGTCCCCTCCAGTCAGATGGCACATGAGAGACTGTCCAATGAGATGTCAGATCAGAGCATACCAAAAATTGGTATATACAGTAGAGTTCATAAGTATGTGGACAGTGAATATGAATATATATGGGTCACAGACACAGTCATATAATGCGAAGGATTTGCAACCAATTACTAAACGTGACGACTTTATTTAACATAATGTTAATTTGTCCAATTACTTCTGGTCCCCTAAAATGATGGAAATTACAGTGAGCGCCATAATTCATTGGACAGTGTCACATCTTTTGTTATTTTGGTTTTGTACTCTAGCATTTTGAGTTTGAAAGGATACAATGACAATGAGGTTGAAGTGCAGACTGTCAGCTTTTTGAAGGTATTTTTTTAATTATGAAAAATGATTACTTTATTCTACATTATGTTAAACTGTCCAATATTTTTTGATGCACGGAAATGGGGGAGACTATGTACAAAAGGTTCTATCATTTCTAAACGGTTCATCCGATATGGATGAAAATACCCTTAAATTAAAGCTGACAGTCTGCATTTCAACCTCATTGTCATTGTATCCTTTCAAACTCAAAGTGTTAGAATGGTGCTCACTGTATGTATAAAAAGAGCTGTAATCCCTACATGGTTCACCTGGTACCCCCAAATTAAAGCTGACAGGATGCACTTTAACCTCATATTCATTGTTTCATTTCAAATGTGCCGGAATACAGAGCCCAAACAACAAGAATTGTGTCACTGTCCAAATACTGTGTATATGTGTGTAAGAGAGGCTGTGTGCGTGTGCGTGTGCGTGCGTGCGTGCGATTCGCACGCTTGCGTGTGTTACACGCCCGCACCTCCAGCTCAGAGATCAGCTGGCTGGTTTTTATGTCGCTGTGGAGAAGAGAGACGTCCAGCTTCTCTTTCCTCCATTTTAACCCTCGAGTGGAAGTGTAGCTGCCGTCGTGTTTCTTCATGACCTTAGAGAAGCCCGTGTAGTTCAGCTCCTGTTGCCGCCACGAGACACAGGACACAGAGTTCACTTCACACCCTTATGGAAAGATAACATACTGCAGTATGCTGTAAATATATCAAAATTATCGTCACAATATGTTTTAAATATACTGCAGTATATTACATTTCCATAAGGGCACATACAGGTCACAAGGGACTAACACAGGACACAGGTGATTAAACTACACTCTCATATCCCCATATAATTCAATGCAAGAATGCTTTATTGGAACTTTATTAATATATTACAATGTGCTGCATATACAGTATACAATATATCCAGAGGCAAATCTTATGAACAAGCAAGGCAGGCAACTGCCTGGGGCCCAGAGCATTGGGGGCCCAGAGCATTGGGGCCCCTGAGGGTTGACTATCTGCAGCAATGTCTCAAAATGCATCTCAAAATATATGCCTCTGAATATTTCTAATGTTACTTTCAGTTTGAAAAGATAAACTAGATTTGAGAAAAAGTTCTATTAATTAAAGGAAGAAGATGGACACAGAAGGGTGCGGTTTAAGATAAGCTCCACCCACCCTGTAGTTCTGCAGCAGAACCAGACTGAGGTGCACGTCTCTGATGGCCCGTCTGAGTTCCTGCTCCGCCTGTCGTCTCCTGGACAGTCTGTACGCCCGCAGCAGCCCCCCTGGCCTCCAGAGGGAGCCGCACCCAGCCCCACCTCCCCGGACCTCAGGCACCGACTGCACCGCCTGCGCCACGTTCCTCACTAAGCACAGCCGCCTGCGAGCTTCCGTCAGCTTCTCTGCAGAACCAACAACACAGAACAGGAAGAGTTCACTACACAAACACCACAGAGAGGGAAGAGTTCACTACACAAACACAGCAGAGAGGGAAGAGTTCACTACACAAACACCACAGAACAGGAAGAGTTCACTACACAAACACCACAGAGAGGGAAGAGTTCACTACACACACCACAGAGAGGGAAGAGTTCACTACACAAACACAGCAGAGAGGGAAGAGTTCACTACACAAACACCACAGAACAGGAAGGGCTCACTACACACACCACAGAGAGGGAAGAGTTCACTACACAAACACAGCAGAGAGGGAAGAGTTCACTACACAAACACCACAGAACAGGAAGAGTTCACTACACACACCACAGAAAGGGAAGAGTTCACTACACAAACACCACAGAGAGGGAAGAGTTCACTACACACACACCACATAAGACAAAAATAAGATTCTAAAGTCGAAATATAAGATTAAAATGCTTGTTAAGATTTCGGTTTTGCAGTGTACCTCCATCCCTCCCCACCTTTATCATCACTGACCCCTGCCTTTTAAGTAAATCTACACCTGCACCTGCACCTGTACCTGTCCCTGCACCTGTACCTGCACCTGTACCTGCTCCTGAGCCCTGCACCTGCACCTGCTCCTGTCCCTGTACCTGTACCTGCATCTACACCTGCATTGCAAACGTTTCACTCGTTTCATCTCTTTTAACAAACCTGAGTAGAAGAGGTCGACTTTCACCAGCTCTCTATCACAGGCCTGGAAGAAGCCATCCTGTGCAGCCCGTCGATGTCTGTGGGAGGAATCCACATCTGTGGGCAAGAGGGCGGGGTCTTAAATATGGGTACAAGCCATCCAATCGGCCCTGGGCTGGTGTATCCATGCAAAACCACCCTGGTGGAGAACCACTGGAGAACCTTATAAACTCCCTAACACCGTCTACCTAATTCTGCTTCAGTTAGGAAAAAGTAAGTAAAGTGTTCGAAATTCTCATGTGCCAAGAAAAACCAGAGAATGTTATATTCATCTTTATTTTTGTGCATAACTATCTACCTGTATCACTTAACACCATTACCTGAATGTCAAATCCAGCCATGAAACTGTAGGATTCCAAATCACTTATGGGAGCGTAGTCTTTATAGAGTGAAAAGAGAGAAAGCTGTCCACAAACCAATTAGCAGCTGTAAGAAATCTCTCCACAGAACAAAACATTATCTTCTTTTAACAACATAGAACAATTCTCCCTCTGACAAAACAAGCCCTGTGCAAAGGCAGCGATCAATCATTAAATATAGAAAATATGAGTGCTATATCTCTCAGCTCTGCGAACATGCACAGCAAAAATGGTGGTGTATATTTAACACCCTAGGGTATTTTTTTGAGAATGTGGTCTCATATAAATATCCTAGGGTGTTAAATGTCCAGCATCAGTGTTATATTTACACTGGCATTTTTGCTGCGTAAGCCTGCTCTTTGGTTACCTTCGGCCTGCTCAGGACAGGGAGTGAATAGATATGCTTCTGTCCTCAGCACCACTATACCCTGTACGTCCATACTTCGCATTCCCTATAAACTGTGTCGTCCGTACCCTGTACCCTACATGCTCCGTATTCTGCACCTTACACCTCCCATACCTTGTACCCCCCCATACCCTATACCCATATACCCGAGAGTTTGGCACTTTTCAGGGTTTCTTACAGAAATAACCACAATGACCCCAGACTCTCAGCCCTTAAAAACATTAAGTTCTGTCCCTTCTTGTCACACACATAATTCAATTACTTCTTCAACAGTTTGCGAGTAATTTATTTTTCTTGTGCCTCTACTCATCTACCCCGCACCTGTCTACCTGTGCGCACATTCTGTCCTCTCTAGGCTGTGAGTTAGTGCAGCAACCAGTGGTGGTGAAGGATCCTCTGGTGGGCTTGTGGCAATAGGAGGCAGGCAGGTACCCAATGGATGGCTTGTGGCAATAGGAGGCAGGCAGGCACCCAATGAATGGCTCGTGGCAACAGGAGGCAGGGAGGGACACAATGGAGGACTTGTGGCAACAGGAGGCAGGGAGGGACACAATGGAGGACTTGTGGCAACAGGAGGCAGGGAGGGACACAATGGAGGACTTGTGGCAACAGGAGGCAGGGAGGGACACAATGGAGGACTTGTGGCAACAGGAGGCAGGCAGGGACACAATGGAGGACTTGTGGCAATAGGAGGCAGGGAGGGACACAATGGAGGACTTGTGGCAACAGGAGGCAGGCAGGGACCCAATGGACGACTTGTGGCAACAGGAGGCAGGCAGGTACCCAATGGATGGCTCGTGGCAACAGGAGGCAGGCAGGTACCCAATGGGTGGCTTGTGGCAACAGGAGGCAGGCAGGTACCCAATGGATGGCTCGTGGCAACGCGAGGCAGGCAGGTACCCAATGGGTGGCTTGTGGCAACAGGAGGCAGGCAGGTACCCAATGGATGGCTCGTGGCAACGCGAGGCAGGCAGGGACCCAATGGATGGCTCGTGGCAACAGGAGGCACCAAGGGACCCTCTGGAGGGCCCGTGGCAACAGGAGATGGCGATGGGCAGCAGAGATTACAATACGTCACAGCTGCCGCCATAGCTGTGAATAGAGCCAGCGATGCCCCCTGGTGGACAGTGCTCCAACTCCCTTCCAGGTGTCACAATCACAATGCCATCATGGTTTATGCAAAAAATATGAGATTCCTTTGCAATGGAATGAATAGGAAATGGTTTGAGTCTGTGGTAGTCCAGGGAAAGCCAGGCTAGTTCAGGCTAGTCGCGCTTTAAAGTCGCAGGTGTAATCGTTATGTGTGTGGGAGTGAAATACTGTTGTCTGTCTCCTACGATCCCAGTCGGGAATGCCGTGATTTTATGAAACATGTTTGATTTTATCGGGGTTAGTCTGTGCGTAATCTTGTGGTTTGCGCTGGCCAAAGACTGAAATTGCTACGGGAATTTTCAATAGCCAATGAAAAGTGAGTTTACAACAGAGAAAGTAAGATGTGGAAAAATACAGAAGTAAACATCAAATCCAACGTGCGGATGGCTGAGCCGAATAAACATGTTTTTTGGAATACTAAAAATGAGGAGCGACTTGTGGATTTGTGGCAGAAACATGCATGTGTCTGTCTGTACAATGTCAACTCTGCAAGTTACCACAACAACATTGACAAAGTTGCAAGCTGTATGGGCTCCATGGTTGTTTTGGTTTCAAAATATCGGAAAAAAGGCATTCTTGTGAGTGCAGGTCTACCACAAGAAATCACATTCATGCGAGAGAACTGCATCCGTCTGCGTCCATTCTCTGTCGTTTAGATTTGTGCCCCTCAAAAACAGCCGCCATTATGTGTGTGCGACACAAGAGTCTGAAAATCTGCATATGACAGTTGTTAAATGTGTGCTACTCATTTTTTTCATTGTCGCTTACGATTGGAAAAGTCATGTAATGTGTCCCCAGCTTAAGTGGATTCTACTGCATCTTGTGTCCTGTACCCACCATACCCTGTACCCACCATACTCAACATGTTCTCTATCCTGTACCCACCATACCCTGTACCCACCATACTCAACATGTTCTCTATCCTGTACCCACCATACCCTGTACCCACCATACCCAACATGTTCTCTATCCTGTACCCACCATACCCTGTACCCACCATACTCAACATGTTCTCTACCCTGTACCCACCATACTCAACATGTTCTCTATCCTGTACCCACCATACCCTGTACCCACCATACTCAACATGTTCTCTATCCTGTACCCACCATACCCTGTACCCACCATACTCAACATGTTCTCTATCCTGTACCCACCATACCCTGTACCCACCATACTCAGCATGTTCTCTATCCTGTACCCACCATACCCTGTACCCACCATACTCAACATGTTCTCTATCCTGTACCCACCATACCCTGTACCCACCATACTCAACATGTTCTCTATCCTGTACCCACCATACCCTGTACCCACCATACCCAACATGTTCTCTATCCTGTACCCACCATACCCTGTACCCACCATACTCAACATGTTCTCTATCCTGTACCCATCATACCCTGCACACCCCATTTATTATTTATGCGGAGCCCTGCTACCCTCTATTGTCCATAGAAGCAGGAACATGTGACTCATATACAACTTCTCTGACTTCTACCCATGACTTCTGTATACCTCTACCAACAGACTGCTTCTCTTGTGATCATAAACGTGTGCACAACAGAACTCTGATGAGCTGTTCAAAATGTATTGAAATTGGAGTAGATCAGTTTATTCTGCCTAGCATGTAGAGTCTTTTATCACACGCTGGGTTTATTTCCAAAAATTGTTTGGCAGCATTTCAGTATGTGTTGAATGATCGGAACAGCATGTACAATGAAGCTGATCACCTGACTCCTTCTCTCTTTCTGTCCAGAGGGGACAATGACACGTAGAACTCTGTATAAATCATG
Organism: Synaphobranchus kaupii; assembly: GCA_029718625.1. Lineage (NCBI taxonomy): Eukaryota > Metazoa > Chordata > Actinopteri > Anguilliformes > Synaphobranchidae > Synaphobranchus > Synaphobranchus kaupii. The sequence goes on from CM056376.1 coordinate 13,123,357, forward strand.
AGCATACTCCACGTTTTAAACTATTTCCCATATCTCAATCTATGACTCACATGTGCAATTATTCCCAATGTTTTAAACTATTCCCAACAACTTTAAATATGGCTAACATCTTAAATTATGTCCCAAGTCCTAAACCAGCGGTATTAAACTGGAGGGCCTCAGTGCCTGTGGATTCGCTTTCAACTGAGAACAAGGTGTCGGGATGCTTTAGCCAATCAAGGATTTAAAGGATTCACTGGTTCTGAAACACACTGAAAACCAGCAGACATTGCACACCTCCAGGACTGGAGTTAAACCTGCAGACACAGCGCCCCCTCCAGGACTGGAGTTAAACCTGCAGACACAGCGCCCCCTCCAGGACTGGAGTTAAACCTGCAGACACAGCGCCCCCTCCAGGACTGGAGTTAAACCTGCAGACACAGCGCCCCCTCCAGGACTGGAGTTAAACCTGCAGACACAGCGCCCCCTCCAGGACTGGAGTTAAACCTCGCCCCCTCCAGGACTGGAGTTAAACCTGCAGACACAGCGCCCCCTCCAGGACTGGAGTTAAACCTGCAGACACAGCGCCCCCTCCAGGACTGGAGTCTTATTCAACCATGACTCCCATGTTACAGTATGACTCTTTTCCTAAATTAGGATCTGTGCCTTAAATGATTCCATGACCCTGGAGAGATGGATGCGTATCATATTTCCAGTAGCCTAAATTATGCTGTCATTTAATTCATGCTGCATCATGTTCCGTGGATAGAGGTACTCAGTGTAATATTTAAGTGTTTACTTCACGGGAAAGTTCGGACTCCCAAAAAGTAACTAAATAAGTCATTTGGTGATGATTTGTGAGGATTAGCAGATGGAGGTTTGTTCTTAGACAGGCTATATAGCCACATCTCCAGGACAGAGTCCCAGCACACATCACATTCTCCTGCTAAACAAACTCTTTTCAACCCACCACATATTCAATTATTAATCTCCCCTGTTCTGGCTTTACTTAAACCAGACTTGCCGTCCCGGGCAGATAATATTTCATATCAGCAGCTGCAGTGTTGTGTTACAACAGGACTAATAGGGTGTATCACAGGACGTTTGAATGGCCGCTCCTTTGCCACGCCTTCACCGTGCCCGTCCCCCTTTGTGTTAGTACCCCAGGGGGGTCACGGCACTGTTCTTCCACCGAAAAACCTCGCAGGGAAGTGGGGGTCACAGAGGTTTACACAGCCAATCTTTTGTGTTCCGGTGTCCCCCACTGTACCCCTGAATATGACTGCAGCGTTTCACGTCCCTGTTCTCCTTTTTAAAGAAACGAAGGCTCCGCTTTTGATTGAAACCTCAGAATGCACCGAAGGCACAAAGACTTTCTAAGGTTACAAGACATTCAGACATTCCAACACCCAACTGCACCTTCAATAGCAACCAGAACTTACGTCCCCGAGTGAAATAGCGGACGGCATTCATTATCCGAAACAGGGAGAGAGAGACACACAGTGTGTGAGCGTGTGCGTTGTATCTCTATGATTGAATTGATAGGAACACTGTATGTGTGTCTGTGTGTCTGTGTCAGTGTGTGTGGCGTTAGTGTGTGTGCATGTTTGTATGTGTGTGTGTGTGTGTGTGTGTGTGTGTGTGTGTGTGTGTGTGTGTGTGTGTGTGAGTAAAATTACAGGTTTCTGTGTGTGTGTGTGTGTGTGTGTGTGTGTGTGAGAGTAAAATTACAGGTTTCTGTGTGTGTGTGTGTGTGTGTATGTGTATGTCTGACAGACACTGTGCAAAAAAAAATAAGACACTAAAGTGCACTGTATTGTTCTGGTTTCCTTGAAATTCCTCATCACTCTCACCTTCATTCCAATGTGCTCCTCTCTCTCCTGCAGACAGCATGGTCTTCAGCACCTGTGGGGACAGACTGTACTCAGATCAGCTGTAGAGCACTGCGGGACTGTGGCTTAGGGAGCAGAGACTGTACTCAGATCAGCTGTAGAGCACTGCGGGACTGTGGCTTAGGGAGCAGAGACTGTACTCAGATCAGCTGTAGAGCACTGCGGGACTGTGGCTTAGGGAGCAGAGACTGTACTCAGATCAGCTGTAGAGCACTGCGGGACTGTGGCTTAGGGAGCAGAGACTGTACTCAGATCAGTTGTAGAGCACTGCGGGACTGTGGCTTAGGGAGCAGAGACTGTACTCAGATCAGTTGTAGAGCACTGCAGGACTGTGGCTTAGGGAGCAGAGACTGTACTCAGATCAGTTTGCTTGTAGTCTTTGCTCTGTATAGTAGCCTACATCAAAGGGGCAAGTTTATCTTTAACATACAACACGTAAATAATAAAATAATAAGCAGAAAGGGAAATAATAAAGACAGTAGCCTAAGAGTCTCTGAAGTTTCCATCCATCTTTATCAAGCTTTGAATAAAAATAAAATATCAATTTCAGTTTTATAACTGAAATAATTAACACATAAAATAAATTGTTTCTCCCATTACAGCCTGTCTGGCCACTACCCTGCCATTTAAGCCTTTATAATGTCCTTTGCATTTGAAAGCTTTTTTTCTTTTTATGATCAAAGCATTTAATGTCTGATCGCATAAATAAAACTGATTAGCCCCTAAATTCTCCCAATTTGTGAATGTTAATGCTCATCACTAAAATGTGACTGCCCCTAAACAGCTACATTTTATACAAATTAATTCCTCTTATATTTCGCACAAAATCTTTGCAGAATGAAGACTGGAAGCCTCTCAATGATCAGCTCACCCCGTAACGGACATACTGCTTCTCCCACTCCGGGGTCCTGTGGGTTGCCAGGTGGTGTGAGAACTTCATGTGTCGGATGGAACAGAGGGCGTCCGAAAGACAGAGCACCCAAAAGCAGAATTAGGGTTTGAACCAAACAGCTCCTCTTTCCTGGGATCTGGATTACCAGGCGTGGGTACATCTGGGTACTACTGATAGAAAAACAGAGAGAGAGGGAGAGGGAGAGGGAGAGAGAGAGATGGGGTGGGAGGGAGGGAGGGTGATGGCAGTTGACAGGGCAGTCACACTTTAGGAGCACAAAGAATTACTTTGCTCATTTATAATTTAATGAGTGACTCAGGCTCTTTATGAATTGTAAAATACCTTATGTGCAGGGTTCTACTCTTTAGGGGCATGCCTCTCACGATCACACTCTGAATAGAAAACTTTCTATTTTTCTTCATCAAGAATAAGGTCTTTATAATCATATCTCAACAATCCACTCAGGCAGTAATGACATGTGTAGATCGTGGTTATTTTTAATAAATAAAAATAACCCGGTGTTTGTGCTCTGCGTGGTAACTGCAGTATTTCAGGCTATGTGTTATTTATCATAAGTAATTTATAAAATACACTGCTGGGGAAAGCCACAGGGATATTATGTGGGTGAATAGTTTTATGGAGTTTTGTAGTTTTGTGTTTTTATAGCTTTTCCCTTTCGCAGTGCTTTGACATTACTGCCAATTTTTGGTAGAGACACTCAAACCCATCTGCCAATTAACATCAGACTTGCTGCAGAATAATCAACCTGCAATCGCTCACCATGGATGTCTCATAAAACAAAGTTAAATAAAAAGGCTTGGTAATACAACATGTTGCCATTAGGGGACACTCCAGCCAAGTAGTTGGCAGCGTTAGTTTGAATACTTCCTGATTCTGTCAGTAAATGTTTTCATATTCCCTAAAAGGGCAACCTAGTTGCCAATGCAACCCCCCATTATACTACCAAAAATGGTCTCTCAGTTTCATAAAAGCCAGGTAGCGACAAAATCAGCTAATCACCAAGCCGTATTACCAGGATCTTGCAAAAAAAATAAATTAAGAACAGCCAATCAGGCTTTAAAATATTTCCGTTCCTTAAGGGGTCGATTTACTAAAGGTTTGTGTGTGCAAAAACACCTGTAAAACAATTACCACCCACAAAAAAATCATCCAAGGTGATCAACTAACGAGGTGTAAAGAGGATTGCGTGTGCTAAAATTGAAAGGTAAGTTTATTTCTCATTTTTGCGGGTTAGCCTGAATGAATATGCAAAAATGGGTATCCCTACTTTATTTCACGTGATTTAGGCTACTAAGCCCGAAAGCAAGTTTGGGAAAGGTATTTGTGGGTGCATTTTAGTACAAATGTAAGACAATCGATAAGATGACGGCGGTCATTGTAGCAAGACACAATGTGGCTATGAATAACAAGGCGAATAAAACCGTTATCAAATTAAAACCCATCATCTAAAAAAAACAAAAAAAACATCGGGATGGATCAAGAGCACTCAGTGTAAGTATAAAATCATGAAATTTAGATTATTTTCAGTGGATTATTAATTTAATGCTAAAACTCTCCTCTCTGTTTATGCAGTGTTGTCTCTAAAATGTAATTCCTAATAAATAAATATAATTATAGTTACATTTGCAGGCATTCATCTCTGTGGCAGAAAACGGAATATATACAATATGCAGACACAAGGGGGCGACAGTGACCATTGTACAAGCCAATTGAGATTCATTGGTTTTCTCAACGGCTTTTCTCCCAGACAAAATCTATGGTTCCAGCTGAGAAACACGGACAGAGATCAGCTCTGAACATTTAATTTCATTATTGCAGACAGCAACAGCAAGAAGACTGATTCATGCCCTACATACTGCAGGTCAATTTATTTTTCTTGTCGCTCATGTTTTCCTAGTATTTCAAATGAATAACAAGCTTTTATGGGAGCAACCGCTGTCTCCGGGTTCAGGGGTTCATACACAACTGCTGTCGATCTAGGTTTTTCCATTTTCTTTATTCTCTAAATTATTAATGATGCAATATGCTACAGAATATAGATACTGGAATCTAAATTCTGTAAGATGCCTTTCTAATACTTCAGCACTTCATGCTTATTTATCTGTAAATTTCCTGTGGGTTTTGCCCCTTTCCCCCACCCTGAGTACAGCCACATCACTCTCCTGGTTCAAACCCACGCTGTGACGCAACCTGGTGGCTTAGATTTATCGCCGTGCTCTTCTGACCTGCATATTAATATCCGCCTCATTGCTTAACAACTCATTTAATATTGCAGGCTTTAATGTGCCCAACCGCTATCATTCATCTGATCCCCAGATTGACCTCCTATTACCCTTTAACCTAATTTTACCAACTGACACCAGGCCAGCCAGCAGAGGATGGGCTCCCCCCCTATAGCCGCATTCCTCCCGAGATTTCCCATCACCGGAGAGTTCTCTCTTAACACTGGGGATCTTTTTTTTACCTCACTTGTTGGTTTTTTCAGTCTTGCTCTATTCCAGTTTTCCTATCTCCTGTTTTCCTGCAAAGCGTCGTTGTAATGGCATCTTTCTAAGAAACGCTACATGAATACAGCTGAATTGAATAGAACTGAAAGGCTTAAATGTGTCTGCACTTACTTCCAACAGAAAAAGAATACATTTTCCCTCATGTTTATACGAAGATAGGTTTAATAATTTATCTTGAGACTGCCAGATTATTTGTAAGCTATTATTCTGCAAATGGTCTGCTAGCAGACCCATCCTTTGAGAGAGACCTAGTAGTTCATGTAAGGCTGTAGAGCCTCCTGGAATCTCCCTGAAGGACAATGGTGTCGCGGCAGCGATACATGGTAACAGGAAACCACACATTATTTCAAGTTATTCTAAAGTATTAAATTATGGCTGCAGAATCCAATTTCAGGGAAATTGGAAAGAGCTCATGTAATACAGAATATGGAAAGAAATTGTATCAGTATATTAACATGAAATACCTTAAACAAGTATTATATAATCACAACATCATCCTTAATTTTAGCATGTAGCGTATGCCAGTCTTCACCTCTGTATTTGTGTGTATATAATACACAGAAGGTGTTCATAACAGGCATATGTGGTGTCTGTGTGACTAAGCTGTGCACTCCTGCAGAACACAAAGAATGAGGCTGTACTGATGTATCACAAGCTGTGTGTGTGTGTGTGTGTGTGTGTGTGTGTGTGTGTGTGTGTGTGTGTGTGTGTGTGTGTGTGTGTGTGTGTGTGAGTGAGAGAGAGAGAGAGATGCACATGTCTGGATGTGTTTGCGTGGTATAAGTGAATCAGTTATTCCCACTTCTATCTCAAAAACTATTATTATTATTGTAATTTTGTGTCCGTAGTGGTTTTGACAAAACTTAGCACAGTGGCAGAATCTTTGGGGAAAATGCTAATTTTACACTGACTGGCCTCATGGTGGCACTATACCAGTGAACCTGAAACTCCTGCCCTGTTTGACCAATGTCATTACATGCACCTGAGCACAAAGAACAAAAAAGTGTCTAACAGTCATGGACACTCCTCCATGCATTTATTTGGCTCAGAGTTTAACGTTTACCAAAGACATTTATTTTAAAGCAATGTAAACATGCGTATTTGGGTAAAATTGACCACGCTGCCTTACACTGTTTGTTGCCCTGGATGTGTGAGTGCAGTTGCTCAACACATACTTAGAAACTTGACCAGGGATATAAGTACTACAGTTGATCATACCCTGGTTAAAAATAGCTTTCTATTTTAACTTTTGCATGCTGATTGAGCAACAAGTGTCAGAGACTGCGGGAGACCTGACTCCCATTACTTTAGTAGCATAATGGCGCCTCAAATTATCTTGTCTTCCTTGATATGCTGTCAAGAGAGAGAAAGGATGGATTCTGCCATAGGCCTGAAATCGGGAGGCTTTGATAGTTTCTCCAAAGCATGTGGCCTTCTATTTCCTTATAATACTGTTCAATTTACCTTCTTCACAAAAGTGGCTCACATGGTGGCAGTGTAGTATAATGGTTAAGGAACTGGGTTGTAACCTAAAGGTTGCAGGTTTGATTCCCAGGTAGGACACTGCCGTTGTACCCTTAAGCAAGGTACTTAACCTGACTTGCTTCAGTATATATCCAGCTGTATGAATGGATAAATGTAATACACAACTTTTTTTAATTTTCTTTTTAAGTCGCTCTGGATAAGAGCGTCTGCTAAATGCCTGTAATGTAATGTAATGTAACATAAGGTACTGTATATATAATATGGTTAGAAAACCACCACTACAAATATAGATATAAGTAATGCTAAAATTACATGACTGCCATTGTAGACATGCCTGCTGCAGAATGAAGGGAATAAATATTTATTTTAAATAAAGCTTTAGGTGTAGTCATTCTCCTGCAGAAAGCAGCCTGTGGTTCTGCTGTCAGAGACGTATCACAGAGACTGTCCCAGGATCACTACCGAACATTTCTGCACATCCAGCCAGATCCCTTTTTACTTATTATTTTGCAGCATGGCATTCTGTTAAAGAACTCTCAGCATCATGGTAAATGTCTTCCCTCTGGGCTCTGTTAAGCTACTTTGTCGTAGACTACATATAACATCAAAGCGGCAGTATAGTTTATAGTTCTTCCCATTTTGTGTTTCAGAATAGTTTTCACGCTTCCCCAGGGTCTGTTGGTGAAGTACCAATTAATTTTTCAAAAATAATTCTGATTCTGTGCACATGACACGGTGATCAAAGCGCTGCAGTGAGGCTTCCATAATTGAGGTTACTAAAGTTCTTATTGTTTTATAAAAAAGTAATTATTGTTTTATAATTTAAAGCAGAACCTAACTAGGATGTATTCAGTTAAGGGACGGCTAATGAGGGCTCTCAAGCACCATACTCTGTATGTGCCATCTTTATTCCATGACCAATTCTCCCCTAAGACTACTCCTCGCCCCTTGCTCATGCTGTTATATTATCTGACAATTTGGATCATATGGGCCTGTGGTTGCATATGGAAAGTCCTCACTTCCTCAGCGAAGATCCAAGTCTAACATAGCAGGACGCCACATATTTATCACCCATTCTTGAGAATTAGGACAAAATCTTGTTTTTTTTTTTTTTGTACTCTATGCTGGGAAACTATATTTTGATAGATCAAAGTCTTGGCTATTAAACGATGTAAAGGGGTCACACCTCCCAGTGATTTAATTTTTTCTTAAATAGCACTGAGGACTTGAATTTTGTCAACTCCATCAGCCATGCAAAAAATCGTAGTGTTATGATGATGAGGTTTATGGTGTTCAGTTCAGTTGACTTTCGTTCTTAAGTTCCACTGAAAAGAAAACGTTGCTTCGCTGTAGTGCGGCAAATTGCAAGGGTTTAACGTCAGCGAAGGAAGGACACCGCAAGATTAGGGTGAGAAGACAATGGCTGACCTGCTATTGGGAACGCTAAATATCATCCAGATACACCCGAGACAACTAAAGAATGTGTGAGTGTGTAGCAGGCAATATTGCGCAAATGAGTTTGAGGAGAAGATTCGGGCGAGACCTCTGAACATACCCAGCGGCTCTCTGTTAGAGACAGTCACTCCTCTTTACCTAGTATGGGAGCTCGGGAGGAGATACTTACCCATAGTTTTTCAAAAATGAGGAAGGGTAGAGGTGCACGTCATTATTATGTATACTTCTACCAAATTAGCATCTTTCACTGCAGACATTTCTGTTCAGAGATTGTTTTGGCCAGCCATAAAGAGAGACTTATTATGAATCAGTTATGCCTTGATCTGTTAAATGAGGTCTATGTTGTTTTTGGGTGGAATTACCCATTAAATGTAAATATTTACCAGAAAATTTTGGATTTAATCTGTGGTAGGATGTAATTAGTCCCAATTCCATAGAATTGGTGTTATAAAGGTGTAAATATTTATTGAGCCTCTGGGCAAAGGTACACTGTAGGTCTTATTAATTTATTAGAAAAGCTGAATACAGTCTGAGACTTTGAGCGTCTGAGCACTTCTGGTCTTCATAATGTCCAGGTTAATAGTGTAATTTCATTTGATTTAAACAACGGGACACAATTTTGGCTCCCTCTTCATCGTTTGGCCAAGCCTTCAATCTAATATACCAACTGCTGGGTGCTCATTTTAACTTATCCATATTACACTACATATCACACAGATCATCAGAAAGTTCCATATTTACTTGTTCTTGGTGCTGATTATAAAAAAAAAATCTCCACTGTAGTTTTTCATTATTGTTCTTCATAAATGCATGTATCAAATCAGGAATATGCAGTCCCCGTTAAATTATGTTTGTACGTCGCAGATTCATAAGCTATCCCCTGTGTTACCCCAGCCTCACCAGTACACGCTAACAGGACATTGTGAAACTCAGCCTCTGTGTAATCCAATCACATTAACCTGATTAAGTATGCGCCATCCTGCTCTCTGGGCCGGGCTGAAATTTCAGAACTGCTTCCGCCATGAGAGCCCGCCCCTTGCATGAGACTCACCATTTGGGGGGGGGGGGGGGGGGTTGATTGGCAGGGCAGTGAAGGTGGGGTGGCTTGTTGTTGGAAGGGTTTTGTTGCTCTTTGCATGAGCTGTGAATTTCCTTAACATAAGTTATTTAACTTATAAAAGCATCAGCTAGCTAGCCGGCAACTTACAAGCCGCCATATGTTATTAGCAGTAAGGTTTGCAGAAGTTTTAATTTTATTGAGAGTGAGTGCTTAGCCCAGGTATTCTTTAAAGAGATGGGTCTTCAGTCTACAGGGGAAGATGGCATCTGTGTCCGCTGTTCTGAAGGTGACAGGGAGGTCGTTCGACCACTAAGACAGAAACGTCTGGTGATCTTGAGTATCCGCTGGATCCTTGCAGGGAGTGAACTTTGAGACCCGTGTTTGCTAAATGGAGTGGCTGAGCCAGGGTGGAGAACCGTGTTTGCTAAATGGAGTGGCTGAGCCAGGGTGGAGACCCGTGTTTGCTGAATGGAGTGGCTGAGCCAGGGTGTAGGCCCTAAACATAGCCCACATGTAGGAGGAAGAAAATCCATTCTTAGTCCAATAGTTGAGCGCTTGAATCTAATGAATGCATCCCAGTGGGGATGTCACAGGGTTCTGCTGCCTTGCCCCTGGGTTCTATAGTGTTAACCATGTGAGAGGACTTAACATTTCTGTAGAAAGGCTTTGTTAATACCGATGGCTTACTTATCTGGATAAAACCACCATTTCGCAAAGCTGCAGATTTACGGAATATACTTTAAAAGCACTTGCTTTAATCTGAACAGAAATGCAACTTTGTGCAGATGTTATTTTCAGCCTATTGTTTTTCAGAAAACCTGCTGGTCGGCAGTTTGCAACATATATTTTTTTTATATATGTTTGTTTAGAAGACGTAGTTTTGGTCATTGTTTCACAGAAGGTAGGGAATACAGAAAGTGTTCATTCACTCGTCTGAAGGAGTTTCCGTGACTTAATTTTGAGTTCCTTCTGCCAGTGAGGCTGTAATGGTGTATATCATCTTCCTCGTATTGCCATGAGCTCATTTAAAAAGAGCAAATGTGGAATGAGATGAAAATGGCTCGCACAGGAAGGCTGGTGTAAAAGCTCTCCTGATTAATCAAAGGGATTATATACGTACATATCAGAACATACATTTTGCCACTGTGAGAAACACTCTTCCACCAAGTGAAATATTTAATACATTAATTATATTAAGTTGAATCTGACATTTTGTATACGTCTTGTTTTTCTTAAATGCCTGTCTTGGCAGAGTGAAATGCCTTCTCTGTGTACTTATCGGTTCTCTCTCCACACTATTGGCATTACAGGACAGCCAGAAGCTATTTTGGCTTAATGAAAAGAGAGGGGGAATTTGCTTTGCCTTTGAAAATGCAACAGTAGATACGTTCAGTTATTTATAAGACTGGAGGCTGGCGTTTAATTAAATGAGTGATACGGAACAAGTGCTGGTTATTGAGAACTCTGTGAATAGAAAGGAATGCCGTTGATTAACATTAACCAGTACTGCCGAGGCTCTTACTCTAAAGCTAATAGCAGAGTCATTCCTTGGAGGCTTCTAATTAGAAAAAGGGGGCGGGGAAGGAGCTAGTATCAGAATTCAGTAATGGAAGAATGTTTTAATGAGAGACACCAGAGGCATTCAGCAATGCATGTCACGTCGCCCCTCCCTCAACGCGCCCGCTCTTGGTTTTGAAAGACGGGGACCCTTGGATGCCACATCTCTGGATCTGCAGCGAGCCAACATTGGAACATCAGGCATTTCAGAGTGGTGGGGCTGTACCATGTGACCCAGGACCCAGGAAAGGAGCCAGGAGTGACCCTCTGCTCATGATGTCATCAGTCTTTGTGATCACCCAGGGGGTTAAGACGCCCAAGGGGCTCTAAGATCAAATCAACATGCAGACATTAACATTATTAATTTATGATAAAAATACAAAGACATTTTTTTTAATGTTGTATGCGACTTCCACTCAGGAAGAATATTAGTTTTTATTTTATGGATCCACCGAGAAATGGTGGGGCAGGAGTAATTGCTTTTGGGGATTCAATTCATAGTAGTTACTATTATTCTTTTAAAGAAACTTAATTTTCTGACAGGAGGATATGCCGTGAGGTCACTGATTTGGTGTGGGGGATAACTGGGTTATTTTTTGATGTGTTATTTTTTTCTGATGGGCAACTATGGTTAGCCACCAATGCTGTAAGTTGTTGCAAGTCCTTCCTCTGTGCAAAATGTAGGAACAGATATATTATGCTATAATAAAGACCAGAGTTTGTCATAATCTGTTTTGTCATACTACATGTCATTTTCTCATTCAATAAAAAACTTCAGGGTCCCATAAATCTGCCTGGTTGCATTTACATGACCTAGACATTTATGAAATCTTTTACTATGGTCTAATCTTCAAGTAAACTGCCATTAGTATATACAGCTTATTAGCAATTTGATCCTGGATAATTGGTCCTGGGTAACCTGCTTACAAACTGGCCCTCCTTGAATGAAGTTATTCACATCTGGTCTAGAATCAGCTAACATGTCTGTGATGTGCATTGTGTAATGTTTGTTTGCAGAGAAACAGATTACCTTAATGTGAGTTGTGCTCTGTTCAATGTCTCACCGCCCCTGTGTGACTGTAATGTCTCCATTATAGATAACTGGAGAGATGTGTTCCTGGCATGTGACAGTTGTTCATCAGTTTCTCACAGGTAGAAAAACGGCAAGGACATCTTGAGTTGAGCGGGAGAAGGAAAAACCGTTTGGTTCATCACCTTATCTGGTCTTTCTGCAGAGGATCATGGGACATTTTTCACAGCAGACTAATATAGACTGAGCCCTGTTGTGTCCTCTTTGCCTGGAGGGAACTTAAGATTGCACAAAACAAATGTTTTTATTCATAACTTCCACAGGCTATATATCTTTCATAAACACCAGTTCTTTAAGAATGTATCTGTTCTAACGTGAGCAGAAAGATGGAATGAATTGAAGCTTATGCCTTTGGAAGCACTTTTTTACATGGTGTCAGTGCATCTGAAATTAATTCTGTATGTTCAGTTTCATGTATATTTTGCATGCATGTCCTTATTTTGGGCGAAGGACTGTACATAGATTACGATTTAAATGTACGTATTCAATGTGTGCTGTTGAGGGAGCACACTATTGTGGCCTCAGTCGAGATTAAAACCCGAGCTACAAACCCGTTTTCACCACAATTCTTCAGCATCTCTGAAGGCCATCTCTGCTGCATGTTAACCGTCATGTCTTTGAGCTTGTCCCTGCCTGTGTAACGTGAGAACAATCAAACAGACACGGGGAGCCCCCCCTTTGAACCCCTTTATTTTTATTCCACACCCTTGCACCCTTGAATGTTGAAACTGTAACGCTACAGATAAAAATAATGATAAACTGGCATCCATGATTTTCAGGAGGGGGAACATTGCTAGAAAGGGAATTGTTGCAAGGTGTAGTACCTTACCCAGGGGCCTGGCCTTTTATACACACACACACACACACACACACACACACACACACACACACACACAGATGCACAATTGACCTTAAGCACCCCTGTGTTGGCCAGTGACAGCTCCTCATTTCTTGAGTCACTTTCATCACACACACACACATGCACACACACTCTCTGTCTCGCACACATATACAAAAATACACAGTTTTAGAACCCCTATTCAGCACTTAAGGTGCTACTGTGGCTCATGGCAGGCCTGCAATAATCCAGCTATATGAATGACACCAGATCGGCATCTCTCCATGGACTCTGAAAATCCCCCTGCTCAGAGCCAGAGGGAACAGAAAGAGGATGAGTCCTGCAAATTGGCCTGGAGACGCTGAGTCTGGGTCAGCTACAGATCATATTTATTGCAGTAAAGGGAGTTTATCTGTGACCTGCACTATAGATGGACAAAGAATTAGAGAGTGTCACAGCTGGCAATCACTGCTGCTGGCAGGGATGCTGTGTGGATTCACACACGCTAACACACACACTGCGATACACATGTACCTGAGCATATGAACACATGTACAATCATACAAACATGTACACACACTGACACACAAACATGCACACACACTGACACACACACCACACACACATACAAACATGCACACACACTGACACATACAAACATGCACATACACTGACACACACATAGAAACATGCACACACACTGACACACACATAGAAACATGCACACACACTGACACACACATAGAAACATGCACACACACTGACACATACACACATACAAACATGCACATACACTGACACACACATAGAAACATGCACACACACTGACACACACATAGAAACATGCACACACACTGACACACACATAGAAACATGCACACACACTGACACACACATAGAAACATGCACACACACATAGAAACATGCACACACACTGACACACACATAGAAACATGCACACACTGACACACACATAGAAACATGCACACACACTGACACACATAGAAACATACACACACACTGAGACACACACACAAGCGCGCACACACTGACACACACAAACACACATACATACAAACATGCACTCACACTGACACACACACAAACATGCACACACACACACACACACACACATACAAACATGCACACACACTAACACACAAACACAAGCGCACACACACTGACACACACACACACACACATACAAACATGCACTCACACTCGTGCACACACACACACACACACACACAAGCGCGCACACACTGACACATACTTGCGCCACACGCAGACGCACTGTAAATAGCTTTTTGTGCTATAGCCCAGGAATGCTATGAGTGGTCTAGGGGGCCACACTTCCCTGTGGTGCTATAAAGAGACTCCGCCCTCATCAGACCAGACTGGTGCAGAGAGACGCAGCCCAGCCCAACAGCTGGGCAGTGACCATGGGGTACTGGGGGTACTGACACGTCCACCCCTCTCCGTGCTTTGCACCAGAATGTTGAAGGTTCAAACCCCTCGGGAGGTTCAGGGCGTGGTCACAGCGGGGGAACACAGCGGGGGAACACAGCGGGGGAACACAGCGGGGGAACACTGCCGTTGTGTCCAAACAGAAACTACTCCAGTGTGAGTAAAATGCAATTAGAAGCAGATAAATAAATGATTCAGTATAATGCTCAGAGATGTAAAGGAAAGCAGGAGTGACATACCAGACATTTATACTGATGGAGACATAGAACATTTAAAAAACTAAAACTCTTATGCCGCTCAATCCAGATGTTCTTCAATGGCTATTTCTTTGAGTTGGGGTCCAGTTTGGTGGAAAAGATCCATGTTTGCCAATAAACTCATATCTAGAATACTGCCAAGACAATATTATATAACCTTTAATGGCAGCAACAGTGACTAGTGGGCAACACCGTATGGTTCCTACAGCATTCTGACATGGTGACGCGCAGTATGATTCGCCAATTTAGGAACTCCTGTGGTGTGTACTTAACAACCCCCCCCCCCCCCCCCCCCCCCCCATTCTACAGCAAGGCCATCATAACAGCAAACCTAGTGAGGCTTTTCAAAAGCTATGTAGTGTTTATTGACCTTAAAAAGAGATCAGGCCCTGTCTTTACACACAATACGTCTCCCTATCAGACATATTTACCATAGTCAGTCCCTCACAAAACGTTTCCATTAGAGAGACAGAAAGTCGATTTTAGTAGATTTATGATGCTTGTGGTCAAGTCTGTCATTCTTTTGTTTAAATATGCATGTCTGTGGTTTACGACGATCAGTACACGCTCAGTCACCGGGCTTTAATCAGCCAGCGCAACAGGGGGCAGAAGTCTGGCAGCGCCGGCCATTTAAATGGCCGGATTTAACGCACCAGCGGTCATTTTGAAAACCGCTTAATATTGTCTTGTAAATTACAGACTAAACTGCCGGAAAAAGGTTTTTTCACTGTGGGCAAGTTATTGAAAAACTTGACAAAAGTGAATCTTCACTGTGAAAATTTGAATTCATTGGAAACCCTTGTTGTATTTGATGGATTTTTTGTGGCAGTGACAATCACTTATTTCATAGGTTTTGATATTTTAGACTTGATGGCACTGCCATCAACCATGTCTCTGCTGTGTGTTGCCACAAAGTAATAAGGCTTTTTTAAGAGCTTAGGGACATGGAGATAAAACACAAGACAAACTCCACATACACATTTTTTTCACCTGTTTTTATTCATTAAAAAAATCCTTTTTTATTGTCTGGTGTTTTTGCCATTGTGAATTTTCACAGTTTAAAATAATTGCCAGTGAAGCTACATTTTCAATTTTCAAACGTCAATAAAAAACATAACTATTAATACTGCAGGATTTCAAAATGGCAGAACAGATAACTTCTTTGAAATCAAAACGATAAGAACAAAACCAACAAAGAAATAAATATGACGTGGCTTGCAACTCCCTTTTTTGCACTGGTTTGTAAATCAGACTGTGCAGCGTGTGAACGTGAGTGCGTGTACGGGTTTAGTTTTGTGTACGTGGAGATTGTGTGCAGAGGGACACTGTGTTCTTTGTGCTGTGTTGCATTGGGGGCTCACTGTGTTCTCTCAGGGACGTGAGGCAGGTTGTTGTACAGGCACAGGCCACGGTTTACTGCGGGTGCTACCGGCAACAACTCCGCAAAAGGGCAGGCCAGCACCATGGGGTCCAGTTTAAATATAGACCACACCACTGCAGCGGCAGCAGAGACGGACGCCGCGATGAGATTCATGGGCAGACCGGTCGGACATGAATACCACACCGAGAGGAAGGAGGTCACATAACATAACGGATCAATGGCTGAACAGGTCTCACCTTTAAATAATACTTCCGCAATAAGGAAATAATTCATTATGGATCCTGCAGAGCAGTATGTTAAGGGATATTTGTGTTTGCTTTGTGCCTGGGTGGTGAAGTCAGCCCCGAGAGAGAGGAGAGAGAGAGAGAGAGAGAGAGAGAGATTCTACCTGGTTATAGCATGATTTGCAGTGTATGCTATAACCAAGTGAGAGAGAGAAAGTGAGAGAGAGAAAGCGAGAGAGAGAGAGACAGAACATCTGCTGAAAAGAGTGGGGGCGTACCTGAGCATTCGTCTGTCAAAGGTCAAGGTCAAAGTTCACGTAGCTTATCAGTAACGTGCACACACCCAGTATGATCTCTGCTTGATTAAAGACAGAAAGGAGATTATTAGAGTGCTTGCTCTCTCTGGCACAGTTACATCCTGTTGTGACTTCCTGATGGCCTTTTGGTCAAACCAATGATTTTTTTAAAAATGTGTCTACATCTGTCCGTCCATAGGCAATGAGCCTGTCGGGTTGTGTATGCACCTCTTGGTCTGTCTGTCTGTCTGCATCCGTCCGCATGCGCCTGTGTCTGCCACTTTTCCCCAGTTTGTGCTGAGCCTTCCCGTGGTTTGCAGCGCGGCCGCTGTGGACCCCTTGCGCTTGCAGTCGGCAGCAGAAACGCAGACGCGGGGCTCCTCTGGGGAGCGCCATTCTTCTGCAGACTTATTAAACCCCGCCTCCATCGCTCTCTGCCGCTGGCTTTCATCATTGCTTATTAATAATTTTATTGATTGGGTGCCGGTGCTGCTGATGTTGTTAAAAGCCGTTGATGTTGAGGAGGTAGAGCGCTATATGAGTGTGTGAGGGGGAGGAGGGGGGTTATACAGTTAATACCACACCCCACACCCCCAAAAGCACATTCTGCTTGAAGAGTATCGTTCTGCAGAGAATATGATTTGAGTCGTAGTGAGTAATAGGTAAAGGGCATTATATTTCACCCTAAAATCAATTTTTGATGGTATCTTGGTGTGTCCAATAAAATACTGTCAAAAATGTCAACAGAAACGACATAGTTATCTTTTCAATATCTGTTTTCCATCGTAAAAAAAAACTCTGCCTGAGAGACACGTTTCACATGAACGGGGTAGCCACACCCACCCTCCAGTTATTGCAGAGCCTGTAATTCGCCCCAAAAAAATCTTTTTTAGAGCACAGAACAAATGAAAATTTTTGTCTTCAGACATATTGTCCTGCCCCCTGCACTGCTCAAGAGAACAGGGAAGCAAACCCGACCGTACAAAACTGTACTTGACGATCCAGCTTGTTTCTTAATTATCATTATTTCTGGAACATGCTGGTGATAGCAGTCCACATAAAGAATGGGATGTAATGTTTGATTTTGACGAGCACGTTAGCTCCTAGCATTTTGAGCCTGAGTACACCGCACTGCAAAGAGCACGAATGACAGTTGGAACATGCAGCTGCTTAAGTTTTGGGGCTTTGCGCTACACCATGCACTTTTAGAAAGTTCTTCACCGGGGCAAGGAGCAGTTGGAAGTGACGGCCAAGCCCTAAGACGAGAAGGGTAGCTTTCTGAGAAGAAAGTAACAGTTAGATAACGTCACTGGCTAGTCTGATAGATAGCTCGCTGAGTGTTTCAGTAGCATAGGCCTATAGCAGGTTTAGATACCTAACAAGCTAGCTAACATTATAGCTTCTCCCAAGTTTCATTTGGATAATTGGTTTGTCTCATGAAATGATGAGTCTCTTTAACGGCATACACCACCATCATGCATCACACTCTTCAGCCCTGCTATGAAAGTCATAAATAAGAGAATGCGAGGTAACATTTATTATTCCAATGATGAAAAGGTTGTTTATTTAAAAACCCTCTCATCCCATGCTTACCACCTACTGAAGTCCAATCCACATCTAACACAACTGAAAAGACTGTAAGGAACTCTGGGTAAAACACTTTTTGGATACAGGATTCAGAAAAGAAGTAGGCTACCCAGACAACTACAATGTAAAAAATTTTTAACCTTCCAGCAGTGGATTAATCTACAAAAAACTTGAATTAGGGTGATGTTGCCTTTTAAAGCAACCAAATTCTGGCATGCTGCTGATTGGTCAGTATACTTTTGACAGGGTTACATAAATGTCCTGACCCCTGACCTCACTCTGAACATTGTGGCTGAGTGCAGTAGCAGGGCCTGTAACCTAGGCGGATGTGGGTTCAAATTCTTGGAGGCAACCCTAGCTTGAACCTGGCTTTCATAAATGATAAATAATAAAGCAAGTGAGTGTAAGCTAAGGATAAGTTGATCTGCACAGCAAATTAATTACTGGAAATTATGTAATTGTATTTAATTGTGTTCGGGACCCGTCTGTCACCCCTGCACCATGCTTAATTACATGTCCCACCTCACCTCACCTCACACATCAAAAAATAGCTTCCCCTTCCAAGTCAGTTAGAAAGGGGTACAGAGTTACACAAAATTTAAGGCAAAAATGTAAAAAAAAAGAAAAAAAAAAGAAAAGCTATGTAAATCTAAGGCCGCATGGACAGATGCCTTGAAAAAAAAAGTATTGCATATTCCTGTATGTGATTCTTTTCATCATTTTATGTTTGCAAGTAAAATGATTCTTTTGAAGAAAAATATACCCCTCTACACCCCAGCCCCATAAATAAACATAATATATATATTCAATATGTACATGATAATGTGCTCCAATAATGTGTCCAACAGATGCAATGTTCCAAAAAAAAAATTTAAAAACAAAAAAAAGTTTTGTTTTTTGCAGTGACTTAATTTAGCACAGTGATGCCCGATGCAGTTTAAAGGTAGAATGGTTGAAATTATTTATTCCAGTTTTTACTTTAACCTCCAGTGTGAACAGTCCTGGTATTTCATAGCTTCCTTAAAAAAAAGTCTGTAAAAGCACCCGGACAAACCCCGGTAGAGGTAAGATGGTGGGCGGGGGGTGTTGGGAGCAGAGGTCAGAGGTCAGTATTTTGGTGGGATGACCAGTATGGGCTCTCCGCTATGCGGCCTCCACATGAGAACCTGGGCGTCGTTGGCGTTGGGTTTGACCAGGGCGTTGGCTGGGATGGGCTCGTTCTTGGCCAGGATCTGGGGCTGCTCCTGGACCGTGGGCTCCAGCAGACTGGCCCTCTTGCCCAGCGGCTTGTCCGGGTCGATGTGGATACGCACCCGCATCCTCCAGCGGATGGTCTGCAGCACCAGCGTCTCTCCCGTCGCCTGGTTGATGGCCACCAGCCAGGTGGTGAAGCTCTGGTCGCGGCGGATGCCGGTGAGGAGGGGCAGGTTGCTGTCGCTGATGGGCACGCCCCACGTCACGCTGGGGTAGAAGTTGTCGTTCATGCTCACCGTGAACTTGGTGTCCCTCCTGCTGGGCCCCACGACGGTGCAGGTCTCCGTGGTGTTGCCGTACCAGGGGTAGTTCACACCGTCCGAGTCGCTGATGGCCTGCATCGTGCCATCCCTGAGGTCAGGCAGCTCCCAGCTCGACCTTCAGAGGAAAACGAGGGAGTCAGAAACGGGGCCACTCGTCTCCGCGGCACGGCGCAGGGTTTGTGCAGAGTTTGTGCAGAGTTTGTGCAGAGTTTGTAGGCCGTGCGCGACTGTGTAGAATCTGCATGGTTGTGCATGACTGTGCGGAACAGTGCTATTCAAATCTGGCACTCAAGGCCCTCTGGTTTTCTTTTCTACCTGATAGCTAATTGAACAATTAATGCTACTGATTGGCCAGAGTTTTAACTCACCTCCCAAATCTGGAACATGGACTGAAGTAAAAAGAGCTGTTCCGGGTTTTACTTGGTGCACTTATCCAGCTAACTCAGTAATCCTACTTCGTAGTATAACCCCTCTGGTGTCTCAGATTTAAATGACTTATATAGAATCTGCAGGAGGCGCAGGGCTGCATAAAATCTGCAGGAGGTGCGTGACTATATCTGCAGGAAGGGCAGGACTGCATAAAATCTGCAGGAGGTGCGTGACTGCGTACGATCTGCGGGAGTTGCGAGCTGCGTCAGTCAGCGCACAGTAGCTGCTGTGTCTGCAAGGGGGGGTGGTTCACCGCACAGCGGCTGCAGGTGGGACTTTGGCTCGGAGGCATCTCAGGCACTTCAACAAAAGCAGCAATACAACACCAGAGCAGCCTGCGAGTCCTTCCTCTCTGCATCGATTCACATGCTGCTGCAGGACAAGAAAGGTGACCTCACTCGGAGAACTCCGCAGTGTCAGTCTGCACCCACAGGGCACATGCGTGGGGGTATTTACCAACGGCCTTCTTGCACCCACAGGGCACATGCGTGGGGGTATTTACCAAGGGCCTTCTTGCACGCACGAGCATTTTAGGCGCAGTTAACGGACAGCGTATGAATATTCAGAAAAGGTCACAAAAAAAGAAAGTATGTAAGCGTCTCTGTGAATACGTGTGCGGCATTAAAATCTCAGAAAGAGGCTCCGCACACAGATATGCTCCTCTTGTCTTGCTTCATGCCAAACCAAACAACGTGTCACACCCAACGAACACCTTTCGGTTGTAGATTGTCATGCGGCAGACATTTTTTCTCTCCAGCCACACAGACAAGAGGACGGATGTGCACGTGTCACTATCTTTTGAACTAGCCTATTTCACTGACCTGTGCCTATGGTTGGGGGGCGTGGCTAATAGAGGTCTGGGCGGAGCAAAGCTTTGCGATGTCCTGCCCATCACGTGCGCACTTCACTGAGAGCTCTGCTTTTCTTTCGTTTCTGAAAGCACACATTCCCTGCTCACATCCTGACTGACTACCCCCTGGCCACTTGCACATCCATAGCAGCGAGGGCCTCTTTAACTAAATTTACAGCTGTCATTTATCATGTGGATGTTTGGCTGATGGGCATTTCGCCATGGACAGTGGTGCATGACTACCTGGTGAGTTATTTACAGTGTGCCACAGCCCATGACTGACAATGTAGACCGTCTATGGAATCTGTGATGTACAACGTGTATAGTTTTACTGTGGCACCTGATTCACCGTATACGGTACTTAACAACTGACCACACTGCACCACATTCTATGTCACTGGTCACGTGCAAACTCTAAGTAGGACAAGGACATACTTCAAGGAAATACATTGCCCTCCAAAATCTTTCACACCCCTGATAAAGAAGAGTAAAGGAGACTGCATGCAAAAAACACAACACGGGTAATTAGCTATATCTTATGCAAAGATTCATTTTTATAATACAATGGCTCAGAAAAAAGTTGTTTTAAGTAATTCACACCCCTAATAATTCTGTTAAATAAAATCTAACAAAATAAATCTTTATTAGCATGCTACGTTTTAAGTTATTCTAAATTGTAGGGAAACCTTGGCTTCCTGTTTCACTGGGGTATAACAATGAGGTAACGTGTAGTGAAGTGGGAAACTAACCAGTTTTACAATGGTGGTGCATTTGAATAATTTGATTCAAATAGATTCTGTATTATCCTTCAGCTCCACACTTTAATCCGCTGGTGTATGGAAGTCAGGGCAATACCTTCGCTGTCGTCTGAACATGCAGGTTATCTGGGGTAGGGCATGTACTTTAATCCGCTGGTGTATGGAAGTCAGGGCAATACCTTCGCTGTCGTCTGAACATGCAGGTTATCTGGGGTAGGGCATGTACTTTAATCCGCTGGTGTATGGGAGTCAGGGCAATACCTTCGCTGTCGTCTGAACATGCAGGTTATCTGGGGTAGGGCATATAAATCTGCATTTTGTACATTTGCTGTAAAACTGCAGGAAATCTCACTCAACCACTTCACAACACTCTGCCATTGCAGTCTATGTGATTCAATTCAAGCAAACACTACTGAGTTCAAATTTCAAATTGGCAATAGTTTTGCCAGACCTTTTTTCAAAGCAGGCTGCCATTAAATATTTTTGTTTTATGTGTAATTAATAACACAATTTTATAATTGTATCATGGTCAACAAGGGAAATATTTTGACCACAAAAGTTTAAACTGACACAAAACTGTTGTAGTAGAAACATTTTGAAACTTTCACCTTTTGCGTGTCTCCCAATTGACTTGCCTTTTATCCATAAATATTAAGTGTGCAAGTGTGAGTGTGCGTGTGTGTGTGTGTGTGTGTGTGTGTGTGTGTGTGTGTGTGTGTGTGTGTGTGTGTGTGTGTGTGTGTGTGTGTGTGTGTGTGTGTGTGTGTGTGTGTGTACCTCCGTATATCTACATGTGCATGTGTGTGTGTTTCTGTTCTGAGCTTTCCCCGTTTGTGAAGGTGCAGGTTAAAAGAGCTCCAGACCAGTGCTGATCCACTCTACTCCATTAGCTGATTAAATAAAGGCCACAACATTGAGTTGAGCTGTTAGGGAAACCAAACCACGTACTCCGGCCGGCACGCTCTCTACCGTGAGCAGAAATGCTTCTCCAAATGGAGCGGATGTCAAAGAGGTTTCCCTTAAAACAACATTCACAAGTGTAAAAATATTTAACGTTCAAAAGCCAAATATGATGACTTTTCTGTTCTTCCTGTGACCAGGCCTTTGGAGAGAGGGCTTTTACTACAGAGGAAACAATCCCTGGAAACGTGACCATAAACAGAGGCCGTATCCATCCTGTTCTGTCTAACGAGGATTTTACAAATAATTTCTATTACTACATTTTACTAAAATGATTCTTCAAGCGTTAGAACGATGCCTGTCCATCCATATGAGCTTATTAGTTCATACATGTGTGCAATACAGTACATATTTTGGGAGGCATGAAGGCATCATGGGATATGAGACCCAGATCTGACAGGGAGATATGTCACTTAGGGGGAAATCACTTCATGTCACTGCACTCCAGTCCACTTCAGTGAGCTCTGTTACGGTTCCCACACATTTCCCTCAGTTTGCACAGTATTTCAAGTTCCTTTAAACTGACACCCCCCTCCCCTCTCCCCCCACCCATGCACATGCATACACATACCAACACTCTACACACACACACACATACCCATGAAATCATACATACACAAACCAGATCCATGCACATACACATGCATGCACACACATCTCCGTTGAAAGCATCTTGTATTGTGCAGTTTTTGTCTTAAAATGAGTCTTAAAATGAGTGGAGAACAGTTGGTGGTTCAGTATTTTAACAATTCAGTTAGTTTTCTGCATGACAGGAAAGGGGTCAAAACTAACAGCTTCCAGGTTTTCAAACATGTGCCATGAGCAGACATCACAGCACCATGACCTACCATTAAAATACTACTTTTACATGACTTATTGCTTCATGAGTTGAAAGATTAAAATTAAAAAAGATAAATCCTGGCAATATTTCCAAGGATTCACAGGAGATTTTCCTCTAGCTACTCCACTACCAAACACATTTTTAAAGATAATTTTTCCTTGAATGATGCTTTATTCATCAAAGTCCAAGATTATAAACTGAACTAAAAATTCTAAAATAGCTACTGGACAAATAAAAATATTTCTGTCTACAGTTTATATATTTATTCATTAAAAATGCATTTGGGTCTGTCAGGAAAGGCTGAGTCTTTTAGCAAAATTCTGGGCAAGGTAAAGTAGCGATGACTGGGGGGTTCTCATCTCTGGTCTTCTCACTGTGGAAGGGTGAGCTTAGGTCAACCTGGTTTACTGATGCATAAGCAACACCTAGTTACTACTGCGTGGCTCGCTTTATGCAACATACTGCCCAGGGTGTGAGTGGACTGAAGGAGTATGAGTGCTTCACCTACAGTGCTTCCTGTAACAGTGCAGTGCATAACCCTGTTCCAATGCATACAATAATGGCCAGATCTAAAATTGGAGATAAGGGGGGTGAATTTCTAAAATACAAATACATTTTTAAAAATCCACGTTCTGTATGGCATCGGTATATCTTAAATAACCACTGTCCATATGTACTGCAAATTTTGTTGAAGTTGCTGCCACATTATTGAGTATTGCACATTATTTATTTATTTATTTGTTTGTTGGTTTTTAAATGCCTGGGAGGTGTCTATATGTATACTTCATCAACTGCATTCGTATTTTAGGATACTCGAATTTACTGTCTCTCCAGGAAACTAAAGAAAATCTGATGTGGTGTGTCCAGTAGGCTCTGGTGCTGTCAACATTCTCTAAACTGCACAAAGCAAACTGGTAGTGAAGCAAGCTTAACACCAGACAGTATTCAACAGTTTATAATGCAGTGATGGTCATGGTGTGTGGCTGGGACAGCGACCTTTTTTGCAGGTCATCTGATGCACAACCAAGACCATCCACAAGCTCATTCATCATCAGAGGATATGTTTCAGATGGTACCAGATAGTTGAATATCATATTTTAATTCAGTCTGTAGTGAGCACTAAAATACTAAAAAGCACTAAAAATATACCTGACCAAAATATATCTGTCTGTATTACTGTATAACGTACAAGAATCAATCGCACCTGGAAATACAAGGGCTCTTCTTTCTTGCACACTGAGTTGCGTGAACAGTCTTAATGGTTCTTGGGGTTAAAAAACAGGTGTAAGTTCCAATGCTTGCAAGCTAGTGAGAGCCTGAGGTTGAGAAGTGTCCCCTGTCTAATGTACTTATCTAACTCCAAGACTTCTTCTAAATGAAAATTTAAAAACTGGTTTTATTGTTCCATGTTCAACATACAAATAATAGCTACTTTTGTTCCACGGTCAATAAATAACTGTGAGGCCCTCATCCCTCATGCAAGCTAAAACTACACTAAACTACGAAAGCTCCCATGATGCCTGTTACACACCAAGTACCATCCTGTCTTAAAGAAACATGAACCAATTTCTCACTATTAAGCTCACTGTAAACAATTTGTGTTACATACAGTGCAAATAGTTTACATTACTGAAAATAATACAGTTCAAATTGCCAAAATACAACCAAATATGTAAACACTGTTATTACTGAAGTAAATGTGAAATATGAATTTATCAATTTATGAATTTGGCTCCTATAACGGGTATGGTGCAATTACATGTATACCAACAGACAACATACTGCTTCACTTCACCAGAGCTCTCAATTGCTTTGTGGAATAGTTTGGCTTTATTCACTCGTAATGTTGAATACCTTTTCTGTGTTAAAATAATTACAATAAATAAATGGCTCAAATAAATATAAGTAAGTTAAAGCCGTTATTTGGCTGTTTCAGGCTCATATCATATGGTACTGTCTCCACCCCTCCTTTGGTTTGTTACAGTTTGTATGTATGTCTGTTCCTGTTTCTTCTCTATTGTCTTTTTGAGTATAATTTTGTAACATTTGGAAATGAAAAATTATGGAGAGAGTTGCCCATTATTTGAATTTTAAATCATTTTAAACCCATTATTTGTCTCCCCTTTGCAACAAATACATTTCCCAAGCCTATAACCAGTAAGAAAGAACCAGTCTTGCTAAGTGATGCCTAACACAGACATTATTCAGCTGGTAAATCTAATTGATTGAGAGGCCAGATGCTGTTTGATTGCCACACAACATGGTCTGAAAAACCCAGCAATATGGTAGCTGTGTCTGTGGGAGGGGTTTGAATGCATGGTCTTCCCTGCAAATGAGGTCATTCAAATTAAATACAATAACTGGATGTAAACTTAAATCACCTTCAATCAGCAGTTGGCTCTGACACATTTCCAGTATAACCCTCAAGACCGTTTATCTAGCATTGGCTATCACTCAGTCGTAGCTTGGACAAGAATCTCTGTGCTGCTGGTATTCATTTCCCACCGATGTGGAGCAAGACAGCAAACCACAGAGTAATTTAAGCTGACATCAAACTTTATTTGCTGTTAGATATGATACCCCTGGGCTTGCTCAGAATAATTTATTGTACATGGCATTATTTATTTGTGTAGCAAACACCTTCATCTGCAGTGAAAGGTTACATTTCAAATACTAGCCACTTATAAAGCGGACTATTTGTTTCTTAGCTAATGAAAGTGCTCAGATTCAATGTTTTGTTCAAGGGTACAACGGCCCTGACCCACTCGGGATCTGAATGCGCAATATCTTCTTTACAAGGGTTGGTCCTCAACTATACGCTACATACCTAATGTTACTGTATGTCCGTTATAGATTAGGAGTGAATAGAAAATGCAATATGGAATAACACTTCATACTTACACGCCATTACTTCCATACATGTTGTGAAACTCCATGTGATTGCACGCTTGAATCCAGCCTACGGTCCAAGTCTCTTTTAGTGACACGCGCGGCACCAGTACTCGCGCAGAGGCTCTGAAGTGTGGGGTCCGGTATCTAAGAACTACATTCGAGGACTCGTCGATGCTGGTGCGGTTAGAGTCGATGGAAGAGTTCACCTCGAGGATGATTATGCTTTCACGAAAACTCTTGGGTTTACACCGAATGCTCTGAAGGCAGCCCATTGCATGAAAGATGAAAATGTTCCACAAGTACACACAGGCGTCTCCAGGAGAAGGACACATGGAAATTTCAGTGAATGTACCGTGATTGTACGCCGCGAATTCACATACAAGAAGGGCTTACTGGCAATTTGCCTATGGACGCTGAGTTTCAGATTTCTTGTTACAGTTTGAAAGGGGTACCGATCTGCATAATCCAAAAGAATAATCCACTCAGCATAGCGAAACGGGTTGAATTTTAATAGCATTGAACTAAAGCTGCTTGTTTATTATTATTATGCCAGCATATTTTCCATTTTCTCCGGCTTGGCACAGAAAAAATATGTATTGAAGACTGTTTTTTTGTGATGAATTATTCCTCCATTAATTCTGTGGGACGTTATGAACTAATAACTGAGTTGTCTGGCCTTTGATTTGTTTTTTTCTTTTGTTTTTTTTATAAAGGCCATGCATTTTTGTTCGAAATACACCGTGACCAATGCATTTTATCACAGTCTTTGGACCTTGATGTCCAAGGTGACACACACTTCCGTTCTTGTTGTTATCGATCCATAGCCTATGTTGTCTGACTGTACGCTATTTTAAAGGGTTCCCTAGACATTGAACTGAATGAAGTGTAAATTTTTACATCAATTTTTGTTTCACCAACCAGTTAAAAGAGGCGGCATCCGTACAGAATTTGATCTTTCGTATTTAATAAGTGCATGTTGACATGACATGGTAGCCTATTGTAACCATCGGGCAACTGTTATAGCCTACTGCATATTACAGCCATAACATTAGACTACCTCGTAAAGTTAAGTACTTATTTGTCCTATTCCTACACGATTAGTAGCGTATTGCTTACACTACTGATTAGTCTACATTTTTAATATCCCTGGTTAAATAAAGGTCTCTATCTACATTTTGATGAACTATCAAAAACAATATGATCAGTTCTATCTTTATCTATAATATGCAGGTCGACTTTTCTGCATGGTCAAAACACTGAATAAATCAGCCAAAAAGCGAAATTTAAGAATATAATTGATGTGTGAGCGTACGAACATGTTCCTCTCTGAGCTATATAATCCATGAGTAGCCTACTGAATGTCCAGTCGGTATAACAATCAGTTTCTTGCAAACCGAGAGGGCACAAACTAAACCACTTTATCTAGGCTATAGTGAGAATAAAAAAATCTTCACTCGCATCCGTTTGTAAATAAATAAATGAGACATACCACCTGCTGGTTAGCTACACAAGCTCGTGTTTAAATAGAACTGTTTGGATTAAAGGCATGTTATAAAGGACTGACCTATCCAAATGCATACTCATGTGGAGCATTTCCCGTTATCATCCCGTGGTTTTCACGTTATGACTAAACTTCTCGTCTTGATTGCAATTAACTTTATAGTCCAGTTGTTGTGTCATCAGGGTAAATTTGTTTCACGGTACAGTGTACAGTAGGCTACACTGAAAAACCCAAAGGCAACCAGGTCGAGGCAACTCTCCTCAGCGTCCGTTTCTTCGGTCATTGAGGAATCATACTGACAGAGCGGCTTTTATTGTTGAATCTAAATGCAAATTATGCAGCCTCCTCGGTTCTTGTCCTATGCGATGTTTCAGACATAAATCTCGGGAGTCCTTCATTCTTGACCGTCCCGTCGCAGCCACTGCAGGTTCCCACCTCATATAATTCTCTACCCCAGCTTCTGGGGCTGCGTCTCTTTTATCCGAGCAGCTTTGAAACGACACTTCCTATGCCAACTCTCAGCATCATGGGAAGTGTAGTGTCAATATCCAGATTCCAGCCGCAGCGTTTTTAGGCTCCCTTTTCCATTAATGAGTAATGACATAAAAATGGTGCTATTCTCACGTGATTGACGCTCGTTTAAAGATCTGTTTATCGTATAAGCTCTTAAACAGCAAACAGCAAGACGAGAACATTTACCGTTACACAGGGTATTGGCTAAACATTATTTACTTACAGTAGGCTATATGTAAGAACTTACTTTTGTATAGTAGGCTATGCGCCATTGAAACAGGCATAGCCTATCTTACGTCACGTGTAGGCTATTCGTTAATTCGGAAAATAAATGTTCAGCTTTAAACCGTATCTCTGAATTACAGTTGTACAGTTGAATTCCGTTAGCACACGCAAACTGAATTACAGTTGTAAATTGATTGACATTCACTTTTCGTCAATCCATATTGTCACTTTTGTTCATTTAAGTAGCCTAATTGGTGCAAAAGGAGAGGGGCGTAGATAGCCTTTGTCCATGGGAATTGGTGAATAGGCTATATATAGGCTACATTTTATATACACACCTATAAATTGTTCATTTAATGCAATTGTAAAGTTTGTTAACTTAGCCAAAGCTTGGGTGCTGATTCGTCTTTCAGTTTCCTTTAAGCACCATGGAGAACTCCCAACTGGAAGCGAATGAAAAAATCGAGGCGAGGGGGAGGGGCGAGCGAGCGAGCAATTTTGGATTCAGGAATTGCTGAGGCGAACAAGACTCTGCATTGCTGTAAGGTTGTATGCATCAACACTTGGATCAATGTACGTTTAAAAGGGTTAGCGAATGCTTCTGGTCAGGATGCATAAATATAGAAATGCGCGCGGCTGTTTTCCAACAGATTCAGCGCATGGCAGGGATAGAAGCAGCGCCGCGCTCGGGTCGATAAACTGATCTCAGATATATAAACTTAAAACAATTTTGTCGGCTAGCCTTCCGGGAATTTTGCATCTCGCATCGAAATTAATTTGTAAATGTTGCACATCTACTCAATTTCAAAGTTAGTAAAATACATCATCATTAGCCTACATAAAATCGTTCAAACTGCAATGCTGCGACAAGGTGGGAGGAAAATACACTTCCCAGCATGCTGTTCAGCGGGTCGTGTCGCCCAGAAGTGCATCTTTAAATATCCTTAGTCTCTTGGAAGACCTGTCACTTCACTTTCTATATCCAAATCCTAGATTGTTTTTCTTTTCCCCAAGACTAACTATTATCCGATTGGCTAGCGCAGCTGTCACTCGCTCGGCTACACCCTTGCATGCGAGTGCAGCGTAGAATAAACAGCATTGGCATGCGTTCCGCCCTGCGAGTCCGCTGCGTTCTGCTAAATATAGCTGGAGAAGTTGAGGCTGCACGGCAGCGGGTAGGCTACAGGGCGATAACCGTATCCGCAAGTAAACCTTGAACGTCTTATTATAGTAACAAAAGTAAAGTTTGAGGAATATACCGAAAAGGTCATTTTAAAATACTGAGAAGTAGAAAATCAGAATGCCTGCAAATCAAAGTAGATCGAGGACACGGGATCGGAACAACGTCCTGAACAGAGCCGAATTCATGTCTCTGAACCAGCCCCTCCGGACCAATCCCAGCGCCGCGCGGCGGCCCAGCCAGATAAAGCACCAGCAAAGCCAACACCAGCCGCCCGAGCAAGAACCGGAGGACCGAAGAGAATCCATGAAATTACCAGAGGAAGACTGCATGCAGTTAAACCCTTCCTTCAAGGGAATAGCGATTAACTCCCTTTTTGCCATTGACATCTGCTTGTCCAAGCGGCTTGGGGTTTGCGCTCACACCACGTCTTCTTGGGGAAGCATCCGCTCCATAGTCAACCTGCTGGCATTTACCGGACACGGCATTCCCTGGATCTGTGGCACGCTATTGTGCCTCACAAGGAGCAACACGTTGGCAGGGCAAGAGGTTTTGGTCAATCTGATGTTGGGTAAGTAGCCTACTCTACAACAAACAACAGTGCATGCACATGTTATAATGCGGTATTGTTTTTTTTATTTGATAGCAGGGGCTGATGTTGAAAGGGATGGTTATGAGTGACTGAACGCCAGTGTGCTTCATGTCAAGAACTTGTCGTCCTCTCACTGGGTCCATCCTGTAGGTTTCCATGTGTGTCTGGCTTGGTTGGTGTCTTATTTTCTCTGTCCCAACCTCGTTAGTCTCGTCTATGTGTATAAATAGGTCGTTCGCAAACGGGTGAGTCTCGGTTTACTACTGAGCCGACGGATTTGTTGCAGCGTGTCTCCGTTAGAGTCGTGTTAATCTGTCTGTGCGAGTTAGGTTTAGGATTTTAGTAGCCTACTGCATTTCAAATTGTGGTATCCACACTTGGGTAGCAATGGCGAATGTACTGTCAAAATTAAATATTTAACGTAGAGGAAAATGCAGCCCGTCAATGGACAGTATTGTTCTCAGTAGCCTAGTGCATTTTTGTTCAGGTGGGTGTGAAAAAAAGTGGGTTTTCGAACGCGTGGGCTCTTTCACAGGCGCTCGCTGAGTGAAAGATTTAAGATTTGTGTAAGTAGACATTCTGCTGTTTAAAGTGCGTCGCCGTGGCAGATCCAAGCAAGGAATGTGAAATTGGGGGTGATTCTTCTGTGACTGTCACTCACTACACTTTCTTTTTATCCATTCCATCAGTCCCATAGTCACCAAATACTACTCCAAGGATGAGATGGTGACCCGGACAGTAACTATATAAGTAAGCCTAATATAATTTTGTGTGGTAGATGATGCTTTGGAAGGTGCCGGGGGGCCAAGATGATGCTCTCCGTTTCCTAGGCTTTGCTCTCTGAATGTTTGGGACAACCACTTTACAGGACTTGCAGAAGGGCGGACTGTTCCGACCCCTGACATCTTCCATTATGAGAACAGGAAGTCACACAGACTTGTGGGAGCAAGATGTCGTTCCCAAAGGTGGTAAAAAATGGCCCGATATGTTTCATTCATTCACTCACCTCATTTGATATCCCTATTTGGGGGAACTCCCTGTAAGACTAAGATGTGTCAACACCCCTAATACTAGCTCAGTTTAATTTCAAATCAGCATGCTCCCTTCACTCGTTCCCTCCAACTGAGTGAGCCCTTCAGTGATGTCACAATGGGCACATGCAAGAGTGCCCTTCCCAAGTGAGGGGAGTGATTGAAGGGGTGGGGCGGGGACTGTTTGAATGGGAACAGCCTTGCGCTTCTTCCACACTTATGGAAGAATGAGGAAGAACAATTTAGAAGCACCAAAGATCTTCAGTGCAAAAGCCCATAGGTATTCTCGCCTCACCTGTTAAGCCGCGCTATGATGTAGATGTGGTTTACAGGGTGACAAGGCCTCAGGTGACGGAGCAATGAGCTCTACCCAACGCCCACCTGAGCTCCATGTGACCTACGGTGCGGAATGCTGTGAGATCTAAGTTCCAGTCCCTGCCCAAGAGGTTACATTTCAGACCTACAACTTTACCTCACTGCTTTCACCTAAATATAGTCTTCAGATGCACATTTTCAAAGCATGTAGTACCAATGCCATTGCTGCAGACTTGTGCTGTGGGTTCCAGCAGGCGTAAAGGACTTCAGAGACACAAGTTAGCATGTGAGGTTTCACTACAGAATGTGAAGTCACCCCTTGAGAGACAATATTATAGGGCCATTAATACACTTGGCTGGGGACCTTGGTCTTTAGCCCATAGAGCTAATGTGTATGTCTTGCCATCGGCCAAGGTTCAAGGTTTGAAACCGATGGGAGACGCTATTAGACTGGTTCCCAGTTTGCTGAGCTGGCTGTAGGACTTTAGAGGGGGAGAATATGGTAGTGTTCAGAGACGTGAATTAGCATGCGAGTGTCCAGTGTGGACTGTGACATCACCCCCTTGAGAATCACTAACTGATTTACTAAGACCTTTAGCGTGTGTAAAACCTTTGAGCGCACGGAACACCAATGACGTGACCAATGATTGGTAATGGTATTTGTTTTGCACCAATCATTGGTTGTGGTATTAGTTTTGGTTTTGTGCACACTAAGGGTCTTAGTAAATCGGGTCCTTATGAGTATGATTAGTTCCCCTAGCTGGGGACCTCCGTCATTAGCTTAGCGGCCGAATGGTATCTCTTGTGTAGAGCCGCTGGCTGGGGCCATGGTTTGAACCATGCTTCAGATCCCTGTTACAGTGCTTCCATGGTTCAGATCAAATGCTGCAGCACAGGGGTAAGTCAGCTCTGCAGCCAGTTCTGGTCCAATACCCTGCCTCACGTTTAATGTTTTACATTGTTTCCAACACATATGGTAGGCAATCAGCCCTGGTCATACTCTGGCCATTTTTAATTCAGCTATGATGCAGACCGTTATCAAGGGAAGAACTTGTACATAATTTGATTGAACAGGTGGAGTTCAAGTCTATTCAGTCTCACAGATGTAATGGAGTAACTGTAATGTCGACTAATTTATCTCTATTAATTTAAGCGCTTGTCCAAGGTTTCCATGGCAAAGATACATTAAATGCAGCCAAGTGCAAAGTGGCTAGAATCCGGTGCAGCCTCTCTCTATAGTGTGACTCCAGCCCATTGCACTGACAGAGGGAAAGCCAGAGGGTTTTGTCCAGAGACAGTTGTTTAAAATCTTTTCCTTATTATAAGAAACCATCTGCTGATATCCTATAGGCCCTGCGACTCCATGTTTTTTTTTGGGGGCGAGGGTGGGGGCGGGGGGGGGGGGGATGCTGTGAGGTTTGTGGGTCAGTGGATGGGGGAATATAACAGAGGAGAGGAGCTATTCTATCTCGGTAGACAGGCAGACACATGGGACTCTCTCTCTCCCTCTCTCTATCTCTCCCTCTCTCTTTCTTTCTCTCTCTCTCTCTCTCTCTCTCTCTGAGCCCCAGATTCCAATGCCTATGCCACTTTGCCCTGAACTCTGAGGGAAAGATTGATGCCAGCACACAATTACAGTTTAATGATGTTTGCTTGAATTCCTCCCTTGTATTGTGTGGCTTAATTTCCTCCCTACATTGTTGTAGCGAAGCACCTCTTTTCAAGAAGGGCAGAAATGTGAAACGACTTTGTCTTTTGAATAAAAAGAGGTTGGCACACCATCCAGGGATAAATTAATTTGAATGTTCTCACAAGGTGTTACTCTGTCATGGAGAAAGATAACGCTAGAGGTGAACGACAGCAGCTCCTTTGGAAAAAATGTTTTTTTATTTCTTTGTGAGTCTCACCTCTGAAATTCATCAGCTTGATAAATATAAAATAAACATTTTTTCAATTAGATGGCATTGAGTGTATGATTTCTTTTTGCTATATATTTTTTGTCTATTTACTAAACTTATTAAAAGACCCCCTGTCATGTTTTGGCAGCCTTCTGTTCATCTCTGCGGACCTGGCTCCTCCGGGCCACGAGAGGGCGCTCTGGGTTTACTTTTCCGCCGGCCGCGCTGTGTTTTTCCGCTGCTAGGTGATTACCTGGCGCACCTGTTCCTGTTGGCTTTGTAAGCGCACTGCTTCCTTCTTCCGGCGCTTGTGTGTCATTCTTGCCACTCTAAGCCAGGTAACTCGGTATAGGAATTTCAGGCGACCACTTGTACTTTTGAGCTTCAAAAGTATACGCGGGACTTGACTGTAGAATTTAGAGCATTTAGTTCTTAGGATTTTGTTCTCCTTACTCTTTGTTTTCCTGCCTTGGTTTTTGTTTCTCTTTCTTGTTACTAGACAGCGACCTCGGCTTCGCCTTGTTTCCGTTTGCCTTTATTTTAGCTCTGATAGTTTCGGAGCTCAAGGCTATTCTGTTCTGTTTCTTTTCTCTGCTCGAAACTGCGAGCTTCGCCCAAATCATTTGGGTTGCTATTATTTTTGGCTTACGCCGGGATTACGTCCCTCTCTCTGTTTGATTTCTCAACTCTGGTCTGCGAATCTCGCCCTATTTTATTCGGGTCGTTTTTATTTCTTTTGCGTTTTAGACGGGAGTTTCTTTCCCATCTTTTCTTCTTTCTCCTTCCCTCTATTGGTTGTCCACGGTTCGTGGATAACTTTCTGAATCCCTTTCAGTCGCGTCTGGTCCTCCGTCCCGACCCCCCTTACACCCCCTCCACTCAAAAATGTGTCTTTTTAATGGCCATGACTTTAACTGTACTGATTGATTGATTTGTACAGAACTTGTCACCAGAGCACTGTTTTCACATGCTTCCATTATAGAGGGAGAGCTTATTCATACTCCTCTGTAATGTGCACATATGAGCAAAATTTGTGAGGTCACAAATATGGTCCACTATGCAAAGATATGCAAATTACAGGAGCGGGATGTGGTAAACTGAAACAGTGCACAAAAAAAGCTGACTAGTTAGTGGCGTTGTTGTGACAGAACTTTGTTCCACTCTTTACCAAAGGAGCCCATTCTAAAACAAAAATAGTTGGATTTTATTTATAAAAGCCACATGGATGTGCCTGATAGCATAGAGGGAATCTGTTTTGAGCGGACATTTTACAGATGGCTGCTTCCAGAATCTCATGCAAAAGTCGGTGGGTTTCGCTAAAAAGTTGATTTTGAATCCGGATTCCATGCCAGCCATACAGTGAGCACCATAATTCATTGGACAGTGACACATTTTTTGTTATTTTGGTTCTGTACTCTAGCACTTTGAGCTTGAAAGGATACAATGACAATAAGGTTGAAGTGGAGACTGTCAGCTTTAATTTCAGGGTATGTTCATCCATATCGGATGAACCGTTTAGAAATAATAGAACCTTTTGTACATAGTCCCCCCATTTTCGGGCATCAAAAATATTGGAGTTTAAAATAATGTAGAATAAATGAGTCATATTTAATATTTGGTTGCATATCCTTTGCATGCCATGACTTCCTGATGTCTGTGACCCAACAATATCAAAAGACTCTTGATATCTTATTTTCTGGTGCTTTTACAAGCGTTACTATAACTTCTCTGCATTTGAATGGATCTCTATGGGAATTGGGGGTTGGGACTACATTTTTGCTATTTTGCTACAAATTTTCCTATTGAACTTTATGGACAAAATAAGTCAGGAGAAGAAACCCTTCACCAATATCTACTGTATATATGGCAGCAGAGTGATGGTTTGAGGCTTGTTTGATAAGACAGACCCTTGATGACTTAGAGCCATTTAGCCAACCATGTGTTCCATACTGTTCCAGTGTAATTTACAGCTAAATCTAGTCCCAACCCCAAAGTTTCTTGTGACTCAGATTTTGAAATCCATCTACCTATGACCAATGTTACCTTACTAGCTAGCTACAGTAGTTGTCAGTTGCAAACTGATAGCAAGCAATATCAATAAACGCAAATTGAGTTCTAAACTTACCATTCCGATACATCAACTGGTCTTTGATTTTGGTGAGCAATAGACTCTTCTTTGGACTATGAGTTTGACTGAGGCTCAGACATGTAGGGCTGTAGCGTTATTTCCCTAATGTTGCCTCTTGTTGTCATCATTGAATGAAGCCGGCTTACGTGGGGGGATGGGTGGAGGCCCTGAGGGAATGGGGGCATTGCTAATTTGCATATTCATAGATTCTGGCATTCTCAGTGAGGGTTAATGTTTGGAAATTCTACTAAGCTATTTTCAGTAGTTAGCTCTCAGAGGAGTAACTTGTTAAAATGAGGTAGTTAAGAGTAGACTTTGGCCAAATTCAGAGCTGCCACACCTTAAATTTGGCTAAATCCTACTTGCACGACATAGTTCAGTACAATATCCAAGTACAGCAGTACAGTAGAAATATGTGCAGGGGTTGGGGATGGGGCCAAGAGGCCAGCTCATGAGAATTCCATTGCTCTGTACGGGACTGTGATGGATCAGGTTGGATAGATTTACACTCAGTTAAAGACTGCCAGATTAAAGATGCCAAAGGAAATTAACAAATGAGTCCATGGAACTGAAGAGACCTTTGCGCTGTTGGTGATCTGCAATGAAGGAGATCAAATTGATGGCACGATGGCCTTCAGCTATAGAGCCTCTATAAAGACACTTGGATCAAACCAAATACTCTCACATAATGGGGGGTGTTTGGTCGTTGCATATTTCAGAGAAAGACCAGAAGGCCCCTTTTCAGTCCAGCTTTGTGAAGGTCCCATCCCCTTTCACCCTCTAAGGAAATGAACACTAATTCAGTTTTAAGTGTTCAAACATTTTTGATTCTGGCACTTCTGTTTACTTAACGCTTACTTAAAACATGGACCGGAGTAAAAATTAAGCCTGTGAATCAGTGTTTTATTTGTCATTGTATCTTAGCGTGGCAGGCGAGGAAGAAATGTCCCGTTTCAAACTCAAAAGCTGGAATCAGCTGACTGGAGCTAATGGTAAAACCAAGGAGGGAAATCAGTTCTAATGTTAATCTATAACAGATAACGATAGTTGATAGTTATATTACACATGCACCTAGCAAGCAAGTTATTAACAACATGCAGCAATTAAAAACGGTATAGGCCTATGCATTAGTTTTATTTATTATTTTTTTATTTTTAAGTACAGCATCCAAACAGCTATCCATGGCAAAACATAATATAAAGTTGCAAATCCTTTGGCAATCCCAAATATTTGTTGTGCAGTGGCTAGCTAGTATTAGCAAACTTTGCAAGCCAACATTATAGCTAACCTGTATCAATGAAATAAAATTTTAATTATACCATTTGGCCATGTGGTGCTCCTGTGTGTTAACAGTATAATTTTAAGTGGGTGCTTAGTGTAAAATGTCTGCTGAAGAGGACTGCTACTGTAACACATGTAATAAGCTGTCTGGCCAAGAAATACCCATACAGCCCCGCCACAAGTTCACACAATAAAAATATTATCGAGTATAGAGTCTTGTCTTAACCTTTCTGGTTTTATATAATCCAAGGTATGATTCTGAATTTTTTTTTAAACTATATCATGATAGCATCTTTATCACAATAACAGTGCAAATATTGTGACATTAACATTAGGCTATATCGCCCAATCTTACTAGAGATAGACTTATTTGTGATAGATCAATCAGTCTCTCCTCCTTTCTCTCTCCCTCTCTCCCTCTCTCCCGCTCAGCCCTTTTTCTGGACGTGATGACCGTGGCCGGTGTACAGAAGCTGGTGAAGCGCAAAGGACCCTGGGAGATGAGTCCCAGCTTTCTGGACTACCTGGCCATGGACATATACTCCTTCCCGGCGGCCCACGCCAGCCGCGTCACCATGGTGTCCAAGTTCCTGCTGGCGCACCTGGTGCTCGCTGTGCCTCTACGTATCCTGCTGGTGCTGTGGGCCTTCCTGGTGGGCATGTCACGCATCCTCCTGGGCCGACACCACCTGAGTGACGTAGGCTGTGGCTTCGCCCTGGGCTTCCTCCACTACACCCTGGTGGAGATGGTGTGGCTCCCCTCCAGCAGCTGCCAGGCTATCATCTCCATCGGGACACTCAGTTGGATCAACTTCTATTAGGACCGCTCGCCCTCTCTCCGCTGCCCTTCCTGGTCCTCTCACCTCTCTCACTCCCCCCCCTGCTCTACTTCCTGTTCCTGTTCCACTTCCTGTTCTTGCTCAACGTCCGTGTCCCTGTTTAAATTTCCTTTTCCTGCTCTTCTTCCTTTCCATGCTCTGGATCCAGTCCAAACTCCAAATCCTATACCTGTCCTACTTCTTGGTCCTGTTCCACTTCCTGTTCTTGCTTTTTTTGTGCCTCTCTGACACTGACTGGCTTTTTTTTTTTTTCATGCTTTCCTACCTTTTTATTCAGTTCAATTTTAAACAAGAGAGTACACATCTGCACTTTAAAAAAAAAAACATTTTGGTCTGTCTGTGCTTGATGAAACACTTTTCCTCAATGTCAGCACAAATTTTAGCCAGGAAGGGCAATGCTGCTAGGCTGACAGATGGCTTACCCTGGCTACTTTTATAGAAATTTAACATGCAAGTTTTGTCATTGTTCTTTATTGTAAGATATGTTGTGCACATGGCAATAATGGGAATTTTTTGCCTCTAAAATAAGAACTAAAATAGCTTTTTTAGAATGCTTGTTTTTCTAATTACTGAAAGTTTCTATAAAAATTGCAAAGTAATTATACAGCAGATCAGGGATTTTACTATTTCAGCATAATTATTTATTCAAAAATCATTTAAAACATTTAAAAAATGGCACTTAATGCCTGAATGCAATCAGTTTTCATTTTCCTTTCATTTAACTTTCATTTAATGTTCATACATTTTTGCCATGTCTCTTTTGATTGTATAAATATTTGTGTATTTTGAAGAAGGAAGTATTGCACTGAAACTGAAATGTTGGACTCTGAAATGTTGTTCTGAATGCAGAAGTCGCAGCTGAGTTATTTTTGAATGGATGGAATTTTCTCTCTTAAAAAAGAAGACATGAATGTCATCACTCAACAAACGTGTACTCTAAAAAACATTTATTTGATATATTTGTATAGGTCTTTGTTTTTGTGTTTTTAAGTACTAGCTTGTTAAGGTAATTTTGTCTTTCGAAAGAAACTCTTTTCAGCAGAAATTTCAGGTGTATTTTAAAATGCAAGCTACCCAGCTAACAAAATTAGGTCCCCAGGACGTCCCCTGAACATCTCAAAATGTCATCAGGACGTCGCCTTGACGTCTTTTTGTAGGGTTCTCTAAACGTTACGTGGACGTCACAGAGAAAGTTCCCGGGACGTTCTAGTAACCTCCCCCAGACATTCATTCGTCGCAGGAACGTCCCCGAATGTCCCATGAATGTTATGAGCACAACGTCATATCATAGCCAGATAGGGACGTTGCTCGAACGTCCCCGAAAAATTCTAATTAAATGTCATATTGTAAACTAACAGTGACCTTCCTAGGACTTTAATAGCATCCTAGTTATGTTTTTAGGACATCCCTAGGGAACGTCACATCATAACTTTGAGGGGACTAAACTGGGACGTCCCTGTATTCATCTCAGAAGTGGTTTCCATGTTTAGGATCAGCACGGCGGTTTAACTTGAAGACAACAACCAATAATTGGTCTTTTTGAGTGACTGGAGTCTCAGGTAAAAACAAGTTTAAAACATGATGTAATTTTAAATATAAATATAAATTTTTATCATTCTGATGGATGTGTACATGTAGATGGATGTTCTTTCCATACCTGCTTTGCATGAGGACACTTATGGGATGGACCTCTGGTTCCGTAAGAAACTGAATGGGTTTTCTTTTGAACCTACAAACCCTGAAGGGCTTAAATTCAGGCCTTGATCCTTCTTCTAAAGTCTGGTGCCTTCGATCAATGCCCCTGCAGTGCCCCTTCTGGCTGTACTGAGTTACTACTGCTGTCTCCAAAAACACTGACCATCTGAAGTACAAAACCAATCCAGAAAGGGTCTGCTTCTCCCCAAGAATATCAAGGATATCACCTCATTCTTCAGCAAGGAGGAACCGTGAATTTACAGTGACTCTTTTGCAGCTACCATCGTTTTATGTGACCTTTCTGATCAAAATAAGAATGGAGATGTATATTTGCGCGTGAGTGCATGCATTTGTGATATATTTCATTCGGAAAGCTTATTTAATATTTTTTTAAAATCTGAAACATTCAGGACAATTGCTGTGTCAGCTCTGTCTCCACTATTTGGCAGACCACCTTTGATGAGTGTGTGAGCAAGAGAGCTTGCATGTGCCGACATGCTTTCTGCGTGCTTTTGATAAGGATGTTTTACAGAACAAGCATCTATGCAGCGCATGCATAATGTCTTTCATGGAACATTTGTGTTACTCAACATTTCTGTGTTAACCAAATCATCCAAATGATGAAAGATGCCTTTCTTAGTCTATATCTGTTTCACAGCAATGTTCCCTATGGTCCGAATAGAATCCCTATGGTCCGAATAGAATCTCTATGGTCCGAATAGAATCCCTATGGTCCGAATAGAATCTCTATGGTCCGAATAGAATCCCTACGGTCCGAATATAATCTCTATGGTCCGAATAGAATCCCTATGGTCCGAATAGAATCTCTATGGTCCGAATAGAATCCCTATGGTCCGAATAGAATCCCTATGGTCCGAATAGAATCCCTATGGTCCGAATAGAATCCCAATCAAACAAGCCGATGACTGGGAGTCCTTCCCAGGTAGGAAGAGATTCAGTAAGCAAATTAGCAAATGAGTCCTTGGCTTCACTCTCAACAGCAACTGCGCTGGTAAATTCAGTGCCTAAGGGTTGTCTGCACCCGCTGATTAATAAGTGCAGTCCTCCTGCAGCACCTCCTGCAGCACCTCCTCCAGCACCTCCTGCAGCACCTCCTGCAGTGGCTAAGCTGGGAGATCTC
Organism: Synaphobranchus kaupii; assembly: GCA_029718625.1. Lineage (NCBI taxonomy): Eukaryota > Metazoa > Chordata > Actinopteri > Anguilliformes > Synaphobranchidae > Synaphobranchus > Synaphobranchus kaupii. The sequence goes on from CM056376.1 coordinate 13,163,931, forward strand.
AATGAACAGGAGGCGGTCGGGCAAATTCACGCATGACGGGAGGTGTGTGCAGGTCCTCAGAAGACTGCAATGAAGTAATGGGCCCACGGGAAGCATTCATTTATTCAAATAAAATTGGCTATAATAAAAAAAATGTTTGCCGCATGTGTGACTAAATTTACGTCTAGTTTTTTTCCCACAATTTATCAATTGTGCTTCTAAAGTCTTCGGCTTCGCCACTTGTCAGAGGGACATTGCAGCAGGAACATAATATCACTGACTCTCAACTATTATGTTCTCCTTGAATGTACTCTGTCAAGAGTCGGTAACTATTTTAACATCCAACAACCCAAAGGGTACTACAGGAGAGCTAGCAGCAATTGGAGGAAAGGGTACTACAGGAGAGCTAGCAGCAATTGGAGGAAAGGGTACTACAGGAGAGCTAGCAGCAATTGGAGGATTGCTGCTTATGACAGCTGGTTGCCTGTGGGCACCTTGCTTGTTGTTTTGGAGGAGCTAATTCAGCATTAACACGAGGAACTCTTACACCACGTCCCTGGCAAGTCGCCGGGATATTCCTGTCACTCTGGAACTCCATGTCGTAGTCTACTGTTGACACAGCCAAGAGTCAGACCTAAAATAATACCCGAGCTTGTGCTGGTGCCGAGCCGCTTTATTGTTATTATATTATTATTATTATACTACTCAGAAGCCCAACGTCCTCTTTTTAACTTTGTTTTTATTACATTTTTTGAAACACGTCCAGGCTTTACTCGTAAACATTGGGGGACATTGAGTGACGTAGAGAAGCTTGAACAGGTGCTAATTAAGTCTCTAAGATAAGATCCACATTATTTCTTTCTTGTAATCTCAATTTTGCTGAATGAAAAATGAGCAATTCACGCAATTTTGGATGTGGCTGATACTACCACCAAAAGGCAGAGCTGTCAGGGCAACTGTGTGTGTGTGTGCGTGCATGTGCACGTGTGTGTGTGTGTGTGTGTGTGTGTGTGTGTGTGTGTGTGTGTGAATGTCTCCTTATCCCTGTGTTTCTAACCTTATCCCTGTCTTATCCCTATCTATATGACTGTGTGTGTTGGATGGAGTGGGCTATGCTTGTGTTTGTGCGATTATGTGTGTTTTGTGTATGTGTTTTTGTGTGCACGCGCATGTGTATGTGTATGTGAAAGAGAGAAGGAAGAACAGAGAAAGGTTGAATCTGAGCATCAGTCATGCAGGATAAAGGTGATTTAGGAGGATGGGAAAGATGAAAAGATGGAGGGAAGAAGATGGTGTGAGACGAGAGTGAGTGAGGAGACCTGAGCCAGGTCTACAGTCTCACAGGGACATATTTCTGTGGAGTTGGCGTGCCTGCTCTCTCTTCTCTTCGTCTCAGTGTATCTCCTGCACCATTATGTCCCTCCTGTTTTTTCCATTTTGTTCCATCGTTGTTTGGAAATGGTCCCTGCTGAGATATTTTGTTTAAAACATTTAAAATCCTAATTTAAGCAGGATAATCATGGAACTCGCTCACCCTGAGCTGTTTTACTAAAATAGACTGTTATTTGACTGTTATATAAGCTTTAGGTTTTGAGTCCAGTTTTTCAACAAAAAAAAAGCATGATTTTGTTTCTAAAATAATAGAGCAAGTGCTTGAAACTATAATCTATGGACAATGTGAAATATTTCAATAAAAGCTATCTTTTTCAAACCAAATTCTATTAAAAAAAATGGTATTTGTGGAAAAGGCGTGGTGTGGTTCAGTATTTCTCTAGTCTGAATTATGACAGAGCAGAGGCTCACTTTTTCTGTGTGTAGCTTAACATGAGAACAGACACATTTGACTGGAAATCCTTTTTTCAACAGTGAAGCAGCTGCAGAAAGATATTGTATGTTGGGGATCAAGTCTTCTGTGTACACTTTGGTTCAGAGATGGATTATGGGATTAATGTGTGTGTGTGTGTGTGTGTGTGTGTGTGTGTGTGTGTGTGTGTGTGTGTGTGTGTGTGTGTGTGTGTGTGCGTGTGTGCGTGTGCGTGCGTGTGTGTGTGTGTGTGTGTGTGTTTCTGCATTTAAATATAGTACTTATTTAAATGTAGTGCTTTGTGTATCCATGGGGTTAATACATGCATGTAATGCTCCATTATTTTAAAAGGCATATATGTACGCCCTTCTCACATACATTTAACAGTAAAACTTGGCACAAGTCTAAAAGAAAGCTCTAACCCTGGTCTTCCTCCAGCATTCATTTTGTCTACGCAAAGGTCAAACCCAGGTCAAATGTTTGACTTTTCAAATCTTATGTGAGCTACCAGCTCCAGATGGAATAGTAAAGGTTCAAAGGTCACGGTGAAGTTAAGTAGAGATATTCTCAGGAGCAGTCTTGCTGCATTTGGCTCTCGGTGTGTGGAGGCAGGGCTCGACAGCCCGGCAGAAGTCTGGTCAGATTACAGCGCTGCATCCCCACTCGCTGTTCCGCTCACTGGCCACATTATTCCCTCATCGGCTCTGCCTCCGCCTCCATCTCTGGCTCTGCCTCCGCCTCCATCTCTGGCTCTGCCTCCGCCTCCCTCTGCATGCATTCCGCCCTCAGCAGTTCCTGCTGTCCCACTGATCCCGTTTAAGTGCTGTCAGTGCACACTGTGTAATATGTGCCTGTCTATACTGTGTGTAATACCATCTGTCCCTATTAACTGCCCACAGTATGCACTGTATAAACATACTGTATGTCCTGTTAAATTGCTGTCAGTATGCACTGTGTAGAAATCTCCGGTTAAAGTGATGTCAGTCAGTGCACACTGTAATAATGTCTGTCCTTCTATAAGTACGCACTTTATAATAATGTCCATCCTGTGCTCTTGACAGATTGGACCTCATATTTATTCTTTTTCAAAAACATGAAACAACCAAATAATTTTAAATTATATCTTGGTCAGATGTGCTCTTTTTTTCAAGATTTGGTCCCTATAATGTGAGTTAATGATGCGTATCTTGTGAGATTCTCTGTGTGATCTGAAACCCCCTGATTTTACTCTATGGACATTATGAGTATGGTGATTTAACTCTATGGACATTATGAGTATGGTGATTTCACTCTATGGACATTATGAGTATGGTGGTAAAAACCATTCTGATGCTTTTTCAGGTAAACACTGGCTTCCTCATCTCTGCTTTCTGAACAAAATGAATCTAAATTGTATTGAAGTCATCGCTCATCACAAAGCATCAAAAGCCACCATTGTTGCTGCAGGTCTCTCTCATGGTGTTACAGGTTTCTCTAAGGGTGTAACAGGTTACAGGTCTCTCCCAGAGTGTCACAGGTCTCTAAGGGTGTTACAGGTCTCTCTAAGGATGTTACAGGTCTCTCTCATGGTGTTACAGGTCTCTCTAAGGATGTTACAGGTCTCTCTAAGGGTGTTACAGGTCTCTCTCATGGTGTTACAGGTCTCTTTAAGGGTGTTACAGGTCTCTCAGGGTGTTACAGGTCTCTCTCATGGTGTTACAGGTCTCTTTAAGGGTGTTACAGGTCTGTCTAAGGATGTTACTGGTCTCTCTATGGGTGTTACATGTCTCTTTAAGGGTGTTACAGGTCTCTCTCAGGGTGTTACAGGTCTCTCTAAGGATGTTACAGGTCTCTCTAAGGGTGTTACAGGTCTCTCATGGTGTTACAGGTCTCTTTAAGGGTGTTACAGGTATCTCTAAGGGTGTTACAGGTATCTCTAAGGGTGCTACGGGCCTCTCTAATGGTGTTACAGGTCTCTCTCTAGGGTGTTACAGGTCTCTCTCAGGGTGTGGCAGAGGGCTGGATTCTTCTGGCTCCAGACAAGTCGCCGTTGGCTGTGGGCCGGACCTCGGCGCAGCGCCCAGGCTGGGAGGGCTGTGGGGGGGCCAAGAGCACACCCCGATCCCCGCAGCTGTCTCTGTCCATCACCCTCTTTCTCCATGGTGATCAGGTAACCCTTCGCTGGAGTTCAGCTCTGACACAGCACTTTATAAATGTGGTCACAAGAGTCACTCACACAAAACAATATGAGAGGAAGAGAGCAGCAAACATATTTAATACAGACAACCATACTTGCTTTTACTTTGACTAAACTGCAATATAGCAACAAAAAAAATCACTCTTTCCATTCTGTTTGGCTTCTTTCATGCTGTGTAGCAATATATTCACAGTTTTTAGGACAAAATAAGCTGCTATATACAGCGGCAGTGCAGTATAATGGTTAAGGAACTGGCATTGTAACCGAAAGGTTGCAGGTTCGATTCCCAGGTAGGACACTGCCGTTGTACCCTTGAGCAAGGTACTTAACCTAAATCGCTTCAGTATATGTCCAGCTGCATAAATGGATAATATGTAAAAAACATTTTGAAAAAGTTGTGTAAGTCGCTCTGGATAGGAGCGTCTGCTAAATGCCTGTAATGTAATATATTTTATTGTGCCCGAACAGACATTTTGTTTGCAGCATTATTTATAAAACACCAGTGATAACAAACTTGTTCAGGTCCTTTCTGTGGCCAGACCACCTACAGTCCTTTACCAGGGTGCAAGGTCAAAGGTCAATTTGAATGTACTGCATTTCTTTCCAGGACCGTGAGCAATAACCTGGACTTATCTGCATTTTGATTGGTGTAATTAGAGAACGCTTTTGGCACTGGGTTAAACACCAGTGCATTGTGGGTTTTAACCCTGCACACTGTGGAGCAAGGTGTAACACCTGAACATCTCATAAATTCTCATCAAGGTGGGGGGTTCAATCCCCAGGCGGGACAGTGCTGTTGTGCTGTGAGAAGTAAGGTGCACAACCCAAGTCACTTCAGTAAATATGCAGCTGTGTGCATTTGTATGAATAGGTGTAAGCAATACATTAATTGAACATGGTAATGCATTAGAGTGTGAATAGAATGTGGCTGGGGGTTCCATTCCTGACAGTTACACTTTCTGTGCTGTGATCATACACTGCCTGGCCAAAAAAAAGTCACCGTTGCACCCGTCATGCATAGTGCCCACTGTACAAGCCTCTGGAGGCAGTGTTATGATCTGGGGTTGCTTCAATTGGTCAGGTCTAGGCTCAGCAACATTATGCAGCAATAAAATGATGTCAGCTGAGTACCTGAATGTACTGAATGACCAGGTTATCCCATCAATGGGCATATTCCAGGACTATTTCTTTGGCCAGGCAGTGTATCTCTAGCCCTTTCTGAAATACATCAGGACGGCACACTCTCTGCTTTTCTATTAATAAAAAAAATGTTTTACCTTTTCAGGGATCTAAAGTTTGTTACAAAGGAAACTTTGATGCCCCCTTGAGTACCTCTGAGGAACTGCACTGCTCACCTGTCAGGCAGGTGAACCAAACTGAGGAACGGCCCCTGTGAGTAAAAACAGTGACTGGGGCAAACGTTACAGCAAGGCAGAGTATTATCACTCCATCTCCACAACAAACTTATGCCAATAGATAGTTATGTCATATGGTTGTTCAATTCTTTAATCATAAGCATTTAAACTCTTTATTACCTCTCCTTAAGAACCATGCTTTCTTGTCTTTTTCCCTCCTTCTAAATACTCAAGCAGCGCGTGGTCATTATGCAAAACAATGATATTGAGAGCTAGATGGAAAGCAAGCAAGCAAACCAGTCTATTCCTGGTCATGTAGGGAAGTAAATTCATTAAGTAAATTCGTTTTGGGGTTTTTTTTTTCTCAGGATGTATTGAAAGATAACTTTTTGAAATAATTGTCTAACCTGCTTCATACATTATGCACAAGGAAGTAAAAGTGGTATCATATAAAATTATTTTTAACAAAACTGACTCATTTCTATTTTCATATGAATTTTTTTATCTATCAAGCTATTACAGTTACATTTTTTATTAAATGTCCTCTTTTAGTATTTGGCAAAATATCTATTTGTACCAGGTTGGAAAAAATTATTGATTCCCATTCAAAATACAATACTGCTTCCTACACATAGTTTTGTAGTTCCCAGAGACAGAAAATCTATGGAGCTTGCACGCCCAGCACTGCCGCTCTCTCTCTCTCTCTCTCTCTCTCTCTCTCTACCAGGGCAGTGAAGTAAAGATTTTGTATTAATTAAAAAGATACACAAACTGCTGGGATTTCTGTATGTGTGAATGACAACATTATGCAGAGGAAGTAGGCTATTCTGGTTTTAATGGGAGTAAATGGGATTTTGTCCAACTTTGTAACAAACGAGTTATTTTTCCCACAAACTAAATGAGTCATATCTTTGGACTAGTTTATTAATAATTCTTAGATGGTCAAGAATATATTCTGATGAAAATCAAATTACAATATTGTTTTAGCTAGCTAGCTAGCCTGCTTTTATCTCTTTGCTTGTTATCCACATTTTGCTTTAAAATCCATATAATATTGAGGACACCATTCTTCATGTTGTCTATCTTGTTAGTTCCACACACAGCTTTGTGTGGAGTTTTTGCTCTCTCCGCATCCTGGAAAAATTCCTGTCACAATGCAGTGTAGTATAGCATAATGGTTATGCAACTGGGCTTGTGAATCCAACATTGTTGGTTTGAACTTGGGGGAAACTGCAGCTGTAATCTAGAATAAAGTGCTTAAATAGATGTATAAGCTGTATTTGTCTGCTAAAATGCCTAAAATGTCAATTATAAAATCTAGCAAGGTGTTGGGGTTTCACGGAATTCATGCAGCTGAGACGAAAGTCCTACATTGCCCTCTGCTGGACAATTCCCTACTTGCACCGCAGTTTGTGCTGATAAATTACACTAGCACAAGATGGCTAGAAGGTTGCGAGAGAAGTTGTTGTATCCTTGAAGAAGTCAAATTACTCTGCAAAGCTTCAGAAAATATCCAGCTGTATAAAAGAACATAAAATATAGCCTTGGAAGATCAAAACATATTTTTAAACAGTTTGTGAAGAAAGGAATAACAATCATTGTCTCTCAGAGAAACAGAAGGGCTGGGTGGTCAGTCATTTTCATTAGCCAGTTATTCTTCTGGGTGGTTCTACAGAGTCCAGGGTCATGACCGAATATGATCCCTTCACCCCTTTGAGGGTGCATATTTGAGTCAACGTCGTCAAAAAGCTTTTGAGTGGACAAATTTTTCTCACAAATGTGCCACTTAAAACCCCTGGATGAAGTCCTTATTTGTGGGGTTTTGTTGAGGGGATTCAGGAGCACACTCATCTGCCAATTTCAGGAAGTAAACTGGAGGTAAAAACTGCAACTTTTAGTACAACGGTGGGACACATTACGAACTACTCTCTTTTTATTTTTTGTTAATTCTATCATTCATAATCTACCATTTGTAACCATTGTCATATGTAAACTGATTGATATTCTCAATAAAACATTTTTTAATATTACAAACCACTTCACTAGTTTGGAAAGAGTTTTGCAGGATTTCGTTTACACACTGCTTGCAAAGTGAGGGGAGAGAGCAGGGGTCTGAGTGGACAGGGGACAGGGGACAGGGGTCAGAGATCATATTCGGTCCGAGCCCAAGACTTTGTTGGTGATGCGCACTGCAATATCTTTAGCGCAGTTATTTAAAAGGTTTTTTGTTTTATCTACATGAGGGCAACATGTGAAGTAAAAAAGAAGACCTCCTTTTGCAGCTTTTTAAAGAGTATATTTTTCCTGCCCCCGCCCCCCTCCCAATTCCCAGAGATCCGTTCTAGTGTCCCGTGTAAGAGTACCTGATATCAAGAGTCTTTTGATGTTTTTGGGTCACAGACATCAGGAAGTCATGGCATGCAAAGATATGCGACCAAATATTATATATGATGACTCTATTTAAGTTTATGTTAATTTGTCCAATTTTGGTCCCCTAAAATAGGGGGGGGGGGGGGCATGTATTAAAAGGGCTACAATGGCTACATGTCTTCTTTTTTTTTCCGCAATGAGTAGATGAACGGCGCTCTACAGGCTACACCACCGAGAGAGACACCCCTCAAGGTTATTTTTTTTTTTTTGTAGCTCACTTTCTCATTTTTCAGGGTTTCAGGCCTGGTTTTTGCCCAATTTTCTTTTTTCTGTTTTCTCTAAAAAAGCATCTTTGTGACAGTGGCGCTATACAAACTGAATTTAATTGAATCTTTTTTTATAAATTGTTCTGTTGTTTCTGTACATTTCATTTATTTAATACATTTCAATTCAAATGTCAGCATCTTTACAACTGCAATTTGTGCACCCCCCTTCCCCACCCGCAAAACAATAAAAATATTAAAATAATGCTTTATAACCCCTATTAATTAATACATTCATTTATATTTTATTAAACCCTTTATAAATTCAATCAGTTTGGGAAATCCTTTTCTATTTTTATTTTATTAATTTTACCATTTGAGGGCTAATATTTCAGTTAATTAAATTAATTTTCTGTGTCATTTCAGTGTTTGCCCCTCTCTTTAATTAGAGCCCATCTTCCTTTCACTCTCTGTCTCGTCCCAGATCACACAGTTTTACAGATGATCCATAAAAACAAACCCTAAACCCAGGATAGAGGGGCTGAGGGAATGTGGTCTGGACTCTGTGCAGGAGGGTCATTGTGTCTGAGACGCTGTAGAAGGACAGAGTTCCTGCCCTGTGATCCAGGAACACTCCTATTCTAGAAGAGTGGGGGACACAGATTTTAATCCCCTCATTATTGTGCCAGAAAGAGTAACTGGAGGGAGAGCAAAACAAACTCCAGGAGTTGTTATTACGTCCCAAAGCGCGGTTAGTGTCCCGCCCTGAGACTGCTATATAAACCCCATCCCCACTCCACTCAGCCTCCCAGTAACAGCGTCCAGACAGACCCTCTCTACACAACACTTGGGCCCAGCCATCAAATCTCTCTGGATGATCAGGATATGACTGGATCTCTGTCACACAGAGCACTTTTCTGTTCCCCTCAGACAGATGGAGGTTTCTGTATGCTGTGTTGGGGTCCAGTGTGAGACGACGGGAATCTGATGGAGGAGAAGAAGGAGAAGAAATCATATCAGAAATATCATAATAATCAAATTACATCACTTACATATTTTACAAACATTTTCATTCATATTTCACTCCTTCCTTATGTCTACCTCCACACAGATAGCTTTTTTCAAATAAATAATTACATTATCTAAGTTACGGTACTTGATTGGTATAGTCACAGCACAGGTGTAATCACAGCACAGGTATATCACAGTGCAGCAAAACCCTGTAAAAATCTGCAAAATCACATCAAGATTAAAAACACGTTTGCATGTGAAACCCACCCAATGAATGTGAGATACAAATTATACCACAGGTAAGAAAACAACTTTCGGAGGCAAGAATTGATTTTCTATGAATTTGATCTTTGTTTTTCTAATATACTGTATTATTCCTGTACCTCTCCATACACAGTGTGTTACTGTGGGACATATTCATCATATATTATCCCTGTTTAAAGACAGAATCACTGCAGTAACAGGGATCTGATAGAAGAGAAGATATATCACATCCCTAAAACGAGTGTATCATGAATACAGAAAAGACGTTAAATCATCTCTTTTTCTAGTACCTCATATTCTCATGTTGCTTCATTCTGTTAATTTAGGTTTAATTATAGACTCACGTCGTAAGAAGTCATCTCTGGTTCTGGGCTCTACAATATGGAATTCTTTGACTGTAGAGAGATCACAGGAGAGATTAGCTCATAAATAATATTTCCTGGATAAATGGAATTCCATTTTGACAATGAAACTGTAGCTCATTCAGGAATAACGTAAACTTAAAGGGTAAGTTCGCTATTTTGGACCTTGGACCCTATTTGCGGTCTGTCTTCCATGAACCTGACACATTGAGTCCATATTTTCGCTAATCGGTCCAGTATTGAGTTCGCTACAGATTTCCTGTAGGCTCTCACTGGGCTACAATAGAAGTCAACGGGGCAATTATAAATGTTATGGAAAAACAACGATAAATGTGCTTTTATAGCTCAGTGTGTATTCTTACGGTCTCAGTATGCTCTCCTGTGAAATGTAGGCTATCGCAAACGCAAACCGAACGTTGAAACAACAGTTCCATTTGAAACAGAACTATTTCTCCGACCGCACTGACTTCGGATAACATTACCTGCGCAACTTCAGCCTCTCTCTCTTCTCTTGCTCTCTTATCATCCATCTCTTGTAGTTCCGTGTCCGTGTATTCTGGCTCAAATCTGTAGCCAGTAACGTCAGTCAAAATCGAATTCTTCGTCTTCGTAATCATTATAGTAATCCATCATCCAAGTTTTTTTGTGCAAAGTGTAGCCTACGTTGCTGCAGGTAAACAAACGCAGACTGCTCACCTAGATAGTTTCGTAAACGGCCGGCACACCTTCCTGCTCCCCCACCCCCGACACATAGTACTCCGCGGGAGCAGCGAAAACAAGCAACAGAGAAATGCTTACTTCCAAGCCATGCCAAGCACGTAAAAATGTTCGGATTGAGATACATTTCACAGGAGAGCATACTGAGACCGGTAACAATACACCCTGAGCTTCCCGTCTCATTTATTGTACATGAAAGCACATTTATCGTTGTTTTTCCATAACATTTATAATTGCCCCGTTGACTTCTATTGTAGCCCAGTGAGAGCCTACAGGAAATCTGTAGCGAACTCAATACTGGACCGATCAGCGAAAAAATGGACTCAATGTGTCAGGTTCATGGAAGACAGACCGCAAATAGGGTCCAAGGTCCAAAATAGCGAACTTACCCTTTAAAATAGCACTTGTGCCATGCATTTTAGACCAGGCGCTACGATAGTCAAGATAGAGCCCAATGTGTTTTTATTTTATTATTAGCCTATTGGGACTTTCTGTTTTATGTTTTATGTTAACTTTTATGTTATAATTAAGAGAGGCTGTGTCAGGATTGGCTGTTTAAAGTAAACAAGGACTCCAATAAGACTGCAGTCGTATTAAATCTATGTCTTAGCTGACCAATGAACAGACCAGGAAACAACATTAATTCACTGAGCTCACAAAACAACCCAGAGAGCATGTACTTGGAGTTACTGTTACCTTGGGCTATACTCTGACTATACTGCATACTGTACACTGAGTTACTGTTACCTTGGGCTATACTCTGACTATACTGCATACTGTACACTGAGTTACTGTTACCTTGGGCTGTACTCTGACTATACTGCATACTGTACACTGAGTTACTGTTACCTTGGGCTATACTCTGACTATACTGCATACTGTAACACTGAGTTACTGTTACCTTGGGCTATACTCTGACTATACTGATACTCTACACTGAGTTACTGTTACCATGGGCTATACTCTGACTATACTGATACTCTACACTGAGTTACTGTTACCTTGGGCTATACTCTGACTATACTGCATACTGTACACTGAGTTACTGTTACCCTTGGGCTATACTCTGACTATACTGATACTCTACACTGAGTTACTGTTACCATGGGCTATACTCTGACTATACTGATACTCTACACTGAGTTACTGTTACCTTGGGCTATACTCTGACTATACTGCATACTGTACACTGAGTTACTGTTACCTTGGGCTATACTCTGACTATACTGATACTCTACACTGAGTTACTGTTACCATGGGCTATACTCTGACTATACTGATACTCTACACTGAGTTACTGTTACCTTGGGCTATACTCTGACTATACTGATACTCTACACTGAGTTACTGTTACCTTGGGCTATACTCTGACTATACTGATACTCTACACTGAGTTACTGTTACCTTGGGCTATACTCTGACTATACTGATACTCTACACTGAGTTACTGTTACCTTGGGCTATACTCTGACTATACTGATACTCTACACTGAGTTACTGTTACCTTGGGCTATACTCTGACTATACTGATACTCTACACTGAGTTACTGTTACCTTGGGCTATACTCTGACTATACTGATACTCTACACTGAGTTACTGTTACCTTAGGCTATACTCTGACTATACTGATACTCTACACTGAGTTACTGTTACCTTGGGCTATACTCTGACTATACGCATACTCTACACTGAGTTACTGTTACCTTGGGCTATACTCTGACTATACGCATACTCTACACTGAGTTACTGTTACCTTGGGCTAAATATTCAGAGTGACAGGAAGCTTTGACCTGCTGCTGGTTATCGTAAAAAAAAAAATCTTTCTTTGGATGGAAAAAAAACCCCCAATGTGTGTGTGGTGTGTGAATGTGTGTTTGACCAGGAGTGTGTGTGTTTGTCCGTGTCCGTTTCTGTGTGTGTGTTTGTGTCCGTGAATATGTTTATTTTTCATTGCGTGTTTGTGACAAAAGAGACTCACTGCTGCACAACTTATCTACAGCACTCATTATTTTAAAATAAATAAATCAGGAAAAAGTATTTTAGCAGTTCTAACCTGTTTGAGAGATTTTGACTAATTCCCCTTTGCAGACGTCCTCCAGTCGCTCTTTCAGTTCAAAGACAGATTTCCTCACAGCCTCAAAAGAGACATGTGGACTGACAGGGATTTTGGGTAAGAGTTCAGGTCCAGGAGGGGTACAGAGGGACTGACAGCTCTACAGACAGATAGACAGACAGAACAAAAACAGTACAGTACAGTTCTGTGCAGATGCCAGGAACAGATCTTGCTAAATTAGGAACATACCTCACCATGTATGTATAATGTACAGACTGTCAGAGAGCCAGTGATGTTACCTGGAGGAAATGGATGTGATCCTCTGTGTGTGAAAGCTGCTCCAGCTCAGCGTCTCTCCTCCTCAGATCAGCAATCTCCTGCTCCAGCCGCTTCAGGTGTCCTTCAGCCTGACTCACTGCAGCCTTCTCCTGATCTCTGATCAGCTCTTTCACCTCAGAGCGCCTTCTCTCAATGGAGCGGATCAGCTCAGTAAAGATCCTCTCACTGTCCTTGACCGTTGCCTGTGCAGAGCACTGTTAGGAGACACAGAGAGAGCAGGGCTGTACTAGACCTCTCAGAGCTCTTACTGGGACCCAAGACCACCTGTCCTCCACAGTGTAGCTCAGTGGGATTGAACCCCACAGGGCTGGAAAGTGGCCCAACACTGGGCTCTTCAGTGGCTGACTGGAGGAGAGCCCTGACTGAGCCATGAAATAGCACTTCCAGCAGCCAGCTGGGGTGTGTCCCAATAGTCGAAAAATGCACCCTCTCTTCCTCCACTACCACCTCCCTCTACTCCGCGCACCGGAAACAAATCTTTGTGTTTTAATCTAATGTCGCTGATTAGGTCTTAATTACGTATAAATGGTTACATATTAATTAATGTCTCGAGGCAAACCGCAATGTCAGGTACATTGAAAACTGTACATGTAAATACTTGTACTGAAAACGTTCAGGCAGTTTTGCATATTTCTGGGTAGTAGAGGAATGGTAGTGGGGGAGTGGAGGAAAGGAGGTGGGGAGTGAAGAATATTGGGATGCACCCCTGTTGTCTTCTCCTCAGGTCAGTACCCACCTTGAGTGACTGCACAGCCTGTCTCAGATCCTGCAGCTCCTTCTCTCTCTCCCGGATTCTCTGCTGGAATTTACTCTGCGTCACCCCCAGCTGCTTCTGTGGAGACATTTTTTATATAATATTACAACATTAAAATTTTCAACTACATTTTCATATAACAAATTAAAATAAATATCACAACATGTTTGTCGTACAGTAGGTAGAAGTGGGCTGGCCTTATGGGTAAAGCTTCTAAACTGTGAGTGAACTAGCTGCTCCAGCCGTGTCGATTCCCATTCAGAGAGTGAACAAGGGTGCGAGGAGTACTGTCAAATATATTAAACAAATTAAATTAAACATAGGTCATAAGCTTACATAGTGCAGAAATGAGCCAAGATGATCTGTCATTACTGTAAAAAGCATGTGTTATGTGGAGTTTCAGTGCTTACCTGTTTCTTAGTCCTTTCTTCTGCAGCTGAGACCGTTTTGTGGCTTCTGTGTTTATCCATCAAGCACTGCAGACAAATACACTGTTGATCGGTAAGACAGTAAACCTCCAACAATTTGTCATGATGAGAGCAGATCTTCTCCTGCAGGTTTCCAAAGGCATCGATCAGCTTGTGTGTTTTTCCTGAATGGAGTTCATCATGAAGTTTCAGGTGAGTTTCACAATAAGAGGCCAGGCACACCAGACAGGACTTGATGGCTTTGCACTTTCTCCCGATGCAGACATCACACGATACGTCTCCAGGTCCAGCATAACAGTGAGCAGGAGGAGCAGCTTGGAGTCCTTTCTTCTTCAATTTCTCCACCATTTCAGCCAGAATGGTGTTTCTGCCCAGAACAGGCCTTGGAGTGAAGACGTATCTACACTGGGGACAGCTGTAGACACCAGTATGATCATTCTGATCCCAGTAGTCCTTAATACAGCCCATACAGAAACTGTGTCCACAGTGAATAGTCACCGGATCCTTCAGTACATCCAGACAGATTGCACAGCTGAGCTGCTCCTGATCTAATGAGATACCGGCCTCAGCCATTTTACTGCTCACACTGAAAGAGGCAGTTTAGTTTAGTTTCGTTTCTCTGAAACTGTGTGACTTCCTGGTTCTGCCCACAGCTGCAGGGGGGTGTGGTATTGGACACAGGCCAGGCTGAGCAGAGAGTGAACTTTACTCATAAATATCACGCATACAAGCACACATAGGGTGATGATTGTTTGTTTAGCAACCTGTATGCCAATGCATATCACAGAATGACTGTGCAGAAGTATGGAACATATACATATTTTTTGAGCTATTGTAAATGTTTACTCAAATTCATTTACTTACTTACAGGTGTAGCCAGTTCCTAAAGGGAGAGATTTATACTTGCCTTCAGAAGTCAGGTAAACCCTATCGAAAGCAAGTCAGCCAATTACCTTGGAAGGTTTTATTAAAATCTTGGTATAGTTCTGTGGTGGTATCACTGAACTCTATTCTTCTTCTTCTTCTTTTATTTTATGGCAGTTGGTAAGCAACTTTAGTGGTGCATTTACCGCCACCCACTGGTCTGGAGTGTGGACTGGGAATCTATAATATCCTTACTTAATAAAATAAAATAAAAATTAATTAATTAATTTAAAAAACTCCAATTTCATTAAGCCTGTTGAATGTAAATTCTCTAACAGAAATGGAATACGTTTCCCTGTTGATAGATTAAAAATTCTGTATATATTAAGTTCTGTCCCCACTTCATGAAGATTGTTTTTTAATCTCTCTCTCCGTCTGAAATATTTTATGCAGCTGTCTACTACATAAATTACTGTTTCTTGTTCCCGCGCAAAATTCACATCTTCCATCTACATGTTTATTTATCAAGAGAAGTGTACTATTTAGACCTGTGTGTCCTAACCTTAACCTCGTTAAAACACCTTCTTCCTTCCTATTTCCCCATCCAGATTGTGTATTTCCACCTTTACTTTCCCTAGTCCATTCCTCTTGCCATCTCTTTTTAATTTCATTTTTACTGATTTTAACATCTATCTGTATGGTCTGTCTTTAATGCATTTTTTGCAATTGTATCTGGTTCCTCATTCACTTTAATTCCAACATGTGTAGGTACCCATACAAATCTAACACTTAGTCTTAGTCTAAGTATTCTGAATAGTGTCTGAATAATTTCAAATAAAATGTCCTGTCTGCTACTGGAATTTAAAGACTCCAAACTCATTAACGCTGCATAAGAGTCAGAGCAGATTGCCACCCTCTCTGGTTGGGCTTCTTCTACCCATTGTAAGGCAATTACCATAGCCATAAATTTGCTTGTAAATACAGATAAATCATTAGGTAATCCTTTTCCCTCCTTGATTCCTAACACTGTGATGACAAAAGCTGCCCAGACTCCTAAATTCTGATCTTTTGATCCATCTATATATATTTGTAAAAATCCATAAATAATCCACCTAGTGCTAATATGTTAATTAACTATACCTTCATAATTCTACCCCCTCCGTTCATCTCTTTTTTGCTTATGCAGCTCAAAATTTACCATTGGTTGTGGCAATAACCAGTATGGCTGGAATAACCACTGTTGGGCTGTATTTATATATATTATTATCATTATTTAATATACATATTGTTTTCTCTTTTTTCTTTTCTTATTGGTTTACTTTATATTTTTGTTATACTGTGTCGTTTCAAAATGGAATCATTTGATTTGTATTGTTATTTTAAAAAATAAATAAATAAATCTAATGTAACTTCCTTTCGTCTCTCGGTTCAGCTTCCGCTTCTGCTTTTGTGTGCACACGCGTTGTTTTAAATAAAGCTTTTTGAATGGCACTGGTGGTCGGGCTAGTTGGGAGCGCTGGTATTTTATTGAAGGAACGCCATACATAAACACGTTAGCAGTTCAAACAGCCGTTTCATCTGTATATACACTTACAAATTTGCAACAAAATAAAACAATGGCTGAAAGCGACTGGGATACTGTGACTGTCCTGAGAAAGAAGGGCCCGACTGCAGCGCAGGCGAAATCCAAACAGGTAAGTTAACGTTAACAGTTAATCTTAACGTTTGTTAACATAGTTGCTACAGTTTGCTAGCTCTCTTAACACAGCTAGCACGGCATGGATAACTCCATCAGAATGAATATGCAGGTTAACTGAGCGCTATTTATCTTGGCTTCGTCTCCAGAGCATTGAGCTAAATCTATCATAGACATAGTAACGTTGATTTTAAGTGGCTCGCTGTACTGCTTTAGACTGGCATGATCTAGGTTTAGGGAGATTCCTAACTTAACGTTAAGCGTTAACTAACTTAACGTTAGCCAACGTTAAACTACTTCAGCATGTTGTGTCTTTACTAACTTGAGTTTTGTTTTTAAAACAAAAAAAAAAAATCATCCAAGGTAGATTGGTTACTACACTAACTTACTACACATAACGTTATAACAGTAAATTGGGTGTACTGATAAGTGCCTTTTTGACGATGTGGATCATAAGTTGAACGCTAAGTTAGCTGTTCGCTTTGTTTTCTAGGCCGTAGTGGCAGCGCAGAGACGCGGAGAAGAGCTTGAAACTTCAAAGAAATGTAAGAATCCTTTATCAAGACTTTTTAAAATATTTTTTATTTTAGCTAACGTTAGTTAACCAATTTGCTGACACACAATGTTTGCAGTTTGTGTAAGTTAGTTAGATTTAATTGACAACAGTCGCGTTGTCACGTTATCATCAATGTTATAAAATAATGTGTGTAACACTTGCAGGCGGAGTCATCAGATGCACGTGTGTCTTTACCCGTGTCAACAGAGTCCTGTGTGTGATCGTGCGAGCAATACCCCTCAATCCTGTCTAAGTCACGGGGATCCATCCACAATCCCAAGTGATCCGCTCCGGCTTCTTTCAATTGTAACGTTAACTAGAATAGGCTACTACTTATTCGATGAAGTCACTTATAGCCGGAGTCGGCTGCCGGACTACCAGACAACGTCTCTGTTGCCTTTGAAGCCAGGAGTGACGGTGCACTTTAACAATATAACAATATCGACAGCACATACATAGACTAAAATTCAGTCCAGTATGTCGCCAAACCATACAATCACATGGGTTGCAGGCCGATTATACTCTGCACCGGTATTCTAGCCGAATATATGGATGCTTTATGTTTCCACGAAAGAGTTAGGAAAAAAATGCTGATAAAGGTCAGAATGCCGAACTCCATGCCTTCAACGGTAGGATGAAACGGCACCTTCCATTTTATAATGTTCTGGTTCATTTTCAGTTTAGCTATATTTCAGCAGAAGCTTTTAATGTAAAAAGCCAAGTTGCTCTCATACAAACTATACATTTAATCCTTTTTGCTAATCTGCCTACTCACCAAATTGATATAAAGTGATACAACTGAACTTCCACGCAAATGTTTTACAGAAACAAAGTGTTTCCACCACTAGGCCCCCCCGGGCCCCTCGGCGCTTAGTGTGAGGGCCCCGGGCCCCCGGGCCCCTTGGCGTTTAAAGAGTGAGCTGACCACTAGGGCACCTAGGCCCCTGGGCTCCTACAGTTTGAGGGTCCCTGGGCCCCTCTGCGCTTAAAGCATGAGCTGACCACTAGGGGCCCCGGGCCCCGCAGCGCTTACAATGTGAAGCCACTAATGAGCTTATTTCTACACAGCTGTTTGTTGTTTTAAAAGTAGCGTTATCAGGTTGCCGTGCTGGCGCAGCACTAAAAGCGCAGACTTGCGCTCCGAGGGTCAAGCTGTTTTTTTCTCTCTTCTCTCTCAGGGGCCGCAGGCCAGAACAAGCAGCACCTGGTGACTAAGAACACTGCGAAACTCGACCGCGAAACGGAGGAGCTGCATCACCATCGCGTCAGCCTGGAGGTCGGAAAGGTCATCCAGCAGGGTCGCCAGAACAAAGGCCTGACACAGAAGGACCTGGCAACCGTGAGTCAGACCCCATCCCTCAAACCTTCAACCAATCAGCACTAGTTTTGTTGACATGTAAAAAAAAAAAAAGAAATGTATGTTAGGGGACATTATAGACATTCAGAATATTCAAGAGGTCCGTAAGAGGCACTGGACATCTCGGGACAGCGGGGGCTATTTTTAATCATGGCTGTATTCCACTTTAATTCACTTAATTAGTTTGAATAATGCAATGATTCTATTGAATGTCTTTATTTGATATGTTTGTGTGTGTGTTTGTGTGAGTGTGAGTGTGCGTGTGAGTGTGCGTGTGAGTGTGCGTGTGAGTGTGCGTGTGCGTGTGCGTGTGAGTGTGCGTGTGCGTTGTGGGTCTGCCCCACTGTTGTTTGTTGTTGCTGGGGCTACAGCTGAAGTTCCCTAAAGGGAAAATAAGTCATTCTATTCTATAAGACATTTCTATTTATATGCCTTATTTGGAGGGTTGTAATTAGAATAGAAGCATTGGAATATTCTGCTAAATAAATGTTCTATATGCCTAGATTCACCCTGTGGGTAAATAAAACCTAAATTGGAATTGCCTGGAACCTGAACTGAGTAAAAACCCGGAACAGCTCTCTTTCTTCAGTCCATGTTCCAGATTTGAGAGGGTTCCGGGTTTTACTCAGTGCAGTTATTCAGTAAGCTTCGTGAAACAGGGCACAGGAGCTGTAATTCACTAGCTACCTTTAGCTGCTATTCAAAACAAACGTGGTCGTCACCTTAAGTCGGTCACATTAATCCCATTAATTTATTCAATATGAAAATAAATGCCTCAGTTAGTTAAAATATGAGGGTGAATCCAAATGCACACTGTCCTAAATGTATATGTTATATCTCAATCGGTAGCCTACTCATGAATTATAACGTTAGCTAAGTAATGGTGCTAAGTAAGAGCATAATATGGTCTGTGGATGCATCTCACGTTAACGTTACTGGTAGCTGATTAGCTTGCCGATAGCTAGATAGCAATGTTATCGTAGTTTACATTCATCTGCAGTTTACAAACATTTATTAAGACCGCAATTAAAGAATGACTAACATTACTGTTGTGTTAATAAACTGTTATTATGGACAATATTCAATTAGCTAGCAAGAGAAACTTGTTCCTTCCTTTCATTCAGTGAGTCTTCCTCCAGCGGCAGCGCTGCTCTCTGACTGAGTGTAGATTCCATGTCACATGATATGTTGAGGGTAGCGAGAACCACTAGATGGAGTGCTAGGAGCGCTCACGTGTCAGTCTAAAAATGTTTTAAAAAAATGCCTATATCGGTCGTTCATATCGGCCCCATGTCATCCTTGACGACCGATACAGTATGGTCCAGAAACGCAAATATCGGGCTGCTATATCGGGTGCTCGCTATATCGGTCCTACTTGTAATGCTTGTTTTTTTTGTTTTTTTTTTGCAGAAAATCAACGAGAAGCCCCAGATCATCGCAGACTATGAATGCGGGAAGGCCATTCCCAACAACCAAGTGATGGGCAAGATCGAGAGAGCTATTGGTGAGCACGGCCCGGGTCCTTTTCAAGGGCTTCCGTCTTGGACCCTGTCATCTCCCCTCTACAGTCACGGGAGCTACAGTCAGTTCTGACCCTGAAATAACCCCTAAGCTACAGGATCAGTATAAAACGGATGAGCGGTTATGTTGAGCGGTTCCATAGCGAGCTTTTGTAAGCCGCTTTGGCTAAAAGGGTCTTCCAAACTTCTAAATTGTAAATGTATGCTCTAATTGATAAATGGCTGTTGTGTTGAGCAGTTCTTTATGATGAAGAGCTCTTGTGGTGAGCAATTCTTTATGATGAGGAGCTCTTGTGGTGAGCAGTTCTTTATGATGAAGAGCTCTTGTGGTGAGCAGTTCTTTATGATGAAGAGCTGTTGTGGTGAGCAATTCTTTATGATTAAGAGCTGTTGTGTTGAGCAGTTCTTTATGATGAAGAGCTGTTGTGTTGAGTAGTTCTTTATGATGAAGAGCTGTTGTGTTGAGCAGTTCTTTATGATGAAGAGCAGTTGTGTTGAGCAGTTCTTTATGATGAAGAGCTGTTGTGTTGAGCAGTTCTTTATGATGAAGAGCTGTTGTGTTGAGCAGTTCTTTATGATGAAGAGCTTTTTGTGTTGAGCGGCTCCTTTCATTGTCATCCTCAGGGCTGAAGCTGCGAGGGAGGGATATTGGGCTACCCCTCGAAGTGCCACCCAAGAAGTGAAAACAAGCCTCGAATTCAGCCCATCCCCCATCCCCCACTCCCCTAATCCCGAAAAATCTCTGATTGATGCAGACCCCCCCCCCCCCCCCCCCCAACTACCTGGGCTGATTCACCTGGATCCCGCTGGGGGTCCAGGTATCCTGTCAAATTGCCAAGCTTAAGAATAAGGAGTTTACACTGCAGAACCAAATCCCAAAGTGCTGTCATTGATTTTTTTTTTTTTTTTTTTTTTTTCTTTCTTTTTGCATGAAACTCTTTATTTTGCAATTGAAATGTAACGCATCACCTGTGTCGTGCAGAAATTCTGCATCTCCACATTGATCCCACTGTCGTGTCAGTTTCATAACTCGACAACTAATGCATTTGGTTAAAAAAAACCCAAATGATTAAACCATAATGTTCATTGGTAATGGAAAATACAAGCTGTTTTTTGTTGTTCCTGAGAATTCTGTTTTTTGGATATAGGAGGTTTATGCGTGATACAGGTGATGCGCGTTTTCTTGCAGCGGTTGGAGCTTGATGTA
Organism: Synaphobranchus kaupii; assembly: GCA_029718625.1. NCBI lineage: Eukaryota > Metazoa > Chordata > Actinopteri > Anguilliformes > Synaphobranchidae > Synaphobranchus > Synaphobranchus kaupii. The sequence goes on from CM056376.1 coordinate 13,185,007, forward strand.
TTTTATTTAGTCAATCAGAATGTCATGCTCAGTCTTCACTGGTTTAACACATTAGGCTCAAAGTTAAGCAGACCCCAGTATGTATTCAACTCTTACCTTAATTTTGATCTTATAATAAAGATGGAAACGCACGTTGGTTACGGAAGGTTTATTTCCAGTACGTGGAGCATCACGCATATTCACTGCAACAACTCAAGTCAATTCATTTAATTCATGACTTTGTTAAAGCAAGATTGTCCATGCTGACACGTTTTGACCAAGGTCTTTGTCAAAGCACATCAACGGATAGATCGTCTGAAGTTCTGGAAAAAAGCCTCACCTATTAGGCTCGCAGTCTTGCAGTCTTTGAGTCTGACCGGGTCGACACTGATGTGAGGTAAGTTTGCCCAACCTCAGAGGATTTGTTTTACAAATAAACCAATAGTCATTTATTACTTTTGACAAATCATCTTTTATCAGTGAGGCTCCAATTGGGTGGCGGTGATTCAAGTCGACTGAAGGACCTTTGATGGAGCCAGGGGCTAAAATGTACTGGAACTAATCCAGCAAACAAAATCTCACAAACTTAACTTTCTTTTCCAGACTCTACAGACAGAGATGGTCTGTCTCCCTAGTGTCAACGCCAGAGTGAGGGGTGATGAGACGTGTCACTGAGGATGAACTCCCAAATACCTACAGAAATGGACGCCATTTACAGTAGAACCTCTGGTATCCGACATTCTACTTCATGGAATGTTCAACTTGGGCTGGAGGGTTTTTATTTTTTTGGGGTGGGGTGTACATTTTTTCCCCTTACCCAAAGTGACCTATGTAGTCGGCCCACTGCACACCTGTCCCACAGACTCTCAGGTGGACTGAGGGAATTAAATGTCATTTAACAAAAATAATGACAGAAAAGATGGACTCCTCCTCCAGTGTGTAGACTTACCCGGAGCAGTCTGCTGAATGAAGCATTTAATCTCTTGAAAAGCAACACTTAACTTGAAACATCCTAAAATGCATTTTTACAACAGTGTAATGTGCAGTAGCTCTGCAGTAACTCTCTTCAGAATTTGACATGCAATGCAAGCAGGCTACCACAAGGTGTCCCTGCTTAATCACTTAAGTGATATGTATCAGGCTGGTATAGCCGCTTTGGTTAAAAGCGTCTGGCAAATGATTGTAATGTAATGTAATGGTATATATGTGAACCAGGATGGCTTGTGGTGTGTGAATAAGGCTCTCAGGGTTCTCATTTTAAACTGATTTTCAGAGATAAATAGCTATATACTGTATATAATATATGTATATACAGTGCTGTTCAAAAGTATTTTGTATATTCCCATAGAGATTCATTCAAATGCAGAGAGGTTATAGTATCGCTTGTAAGAGTATCTGAAAATAAGTTGTTGGGTGGCAGACATCAGCAAGTCATGGCATGAAAAGGATATGCAGTCACATATTAAATACGATAACTTTACGTTTGTTAATTTAATTTGTCCAGTTACTTTTGGTCCCCTAAAATGGGGGGGACTGTATAAAAAGGACAATTGCAACACGGTTCACCTGAAATGGATTCAAACGCCCTCAAATTACAGCTGAAAGTCTGCACTTCATGGCACGTGGCCTCATAGTCACTGTTTCATTTCTAATCCAATGGTTGGTTCTTTGGTTCTTGGCTATAATGTGTGATGTACTATAATGTGGCCTGATCAAGAGCAGAGAGCAGAATAATTTATTTTTGGTTTTACCTTTACATTTTTTGTTTACTCCCAGTACACTCGTTTTTTCTTTTTTTTCTTATTTTACTTTGTCTAGTCCCACCATTTTTGTAGGGGACAGGATGTGTTTAAATCAGCCAGGGTTCTGTGAGGCACCCCTGCATTAGTGCCCTCTAGTGGCTCATCAGACCCCTAAAGGCTACCATTGATCAGATTTGCCCCTTCAGATCAGTGCTAGCTGACCTGTATTTCACTGTAGGGCCTTTAACGTAGAGGAGTCACTTACCTGCATGAGTAACAGCATGGTGTGTCAGAGAACTGTGTGTTTAAGATGTAGTGCTCCTTGAGTGAGCGCTGGTGTTGTCTCAGGGTGCACTACCCCATTCTAAAAACTGAGAAAGTTGACGCATTGCCAAAAAAATCATCCCCAAAACTTATGCGAGATCAGGTCTATCAACATTACCTAAATTGATCTGAGATCTTTTTTTAAAATCAACATTGTGAAAGCTGGCCTGAGATCAATGCAACCCGAGAGCTGTTGACTTAAACATTCAAAGGGAAATAGTTTTTGCACATTTCACGACATGTAGCCTATGCATCCATCCAGACAATTGACTCAGTAATGCAGAAAAATGTTTATTTGTGGACCTCTTCTGACAATTGTCTTTACTGTTCCAAAAATGAAAATGAATTAATTTTTTTAATTTAAAGGGTCTACTTCATGACACATCTTTATTGAAACATGCAATGGATTCCCCTTCTATGCAGATCACGTTACCCCCAAACTGCAGTGCTTCCCAGTTCGGTAGCCTTGTCCCCAAAGACAGAATAACATTATTTTCCCCTCTATTTGACCTAGTTTTCAGGTGTGTAATGGGAATAGTGGGGAATGGCCAGTGCTGGGGTCTGTATGCGCCAGATGGAGATTCTTAGTGCTTTCCAACGGCATCAACAGGGTTCATGTTCTGAGATATTCCAAATTAACGGCTTTCTTAATAACGGCTGGGGTTAACAAGGGCTGTGCTAATGACAGCTGTGGTTAATAAGGGCTGTGCTAATGACGGCTGTGGTTAACAAGGGCTGTGCTAATGACAGCTGTGGTTAACAAGGGCTGTGCTAATGACGGCTGTGGTTAATAAGGGCTGTGCTAATGACGGCTGTGGTTAACAAGGGCTGTGCTAATGACGGCTCTGTTGATGGCCCTGCGTTAACAGGAGCTTTGTGTACGAGGTTGTGTTTATGGTGCTGTATTAGCGGTGGCCATGTTGTGCAGGCTGTGCTAATGATGACTGTGTTAATTTGACTGTGTTAACTGTGTTCATGGCAGATCCTGAACAAGCACAGCCCCCCCCCCCCCCCCCCTACAGGTCTGTGTATGAATGCAGTTCTGGCCATGATTGGCAAGAACTTTTTCCCCCACCCAGAAATGCAAAAGTGAAGACACTCTCCATTGGCTGAGGAACATGGGCCCGGACGGACAGACAGACGCTGGGCCGGTAGCTTGTCCTTGCTGCTCTGGTTGCCATGGTTTCGCAGGACCTCTCACAAACAGTCACATGATCGAATGTGCAAATGTGGGACCGTGTGTGTGTGTGTGCGCATCTATGTATGTGCATGTGTGTGTATGTCACGTGTGTGTATGTGTTTTGCGTGTGCAAAAACCCAGTCCTCTCAGTATACAAGGCGAACTTTCTTTTAGCAGAGACGTTCACTGACTTCCATGCGAATTGCAACAGTATTTGCAACTCTAGGTCCATTTTAAAAATAAATAAGCTCTGCCTTTTAATAACTGCACCGTGCTGCTTCACTTAACCAGGGCAGTGAAGCAGAGGATTACTGACGCATCATTCCTTCACTCTCAGGCTGGGTGGGGCTACAGTTTGAAGTGCTCAGTTGTGAACTTCTCATTTAAAACACATTTTAAAACAAAAGAAAAAAAAAGGAAGGAAGCAATTTCATATACTGTTCACATAATGTTCAGTCTGATATCGGCTGAAGCAAAGTTTCATAAAAAAATATTCCACAAAGAGTTTCCATAGAAACCAAGCAGTCCTCCCAAAGGGCAGTGAAAGGGTCGTCTTCTGATTGGACGGGAGCGTACGATTTCTGTCCAATCGATCACTGCACTCCTTCTTCGTCCACATATGTAGAGGGGAACCAGCCAACCTAAACAATATTCAGATATGATAATGGCATAATGTAATCTGTCCATTCGTTACTTGCTAAGCCCCTCAGATCAAACTAGACAGCTAACTGCTGGGATTTCCTGCAGAGACAGCTATGACTAATAACAGTAACAACAGGCAATTAATTACTCCTGCTTCACACATTAAAACCCTGAAAAGTGACACGCAATCCTACCATCCTACGACAGAAACAGGCTTTGACAGCGAGGCTGTTCCAGTGAATCACTGCATACAGGCTTTCAACAGGAGACGAACCCATGGAGACGAACCCATGAAGACGAACTCATGGCCTAAACTGGGGAGAGGAACCCATGGCCTAAACTGGGGAGACGAACCCATGGCCTAAACTGGTTTGTCTGCATGAGAACAGGCCCACGCGGTTTTCTGTCTGCTTTTAAAGAGGACCCCTGCAGTTTCTTGTCTACATTAAAGAGGACCTGTGCAGTTTCCTGCCTGCATCAAAGAGAACTCGTGCAGTTTTACGTTTGCATTAAAGACCAGTGGAGGTGAGACCCTGTGGTGAAGTCTGCAGGGCAGCCGTCTGTCAACGCACATGCGAATCCCCGCTGTGAGGCTGGGGGTTTTGATTCCCGGCCACGGCGCTTTCTGTGCTGTGATCCCATCTCTAACCCTCTATGCTTCCCCCCGTCTGAATAAAGTGAAGAAATGCATAAGGAGGACGGACTGTCCGCTCTCCTTTTAAAAATAAAAATAAAAATGACCCATGTCGTTTCCCGTCTGCATTAGAGAGAACCTGTAGTTTCCTGTCTGTATTAGTGAGAACTCATAGTTTCCTGTCTGCATTAGAGAATCTGTAGTTTCCTGACTGCATTAGAGAGAATCTGTAGAGTTTCCTGTCTGCATTAGAGAGAATCTGTAGAGTTTCCTGTCTGCATTTGAGAGAATCTGTAGAGTTCCTGTCTGCATTAGAGATAATCTGTAGAGTTCCTGTCTGCATTAGAGAGAATCTGTAGAGTTCCTGTCTGCATTAGAGATAATCTGTAGAGTTCCTGTCTGCATTAGAACAGACCCACACGGCCTGCAGTCAGTCTCACCCTGCCGTTGGCCTCGCCTTTCCACCAGCCCTGGTCGCCGCCGATCTTGCTGTAGATCTTGACGATGTCGCCCTCCCTGAGGGACAGCTCCCGCAGGTCACGCGCCGCAAAGTTGTACCTGGCTATCGCCGTGCCAACGGGCCGCGGGGCGAACACTGTGCAGACAACGTCGGACAAATGGACAGCCTGTTATTGATCAGCGTTACACCGTTACACTGTCGGAGCAGAGCACGTCATTCAGCATGCATATGAATGCACCCGTGTACATAAACACACACTCACCATACTACACACATCAACACACCCACACCCACTACCCACCTACACACTCACCATACTGCACACATCAACACACCCACACCCACTACCCACCTACACACTCACCATACTGCACACATCAACACACCCACACCCACTACCCACCTACACACTCACCATACTACACACATCAACACACCCACTACCCACCTACACACTCACCATACTGCACACATCAACACACCCACACCCACTACCCACCCACACACTCACCATACTGCACACATTAACACACCCACACCCACTACCCACCTACACACTCACCATACTGCACACATCAACACACCCACACCCACTACCCACCCACACACTCACCATACTGCACACATCAACACACCCACACCCACTACCCACCTACACACTCACCATACTGCACACATCAACACACCCACACCCACTACCCACCTACACACTCACCATACTGCACACATCAACACACCCACACCCACTACCCACCTACACACTCACCATACTGCACACATCAACACACCCACCTACACACTCACCATACTACACACATCAACACACCCACACCCACTACCCACCTACACACTCACCATACTGCACACATCAACACACCCACACCCACTACCCACCTACACACTCACCATACTGCACACATCAACACACCCACACCCACTACCCACCTACACACTCACCATACTGCACACATCAACACACCCACACCCACTACCCACCCACACACTCACCATACTACACACATCAACACACCCACACCCACTACCCACCTACACACTCACCATGCTGCACACATCAACACACCCACACCCACTACCCACCTACACACTCACCATACTGCACACATCACCACACACACACCCACTACCCACCTACACTCACCATACTGCACACATCAACACACCCACACCCACCTACACACTCACCATACTACACACATCACCACACACACACACCCACTACCCACCTACACACTCATACAAACCACACACACCACTGCATTTTACATTTTTTACCTTTACCCAATGATTGTGTCTGAACTACCTTAAAGGGGTAATAAACACTAAATCAAATATTTTGAGTTATAAAGCCGAGTATCTTGCCTCCATTTCATAAATCACATATATCTTATTGTCAAAAAAAACTAAAATGTAATTAAGCCGTGCCGCCGCATTTTGTGTCAAAAAAGAGGCATTCGCTGAAATCCAAAGTGAAAAGTTTCGTTTGAGCCACGCCCCTATCCATGACGTGGAAAAAAAGGTTTAAGCAGGTCAACGCCCCATCTCCCCCACTTCTTGATTGATGGGTATTCAAACTGCGCAAATGAACGTTAGCCCTTTAATTACAAACGGTTTTTCCTTGCTGGCTCCGCCTACGTGCCTATGACGTGTTACCGAATGGATATATCGCCCCTCCCCCCAACTGTAACTCCTCCCCTCTCCCGTTTGTGCTCTCTCACTCGAGCCCAATTTGCGTCTTTTGAAATTGTGAAGTGGGAGCTCGAGACAGAACCAAAGCCGGTGTTTATGACCCCTTTAAGGACTGTTAAACCTTAAGAACCAAATGAAAAGAGGATGAGGATTATCAATCCTCCAAAGATGGGAACATTTGAGAGAGAGAGGGAAAGCGAGGCAGATGAAAGAGCAGAGGACTGACGAGTACCTGACCAGAAAGGGGTGGAGCCTGGTGAGGGATAGCCCTGTGGGCTGAGGAAAGAGAAGCTGTGGGTAGCACTGGAGGCTACAGAGAGAGAGAAAGACAGGAAGTAGAGAAGGAAGGAAGGAAGAAAAGACAATAATCATTCCACAACAACAAAAACCCGCGCAACAGCGTTTCCACTCAGCACCACCTCCAGACTTCTCCTGTACCCTGTACCCTGTACCCCTCTATGTCCCAAAAGTCCAGCTCCAACCCTCTCGCACCCCCTGTCTGGGCTTACCTGGAGAACGCGTACAGGATCGAGAGTTTGACCGCTCTTGGCATTTGTAGGGGTACCGTAACGTCGTATCCAACAGCTTGAAGCTCTCCTTTAAGGAGTGTGTCTGGTAGTACTCAACCAACTCCTACAGCCATGAGGGAAACCATGCAATGAAATCGCGACCACCACAATCCCAGCTAATTCACAGTAGGCAAAAGTAAGCCCTAACACAATAAGCCCACAATAAACATAGCTAGTAGGTGCCAGATGTACTAGCCAAACAACTATCTAACAAAATTTACCTCCCACAAACACATTCATTTCTGTACTTAGCCATTACTCAATCATTGGCCAAGGCCAGAAAAGTACAGTCAATGATTGGTACAGACATCTCTGACTAATAGAGGTACAGTACACTACGTTTAATACTGTATTAAAATGTTCAGATGCTTCTGTGAGGACATGGAGGGTAATGTATTCCTGCATTTAAATCATACCATTATATACTGTAAGCTAGCAGCTATGTTCTCTGTTTTTTTCAACACATAAAGAATTAATCACGTGTGAATTCTCACCATAAGGCTCTCAAACTTCTTAGCCTCGGTTATGTGGAACCAGTTGTCTTTTTCTACAACTTTAATGTGCTTCACCTCATCATTAAACCTGCATGAGATAGAGCAATGTGTGACTGCTCATCTGCAAAAACGCACAACGTAACGCACAAAAGGCCCAAAGGACAAAGTAGGCATTAAAGAGGGATAGAAGAGATGACTACATTGGTAAGAAGAAACACAGTGATGCTAATGGTGATTGGTGGATACTTTCTGGCTATACGTCCAATCTCTTATGGTATCTACTAGGCAGTATAGCCAGAAAGTACCCACTAATTACCCTTGGTGTTGGTCTATTTGTTGTTATCAACATATTCCCTGATTGGTGGAAATCTCCTCTCTGATTTCTATGTAAAACAAATGACAGCATGTCCTTTAACATTTTAAAGTTGTATAAGTATTTTGCCTCAACAAGTGGCAGTGGGTTACACTTCTACTGGCTAATGCTACACCTCTTGCACTTGCTGTCTTTCTTGGGACATTACATTACATTACATTACAGGCATTTAGCAGACGCTCTTATCTCTTTAGCAGAGCGACTTACAGTTTTTTACATATTATCCATTTATACAGCTGGATATATACTGAAGCAATTCAGGTTAAGTACCTTGCTCAAGGGTACAACGGCAGTGTCCTACCTGGGAATTGAACCTGCAACCTTTCGGTTACAAGGCCAGTTCCTTAACCATTATACTACACTGCCTCCTTGGGACTTTACTCTCTGCACTTTGATCCCTGATATTTTCACTTGTCTTTGCATTGCAAATCATACGGGATAAAGTAAAGTAAAGTAATACAGCTTTATTTAAAATGTCTGATGTAATTTGCAACCAATACCGTAAATTCAGACGTTACACACAAGTGCGACATTCAAAATTGACCTCTAAAGCAAAATCTCTTTGGAGGATGTACTGCCAGATTGGAACAAAATGTTCTAAAAAAGTGTGTGTTCTACCTTTATTCACACTGATTGCATATTACAAGTTGATTAATTTTATATTATTTAAAGCCTAACCCCAACCCCACCCTAACCCTTATATCTAACCTTAATCCCCATGTTAATGTCACAACCAAAAACGCTAAATCCTTATCCTTAACCCTCATCCCAACCCAGTCTCCTCACCATCAACACAACCTTAAACCCACACTCCAAACGCTAACCGCACACCCAAGCTGCATCCTTGAGGACCACTTTGTGGTGAAGCAGCAGAAAAAGATTCTTCCTGTAGGGGGCGGTCTCACTTGATGCTGATGGCGAATCTCTCCGCCTCTGCCGTCCTCTCGCGGATCAGATACGTGCCGCTGCTGTGGGACTTGAGCAGGTTATCAGCTTGCTGACGTTCCATATTCCCCGCAAACCTGAACCAAGCAAGGAGCACGAAACACGGAGCACACAGGGAAATACAGTCACCGAGACGGCTCCAGTCGTCAGCAGCAACACAACATATGTGATTAATAAAAATGCCTAGTTCATTTGTTACATAATACATTTTTATTGTTCATTGATACACAACTATTCATGAAGTTATATGGAATCATTCATATTTTCCACAAATTGTGGCTAATTACTTGAGCATAAAAAGGAGAAAATATTAGAACATCTTTTCTGTTAAGCCCTCCTTCTTCCTCATAGACATAATCCTCATAGAGTGATATAACAAAAGTAAAATGTTAACAAAAATAAAAGTAAAAAAACTACAGGAATTTATTAGACATATTTGGAGGCATTCCTCTATGCCATCAGCTTATTAAACCCCTCTAATATTCCATACACAAACAAACAGAGGTGTACCATAGATATGTATGATAATCCATCTCTCTGGATGACTGGCGACTGGGCAGCGGCTGGAGACATGATAAAGAGGGGGCATCAGCATCAGACAGAATAGTACAATCACCATAGAAACTAATCACACAAAAATCATGATCCCTATACCCTGCCATGACCACTAACACTTTGCTGTGACTGCATCCGAGAGGAAATTCAAACAAACTTCAATGTGCATGTCCTTGACTCTGAGTGATGAGCAAGAAAGGTTTTGTGATGAAATGTGCAGGCTTCTGAAATCACTGAAAGTACTGAATTCATTAAAATATCCCAAACAATGCAAGAACGATTCCTACACTTGCGTATAATCATGGAATTGACTGAATCCACCCCTGCAGTGTGCAACAGTAAATGTTCGTACTGCCGCACACTGGGTGGGTTTGTGGCCATGAGATGTCCTTTATTTGTCATGATATTCCCTTGACCAATCAGATGCTGTATTGAGGCGGGTGGGCGTGCCTTTGGGTCCAAGCAGGGCTTGACGCAGGAGCTGGGGAAGAAGCCGGTCTTCTGGGACTGAAACAGCTTCCCCTGTGAGAAACGAAGGAAACACACACTGGCTCTGTTTCTAGGATAACTGCATATGAAAGCATGCAAACGAGCCTGTGTTCAGCACCTGGACTCTCTACTTCTCTGGATGGGCAGTCAGAACTTAAGAACCTCACGCTCTTGGAGTTCTGTGTCAACTGAACCGGCTTCCACACACCACTCCTCACACATAATACCTCTTATAGAATCATGGCCATTGAGTAACTGAAAACACAAAGTGTAATTCATGCAAATGGACAATGCTGTCATAAGCTCAGGCAGATGGTATATATATATATATATATATACAGTATATTTACGGTGTATGTGCATGCGTTTATATATGTGTGCTTGTATGCGTGTAATTGTGTCTATATGTCAGTGGGCACATGCATTTTTTGGCCTCACTAAACTCACCTCCCACCACAACGTATCAGGGTCCCCCTTCAACAGCTCAATGATGTCGCCAGTGTGGAAGGTGAGCACAGGTGTTCCTGGAGGGGCGGGGCTCCCGTGATAATTCCGTGTGGCCACCATCTTTGGACCTTGTCACAGACGGATGCCGTTTATATAGCGCCTTTCACAATCTCAAAGTGCTTTACAGTGAAGGGACTCGCTCACCTCAACCGAAACCCATGTGTGGAAAACATTTGACATCCTTTATGCGTAAGATGAAATCCTGCCCCTTCCGTTCAACATAAACTTGTATATCCACGAAAGTGGACACACTGCCCTCAATTTTCCCTTATGTTTTGGATTTTATCGTGGGGCTGTTTTCATTTTTAAGCTACCAAAGGAGTCATTTGTGAACCTTTAGCCTCAGTATTTCAATCCATCAGATGCATTTGTCGCTTGCAGTCCTGCCACTTCTCCACTGTGTGGCAGCAGAGAGCAGGCTGTGTCCTAACACCTAAACTCTCTGCCTGCCAATTGAGAATTTTACTGATGCAACTCAGACCAGTGCCAAAAATATTTAAATATTCATAACAAAAAGCAAGCCACATCAGGGTAACATAGGGACAGTCTTACCTGATGTTGTCGGTTCAGTCTCCTGTTTGGAAAAAAAAAAAATCAAAAATGTAAATTAACAACAGAACAAAGTTTTAAAAGCATTCACTGACTGTTCAGAGATATGCATTTAAAAAATAAAAAAACAGCACCCAGAGCTCATTACTGTGAGTGACACTGAATGCAACATGATAATATTTTAATATTCATCGAGAATAAAAAAATAGTACTCACTGAATCATGGGGACCTGAAGACAGAAAGTGAGAGAAAAACATAGAAGGGGGGATTAGTCTGGATAGGTAGGTATCACAGCACCAGATAAAGGGGGATTAGTCTGGATAGGTAGGTATCACAGCAGCAGATAAAAGAAGTTCTTATGTTGGTCCTTGTCCGTATTGTTATCAGAGGGAAAGCAGCGAGACTTACTTATTTTGCAGATGGACACAACTTCGAGGCACTCCTTATGGACACTGGTCCCACATTTGGGGCAGTAGTACCCCTGGTAGAAGATACCCCTGAGGAAACAGGATATTTTTTTGTATAATTCATTTTTATTTCAGAGACACAAATGCAGCTAACATAACTTGATTTACATGTGCTATTATAATACAACACAAATTTCCAATATCACCACTGACAATAGTATGAAACGATTACATGCTAGTGGTAATACAAAATAAAAATTTTAGTCAGCACTCATTACAGTTTTTCTCAATTGTTTAGACACATTTTATGAAATTAAAACTCATTTATCAAAATTATAAACACAAAACCCACACGGTCAACGCTTTCTGCAAAACGTCATTTCCGTATCTCTTGTCAAAATCAAGCACTATTTTCAAAACCATACACTCTCATCCCAAAATGACATTTGTCCTTCAAATAATAAACACTCGTCAACAAATGAATACAAATTATAAATGCCAATTACAAACTCAAATATACAAAAAAAAAACAGTGAGATGGTTTTTGTTGTTTTTTATTTTTCCAAATTACAAAAATGGTGGGAGTAGACTCTCCTGTATGTGGAGAACAATGGCTGAACATTTAGAAATGAGAATAGGTAGATCTGCCCTATTGTTATTTACTGTAACATATCAATACTCAGTGATTCCTGTACTGCAGAGTACCTAATGTATACTACTACAAGGGGACCACAGTATGGACAGCATAGTGTGCACAAGCTAAGCTGGCAGTATCCCTTGTGTGTCCGAAGCCACCCCTACATGGAGTAAATATGAGAGAGCCTGTCCCCTCTGCAGCTGACACTAGCTTATCTTACCAGCCTTAAAGAGGACCTGAAACACGGGGGAAATATGCCTTTCACAGTGCTGCATTAATGAGCTCCACTCACACTCACTCAGACACACACACATGCACATACACACAGAAACACACATATACACACACACACATGCGCACGCACACACACACACACACACACACACACACACACACACACACACACACACACACACACACACACACACACAAGATAGACCAGAGCAGCTCACACGTGTTGCCATATGTGATTTTCCACCGTGATGCTCTGTTTCGAAATTGGTTAAATTAAACCATTGCTTTTTCATTTCTCAGTCATGCCAAGGGTGGCTGTGTCATTCCAAAAGACACTTCTCCCGCTGCTTGGCCAGATAAAATATAATGTGTGATGTACATGAGAATATGTGGCCTGATCAAGAGCAGAGAGCAGAATAATTTATTTTTGGTTTTACCTTTATTTGTTTACTCCCAGTACAGTAGTTTTTTTTTTGTTTTTTTTTCATTTTCTCCTGTTTTTTCTGATTTTACATTGTCTAGTCCCAACATTTTTGTAATTTGGAAAAATAAAAACCAACAAAAACCATCTCACTGTTTTTTTGTATATTTGAGTTGGCCAGTACACTCTGATGCCTAAGTAATATAATGGTAATAGTGTCTTTCATTTTTTACACCACTGTGTAATTGGCATTTATAATTTGTATTCATTTGTTGACTAGTGATTTTGGGGGGGGAAAATTTCATTTTGGGATGAGAGTGTATGGTTTTGAAAATAGTGCTTGATTTTGACAAGAGATATATAAAGTTTTGCAGAAAGAGTTGACCGTGTGGGTTTTGTGTTTATAATTTTCAGAAATTAGTTTTAATTTCAGAAAATGTGTCTAAACAATTGAGAAAAACTGTAATAGGGTCATAAAATCATGTTTAGTGTGTAAGCAATTGAGAAAAACTGTAATTCATTCTTACTACCATACACATTAAACACACTAATCACAACCATCAAATAAACAAACAAATAAATAAAAATAAATAAAACAAACTTGACTAAATTTGCCATGATTTTGACGCTGGTCATTGAAGTATCTCTCTCTCTATCGGTCAAAGACTACCTGTTTTATTTGTTTTGTGATGTGTCTATTTGAGCACGTGCAAGCATGTGGCTGCATCCCTATACATATTCTCATCTAATTCTCTCTGCCTATTTCACAAATAAGCAGGAGTAGATAAGGGATAAGAGACAACGAAACAAGGAGGAAATGGAACACAATACCAATTCTTTCATTACCTGCTGCAGTGTTGATAAAACAAGCACACGTAGTGGAATGCTTAAAAATGTGTGTGTGTGTGTGTGTGTCCATGTATGAGTGTGTAGTCTTTTACACCGTCGCTCTTAAAAACATAGCGTGCAAGCGCACACAGATCGAGGGAGTAATTTGCAGAAGTAAATGTTGATTTAACAATCGCCTCTTAATGAAGCGCCATATTGATTCAACACTGCAAGGTGTGAGCTTGCGGGTTTCATAATTAGCATTTGGGGATCGTGGGAAGTGAGGTGTGCTTATGGGAAGTGAGGTATTCATTGATGATCTGGGGTCTGCAGTGTAAGCAGTTCAGTTCAATGCGTCTTGACTGCAGTCGGAGGTCTGAAAATACACCGGCTGTTGCTGGTTCTGTAGGGTTCTAGCATTAGCACAAAAGGGATGGCTGTAGTTAGTAGTTCCTTGTAAACTATCTGGATGTAGTTTGTCAGTGCTTCTGTGTAAATGGGCCAGCTGTAGGCTAATTAGAGCCCCTCATACATACAGTGCATCCGGAAAGTATTCACAGCGCTTCACTTTTTCCACATTTTGTTCTGTTACAGCCTTATTCCAAAATTAATTAAATTAATTTTTTCCCTCAAAATTCTACACACAACACCCCATAATGACAATGTGAAAAAAGTTTTTTTGAGATTTTTGCAAATTTATTAAAAATAAATAAATAAAATTTCTCATTTACATAAGTATTCATACCCTTTGCTTTAACGTATTTTTAAAGTATCATATGTGATGTGGATGGATCACTTTAAGGGTTGTTTCTCCTGACTTTTTTCCCCATAGAGTTCTATAGGAAAATGAGTCCGGAGAAATAACCCTTGCAGTGATCCATCCACATCTACTCCATATCTGGCAACAGAGTGATGGTTTGGGGCTTGTTTGATAGCTCAGACCCTTGATAACTTACAGCCATTTAGCCAGCCATGTGTTCCATACTGTACCAGTGTAATTTACAGCTGAATCTAGTCTCACCCCCCAATTTCCATAGAGATCCATTCAAATGCAGAGAGGTTATAGTATCGCTTGTAACAGTACCTGAAAATAAGATATCGACAGTTTTTTGATGTCGATGGTCACAGACTTCAGGAAGTAACAGCATGTAAAGGATATGCGACCAAATATGAAATATGATACTTTAAAAATACGTTAAAGCAAAGGGTATGAATACTTATGTAAATGAGAAATTTTATTTTTTTATTTTTAATAAATTTGCAAAAATCTCAAAAAAACCTTTTTCACATTGTCATTATGGGGTGTTGTGTGTAGAATTTTGAGGGAAAAAATGAATTTAATCAATTTTGGAATAAGGCTGTAACAGAACAAAATGTGGAAAAAGTGAAGCGCTGTGAATACTTTCCGGATGCACTGTACCTCAGCTGTAGTTAGCGGTCCTGCATAAATGTCTCAGCTGTAGTTAGCAGTCCTGCATAAATGGCTCAGCTGTAGTTAGCGGTCCTGCATAAATGGCTCAGTTGTAGTTAGCGGTCCTGCATAAATTGCTCAGCTGTAGTTAGCGGTCCTGCATAAATGGCTCAGCTGTAGTTAGCGGTCCTGCATAAATGGCTCAGCTGTAGTTAGCGGTCCTGCATAAATTGCTCAGCTGTAGTTAACGGTCCTGCATAAATGGCTCAGCTTTAGTTAGCGGTTAGCTGTAGTTAAGCGGTTGTTTGTAAACTGATCGCTTGTTTTTTTACCTCAGTAGCATCTTGCAGGCCCGGCAGCTGGTGTTCTTGTCAAATGAGTGCATCTGGAAGCTGTGCTGGTTGGCGGTGGCTCTATCGGGCTTTATATTTGACCTGAGGGATATAGGCAGACAGAGACACGTGTGAGGCCTGCTTTACAGGACTGCAGTGCTGTGCTGGACTCTGAGGGCAGCAGTGTGCCGCTGCAGTGAAGGGGGCGTGGCCTTGTGTCAGAGGGCTCCAGATGAGAGTCTCTGGTATCGGGGGCTTCAGTACAGGTAAAACAGGTAAGGGAACACAGGTAAGGAACACCAGGGATTGTGCTGGCAATCATCATTACTGTTCCAGAGTCTAGGTTTAAAACCAACGATTTAGCCTTTTGGATCAAAGCTCTTAAACTCTGGAACGGCGTAAGAACTGCTGAGTCTGGCTCCTCCTTCAGTCCTGCTTAAAGACTCACTTTTATAATATTGCTTTTGTAAATGTTTGGCTTTGTGTGAATATCTGTTTTTACTTGAGTCTTATTGCCATCTTTTATTATTATCATTATTATTATTATTATGAATCATCTGTAATGGGGGGATGACTAAGTGTCCAGAGGATCTTTAACGAACACAGTGAATCAGACCCTACTTTAATGTCTAATGCAAGGAATGGCACCTACAGCACAGTGTTCCCATCACTGTGACACGTGACTGGACTTTACTTGTCTGCAGCTCAGTGGCCCTCCAATACCACATCCAGCAGCAACCTGGTTTTCCAGAGAGGTCTCCCCTCCATGGAGCTAAACAAACAGGAGCCCCTTTAGTTTAATGTGTTTATTATTCAGCCTGGGGGCAGTACAGCGGGCTGTGGATAAGGGCCGTGCTGAGTTGCTGTGAAATGGAGACACACAGTGATTTAATACGCTCACATGGCCATCTCAAACTGCTCCATCCACTTCCTCTTCATCTCCTCCGTCTTACAGAAGAACTGGAACCCCTGTTTTCCCAGCAACTGGATCAGGTAAAAACCATAGGACCACTGGAGGGAGGGAGGGAGGGAGGGAGGGAAAGAGAGAGAGATTTATCCTGGCAATAGAGTGCCACAAAAATGTAACTGACCGCGGAGAGAGATACACACTCCAAACAAACTATTCTATAGATTGAGTAAAAGATTGAAAGAGTCAGCTTACCATCTTTCCACTGGACTGAAAAAAACAAGGAAAGAGAGATTGCATTACACTAAGGCCTTAACAGAGAGAGGCAGCAGGCAATATGATTTGAGCAGGAACATATATGATGCTTTATGAAACTGAAATGAAAACAGATGAATGATATGTTGGATTGATGAATGAGATGTGTGTGTGTGTGTGTGTGTGTGTGTGTGTGTGTGTGTGTGTGTGGGTGTGTGTGTACGTGCATGTGTGTGCGTGTGTGTGTGTGTGTGTGTGTGTGTGTGTGTGACGTGTGTGTGTGTGTGTGTGTGATGTGTGTGTGTGTGTGTGCGTGTGTGTGTGTGTACGTACGTGCATGTGTGCGTGTGTGTGTGTGTGTGCGTGCGTGTGTGTGCGTGTGTGTTTGCGTGTTTGTGTATGCGTGTGTATGTGTGTGTGCGTGTGTGTGTGTGTGCGTGTGTGTGTGTGTGTGTGTATGTATGTGTGTGTGCGTGTGTGTGTGTGTGCGTGTGTATGTGTGTGCGTGTGTGTGTATGTGTGTGCGTGTGTGTGTGTGTGTGTGTGTGTGTGTGTGTGTTTTTGTGTGTGTGTGTGTGTGCGTGTGTGTGTTTCCGTGTTTGTGTGTGTGTGTGTGTGTGTGTGTGTGTGTGTGTGTGTGCGTGCGTGCGTGCGTGTGTGTTCTGTGTTTGAAGCAGATTCACCTTCTTCACGTCTCTGTTGCTCATGGGGTCGTCTGTCATTTTATACGCCTGGAGCTCAATGATCTCCTTCAGCTCATAGTTATAGCCTTTCCTCTTGCAGACGATCACTGCCTTATCAAACAGGAATATGTACCTGAAAACATACCAGAACAGTGAGCATCAAAAAGCCAGTCTTCTCCATCTACTGTATCAAATCCAGGTTCGCTCACTGTGAGGCTATCTGGTCATTTCACAGGGTGTGAAGAGGTAGGGTACGTTGCTTATCTCCTTGCACACAACGCACACTCTTTTCTGATTGGCTGACACTCCAAGTGACACGTCCTGCCCAATGACAGGGGAGAGTAGGATACTAAACTACAACATTCTAGGAACTGCTGAGATGACTGTGTCGAAACACCAAAAAAACTATTAACACACTAGATACCATCCGGTGGAGGGCGTTCTGGATGTAAACGCAGTCAGGGCGGGGTTCCCTGGCTCACCTGTCCTGTCAGGGCGGGGTTCCCTGGCTCACCTGTCCTGTTTGGTGCGGTTGATGACAGAGCACACCTTCAGCTCTCCATCCATCTTGGGTCTTCCGTACTCCTCCAGCTTCACCTGCTGTAAGGGCAGAGACTGTCAGTCATAGATATAGAACCATAGATATGACATATCATGTAATGTAATAGTAATTTGGAATTCAGCAATGGAACAATTTGGCAGCCATCTTACCTGGGTACAGCTATAATTGGAACCTATGGCAAAGTGTCATGTACTTTCTAACCCACTGTGATGTCATAATCGGTTCTCAGAAGCCAGATAGCTGATGATTGGCTCATAGATGTAAAACCATGGTTACTTGCCACCATCTTACCTGGGTATGGTCTCAAAAACTGTGCCACTAACTATGACATATGTCACATCCATGGTTCTATATCTATGCTGCCAGTGCTGTTAGAACACAGGGACTGTCAGTGCTGTAAGGGCAGACTGTCAGTGCTGTTAGAACACAGGGACTGTCAGTGCTGTAAGGGCAGAGACTGTCAGAGTGCTGTTTTGTATTCCTGAAACTAATGCTAATATTCCCCACTTTTGTATGTTGCTTTGAATAAGAGCACATGCTAAGTGATTATAATGCAATGAAATGCAATGCTACAGCCCAGGGATGTGTCAGTGCTATACGGGCCCAGGGATGTGTCAGTGCTATACGGGCCCAGGGATGTGTCAGTGCTATACGGGCACAGGGGTTGTCAGTTCTGTAAGGGTAGAGACTGTCAGTTGTGTCAGACAGAGACTGTTAGGGATGTAAGGGCATAGGGACAGTACGCTAATATAACTGCATTGAACTCTACATACCTGATTCTACCTGCTCTTTCTGTATATAGTTTGACCTGGTGAAATTAATAAGCCCTGTTTTCTTTGACAAGACAAAAGACATTGAGACATTTGATTATACTGTTATTTTTTTTACAGTTTTAATTTTTCTCACAGTTCCTTTGTGGTTTTGGGCTGCTATTGACCCAATTTCATGGGGTAGGGGCTACAAAGCATTTTGCTGTGATGTTTTTCTCTATTTACCTTTATTTACCTCTGCTGATTAACTAGTAAACCACACAAATGCTACATTCCTGTTTCCCGTATGATTGGCTAATACTGGCTTTTATCTAAATATACCTTCTGTTACTTTGATTCTGGTAGTATATCAGGGCACAGTGTAGGTGGTCCTCTGTTTTCACTGACACCTGCGCTCTGGCAGCGGTTGTAGGAAATAGCGTTTGATTGTGACTTCTTATATTTTGGCAGGAGTACTGCCTGCCTGGCACCACTTATTAGTGCGTTTGTTGCTTCGCTAATCAGCAACGCTACAGCTATGAGCTCAGTTAGAATCAGTCCTGTCAGTGCCGTTTCAGCACAAAATGTCCAGGACATTGTCAGGCACTCAGGTATGTAAGAGCCCAGCTACTTTCAGTGCTGTTAGACTGAGCTGACACACTCCAGTCTACACACACTCCAGAAAAGCTCACAGAAGCCTGACTCAGTCTGAGAAACCCCCCCCCCCCCCCCCCCCGGACCCCACACACACACACACACACACACACACACGTGCCAGACCAGGAAATGGCTGCCGCTTTAAAGCACCATTTGAGCATTCCGTTAGTGATATCACACAGGGGCACAGCGAATGTTCAGTACCTGCGCACAGTCTCTTAACGCACAGCGCAGGCTGTAAATGAACAGATTTAAACCTGCGTCGCCGCGGCTAATTGCTCTCGTGGAGGGAAACCGACAAACGCACAGCTCCCGTTTTCAATTCACACCAATTTAAATCTTGTCCTCTCTCTCTGTTGTGTGTTTCACTGCCCTGCTGGTGTAAATTATTCATTAGGCCCAGAAAACTGCAAATGAGTGAAACAGCAGGGGGGGGGGGGGGGGGGGGGGGGTGAGAGAGAGAGTAAATATTTAGAAGTCTCCCCTGTGAGAATGTGTGTACGGGGCAAGCGGACACGGAGATGTTTTTTTAAACAGCCGGTGAGTGGCGATAGAACAGCCTGGCAGCGGTTAGCGGTGCTAATGAATTGGGGGCAAGCCGGCGATCCCGGGGCTCCACACTTACCAAGTTTTCAATTGAGTTCTGAAATTCGTTGATTTTCTTCAAGGTTTCGTTGTCCCTTTTCACCTCGTTTATATACATAGCCAAGTCCTTGCAAAGAAAGCAAGAGGAATTCAAAGATTACGCCAAGAGCTGCTCTCTAATTTAGTGCATCTTATCATTTAAGTCTTCAGGGGAGGTCAGCAATGGCTTTTGAAAATATTCAATACCACGGGCTCCGCCCTGATCTCATGCACAGGTAGAGACCCTAATTACCTGCATGGCCTCCAAGGCCTCCTTCAGCTGCTGTTGTTCTGGCCTGTTGGCCGAGTGACTCAGCAGCTCCTGAAGCATGGACACAAAACAGCACTCACAGTGTTAAACTCACTCCCACCCAGTGTTACACATCCATCCCTCTCCCGTGCCAGTAGCCACGGCATGCAGTCATAATCTCTCTGCTAGTTCAGCACATCCACGGGGGTGTCATGCTTATGAGCAGCTGCAGAGAACTGTGAACATCTGTGGTGTGCGCCTCTCCTCGTAGGCGGGGATTGAGTTATTGCTCATTGGACCACAAAGTGCTGAGTTCACAGTGGGTTCCAAACTCAAAACATGCAAATGGGGGCGAGCCTGCAGGCTGAGAACAACGCTCCGGGCTACAGCGAGAGCATCCCTGGCCCCAGCGCACAGGAGAGGGTCACACGCTGTCTCTGCTGCCTCTCTGGGCTCCTCCAACCACCCATTAACAAATTACTCCCTCTCTTAATTATTTACATGTGGAGTGGAGTTTAATTAACGATGGCCGTATCACATGGGACATTTACTTTAGATAAGAATGGTGTCCCGCTGGCTTGATCGGGTTCACAAGGAGTGCATGTCTGTGAGAGCTGGCCCGCAGGAAGGGGTGTGTCTGTTTGAGCAGCTGGCACACAGGAAGGGGTGTGTCTGTTTGAACTGGCCCGCAGGAAGGGGTGTGTCTGTGAGAGCTGGCCCGCAGGAAGGGGTGTGTCTGTGAGAGCTGGCCCGCAGGAAGGGGCATGTTTTTTACCTTCAGTAGAAGATGGTACTTCAGAACCCTCTGCATGGGAACCACCAGCAGGTCCTGCAGCTTAAATTTCCCCTCCTGCACCCTCATTGTGCATTCCTACACACACACACACACACACACACGCACACGCACACGCACACAAACACACACACACACACACACACACGCACACGCACATGCACACGCACACAAACACACACAGACACACACACACACACACGTACGCGCACGCACACACAAACACACACACACACACACACACACACACACACACACACACACACATACACACATACACACACACACACACACATACTTTACTTTTCTCTTACATCACAGAAAAGTGTGGTATTGCATTCACAGGTCTTTTTGAAGGCAACAACAGGTTTCTCGTCTTAATTTGGAAGCCGTCATCTTGCCAGTCTGCGGTCCATAATCACTACTCTGATCAAATTACGCAGCTTAATTAGTCAACCCTAAGGATGGGCCTCTGGGATGCATATTCATCCCATTATATAATTTGCCGTGACATGGCAACCTTTAGGAGGGTTACTCTGTGGGACAGGGGGTGTGTGCTATGGGGTGATCAGGTGACAGTTTTTCACCTCCACTTTCATTTTGATATCTTCCCGCGAGTTGATGAGAGTATACAGGGTCTTCTGGGCCCCTTCCATGTGACTGCAGTACTGACCATAGATCAGCAGGCTGGAGACACACAGACACAGACAAGGTGTGTGTGAGGTACAGGTGAAGCGCAGACACACAAGTGAGATATAGGCAGAATACTGAAGCACTGACGGATACACACTCTCTTGTTTCACATACGGTTACCAATTACCAATTAGGGCGGCAGTGTAGCATAATGGTTAAGAAACTGGCCTTATAACCAAAAGGTTGTAGGTTCGATTCCCAGGTAGGACACTGCCGTTGTAACCTTGAGCAAAGGTGCTTAACCTGAATCGCTTCAATATATATCCAGCTGTATAAATGGATAACATGTAAAAAATGCTAAAAAGTTGTGTAAGTTGCTCTGGATAAGAGCGTCTGCTAAATGCCTGTGATGTAATTACCGGTTTTGGCTATCAGTTGCTTATAAGGTAATTTTTGCAGTAACAGCTTTTAGTTAATTAAGAATGTTGGCTGTAGTTGATTACAATATAATTGAAACATTTGAACATCTAAATTATCTGTGTATTGCGGAGACCTCACAACAAGATGGAGCCGTCCTATGGCGACACGGTGTGTTAGTCTCTGAGCTACTAAGAAAAAGACTGGGGGAAAAAAACAAAGAAACAGTGTGTGCACGTGTGAGGGTAACAGGCACTGACTGCTCCTTGAAGTCCAGGAAGATCCTGCCCAGTCCGGTGCCCCCGGTCATCATGTTCACGTCAATGGCCTTCAGCAAGGCCAAGTGCACTTTGATCACCTCCTGTAGGGCGAAATGGGGCCGCAAAGACACGAACGTAAACACACAACCGCAAACACAGGACCATAAACACACAACCGCAAACACAGGACCATAAACACACAACTGCAAACACAGGACCGTAAACACACAACCGCAAAGACAGGACCATAAACACACAACCGCAAACACAGGGTAGAAACCAAGGGGCCAAGACTGGGATTTCGTTTTGAAGCCCATTTCCTGGTTGGCCTGGGAGCCGCCATTGTGCCGTTGCTCACTAGCGCCACTGTGGCTGGCTCCAGTATAGGTCTTTCCCCATGTAAGTGAACGGCAGCAATTTGGTCAAAATACTCAGTAAATAAATTTTTTACAAAAAATTTATTTATTGCAATAGGTGCCTTTCCTTCATCTAATGCCTGTGCATGTGCTGATTTTTTAAAATATTGTGTCGTTTGGACAGGGTATTGACATTTGTTCAGGACCAATCAGGGGACAGATTGAGTCGGGTTACTGCCGGTCATTTCACTCACTTTGAGGGGCGGGAACCATAGACGGAACGGGCGGGACGTGGGGCGGGACGTGGGCGGTACCCATAGGCGGTACCTCAAGTGGCTAGCAATGACCTTGACATTCTCACCCATTCTCGTCCTTTTAATGTGTGAATTTGGCTAGTATTAGACCATTAGACCCATCGCAATCACATCGCAATTCTCATTGTCACTAGTGTTGAATTCATTATGGCATGTTCTGCATACAACTGTACTAATCGACCGTCTCAAAAGCATTCTCTCCAGTTTTTTCGGTAAGACATTTTTTATTACTTTATTTTTTACCGAGTAAGTAACGTTAGCCTTATTAGATAACAGCCTGCAGAAGTAGCCTACGCTACCTACCGCGACATAGCATGACAAGCTAACGCTTTTGTATATTACGTAGACCAGTATGCTAGTGGAGTTAGCACCTTTATCTCCCAAAACCTTTTGGTTTGGCTACTTAGCGTTAGCTAACGATGTAAAACCTACATTGAACTTCGTCCTATGCTCTCCACTGGCTAAGTGCATTTTATGTGGAGTGAATTTCGACATTGCTAACGTTACCGTGCATTAGTCAAACAAAAAGCAGTCTCCAGTTTTTTCGGTAATACAATTTTTATTACTTGATTTTTTACCAAGTAAGTAACGTTAGCCTTATTAAATAACAGCCTGCAGAAGTAGCCTACGCTACGTTACCTACCGCGACCTAGCATGACAAGCTAACGCTTTTGTATATTACGTAGACCAGTATGCTAGTGCAGTTAGCAACTTTATCTCCCAAAACCGTTTGGTTTGGCTACTTAACGTTAGCTAACGATGTAAAAACCTGTCAAAAGTAACGTTAGTCAAATTTCAGTTGTGTAACGTTAACTTATATTCCATTAAACATCGACCTGGTGAGCCTTTGTGTCTATTTTTAGCTTTGTAATTTAACGTTAACGGTCTCATCGTGGACATGTAGCTACATTGCACTTCGTCCTTGCTATGCTCTCCACTGGCTAAGTGCATTTATGTGGAGTGAATTTCGACATTGCTAACGTTAGCTACCGTGCATTAGTCATGGTGTATTTTTCATTAGAGGTATTCATTTTAGGTATTCATTTTAGGTTGAGCATTATTTATAACTTTTAAAGCATGTGGGAAACGTGTTCATGGAGATGGAAACCCGACATAACGTTAGCTGTCATTTAGCTATCATGTTTTTCGTGTCGCCACTTGCCACCACCATGGACTGTATAAAAATAGGGTAACGTTAGGCTAACGTTAACATTACAGTCTGATATTTTCCCACATAGGCTAACGTTAACATTATAGTCTGATATTTTCCCATGACCCTTGGATTATAGAATATTGTATGAGATTTCAGACAGAATTTGCTTTGAATTCTGGCAATTAACATCATCCAAATGTCTAATTTCAAACCATATTCCTCGGTGCCCGACTACTTTTATCTGTGATGGTAGTTTTATAATTCTGTAAGCTGCATCGCAACCGATCGCAGCCTATTATAACCATTTTATTCTTTGATAGATTTCCTTTAGCTAATGAAGACATGCTGCAGCAGTGGTTGGTCAACATGTATGTACATAATATTATATATACACACATAACCCCTGGATGACTGTTGCAAGTATCACTTAGAGCCCGCATAAACGGGGCATAAGTGTTTACTGTGGAAGTCCTCGCTTACAAAGACCCATGGATTACAATACCACTTACAGCCAGCATAAA
This sequence comes from Synaphobranchus kaupii, assembly GCA_029718625.1. NCBI lineage: Eukaryota > Metazoa > Chordata > Actinopteri > Anguilliformes > Synaphobranchidae > Synaphobranchus > Synaphobranchus kaupii. Next base: position 13,209,561 of record CM056376.1, read on the forward strand.
CATGTACAAATTTGATCTTTTATGTGGACCTTGTCATTTTTAATGTGTGTCTCGTCAGGGTTTGTCTTGTACTAAATGTGTGTCTTGTCTTGTGTTCCCACTCTCAGCCTGCACCTTGACGTGGTGAGTGGGCTTTAAACTGAGACAGGCTACTGAACTTTGTTGTCTCCTATGTCAAACCCCTAACTTCTTGTTACCTTTGAGTTTTTTGTCCCCTATTATGAAATGAAAACTGATCTTGTTCTATCCTTTCTCTATTTTACAGATGTAAATTTATTACCAGCTGTTCAAGTTACCAACATAATCAATACTAACACAGATCACTAATTCTGTGATGAAATGATATCTTGAGCTGCTAATTTGTAGAATCAGATGTGCCAAATTTGGGGGTTGAAACAGCACAAGGAATAGGGTTGGGGACCGCAGTCCTAGTCTGTGGGTGACCCTCTTATCAAATGTGCAGCATCCATATTACAAAGGAAAACGCCGCCATCCTGTGCGGGATGTATGGACCACAGACTCACCCTGTCAGCCACAAGGGACATCTGACCATCTTTTAAGGATACATAAAAGAATTGTACTGATTTCAAGTTGCTTTGTGAAAAAAGAATGATCTTAATCACTCCTTTAACACATTTAAAGTCGCAGCACAAGCTGGTCCTCCTTAGTCTTTCAGTGAGATTACAGGATGTGTTACTTATTTACATCAGTGGCTATACCTACACTGTGTGCACGCTGGGGAAGGCCATCTTGAGCGGTAATGTATTGGTGCATTATGCACTCATTATTTAACTGAATGCAAGAGGGTATTAAATATTTTAAAGACAAAAGCAGACAAAAACCTCAAATTACATTTTTCCACATTTATATAAAGGGTCTGATTCTCATTACAGAGCAAGTACTTACAAAAATTAATTGCTGTACAACATGTATAATGTAGAGGGTAGTTAGGCTACCAGATGCCCTTATTTATGCTTCATTTTGAATGACATTTGATTAGTTTATATATTGTGTAATATTTGCTATTTCACCTACTGCATGATTCTGTTATGCAAATAATGAACACATGAAAACAAGTTGGATAATTTAAAAAAAAATTTATTGACAGCTACACCGGCTTAGGGAACAGGAAGCAAGAAAGGCCATGGGGTGCCATGGCTGGAGAGGACAAGATGGGGGGGTGGGGGAGAGAAGATGCGGGACAGGGATGAGGAAGAGCAGGGGGAGTTGGGTGAACAATGGCATAGCTACAGATGTCATTAATTAAAATAAATCATAATACAAAATATAACATCACATAAAATTTGAAAAGCTGACCCATTTCATTAAAAAAAAACCTATTCCATTAAAAGCTAAATCCAGGATTGGAGAAACTCCTCCCGTAGATTCAGTCTTTAAGGGAATGGACCATACTATTTAAAAAAATAAAAAGTAGCTGTCACCAACTATCCAGACAGTTTTAGCTGTGTAAGAGGAATAAAATTAAATGCATCTCATTGCAATATACAATGATACATTCTGGATGCAAGCTATTAAAAACATCATCCACAATCTAGACATGATACTTTAATATTGTCAATATGCTGTTTGGTCCTATTGCATAAGGCGAGCTACGCTTGAAAAATTAGCAATGAAAGAGAAATACACTCAAGTATATTATGTAAATGACTAGTTTAAGGCACAGTGATTAAAAAAGAAAAATGGTTCACAATGAAAGGTGGGTACAGAAACTCACAGTTGAGGCTTCGGCTTTCCATCGTTGTGTCTGCAAAAGACATTAAAAATTCAAGGTTACAACCAGTCTGTGTAATGAGACCATGCACTAGGGTGGGAAACTTCTGAAATTTTCACGCATGCAAATAGATTCTTATTAAAATGCTTCGTAGATGACCACAGCTGACGTTATTTCATCTTCTTTCATTGTGATTTGCGTTAGCTAGGGTGATCATATAGCTATTGTATATTTTATCCACACAAAAAAAATTAGGACAGGTTCGGGCGGGCATTATTAACATAATAGGCTACTCTGCTGGGTTATTGGAACGAGCAAAACCTAACCAGACATTTTTTGGAATTTAGAAATCGCGCAAGGACCTATTTTTATACAGTCTATGGCCTGGACGGATTTTTTGGGTCGCAAGCTTGCTGACAGCTTGCTACCTATTTAGAGCAGCTCTTCGGGACATTTATAATAAAAGTAGTCTTGTACGTAAATGTGATTGATTGACCGTCAATATCGTTAATGGCAATCATAACGTTACCCTATGTTCGCCTTAGCCTGCCTAGGCCTAACGTAACCAATCTCACTGTCAAGCTGGTATGCTAGCTAATGGAATTAGCCTACCTCCGATCTGAGTTGGGTGGAATATTAATGTACTTTAAATTGTACTGTAAATTGAAGATAACTGAATAAACGTTATAACATAACACAATGATGTGACGAATTTCACACAGTCAATGCAAATAAATAACACAGTAAAACCGTGAAAATGAAATGATATAATAAACATTAGCTTAACTTACCGTGAATTCGCTTGCAATATAAAACCAGAGCTCCCGCTTCTAACTTCTCCCGCTTTCCAGAATCTCCGAACTGTCAATCATACTGTGCCTGGACAGAGACCCTCCCATGAAGACCATATCCGGTTCACCCTGCTCCAAGCAAAGGTCAAGTCGGCTCCACTGAGCAGGCGCAGTTCGTCCAAACAGCCGGCGAAAAAGACTTCCGTGTTTCAATTTGGTTTTTCCGAGGCCATGGAAAGGCAATGGGTGACGTCACAGTGGCTTTGTCCATATTTTTATACAGTCTATGGTAGAAACGCATTCATACAACATAACGGTCAACACATTATCTACAAAAACACAGTCGCACAGGGAAAACAATATCAGCTAACTCAAGAAAGACAACATTATTACTTTGCAAAATGCATGCAATTATAAAACATCACTACCTCAAGATTAACAAAAATGGCTTCCATATCCTGGGGACTCAGGACCTGCTTCAGTGGAGTCATGTAACTCTGTGGAAACAGTCACACACGTAAGAAATGTTCTCATGAGGTACGCACACGCGCACGCACACACGCACACACACACACACACACACACACAGCAGTTCTTCTAACGTATCATGCCATATTAGTGTCATCAGTCACTTTGGGTTATGGTAATAAAAATTACTCAGTGAGGAGCATACTTTTGCTGCCACACACTTGACCTTTGACCCTATAGCAGAACGGGAGCCTCCTCCCATTGTTCATTAGACCCACCTTCTCAATCTCCTCCAGGGTCTTGTAGTACTTGGCCTCGGTCTCCTGGATCTCCAGCAGGCAGCAGTTCCTCTTATCGTCCTCCGACATGCCCATCTTCTGCTCCACGGGTTCAACACATTTCAATGAGCAAAATAAGCAGGGCTTTAAATGAGGAAACATGTATCAATGACACTAATATAGAACAAAGGAACTGTTCAGTGTCATTAGCGCTAATGAGTGTGTGGTGTTGAATCTCTCACCACTCAACAGCAACATATCCGTCAGTACGCTGACCCAAAACAGGAAGTCCAATACCCTATCTGCTTGCTGTTGAGCTGTGATTCTACAATGCAATCACCTTAAACTAATTACATAACTGATATGATCTAAATGCGATTTAAAATGGACTAGTTTAGCTACTTGCTGTGTTGTTGCATCGACCAACATGTCGGAAAGAGGGTTTCTGTCCTGAACAACCACTGCAGTGCTCAACTACCAGGGTAAAGCACCGTGATAAAGAGCTGTAATTCCATTAGAGCAGCGCACAGCACACGCTGAATATTCCCAATATTCCCATTGCTTAGAGCAGCAGCTGGAGTGCCACTCCCACAGCTGATCGTCGGTGCATACTATTCACCGGCTCTGCTTACATCAAGCAAATTACAGCAACAATCAGCACAGCCTACAATTAAGATTACATCCGAATGCTACTGAACCAGGAAATAAATGTTCACCAAGGCAGAATCAATATGTAAGCAATTTACAAAAAGGTAATTGAGTTAAAATAAGAATGGGAAATCAATCAGAGCTGTGCTGTGGAGGAACAGGGTTATGAGAGGACAAAAAAGCAAAAAAAAAACTGACAGCGTGGAAAGCAATAAAGAAACAACAGCTCCACAGAGAACTGTGTAAAAACACCGGTAGACTAAGATTAGAGATATCTACTCATCGATGTTGCTTTCAGAAAAGCATTAAGAGCAAAACAACACACATCACACAGAAGGAGCTTCTGAAAACCTTCTGAAGTGCTGCTTTCAACAGTTCTTAAAGCCGCTGCGTTTGTGTGACACCTCTTCAGTGTCACGACTGCTTTCATCCAAAAGCCATTAGCCAAGAAAAGGCATAAGCCTAGCAGTGCACAGCACAGAGTAGGCATTTACAAAACAGTCATATTTCTTCAAACATATACCATGTGTTAGAATTGATAAACTCAAATAAATTAAATAAAAAGTAATGTAGTGGGGGAAATGCATAATAATAATTAGACATTAGACACTCACATTACATTTTCTTTGCACATTTGTTCAATATTAATGTATATATTTGTTTTCTTACTTTATTTCTACGTTTACTTATTTATTTTTTCTTAATTTACTTATTTCTCTCTTTCTTCCTCCAATATGAAAATGAAGAGTGTTAATGAGACGGAACCGCTCTCCAGATTTGTTTTTATGGAAAGAGAAAATGGTGACTAGTCCTATAGCTGAGCAAGAGTGCCAAGTCTATCCATGTTTTCAGTTATACCCGGTTCACGTTTGTCAATTCCTTAGAGGCAGGAAGTCCCTCTCCATAGACTCATCTGTGGTGCACTGCCACAAGATCAGCACGGCCGCCACAAAATAAAAAGTCGGTCAATAAAGAGATTTATTTAAGATAGGCATGTTTGGAGATGCAGTCACGTAGAGGAACAGCGACATCGACAAAGCAATGAAAGTCAATTTTTTCTTTATCTCCAATGATAAATAAAACGTTTATCCCCTGGTCCGTGATCCCAATTTAAATTACACCACAAAGGAAGTGTCATGGCTTCCGTTGCCACTACAGATGACCTCCAAACCTAGGGGAAACACTGAGAGGTAACTGTATTTTAAAGCTTTCATAAACCATATGGACATTTGTTAGTGCACTAACTTACTTATTTTTAAATCCGTATATACACTGGTGGAGGACAGGGCCTAGTGTTTGGGGTGAGTAGGTCTGAATAAGAGAGTGGATTAGATGAGCTGGTCTCAAAGAGAGAACAGTCGTGGGTAAGTAGGCCTGAATGAAGGAGCAGTGGTAGGTGTGCATGTCTGAATGAGGGAAAATCAGTGGTAGGTGAGTAGGTCCACAAACTGAAGGTATTCCACTTACCTGCATGTACCTGATCTGCAGCGTTAAGAGACCAAGTTGACACACATCAGGAGGCTGGGTACATGTTTTCATGCAACATGTCTTTATTTCACACAGGCAAACCTCACAGCTTTGGCAATATTTCAAAGCTTAAAACTAATTTTTTGTCATTTACAAAGCTAAAGAGAGACATGCTTCCTGTATTTTAACGTCAACATCTTAAAACATCTTAAATCACACACATGCACACACACACAAACACGCACATGAACATGTGCATGCACACACACACACCCTCAGCATATTTTAAGTTTGACTGTAGCAGTGAAATGTGAGAGACTCTTACCATGGGCTGTCGGACCTCCACATTGATGATGTCCTCGTAGATGCCTTCTTCATCACATGGCACACAGTCATAGATGTCATCTTCCCCGACATCATGCTCTCTGGAGGACAGAGGAAAGCGTGTTTCAACCGGCTGTAACACACCCCACGCTTTTTCCTTCTTCCCAACAACAAATGGCATGGCCCATACTGTGCGCCACAAAAGTAATGTAAGCATAACACAAGACTTACCTCTAAGAAAAAGCTAAGACTAATTTTTAAGTATATTTACTTGATAGAGAATAGAATAGGAGGTCAAAGTATTTTGCTTGAATTCCAAAAGACGGTTTCCTTTAACAAACTGCTAAATTTTTGCAATTGTATTATTTTACTTCCAGAGTCATGGAGGTCGTGCATTAAAGGTGCACTATGCAGGATTTTTAGCCTTGCTGTGGTCCTGTGTTTACAATCAAAGAAAAGTCTCCAACCTCAACCCCACCCACTCAAGGTACCAACTTCGACCATCGAGCTACCTAATGCAGCTAGCTGGATAGCTAGAGGTAACATTACTTACAGGTCCAACAGAAAATCTCCTTCCTAAACTTCAGCTGTCGCTATTGAGGAAAGGCAAATCCTCGGTTGACTCTGCTTCTTGAACGTGCCCCGACGGCTTTTTGTTTGCCTCTTCGCCGTACTTGTGCTTCTTTACTTTCGCCATTGCTGTAGCTAGCTAACGTGCTAACGCTCCGCTGAAACCTGATCCCACCCCACGGGCTCTGCCACACCCATGCCTCCCCACACAAACAAGAGCTTCACACCCAGAAAGGTCCCAAACACATCTTAGAACAATAAATACAGTAGTGATGGGCATTCCGGCTCTTTTCAGTGAGTCAGATCATTTGGCTCAGCTCACCAATAAGAGCCGGCTCTTTCGGCTCCCAAACGGCTCTTCATTCAGTAGCATTTACGGTTTTTCAAAATCGGCCAAAGTTAACGATATTTTGACCTATGATTGGTGTTTGTGCACATCTATCACTTAAATTGTTCAAAGGAATCTTACTCTACCTTCTAATTACCAAAATAACATTATTTTGCATTTTGTTTGTTATAAAAAACTATTTAAATAAATGTAAAAACAGTAAGACGCTATTACACGTGTGCATTGAAGGTAGGGCATTTTTATGTCTTGAAATAAATTGCACAATAAGCAGTGTGTAGTTGAACATTTCAAAACAAAATAGACACTCATAAAATAGAACATAATATTGTGTCATAACAAAGAAAAATAAATAAATGCATAAAAAAATAAATGTGCAAAACTGCAGCATCAGAACAATTAAACTGGTTTTTGAATTATTATTAATGTTATTTTCTTATAGTGGTTTTATTTAGGCTATTTTTGGCCTAAAAAATGATTCTCTTTGATTACAGATAGAAGTTGAAGAAAAAAAACAAATAAAAGTTCCACCAAGACCACAAGCACTTGTCTTGTGTTCATTTACAAAACAAATCGGCTCTTCAGATATGCGAGTCGGCTCCCAACGTTCACCTAAAAGAGCCGGCTCAAAGAGCCGACTCGTTCGCGAACGACACACCACTAAAATACAGGCAGAGGAGCACGGACTCTGCAAATGTACACAAAGGCAGAGATTGTCAGTGCATCATAGATATGACTGATCTTGGTTATTTTATAATAGTTTTAAGGTAAAAATCATGCATAATGCACCGTTAAAGATGCGCAGATGACTAAGAACATTGCAACACTGCTGACGCACGTAACGCACTGAACCGTGACAGAAACAGGCCTGACAGGACATTTATATATTTATACCACAGAGTATTTGTTGCTTGGCTTTGAGGCAGTTTCACATTCATTTTCTTTGCTGTGCAGGCATTTCTCTCAGCGTTTAGTCTTATCTGGTGGGCTGTGGGCCCCTGGTTAGAGAGACGCCCATCTTACGTGTCTGTCATACCCCGCACTTGACCTCCCAGGCATACGTTCCAGTGTTCCTGTCTTGAGTCTGAGATGGACTGACTGGTGCACCCCACATGCACCCCATTACCACGCCCAGGGCAATCATGAGAAACAGACAGTCTGACGCTTTTCACAGACCCCACAGCTAATTATTATTATTATCATTAATGTAAGTAGTAAATTGTATTATTCAGGGTGAATATCACACTACATATATTAACTATTATTAAATATTAGATTTTTACGCTGCAAAATAATGAAAAAGTTCAGATTGGCTACATTCCTGAATGAACTGCTACAACATTGATTTGAACCTGCAACAATTCATTTAAGGAACAGCTGCAGAAGAAAGGAGCGAACAGTTTGAGTGTGAACAGTCAGAGTGAACAGTAAAAACATGCAGTCACAGTGTGATGATTCAAAGTGGGGACCGGTCAAAAGGTTAGCAGTCAAAGTGTAAGCAGGATACAGGAGGGGTGAACACACAATTGCTCATGTTTTCTTCTGATCTATCTCCCAAAGGAGATGAGATAAGAGCCCAAATCCACATATAGCTTCTGCACTTCGGCTGTGATACGTGCTCAAAATCCTTCAGGAGATTAAGAGGCTCTGCTCCACTGTCAGATAGGCCCATGAGCCCTGGTGAGTTGGAGGGAAGGGCATTCTCAGGATATAGGCCCATGAGCCCTGGTGAGTTGGGAAGGGCATTCTCAGGATATTATTCATACAATCTGGGCTCAGGGCCTGGATTTCCTCACAGTCACAAGCAGCTGAGCTGTGATTGAATCTGACTCCACTGTCTCCTCCACACACTGACCTTCACCTGCAGCTGGGGGAGTTTAGACAGTGCATGCGCACACACACACACAGGTCTTTCACAGACACACACACATACACACACACACACACACACACACACACACACACACACACACACACACACACACACACACACACACACACACACACACACACACACACACACACACACACAGGCCTTCCACAGACACACATACACACACACAGCAGGAGACAGTAGAAAGAAAACACCACCCCCCCCCCCCCCCGCCCCACTGACAGAAAGGTTAAACATCCTTCGCCGTCTGACACGGTTTCACTGCTTTAAACAAACACTTTGTGACAGCTAAAACTCTACTACTGTATACGTATGTGAAAACACCCAAATAGACACACACACACACACACACACAGCATGCACACGCACGCACGCATGCACGCACACACACACGCACACACAAACAGGCACACATGCATGGCTGCTTTTGCAAAGTATTTTTGATTGTTCCATTAAAGTTCTTAAATCTCATATATAATGTGGCGGGAGTAACTAGGTCCTTCCATCATGCTCCTTTAATGTGGAGGGACAGTAATGCTGATGACAGGCTGTAATTGGTAGAAATCTCGAGCTCCAGGGCTGATGTCTGAAAGATCAGGATGCCACTGATGTACACTTAGGCACCATTTTATAAACTGCTTAAACTGGTAGCGAACAAGATTCCATTTTATAAACAGCTTAAACTGTAGTGAACAAGATTCCATTTTATAAACTGCTTAAACTGTAGTGAACAAGATTCCATTTTATAAACAGCGTAAACTGTAGTGAACAAGATTCCATTTTTATAAACTGCTTAAACTGTAGTGAACAAGATTCCATTTTTATAAACTGCTTAAACTGTAGTGAACAAGATTCCATTTTATAAACTGCTTAAACTGGTAGCGAACAAGATTCCATTTTATAAACAGCGTAAACTGTAGTGAACAAGATTCCATTTTTATAAACTGCTTAAACTGTAGTGAACAAGATTCCATTTTTATAAACTGCTTAAACTGTAGTGAACAAGATTCCATTTTATAAACAGCTTAAACTGTAGTGAACAAGATTCCATTTTTATAAACTGCTTAAACTGTAGTGAACAAGATTCCATTTTATAAACAGCTTAAACTGTAGTGAACAAGATTCCATTTTATAAACTGCTTAAACTGTAGCGAACAAGATGTGTTTTTACCATGTTTTCCACTGTCCTGCGCATGTGTTTTTACCATGTTTTTCCAGTGCCCTTCCACTTCTCAATGCTTTACATAGCTTTTTTAAACCCAGTAATATCCAAACTAAGCAAATTGGAGTATATAATTCTTGAAGTTATGAAAATGTATCGCAAGTTAAGGTTTAGCACAAAAGTAGTGCCTATAAGACTTTCTTTCCTAACATTAGCTCTTGCATTCCAGCAAGCAGTACCAGATTATTGACTCATTATTGCACTTAGGCATAGGCTATTGTCATAATTAACTTTGAAGCCTAAATACTGAGAAGGGAAATTAATCATTTCTGTCCTCAATCAATGGGTAACAAAGAGTGGATATGACAATAGACTATCAGGGGTTAGAGTAAAGTAGAATAAGATTAACATACCAGAGGGTATAATATTGAATAAGAGTGTGAGAATAGAATAGGAGGTCAAATATTAGTGAGTAGAATATGAAAGTATATAAGACAGTATATGAAAGAGTAGGCTATTGCTGGTTTCACGCAAAAATCTCACTTCCAGTAAAATGGAATTCTGATGAACAACAAAAAATTTATTTTCTTTTTTTGGTTTCCATTTTCCTACACACTGTTATAATTTAGTCTCATTGAATTTTGTGAACTTGAACTTCAAAGTCCTCAGGAATTTACAGTACACAGTACGATACATACAGTGCAGTGCGTAAGTATTTGGACAGGGACAGAATTTGTGTTGTTTATACTCTGTTTATACTCTGTACAAATTGGTTTACCCTCAAATTAAAGCTGACAGTCTGCACTTCAACCCCATAGTCATTGTTTCATTTCAAATCCAATGTGCTGGAGTACAGAGCAAAAACAACAAAATACTGTCCAAATGTCACTGTCCAAATACTCACAAACTGTACTGTATCTGAACAAAAATGATAATGAATTGACATATAAGGTTTGTGCATGCCGGACAATATGAGAGTATATTTTTAGATTTTTAAAATAAATGTTTCTCTCTCACACACTCCTCTCTTTTCTCTCTCTCTTTATCTACCCGACTATCTCTCTCCTCCTCTTTCTCCACACTCCTGTACATTTTCTCAGACCAGCTTGTCCACTGGGATTAATCAACTCAAGAGAGCCCAGACGTGTACTCTCCTCTGAAACGTGTGATGTCAAACTACTGCTTGTTTTCACACTGCAATGCACGAGGCGAGCTCGCACAGACAGGAGTCTGAGGAAGACAAACCATATGCAGCAGACTGTGGCCGTCCAATTGACCAGCGGGCGGGTGGTGGTTAGCAATGAGACATGGACAACATGGCCAATTCAATCCCTCCTTCTTTCTCTGGTGACATTACGGCCAATTATGCATCTCCCTGTGAGGCTGCCGGCAACAGTTGGCACTGGCACGGTCCGTTTTTGATACCTGATTGGCTGGGCCTGGCAGCAGATCGCACCAGGGTCTTCTGAGCCTGCTCTCCGTAAAGAGCATCTTTGTGAAGAGATCGGTAGGCATGTCCTGCCATGCACACTAATGAGAACATCTGCATGGCAAGAGTGAGATGCCAGGATTGTGTATTTGTGTGTGTGTGTGCATGCGTGTGTGTGTGTGTGTGTGTGTGTGTGTGTGTGCGTGTGTGAGTACATGCATGTGTGTGTGTGTGTGTGTGTGTGTGCGTGTGTGAGTACATGCATGTGTGTGTGTGTGTGTGTGTGTGTGTGTGTGTGTATGTGTCACAGAGGCCACACACAGCGCCACGCGGCAGTGGAAAGTGTTTGTGGAAGGATTAGCGTTTGGATGAGCGCGATAAATACTGTGCCCTTCCTGCTGTGTCTTACGGCTCATTACACGCTCGGTCAGTTCTCTGACTGCAGCATTAGCCTGAACACGCAAAACAAATCAAATCAACCTGCAACAACCAGGAGAGGAGAGCACAGGGAACAGCTTGAGGCCTTTACACTGAGAGCCGCTTTCAACTTGAATTATGCACAAGAACAGAGAGAAACGTGGATGCAGTGATGGAGATGGCATTCAATGGAAACCTGAAAACATTTAATCCTTCACCGATTAGACATTTAAAAGCTCTATATACTGCTCCACAATGCTGCTCTGACCACTGCTCCATACTGCTGCTCTGACCACTGCTCCACAATGCTGCTCTGACCACTGCTCCATAATGCTGCTTTGACCACTGCTCCACAATGCTGCTCTGACCACTGCTCCATACTGCTGCTCTGACCACTGCTCCACAATGCTGCTCTGACCACTGCTCCATAATGCTGCTTTGACCACTGCTCCACAATGCTGCTCTGACCACTGCTCCATAATGCTGCTCTGACCACTGCTCCATAATGCTGCTTTGACCACTGTTCCACAATCAAATCAAATCAATATTTATTTATATAGTGCATTTCACAACTAGTTATCACAATGGGCTTCACAGAAAAACCCAGCCTAAACCCCCCACAAGAGCAAGCCAGAGGCAACAGTGGCAAGGAAAAACTCCTTGGTGTTACTAGGAAGAAATCTTGGGAGGAACCAGACTCAAGGGGGGAACCCATTCTCCTCTGGTCGGCTCAGGGTCTAGGGCTTAAAGACCAGCATGGTCAAAACAGCCAATGTCTATGATAATAGAATGCTGCTCTGACCACTGCTCCACACTGCTGTTGGATTACTACTCCACAATGCTGCTCTAATCAGTGCCCCATACTGCTGTTGGGCCACTACTCCACACTGCTCTCTGTGAATACCTTCTGGTTTGAGAGTACAGGCCTATCAGTATGTTACATGGTGTGTTAGGGCGGTCACTCACTCGGCAAGCTCCTCCAGGCTCCGGTACACGTCATCCTCATCCACCACTGTGTCCTCTGAGGGGAAGGGCCTGAAATAAGATCAATAACACATCTGAAATACACAGTTTATTATTATTATTATAGATACTTTATTCATCCCCATGGGGAAATTCAGGAACGCATTCAACGCATCCTCAAAGCACTTTCTGATGTTCAACAGCTCCAAAAAACGTAAACAAATCAGGCCGTCAAAAAGGAAAACCGAGAAAAACCTGAGCAAAAGACTCACGAAGTACAACATTAAAAAGCAAAACCATGAATCGAGACCCAGATTCGGGGGGATCCGAGCAGATAATACGTTTCTGTAAACTTAATCATCATGGTGCTTCTCTCAGCAGTTACGGCATCAATGAAGACCAGTTACAGTTATTGTCATGAGTTATTGTCATTTTTAGAACATTAAATATCTACTTTATCATGCGGACAAATATCTTGAGTCAATTGTGTTGTTTTTTCAAGAAAATAGTGGGTTTCCTACCTACAATACATTTGGCTGGATAACATAAAAACTTTAAAGTCATTTTTCTCAGTTCTACACTCTGCAGCATACTCCCGCCGGGGGGCTTGCCTCTATTGACGGCTGCCGTTTCGCCATGAGAGTGATAGAGAACGTAAGAGAGAGAGAGAGACTAATATGATAGTGTATTTTAATATATGTGAAGTGATAGAAGGCCACAATATAGTTCCTTAAGACTGAAATTAACTTAAATAAGTAGGATTTAACTTAGATTTTTCTTTAATAATTTTTAGGGGTGACACCTACGTTTTTGAGAAAAAGCAGTATTACTCAATAAAACAGTTGTATTAGACGGAAAGTTTTAATATGGAGACATGTTTTCCCATGAATCCATATGATTGAGCATAAAACATACCTCAGTATCTGTGTTGTTCATTTTATACAACCTTTTTTTGGTTGTAGAAAGGGTCAATAATTAATCAAGGGTGCCAATAATTCTTAACCTGATTGCATATACACATACATATACACACACATTTAGATTTTGTGTCCAAATACCAAATCAGCCAACATGATTTCCCCCACTGATTGGCTGCAGACTCAGGTTTCCCTCAAAGCCTCTGATTGGCCATCTCTGAGGACACCTGCACTCCTGTTGATACTGCATTTCCATGACAAGCATGATTGGCACCGTAATGGCAGGCTTTCCCACGACAGGACTGGCTGTGACAGTGCATTCTGGCTCTCCGAGGCCGCGGACTGCTGTAATGACAGGAAGAGCTCTCTCCCCCAATGTCAGGTGCACCCCGGTGTCACAGGGCTAATGAGAGTGACGTTCATTACAGCCGTGTCACTAGTCTGACACGGACATGAAAGCGGAGACACGCCAAAGGCCGGGAACTCGTTCCGCTTGACCCGCGTCACGCATGATCTCGCCTTAGCATCACGTCAGAATTACACAAACAGGTCCTGGTCCTGGTCCTGGGTTACGGGACCTTTTTCCACCCGAGAGCACATGCCTTTCTTTACGCATAATAGCGTTTAGCGTTTATTAAACGCCTTTCTTTACGCATAATAGCGTTTAGCGTTTATTAAGCTCTCACTCTGGGGAAAGTGTGCTTCTCTTTCATTAAAAACATATTACCCCCTGATGAATTAAGCAGTAATCCAATCCTTCCCCATTATATCCATTTCCAGATATAATTAAATGAAAGGGAATCTGTGTGTGTGTGTGTGTGTGTGTGTGTGTTAGTGAATGCGAACACCCTATTGAGCTGATCTACATTACTGGTCTCATATCTAAAAGCTGGAACTGTGATAACATTGCCGCCGACTTGCTACACTCTTCAAGAAGAATAGGTTGATGTACTTTCTTCCACGATTCCTATCATATTATATTATATCACAGCATCAGACAAAAAAGGAGACTACAATATCGCTGGCTTATGAGAGCCAGCTACACATCAGATTGGTTGTATAATAATCACCTTCACATCAGGATATTTACTCATGCAGCTTGGAACAAAGGATATATGCATCTTGAAAGAAGATTCCTTGCCTGGACATCATCACTGGGACAAACCCAATATAAGGAGGGCAGGAGCACACAGAGCTCAAAGCAAAAGACATTTGTCCAAAATGAAAGATTGACATTTTGACGTCTTCCTCAGAGTCAAAAGGAAAAATAAAATATGCATCTTATGTCCCAATGTTTCAAAAATGTTGCTTTTATATGTGGCTCAGTTTGGGTCGGGTCCATACTGTAAAAGGGTCAGGCCCAGTCGGGCCCAGTTTGTAGCTGGCCCGTTTTAGCGCAAAGCACCACGCCAACTGGAAGCTAGTAAGCCAAGCTATGCTATTGCGAGTGACATAAATGTATAAGAGGCAGAGCCGGTAAAGATGTATAAGAGGCAGAGCCGGTAAAGATGTATAAGAGGCAGAGCCGGTAAAGATGTATAAGAGGCAGAGCCGGTAAAGATGTATCAGAGGCAGAGCCGGTAAAGATGTATCATAGGCAGAGCCGGTAAAGATGTATCAGAGGCAGAGCCGGTAAAGATGTATCAGAGGCAGAGCCGGTAAAGATGTATCATAGGCAGAGCCGGTAAAGATGTATCATAGGCAGAGCTGGTAAAGATGTATCATAGGCAGAGCCGGTAAAGATGTATCAGAGGCAGAGCCGGTAAAGATGTATCAGAGGCAGAGCCGGTAAAGATGTATCATAGGCAGAGCTGGTAAAGATGTATCATAGGCAGAGCTGGTAAAGATGTATCGGCAGAGCCGGTAAAGATGTATCATAGGCAGAGCTGGTAAAGATGTATCGGCAGAGCCGGTAAAGATGTATCAGAGGCAGAGCCGGTAAAGATGTATCATAGGCAGAGCTGGTAAAGATGTATCATAGGCAGAGCTGGTAAAGATGTATCATAGGCAGAGCCGGTAAAGATGTATCAGAGGCAGAGCTGGTAAAGATGTATCGGCAGAGCCGGTAAAGATGTATCATAGGCAGAGCCGGTAGAGATGTATAAGAGGCAGAGCTGGTAAAGATGTATCGGCAGAGCCGGTAAAGATGTATCATAGGCAGAGCTGGTAAAGATGTATCGGCAGAGCCGGTAAAGATGTATCAGAGGCAGAGCCGGTAAAGATGTATCATAGGCAGAGCCGGTAAAGTCACTGTCGGGAGAGTATGAAGCGAGGCAGTAGCCACGGTCAGGCAAATCCGAGGTTTGGACAAACTTTTACATGGTTTTTGATCAAGCTGCAAATGTAAGCCTGGGGTTCGTAAAATGCAAATACTGTGATACCCGGCTTAAATAAGGCTGTCGTAGAACAGGAACATCAGTTACGACGGTATCGATATCGATACTACCAATATTTAGCCTATTAAGATGTTAACATTTTTTAAAATTGTAATATGCTTGTGGTTTTCTCAAATTCTCTTCATTCGTTAGCTAATGTAGGCTATTTGGTAGCAGGCCGATGATTTTGATTCGTGCACACATCAGCAGCATTATGGCAGTAGGGTGTGTCTGGTTCAAATCGTGTCGGGTTCAAGTCGGGCTTTCAAAATGATGCAACAACACGTGGGCTCTGGTCGGGCTCGGCCCGAAAACGATGTGGGCTCATGTCGGGTCGGGCTGCCATTTTTGGGAAACCCGTTTCAAACTCTACTATAATTCCCTTGGTAATTAGTCTTGTATTGCAGGGAGCATAATTCCTTTGGTAAATACAATGCGTACGGTGGGGCCTGTAATTCCTTTGGTAAGTACAGCACATACTGTGGGGTGCATAATTCCCTTGCTAATTACCAGGGCAATGCAGCCTGAACTGTTGGGGCTGTAATTTAATTGGTAATTATCAGCGTAATTCCTCTCTTGAAACATTGGGGAGCCTGAGCTTCGTGGCAGGGAGGGGGTTAGAGAGGACTGGGGTTTAAGGGGTATGAGGTAATACCTTTCAATGACTGCCTAACAATGTAGCTGTCAGGCGTTTACTGTCTGTAGACCTCACTCTGGATCTCAGGTAACTGTCTCTTGCTTCAATCTGTCTCTGTTGAACTACCTGCTGTCCTCTCATTAAGGAAGGAGTTTATATTGTTAATGATAATCACTAAACATGCTTACAGTACTGACTTCCTTACAGACCAGCTCTCTGGTGTTCTCTGACAAAAGATACTCTGCATCTACAGTAAGCTGTCTGAATCTGCTGAGGTTGAGGACTTAGAGCAGGATGACATAGAAGGACAGGGCTCTTCTCTTTACTAAAAAGGTGTGGGGCCAATGCCTCATGAAAGCTTTTGGCTACAAGGGGTCGCTAACGTACAATATCAATTCAGCTAGCAGGCTAATGTAAACGTCAAGTCAATGTGACATTGATGCACTACTGCGCTAGCCAGCGAGCGTGCTTGGTCCTCAATATCTACCAAATAGCAGTTAGCTAAATGAAACTGAAACAAATATGATGACAAAGTAAACAAATTCAATAAATAATAAATAACTAATTATATTAAGTAATTTCAAGAAAGACTACCTCCAATAACATGTGACTAAAGCATGTCAGGTCTGCACATTGAGGAAATTACTTCAGTAATAACTGGGGAATTTTTAAAAAGGGGTTCAGCGTATCTAGGCAGAGTAAAAAAGCACAATATGTCCCTATCGCAGACTGGAGGTTAGCCACCTGGGCCTTTTTCATTACAAAAGCTCAGCCCCCACTCCTCACAACGAACTGCTCAGGAGAATGCATGCTCAGCAAACAAGCGCAGGTTTTAACATTTTTATTTTATTTTTATTTAAGCATAAAATCCCTCTGAGATTTAGAACCTCTTTTGCAAGGGAGAGCTGGCTAAGGGGTAGCACAATAACATCTGGTTCGGAGTGGAAGTAGCCTATCGTGATGGAGAAAACATGTTATTAACACTATGAATTGAACTTGAGCTTATTACCTGGATTTATTTTAGTTATGAATTAATGATCAACTGCATTTAGAATTTGGCCTGCTTGGCCTCGTCATAGAAGACACCGATAGTAAGAACTGCCCCCATCACCCCCCCCCCGCCCCGCCCCACCCCGTCGTGTCCGATGCACCCCACGCATCGTCTATGGGGTGCCTGTCTCACCACTGAGAAGTGGACTTGACCAAATGGGTCCGCTCTGCATTCAACATTGAGAAATCCAGCAAGACTAGCAACCCCGCCCACTCCCCCCTGCCCCCTATGGACAGCAGCACTCAAACTGCGTCTGTGTGTACCTGATGCCTTTGATCTGGGCGATGTTGTGATGTGAGATTCTGGACAGGGAAGAGATGACCTGTAATAAAGAGAAAGACAGACTGGTCAACACATCTGCCACGATACACACACTGGTTGAACATCAGCTGCGCGCTACAAACACACTGGTTGAACATCAGTTGCGCGCTACAAACACACTGGTTGACCAGTTTAAAGTGCACTTTAAAGAACACTGGACAGATGTGAAGGTAAAAATCACATGCAATACAGGTTATTATAGAATGCAATTGGCCAGACAGCGTGAGGCTTCACCAATCCAAAAAAGGGGTGGAGCTATAACATTCTGTCAGTGATTCATTCATTTGAAGCATGAAGCTTGTATGTATGACAGTGATTGAGTTACAGCCCACGGTAGCTCCACCTACAGTATATAGCTCGTGCTATGTGGTCAATGAGGCCTCTTTCTCCCATTACTGCAGAACGTGTTGCCAGGAGAAGCCCAGTGTACCGGTGAGAAGCGTTCATCGTCATGGCGTTCAGGGTGTGATCAGTGATCGACACGCTGTGTTGCAGCTGCTACTTCACGCCCCCTCAGACGGCTCAGACTGATCTGGGATCAGCCAGCCATATGTAATCAAATTGTCAGCTGTTCCAACTATCACTCAGGTGCAAGGAAAGGTGTCTCTGAACCCCGGAGCGTCATAAATCTCCAATAGCAAGAGTGGTGGCAGTACTGTACCCTCAGCGCCGGGACAAATTTAATTGCTGTGTCCCCCAACATCATGTCTGACAGTCTGCCCTCCAGCACCAGGAGATACATCGGCGTCGTATCCTCCGACACCAGGGGAGACCATACTGCTGAATCATTCATCACCAGGGGAGACGGTACTGCTGTACACAGATGTGCCTGGAAACCCCAACGTCAAGCCCATGAACTGCATGTTACGCAGCTCATACCAAAACGTGTTTTTACAAACTTTTCACTGTTTGTACACACCGCTACGCTCTGCCGAGCTTGGTGTGCTGCAGGAATCGACCACCCACCGGCACCCGACCACTAACAGCCACATCTTCAATACTTACAGCAGAATTACAATGAACAAATCGATACCACTGCATCCCTCATTAGAGCCAAGCTCTGAGCTTCTGTCTTAAGCACGTCATGCTCTGATGAGCATAAATACATATTAATGGGAGACTGACACAAGGATTGCTGTGTCATAGTATTAGAGGAGGAAATGTTATAGATATAACTCTCTCTTTGTCCCCCATCTCTTTCATTCTCACACTCTTCTGCCCTCTCTCTCTCTCTCTCTCTCTCTCTCAATTCAACAGAATCATACTGCCTTTAATAGAGAAAAACAATGCCAATTCTCCTTCCACTTGTATCTTTCTGCCTTTCTCCTCAGACTGAAACAAAAATTGGCTTTACTGACATGACTAACCTCCCTTCAAACCGGCAACACGTTAGATGCACAGAAAATAGTAGGAAAGAAAAAATAACACCTATTACTTTGGCTCCAAGATGCCATCTATCTCTCACTACCCCCCCCCCCCCCCCCACCAATCACCTACCCCTTTACTCTATGCAACAGTGTTGTTTTGGGTGATTTGTGGATCAGGAGAAAGTGACTTTTCTAACACCCTTTTCTTAAAGCCTTTCAGACTAATAAAATGCACGCTCACACACACACACACACACACACACACACACACACACACACACACACACACACACACACACACACACACACACACACACACACACACACACACACACACACACACACACACACACACACACACACACACACAGCAGGGATACTCAAATCTGGCCCTTGAGGACAGTAGTACTGCTGGCGTTCCCGTGTAATAAAGGACTGATTTAGACCCAGGGCACCCTGTGAGTAGGATCTCTGGCCAATCAGAGACATTAATCAAGGAATTATGAGTTAGATATAGGAAAACAAGCAATACTACTGGCCTCAAGGGCCAGGTTTGAGAATCCCTGCACCACATATTGCATATTACTGAATTAGCATTAGAGTGAGATACACTTACATCCATACAACAGTCAAACAGGAAGAATCCATGCAATATTTACATCGCATTTCTTATGCACAACTGCTTGTACCTTGTGGTTTCAGTACTGTGCTAGAAGGGATTTTCTGTTGTGTAGCATGTTTAGAGGTGGTATCTGACTGTTTGAGTGGCATGTAAGGGGCAGTGTTTGCTCACGTGTATTCAGTCATATGTCCTGACCTAATGAGTGAGCTCTGACTCCCATGGTGAGAACGTTCTGCCTCCCAGAGAGAGAGAGAAAGAGAGAGTTCACTCGTGCAATGAACACCGTGGTCCCAAAGTTTAGGATTCCCCTCACCAGCCAGGGGGTTTTGGTGACCCTAAACAAGAATGTTGCTTGAACTTGAATCATGCGTGATGCGTCCCCAGGCCTCTACCTGCTGCCCCTAGTGGCTTGTAGCTGGCTTTTTTTCCTTTTTTGTGTTTTGTTCTTCTCTTGATTATAGAATTGGCAGCACCTGTGGATAGCGCTTTGTAAGGAGGCCTGTGACGACCAAGAAGAGTCTCACTCATGCTGCGGCAGCCACCGGGGTTCTGCGTTGCCCCTGCTTCCGTGGTTTCCACCCCTTTTGGTAAAATAACCTATTGCTTTTGTTAATAAATTAATCTATTTTTGTAAACCTCTATGTTGCGACTCACCAGGGGCTGGCTGTAACAGTGTGGCCCTATTCCAGTGGCCTGCTCTAACAGTGTGGCCCTATTCCAGTGGCCTGCTCTAACAGTGTGGCCCTATTCCAGTGGCCTGCTCTAACAGTGTGGCCCTATTCCAGTGGCCTGCTCTAACAGTGTGGCCCTATTCCAGCAGCCTGCTCTGTCACCAGCAAGTACATTACAGCACTAGACCACACTTCACTCATCACTGGAACAGCAAGTGTTTCTGGTCAAAGGGATTTGAAATGTGACAATAAAATGATTCTCTTATTTATGGGGTGAAATTAAATGAAAGAATAAAATAGATGTTTGGAATTACCAGGCAGCTCTAAAGTGTGAAACGATGGTATATGAATCACTGTTCAGTTTACACTATGACCTATGGTGGAAACCCCACTGTTTTAATAATTCCCTGGATAAATGGCTTTAAATATGACTAACCATGAGTACTTTCAGAATCATTACAATAGGCAATGGCTAGCAGAATCAGATTAATCACGGCCAGCTGGGAACAGTTTGAGTCATGTGTAACAGTTGGTCTATTAAAGGGGTAATAAACACTAAATCAAATATTTTGAGTTATAAAGCCAAGTATCTTGCCTCCATTTCATAAATCACATATATCCTATTGCTTAAAAAAAATAAAATGTAATTAAGCCGTGCCACCGCATTTTGTGTCAAAAAAAGAGGCATTCACTGAAATCCAAACTGAAACGTTTTGTTTGAGCCACGCCTCATTCGTGATGGTAAAAAAAGGTTAAAAAAAACTTTTTTCTAAGCAAGCAAGTCAACGCCCCCTCTCTCCCTCTTCTTGGTTGATGGGTATTCAAACTGCGCAAATTAACGTTAGCCCTTCAATTTCACGCGTTACCGAATTAATCTATCGCCCCTCCCCCCAACTGTAACTCCTCCCTCCTCCCTCCTCCCCCCTCCCGTCTGTGTTCTCTCACTCGAGCTCAATTCGCGTCTTTTTGAAATTGTGAAGTGGGCGGAGACAGAATAAAAGCCGGTGTTTATTATCCACTGCGGGAGTACGACGAGGTTCCCGCGATGTCACAGTTGGGCTGTGTGCTGTATTCCTTTCTGCCTGTTTCCGTCCCATTCCGGCAATCCATCCATCGTCGCTCTATCATCCGTTTGCCCTCTTCTTCCCTTTTCCCTTTCACTCTCCCATCAATTCCTTTCCCCCCACTACTGATGTTAAAGTGATACAGCCTCTCAGAGGACTGCATTTAAATTTTTTTGGTGGGGGTGGGGGGGTTGTTATGCTTTGTACTCTCACATTTCTCTTCAAAAGACACCTTTGTCCACGACACCCTGATGCTGCAGAGTTTAAAATACTGTCCCTCCTTCCCCCCCTCACCGCAAAAAAATTCAGTGCAAATCTTAACACTGCTGGTGTACATTTAACACCCTACGGTGCTTATATGCGACCACAATCCTATATACACCCCCTAGGGTGTTAAATGTACGCAATTTTTGCTGCGCTTCATCCACACTGCCCTCTTTCCTTCCTCCATCCTTCCCTCCCTCTCCACTGTTCCCTCCCTTCACCCCTCCATTCACACATGCACACAACCTAACCCCGTGTCTGTGCAATCCACAGTGCACTGAATGTGAGCTCTTAGTGCAGGATGCAGGGATGCAGTGAGGATGTGTGCATTTCCATGTTCGCTTAATTCTAAGTGGATTAGTGCTTACAGAGGGGAAATTTTCCAATTTCTTTCTTCCTTCCACTTAGCAGTCAAAGAGGGGGTATTAACACAGTCATAGGAATGATTAACAGAGAGAGTCTACAGTCAACAAGGTCTTTTCTCACTGCAGCCCACGTTAAGTTCCCTGTTACTATTCGTGTTTTACAAAGACATTTTATTTGTGTTAAAGAACAGTAAACATGAGGTATCAGTGAGTAAAGACAATGTGTTAACGTGCCAGAAAGAGACATACTGGCCAGACCATAGTGTGCCATGTACAGTATATAATGTATTTATCCAGCTGTTGGCATTAGGCCGTTAAGTTGTGTGTCTCGTCTCATTGAGCCTGAGTGGCTATCGGAACGGAACGGGGAGGGCAACCATCGCTTAGGTCTGACAGGCATGCTGACAAACAGACTCGCAGCCAAATATGCAAACAACTAATTAGCATTACACTGTAAATGTGCCACACACGACATTGCCCCGTGTCATTTGATGCATCAAATCTGACACCACAGTTTGTTGACTTCTATACTGAGTGTGCTTCTCTTCCTCTGGGGTTCATAGTCACCCCCTGGTGACCCCTCTGTCACTCTGTGGGACTCAAAATAGAATAAGAACGATGTTTGGGCACATGAAAGAGTGACAGGAGGTCTGTGTTTGAGTGACCTTCACTGAAGGTGAGCCTGAGCAAATCGACCTGGTTAATCACAAAGAGCTCCTCGTCTGTGATAAGGTGACCTTCCCCTGCCAGAGATACTGGATCAATCCAATTTGGGGCTTCCTTAACAAGGTCTTTGAGGAGCCAAATGCACAGTAAACTCAATAAAGGGTTCTTGACATGAATAGCTGAGCCGGGGGTCAGAGGTTTACGATTCATGTGCTATCTCAGCTGGAAATCTTCAAACATGTCCAGGGCAGAGAGCAGCGACTCTTCCTATTTCATCTGCTAATTAGTCCTTTTCCAGCGTAGCTTGTATTAGTGGGTATTGTAGAGTTCCAGGGTAGCCTGTATTGGTGGTTATTGTAGAGTTACAGTGTAAACTGTATTGTTGGGTATTGTAGAGTTCCAGGGTAAACTATATTTTTGGGTATTGCAGAGTTCCAGGCTGAACTGTATTGTTGGGTATTGTAGAGTTTTAGAGTAGTTTGTATTGTTGGGTATTGCAGAGTTCCAGGATAAATGGTATTGTTGGGTATTGTAGAGTTCCAGAGTAGCTTGTATTGTTGGGTATTGCAGAGTTCCAGGATAAATGGTATTGTTGGGTATTGTAGAGTTCCAGAGTAGCTTGTATTGTTGGGTATTGCAGAGTTCCAGGATAAATGGTATTGTTGGGTATTGTAGAGTTCCAGAGTAGCTTGTATTGTTGGGTATTGCAGAGTTCCAGGATAAATGGTATTGTTGGGTATTGTAGAGTTCCAGAGTAGCTTGTATTGTTGGGTATTGTAGAGTTCCAGGGTAAACTATATTTTTGGGTATTGCAGAGTTCCAGGCTGAACTGTATTGTTGGGTATTGTAGAGTTTTAGAGTAGCTTGTATTGTTGGGTATTGTAGAGTTCCAGGATAAATGGTATTGTTGGCTATTGTAGAGTTCCAGAGTAGCTTGTATTGTTGGGTATCGTAGAGTTCCAGGGTAGATTTGTTCATCTCTAGCCCGTGTCTTGGAGCCAGAAGTTCTGGTGACACACAGCACCTTGCTGAAGGGCAAGCTCAGTCGGGTTGTATTGGGATTTGTTCCCACAGCCCTCTGGGAGTCTCTACAGCTCCATCACACAGGGTCCATATGACCTTGCAGTGTCTCTGGGAGTCTCTACAGCTCCATCACACAGGGTCCATATGACCTTGCAGTGTCTCTGGGAGTCTCTACAGCTCCATCACACAGGGTCCATATGACCTTGCAGTGTCTCTGGGAGTCTCTACAGCTCCATCACACAGGGTCCATATGACCTTGCAGTGTCTCTGGGAGTCTCTGCAGCTCCATCACACAGGGTCCATATGACCTTGCAGTGTCTCTGGGAGTCTCTGCAGCTCCATCACACAGGGCATATGACCTTGCAGTGTGTTCCAAAGCAACATGTGCCACAGATGTCTCGGTCATGCTCGGACACGCCGCAAATGTGTAGGGAGGAGGCAGCATCAAACCACGGTACACCAGCCGCTAATCCAAGAATAAGACATGCACGTGCATCACCCACAGTACAACATCTTCAACAGACCTGCACATGCATGCAGTTTATCTGATCTAATAACATGAAGGCTTTCTTCTCCTGACTTATTTTTCCATAGTTCAATAGGAAAATTAGTCAAGAGAAACAACCCTTAAAGGGATAGTTTGGAATTTTGGACATAATGTCTCAATTACGACTTACCCATGATGTAGTTGATTGATGGAAACCATTTTCAGCTAATTCCATGCTGTCCCTTCTTTTGGACATACACACGTTGCTAATGCTAGCGCAACTCTAAAGTAACCCCTAGCATCCACTACCAAACGCACTTAAACACTCCACAGTGCAGCCAAAGCAAATAAAATACGACGACAGTCTATCGGGGTTATTTTGAGTGTTTATACCATAATTTTTGAAGTCAAACTATCGTTGGAATCCTTTACTTTGTGCTGACCTATATTCTCTGTGGAAGTACGGTGGTGGAGCGATACTTTACGTTACCTACGAATGTAGTGCCGGCACTGGTCGACTACAACAACAAAGAAGAGCAACAAGTTGCAATGGCCACGTTCGCTCCGCCGCCGTACTTCCATTTTAATTGCTGCGTGTAACATTGTTGTGAAATGACAAGGCTGCCATATAGACGCTTGCGTTGCCTAGTAAATCTAATGGTTATTACAGTTATTACTGTATGACTTATGCTAGCTATAGAGTACATTCAGTTATGTAGATTACACTGACAGTCATGATCTGTCATGTATCTGTGGAAGTTATACGCTACTGGAGAGAGTGTCAGTCAACCAGAAATACAGAGGCAGCTCAAAAATGTTGTCTTTCGGCTATTGATACAGCGGTTCTGTGTACAGCCCCCTATGGAAAAAGAATATGCTGCAGTATATTGTAAATATATCAAAATTATCTTCACAATATATTTAAAATATACTACAGTATATTACATTTCCATAAGGGGCTGTTTCAGCAAGCGTTATGCCATCAACGTCAAGAGAGAGTCCATTACTAAATTACTAAATACATAACTAAATTGTTACAAATTCAGTTAGTCATGTAGCTGAGTCATGAACCAATATTGTGTGCATGTGTAATGATAAAAAATGCATTCCAAAAATCGAAATGGGCTTCCCACAAACATGAGACAGCTGTAAAAGCAAGTTAAAATTTTTTGGCAGTTGTTAGTTAAGCAAGCAAGCTAGCTACCACACAAAACAAAGATGGCGACGACCAAGTTTTTAAAATATGTTCTATTGGCTGAAAATAGCATCACATGTGCACTTCCTTATATGTCCAAAAGCATCACGTGTTCACGTCCTTACAGTATATGCTAATCAAAATCATTACATGTGCACATCATTCATCATGCCGTAACTTGGTGGACGGCATGCTTGTCATCCTAATGTGTGTCAAATGGAAATCTTGGTATTCATCTTATATGTCTGTTTGCTGTAATATCCATGCATGATGCTTGTTGTGTAATATTTCTTTCTTTGTAATGTCCAAGCTTTATTGTGTTGCCTCTTGGCTAGGTTTCCCTTGGTAAATAGATTATTTACCTCAATGGACCTTTCCTGGTAAAATAATTGTTAAATGACTGTCTCTGTTCTGTCAGGGGACTCTCAGTCACTGAGCAGTCTGTGAACTGTGTGTCTACACGTTTACATTTCTGCTCTTTATACTATTTTTTATTATAGACCATTTTCTGTAGTTATGGCAAAAGAGGATTAGGTAGCAAACACGGGCTGGAGCACATCAATCTGACAACAGGACCACTGTTCAAACCACTGAATCACAACTAACCAGTGAACCAGTGAACCACTGAATCACCAATAAATCCCTGAGACACTATCAAATGATTACTGAACCTCAAGTGAACCTGTACTGGGCCGTGACTGTTCTGGTCTGACCCTGGAGAAGCAGTTCCAGGCTCGGTGGCCACCGGCACACAGACGCTTCGGTCCTATGCTGCTGTAGCTTCAGCTCACGCCCGCTTCTCTCTAAAAGCCCTTCGGTTGATTGGATCTCTATCCCTGACCCCACACGCTCACTTCCACTCCACAAAAGCACACTGTTTTAACAAGCAGCACACATCTTCACCCGGCATCTCTTAAACGAGAAGGGCTCACTAAACCTTCCCACCGAGCAGTTCTTGAACTTTTCACACTGAGCTAAGTCTTACTGAAGCCAAGCACTACTGTGAGAGGTTCCAGATAAAAAGATAAAAACAGCTTTCTTTTCCTCTTTTCATATTGCCACTAAAGATCCCTGCAATCAGACACGCTTGCAGAAGCTCAAATTATATCAAGCTCAAGATGAACAACAACCCGGCAAGTTCATGAGCTACGTTTTAATATCCTTGGGCTGACTTCTTGTCAGTTTTCTTTTTTTGTTTCAGCCAACTGCACCGTCTGCAACGCAGGACATCATTTTAGAAAGGGCCTCGGCCCAGTATGGCATTATGGACAGTGTGAAAACAAAGCAAGCTGTGCTAACCCAAGTCTACTGACTGCAACAGAGGCAGGGGAAAGACAAGAGCACAGAGGTGATATCACACCATTTCAACTTCCCTAACAACATAATGGCTAAAATTGCATTTCCCCGAGATCATTTTGCCAGTATCCGCTGGCAAAAATATCTAGATTGTTTAATTTTAAAAGATGGTTCCCGGGTTGAAAGTGCTTCCCGTTGCTTACACACTGGAGAAAACAGGCTGGGTTCTGTGTTGTACGGTTACTTAAAAGGCACAATTTGAAGCCTGCTGTTCAGAGTATTCATCCCATTGGCTGTGTTCCAAGTAACCCACTAAATGTTCTTCCCTCACAAACTTCATTTGTATTCTTCACTCAGGAAGATACGCAGAAGCACCAAATAATACGAGTTGACACTTAATCAAGGGGGAGAAGCAAGAGGGAGAATAATTATTTAAACTGGACCTCACTACTGCCCTATGACGTCCTGTCACAAGCCAGAAATGATGGAGATCCCTGCGTGTCTACACAGACATGAGGTGTCAAGGGTGCATTAACTTTCTGGCTAGTTTGATATGTGGCAGTAATATTTTATAATATTATCAGTTAGCTTGCCACAGGAGCAGCCACCTAACATTACTAACCTAACTCACACTAGACTTAGTAAATTTTCACCCACCAACTTCCCTGCCCTATTACATTACGATTGTGCTTGGTCAAATTATTGAATTGTGATTATTAAACTATGAGGCTTTTAAGTCTCCATTGTCTTCTAATTACTGGAACTCCATGCATTATTCAGCATTCCAAACTGTCAACCGCACACTACACAATTTGTATTTGGACTGTATTTTACCAACTAATATTTCAGGCTTTAATAACCCCAACCTCTTTGATTAATGCTCTGGGAAATTCCTCATTGGCTAATATACGCCAATAGGGAGGCAATCTTTAATTAGTGACAGTGGGGTAGGCAGTAGAGATGCCCAATCTCAATCATGCCCAAAAGCTCATCACACTGGTCCAGTTAGGCAATGAGATCTTTCTGGAAATTCAGCTGGTCCAGTACAAAGGGTGTGGAAGAGAGTGAGGGTGGTCCTTCTGGTGTGCTAGATTTCCTCAGTCCAGCCTATCAGTGACCATCCCACTGCTTGAAACACTCCAGAATGGACAGTTCCTAAATGTATGAATAGACCAGTGTTTCAAATTGGGACATCTTCAGCTGTTCCTAAACCCTTTTCTCTATTGCTGCAACTTCGTTGGGCCGGGACCAAAATCCTCCTCGAAGCTCATTTATTTATTTTCCTTTGTTAAATTTCTCTGTATCTGCAATGCTCTTCACTTTATCATCATCATCATCATCATCATCATCATATTCAGAATTGGTATCACTTACATACTACTGAACAAATCTCTCGAAGTGGAAACATTAGTATTGCTTTCTCTTATACAGGGATATCAACTGAGACAGGATCGCTATGGGTGAGTAAGGAAATCTGCATCAAGGTCAATCAGTGAAACTGTACATTCAGACATGCTGTAACTGACAACTTGGTCAGCCACATATTGAATCAATACTTGAATGAAAAGAAAATTTGCATGAGAAGACCCCTGTATGGGCCACCAATTCTAACGCTCCACACAAGCAGTTGATTTCACAGAGCAATAGAAAAAAACTAACGTGAGAAACCCTTCACCTCTTCGTTCAAGTGATCACCAAATTTAACACCCACAAAACTAATGGTATAAACTAATGTTCATAGGAGTGCTCTTAAAATGCCCATGCGTAAAAAATAAAAAGGTAAAAGGAAAAAAAAATAAAACGAAAAATCCACAAAATGCGGAGGCTTTGAAGTCCTCATCTTGGCAGTTATATGATATATGGCAGCCAGTGATATCAGGGACTGAACTTTGAAAATTAAGCTGTCAATCAAGGAAGCCTTTTTTACTTCCATTACTTCCAAAAAAATAAAAAATACAAGAGGAGGTCTCAGACCTCACATCCCGATCCCACTCACAGGAAACCCATCAACATCTCACTGTACGGAAACCACATCATTATCAATAAAACAGCTAAATTCCTCGGCGTCACTTTTCAACTAAACATGCAATGGACGACCCACATCAGCAACATCACCACAGAAGCCAATAAACGACTCAATCACCTCAAAGCACTCACAGGAAGGAAATATGGAGCATCACCTGAAACCATCATCAAGGTTTACACAAGATTTACTCCGCCCAATACTCGAATATGCAATGCCATCCTGGATCACCGTTTAAACCTACCAATTACAGCAACTCCAAATCATCCAAAACAAAGCAATAAAACTGGCCTACAGATTACCCACCTACATCAACACCAACTACATTCATAAAATCTCTGGACTCATCCGGACCATCAAACAAGGGTAAGAAGTAATCAGTAAAAACTACAACAGAGCCATTCACAATGAACAATGGAAGCACAATGGACCACTAAGACCCCTCTATCTGCCATGCTCCACCTGCTCAACCCTAAACCTCCCTGAAAAAGCACTACTGATACTGTAGCACATGAACACCCCCACACACGTGCACTAGCACCTATTACCTTACACAATATTATCGCTGATTCTTGTTAATTACCTTTTAATTAATTATTTATCATTTACTATTTACAATTTATCATTTACTATTTACTATTTTTTATTTATTTACGATCAGTGCTCTATTTTATTATATTTTATTTTTCCTGTTTTACAATAAAAGCCTTGGTAACACATACCCTGTACACCTATAACTTTTTGATATATTTTTAAGATTTTCTTTTTACTTTTTATGTTTTTTGCTTGTATACTTGCCTCTGCCACCTCCAACAAATCTTTAATTTGTTTTTTTTTTGTCTTAAAGGCACATAAGGTAAGTAGCCTACCTGTCATTCTGCAGTGTATCTGTATGCATTATAAATATATTATGCAGTGCAAAAGCTACAAAGTTCACACACAAAGGGCAAATGCACACATACACTCCTGCAAGCTTATACACACCAGCTGTACACATTCTCACTCATATAATCATTATTGCACCCAAAATGCAAAGCAATTCCACGGAAACCTGTGGTGTCAGCAGCGACTCGCCCCCTTTCAGATGTTGGATGTGACATCACTGTAATGATCCGCACTATTTTAGCTGGTCAGGCCAACCATGTCATGTGGAAAAGGATTATGGGTAAACATTCATAATCTCACAATCTGGTCACAGTGAGAGTCTGTAATCGTGTCTGTGATCTTTTTCATAGGGCTCATTAATTCCTCTTGAACTGAACAGCTTGTTTCCCTGACGGTAACAACAAAGGATCATTTGCACAGTAAGTACGGATAATTAACACAAATGTTTAATTAAAGCTCATAAGAATATCATCACAGGAGTATGCAAACGACAGTTGGTGCTTCATATGAGACATAAATCATAGGTTTTTATCTTCCAGACAGAAGGGATGCAGGTAGAAATTTGTGACTCTCAGGGTTCCAC
Organism: Synaphobranchus kaupii; assembly: GCA_029718625.1. Classification (NCBI taxonomy): domain Eukaryota; kingdom Metazoa; phylum Chordata; class Actinopteri; order Anguilliformes; family Synaphobranchidae; genus Synaphobranchus; species Synaphobranchus kaupii. The sequence goes on from CM056376.1 coordinate 13,239,862, forward strand.
AACTCCTTGTACTAAACCATAGATGTGTATGTATAGGTGGATGAAATTTGTGTTTTGCACAAACGGAACCCATTATAACCCATTATAAATTACGGTTTTGATTTTAAACTGAAATAATAATAATAATAATTTGGGTATTATTTTGAAATACCCAATAAAAATGCATGTAATGCATGAGTTAATTTTTTTATTTATTTATTTTTTTTTTTTAAAGCCACCCAAAATAACATTTCTCCTCTAAATAATGCACATACAACCTGATATGAGGTCAGCTCTTTGGTAGGTGGGTGTGAAATCAAGATTTTTAAATCTGAAACTGTAATTGTTTTCAGCAGTAAGTCCTCAGTAGGTGAGTGAATTGTTCCCATATGGATTCTGGTTATTTACAAGGGTCCCGAGTCTCACATCTGATTGTGGATGGATTGAATTGTTAATTATAATGGCAAATAGTAAAACGGGTAGATTTAATCGATTTAATCATTAAATGTAACTCTATGTAGCAAACCCTAGCCAGACAGCTAAATTATCAGCAGTAATGTTAGTAAATTAAAATTATATTTATGTTCATGGAGTGCAGATTTAATTATTCATTAAGTTTACTTATTAGTTAAGTGGCTCTCTTAGAGCCACTGTCCTAGTAAAGAAGGATGATAAGTATAGAAAAAACGCCATAAAACAATGAAACAGTAAAATCGTTTTGGAGCTACGCTGGATACATTGAATATGCCCCTTGTTAAACACCTTTTTTAAAAGACCACACATTAAAGTGAAGTATTTACTAATGCATCTATTTGCATATATTGCATCAAGACAAATTATAGCTAATGGGCTGCACAATTGCAGGCTTACGCAAGGTCACCATTGTGGAAAAATATCTGCTTATGATATATAGTAGTGTGAGGTAAACTGTAATTTATTTGGTTTATCCCTCTAACATGATAATCTCAAATGAATTGGTTACACACAGCCGAGAATATGTCTTTATTTGCAAAAACATAATAATGGCTGCATGTATAACAGTGACAGTCCCATACATTCAATCAGCTCATTTGCATTCACATGAGATTGGGTCAGAGCGAGAATGGGTGCTTGAGGTGAAAATAAGAGAGAAAGGCATTAGTGTTATTAAATACAAGGACACGGCTTATTTGTATGTTCATTGCTTATATTCGTATTGTATCTACTGTAACTAAAAGCATAAAGTGTGTCCCTTCCCAAGCAGGTAGCCTATATTATGATGGCTGCAATTCAAGTTCAACCTCCAGCAAGCACAAACAGCCAATGGCGGCTCGTCAGAGGAGGCAAGGGAGGCTAAGCCTCCTCGATATTTTGAAGAAAAAAATAAAAGGAAAGTTTAATTTGTTGTTATTAAAATTCACATTTCATTTGAGACTCTGAGTGTTTTGTGCGCCATCTACAGGCCTAGTGCTGTCCGTATTGCCGAATTCGGAAAATATTGCTATATACGTAAATAGCGTTCTCTGCGCTCACAAAGACTCAGCAGTCAGTGGGAGGCAAAAGCAAGCACTCTGGTTTCTAGCCTCCTTTGATATAAAATATTAGCCAATCAGCATGGAGTAATCTGATGATTTCAGACCTTTGTGAAAAAAAGCATTGTGCAAAAAAACAGTGAGAGGCAGCGAGCCTCCCTTGGTACAGGGGCCTAGACACATTTTAGATCAGTTGCCTATTATTTTTATTTAGTAAGATCAACGGTAGCCAGAGGTAAATTGGACGTAATTTAAACGTAATTTAACGTTTGCTAGCTGGCTAGCTAGTTTTGGCACAATTTCGACCAGGGTTAACAACCTACTAGCTAGCTAGATACTTTCTAATTAAAGTTATCTATAGCAGATGGACCTGAAGTGGAGGATATCGTAGTCAAGTTAAAGAGAGAGTCCTTTTGATGTGAAAATTTCGCATCAACAGGAAGGTCACAAACTCAGTCTGCAGTCGACACAGGCAGAGCCTTTACTGGTATGTTAATGTTATTCACGGGTGGAGACTGACTGATCTGAACGTTAAACTTGGATAACGTTAGATCAGTCACCAAAACTAACCAGTTTAGAGTGATTACACCAAAAAAATTCTGCCGGGGGAGCATGCCCCGGACCCCCCTAGTTAAATCTCTCCCTGCCTCCTCAGTTTTACAACCCACCAGCCGCCACTGCAAACCGCAGATCCCAGAAAAGCTTTATGAAGTCAATAAAGACAGAATTTATTCTCATGTTTAGAATAGAAACCAGAATACCAGAATGTGGCCTATATACAGTCAAGCCGGAAAGTCTGCACACCCCTTTCACCTTCTCCATGTTTTATTACGTTACAGACATATTCTACAATAGATTGAGTTCATTTTTTGTCTCAAAATTCTACACAAAATAGCCCATAATGACAATAGACATTTGTGCTAATTTATTAAAAATCAAAATGTAAAATATCATATGTACACAAGTGTGCACACCCTTTGATATGACACCCAAAAGTGAGCTGAGGTGCATTCTGTTTTCACTGATACTGCTTGAGATGTTTCTACAACATAATTGGAGGCCACCTGTGATAAATTCAATTGATTGGCCATGATTGGGGATTGCCAACACCTGCCTATATAAGGTCCCACAGTTGACTGTGCATGTCAGAGCAAACTCCAAGCCATGGGGTCAAAGGAATTATCTGCAGACACAGGATTGTGTCAAGGCATAGATCTGGAGAAGGGTACAGAAAAATCTCTGCAGCTTTACAGGTCCCAAAGAGCACAGTGGCCACCATCATTCATAAATGGAAGCAGTTTGGAACCACCAAGAATCTTCCTAGACCTGGCCGCCCGGCCAAACTGAGCAATCGGGGAAGACGGGCCTTGGCCAGGGAGGTGAGCAGGAACCCGAGGGTCACTCTGACAGAGCTCCAGCGTATCCTTGTGGAGATGGGAGAACCTTTCAGAAGATCAACCATCCAGGCAGCACTCCACCAATCAGGCCTTTATGGTAGAGTGGCCAGACGGAAGCCCCTCCTTAGTAAAAGGCACATCACAGCCCGCTTGGACTTTGCCAAAAGGCACCTAGAGGACTCTCAAACCATGAGAATCAAGATTCTCTGGTCTGATGAAACCAAAATTGAACTTTTTGGCCTGAATACCAAGCGTCACGTCTGGAGGAAACCAGGCACCGCTCAACACCTGGCTAATACCATCCCTACAGTGAAGCATGGCGGTGGCAGCATCATGATGTGGGGATGTTTTTCAGCAGCGGGAACGGGGCAACTAGTCCTGATAGAGGGAAAGATGAATGCAGCTAAGTACACCGAGTTCCTTGAAGAAAACCTGCTCCAGAGCGCTCTGGACCTCAGACTGGGGCGAAGGTTTACCTTCCAACATGACAACGACCCGAAGCACACAGCCAAGAGAACAAAGGAGTGGCTTCGGAGAAAGTCTGTGCATGTCCTTGAGTGGCCCAGCCAGAGCCCAGACCTGAATCCAATTGAACATCTGTGGAAAGAGCTGAAAATGGCTGTGTACTGACGCTCCCCATCCAACCTGACGGAGCTTGCAAGGATATGCCAAGAGGAATGGGCAAAAATGTCCAGAAACAAGTGTGCCAAGCTCGTAGCTTCTTTCCCAAGACGCCTTGAAGCTGTAATCGCTGCCAAAGGTGCAGCAACCAAGTATTAGGCTAAGGGTGTGTACAGATATGTAACCCCTAAACAACCTATTTTTGTCAGTAAAATAAAATTGCATATTTTCTAAAAACCTGTTTTCACTTCGTCATTATTGGCTATTGTGTGTAGATGTTTGAGGCAAAACATGAACTCAATCTATTGTAGTATAAGTCTGTAACGTAATAAAACGTGGAGAAGGTGAAAGGGGTGTGCAGACTTTCCGGCTTGACTGTATTTATCACCCATTCTTGAGAACTGGGATAAATTCTACCCAAAAAATCTTACCAAAAAATGTCCTACCAAAAGATTTTACAATTATTACTTAAAACGACAAATTAAATCCAATTTCTGGTGAAAATATACATTTAAGTTTTTTATGTAATTCATGGATTCTGGGCTAAACATTTTGTGTCATTTGTTTACAAGGGTTCCCATTATCTAATGTTAGATATTGGGTGAAGATCTGATCATTCAGTGTTAAAAAATAAATAATACAGGAAATCAGGAAAAACTCTCAAAGCACTGTATTATTTGCTCAATTACAATGGCTCCTAGTGGAGAGACAATCTGCCACCAGCTCCTCAGGGCAGAATCCTTCCAGGCCCTTCAACTCCATTAAAATGCTGGGTCCAGTTTTCCAGGTCAATTCACTAAACTGCAGAAATAAAATAATATGCTTGCAACACCTGCTTTATGGGACGACATCACTCCTCCTCTGACTGGGTTCTATTGAGGACAGAAGTGAGAGGATGCAGAGGGAAGAGTCAGTGTCAGGAAGAGTTCACTTTCACACACACACACACACACACACACACACACACACACACACACACACACACACACACACACACACACACACACACACACACACACACACACACACACACACACACACACACACACACACACACACACACACACACACACACACACACACGCACACACACACGTCCTGGTATTATCTCTAAACTGATGACAGACTTGCCTGGCAGGCATGCGTTGTTGTTGTTTTGGAAGGCAGAACATGGCATTGAGACAAAACGGCGGTGATCACGGCACATTAAGCGCAGACACGCAGAGCCGAGCCCATCAAGCCTGCAGACGCAGGGAAGCACTTTGCCTGTTTGGTCCTGTAACCGAACCCAGTTAAACGCTGTCATTTGGTGGACGGGATGAATTACCAGCATTCATCTCTTTTTGTGCGGTAGCCTGCACAGTAATGCATTTAATTAGCATTATCATGTTGTTGTGGCAGCAGAATATCATATTTTAATGCTTCTCGCATACTATTTGTAAGGAGGGAGTCGAGTTTGGAGGACCAGATGCGACAGAGAAGGAATCTAAAAGTTATCTACACAGTAGACTAACCACAAGTGAGGAAGGTTCCGTGAAAGGAGAGGAAAAAATAAAGAATAGGTAACAAAACTCCCGAAAATCAACCAAGAAAAATAAGGCTCAGGACTGAGCAGAGAAGAGAGAAGGAAGTTCCTCTCACTCTCAAGAAGAGAGTGCACTAAAGAGAGGTAAACGAAATGAAAATAAAGCGACCTGGATAAGTGGGCGAAATAGACTCGTAGACTTGAGTGTAGACGAAAAGGGAAAGAAAAAACCTCACTCTCAATACGAGAGAGCAGAAAAAAGAGAGGTAGAAAAGAAACAGTAAAGAGAGACTAGTCTCAGCGAGAAAACCTGGACGAGGGACAGAAAGTGCAAAGAGAGAAAAAATCCTAAAAGGAACTCTAATACACTAAAGGCAAGTCCCGCGTTACTCCAAAGCCAGGCGATGAAGCAAAGTGGTCTAATTTAGGCTTCTAAAGGACACACAGCACAGCAGTTGTTTTTTGTGTCCATGCGGACTTGTCGGCACGGAAATGTCGTTTCGCTTACAAGCGAGCCTTCTTCTTACCATAATCTTCTTCCATGAACGACGGCAGTGTTGTTTGCAATTTTGCACACAAAAATGATGGTGAATGTAGTCTACAAATGGGGGGTTGGTACGCTTCGAGTATGCTTTTGAGTATCCGACGGACTGTCCGTCCACGTACCTGTCTGCTCCCTGTTTTAAACACTCTGTAAACATTATCTTAGGGGAGCAATGGAAGAGTCATATCAACGTCTATAGCACTGAATCGCCTGTGAATCGCATACAGGGGTTACCAATATGCCTGCTCTTAAAAGGAATACACATTACATTTAAAAAGATGTACTTTTTTCATAACCGTTTCAATGTTTAATCAGTAAGCAAAACTATTCACACCACACACACATAGTCATACTGCACACTACTGACACCATATACAGCCATTAGAGATGCACCAGTACCATTTTTTTCTTGGCTGAATCAGATACCGAGTACTGTCTAAAAGAATTGGCCAATACTGATGCTTTTTTCAAAAGGAATAGGCATTTTACATAACGCCATGCAAAAATGCATCATCAAAATAAACTATTATATTGCCATTCTCACCTAGTGCCAGGAGCAGTTCCTCTTGTATAGATATCCTCCCATAGGAAGCCTCTGTATTTCTATACTACCTCCTGCTGTCCACCATCTGCAAGCTCTCCGAGCTCATAAAATCTATACAAATTAATTATTTAAAACCTCCTTACAGCCTACTGCAAGCCAAATAATAATAAGGGGAAATCGCAACTCACACACATACACACCTCACACCAGCAGAAAATAACGAAATGCACCGTTGCATCTAACAGTACCAGAACTTGGCAACAACAGATTCTGTTTGAAGAAGCGGCATCCCCTAAAGCATTTTCATTTGGAGAATGAAATGAGATGTTCTAGTAACTCATGGAGTTTTAAAAGAAAAGGCTCATGCATTTGGCAATTAGGCTTGTGAACTGATGAAAGTGCTTTTGCTCCAAGACTGCTCAATCTATACCAGTAAAGCCACATAGGCATGTTTGTTGGCAAAAAATAGTAAGGAAATAAAATCAATAAACAAATGTTGGCAAGATTTTTGCAGAATATGAATGCTTAAAGGGTAACAAAGCATTAATTTTAGATGAGAACTGATACATTTGGTTGTTTCTAAGTGTTACTGATTGATTCTGGTCCAAATCTTGACATTTTACTGAAGTCAGTAAAAGAGCAAAACAGCGTTAACCCAAAGAATCTGGTTTAAAAGTGTCTCTAGCGGTAAAACGTTAGGTACTGCACATCCAGTCTGTCAATGGCCAGAAACGTCCTCCAGCTGAGGTATTCCTTCCAGTGACGAAAGTGAAACCTGTACAGCTACGCCCTGAAGTTTTGGAGCAACGGCAGGCTACGCCCCAGCTATAAAAAGTGAATCTCAGCAGTTGATCTGCGTGCTGTGGACGGGGAGAGGGGAGAGGAGATAGGAGAGATAACGATATATATAGCTAGCTTACAGTTTAGCTTTTTTAAATATTCTAGTAAGTTATAGTAACCTATTTTTTTTAGTAACCTCTTTAACAACCCCATAAGAAAGATCAGTTATCAACCCCATTCGAAAAACAGGGGAACAGCATCAATTTCCATGGTTTAAGTGAATGACTATATATATATATATATATATATATATTTAAATAAACTAGCTAGCTACTTGCTAAGCTAGACAGAAAAAACGAACTATCAAAAAACAAGGGACTATCAAGCTAACTATTTAGCTTGACTTCCCTTGTTTTTTGATAGTTCGTTTTTCTGTCTAGCTTAGCAAGTAGCTAGCTAGTTTATTTAAATATATATATATAGTTTATTGAAAATAAATATATAGTATAAAGCATACTTGAGCCAGGAGTTGTATTATATGCATGCTACATGTTAACCTTTGCAACATCCCTACAACACACATTCTCTCTTGGAGAGAGTTCAGTGCAGTGGCCACATGTCCACTCGTTGAAATGGAAACCAATATTGTTGATATCTTGCAGGTGGTGTGATTGCCTACAGCCTGTGTAAATTGAGTAGCCTACATGGCATGGGTAACTATTTGTTTGATAACTGGAGCTCAGCCCCTATATTATTACCTTATCATGCCCAGATTTCGGCATTTTTCGAATTTCAAAAGGGAGCGGGGTCTAGCTAAATGAGCGTGCTTTGTTACCTTTTAAGTAAGTTTTACTGCAGTTATATTACATAAAAGCAATGTAGGCCCGGCTTTCCCTTAAACTTTCTTTGTAATGGTGTCTGGTCAGTAAACTGTCAGTCACAGTAGTGGTTGGTCAGCAAACTGTCAGTCATTCACTTAAACCATGGAAATTGATGCTGTTCCCCTGTTTTTCGAATGGGGTTGATAACTGATCTGTTACGATCCTGATACGGGACGAACCCAAGTGCAACGACCAGGAGACAGATTACAGAAAGTGGAACTTTATTAAGCGTTGGGGTGGTCCCAAAGCTGTACACGGGAGCAAAACAGGTTAGTTAGTTAACACAGGATAGCGTCCAACTGAGGACTGCTCCAAGCCGGAGCTGGACTTGAGGAAACACGGAACTGTTCCAAGCCGGAACTGGACTCGAACGGAGGTGTCTAAAACACCGGAACTGGACTGGAACTGGACTGGAACTGGACTGGAAACTGGATCGGAACTGGACTGGAAACTGGACCGGAAGGTCCACTCAGGAAACGGGAACGGCACGGAACTTGTTCCAAGCCGGAACTGGACTTGAACGGAGGTGTATAAAACACCGGAACTGGACTGGAACTGGACTGGGAACTGGACTGGAAACTGGACCGGGAGATCCACTCAGGAAACGGGAACGGCACGGAACTTGTTCCAAGCCGGAACTGGACTTGAACGGAGGTGTATGAAACACCGGAACTGGACTGGAACTGGACTGGAAGCTGGACCGGAAGGTCCACTCAGGAACACAGGGGACGGCACGGAACTTGTTCCAAGCCGGAACTGGACTAGAACGGAGGTGTCTAAAACACCGGAACTGGACTGGAACTGGACTGGAAACTGGACTGGAGCTGGACTGGAAACTGGATCGGAACTGGGCTGGAACAGGACTGGAAACTGGACCGGGTAGCTTGAGTAACCGGGCAGAAAGCAGAGGTTAAAGGCAGGGTGTTGTGACAGGACTGTAGCTGGTGAATGCACCGCCGAGTTGGAAGGTGCGGCGTAGCTCGGGCAATACTGGCGTAAGCCGGCTGGCATGCAGAGGTCCTGGTACTGCAACACGAGTACGGGAGGTACGTAACACGGGGAGGACAAACACAGCTGCGGGAAGACTGGAACTGCGGCGTCTGGAGGTTTTGAAGGGAAACAGGTAAATGCATGCAGCAGCGAAAGATTAGCAGAGATAGCTACCAGTCAGGAAACCAGGCGAACAGGTATGAACCCGCAGGTTCACAAACACTGGACCAGAAACGGGATACGAAACAAACACGGTAGGTTAGTCAACGAACTGGCGCTGAATAGCAGCCAGCCAGGGGTTTAAATGGTGCAGGAAGTGAAGGAGAAAACGAGAAACAGGTGTGATGTTAAATCAGGAGTGATTGCCGAAGCACAGCAGTGAGGAATGTGAGTAACGAGAGGGGCGAGTGATAGGCGGAAGCTAAAGTGGAAAATGAAACCAAAAGTACCCGAGGGAGACGCCCAGTCCACAGCCAGGAGGGAAACACGGACAAGGGATCCAACATGACACGGAAGGAAACAAGGAAAACATGGAAAACGGACAGGACGGGAACGGAACGTTACAGTACCCCCCCCTCAATGTACGCCACCTGGCGTACCCGGAGGCCTGGTCTTGTCAGGGAACTGTTCGTGGAAGTCTTGGATTACTGAATGGTCCAAGATCAGGCTCTTGTGGAGCCACGACCTCTCCTCAGGACCGTACCCCTCCCAGTCGACGAGGTATTGGAAACCCCGGCCCCTGCGGCGGATATCAATAACACGGTTCACCGTGTAGGCCGGGGCGTTGTCAACAACTCGGACGGGAGGAGGCGGGATGGTAGGGGTACTGAGGGGGCTGGAGGAGACAGGCTTAACCTGGGACACATGAAACACCGGGTAAACTTTGAGGGAGGCGGGGAGGGAAAGTTTAACAGACACCGGGTTAACTAGACAAATGATGGGGAAGGGACCAATAAAACGGGGCTGAAGCTTTCTGGATGAAGAGGGAAGGGAGATGTTTGCAGTGGAGAGCCAGACCTGCTGACCGGCCCTATACTGTGGGGCTGCGGTCCTGTGAAGGTCCGCCAGACGTTGGGAGCGGGAATTGGCGTGAAGGAGTGCGGTGCGTGTGAGTCTCCAAATGTTTTTACAACGAAGGACATGGGCCCTAACAGAGGGGACAGCTATCTCGGCCTCCTGGGTCGACAGAAGAGGGGGTTGATAGCCTAAAGCACACTCAAACGGGGATAGGCCAGTAGAGGCACTCTTAAGGGAGTTATGTGCGTACTCGACCCAGGGGAGAAAACGGCTCCAAGAGGCAGGATTGCGCACTGTAACGCACCGCAGGGCGGCCCCCAGGTCCTGGTTCGCCCTCTCTGCCTGACCATTAGACTGGGGATGGAAACCCGAGGAAAGACTAGGAGAGGCACCCAGGGCTGCACAGAACGCCCTCCAAACTCGGGAGGAGAACTGGGGCCCACGGTCTGACACGATGTCAGAAGGGATCCCGTGCAGCCTGACCACGTGTAGCACCAAGAGCTCAGCGGTTTCAAGGGCGGACGGGAGCTTGGGGAGGGGAACAAAGTGAACCGCCTTGGAGAACCGGTCCACTATTGTCAGAATGACGGTGTTACCTTCTGACAACGGCAGACCGGTTACGAAGTCCACACCAATGTGACTCCAAGGACGGCCAGGGACGGGGAGGGAAAGGAGAAGACCGGAGGGAGGCTGGTGGGAAGCCTTGCTCCTGGCGCACACCGAGCAGGCCAGGACGAAGGCACGGGTATCCCCTTTAAGGGTAGGCCACCAGAAACTCCTCCTGACGAGGGCGATAGTTCTGGCGACACCTGGGTGACATGCCAGGCACGAGGCGTGAACCCATTCGAGGACCTGGGAGCGGACGGAATCGGGGACAAAAAGACAGGAGTTAGGGTTATTGCGGGGGTCCGGTTGGGAAGTCTGGGCGGCCTTCACAATGCCCTCAATCTCCCAGGAGACCGCAGCCACCACACAGGAGGCCGGCAAAATGGGCTCCGGATCAGCAGGACTGGAGGGAGGGGAAAAAATGCGGGACAGGGCATCTGCTTTAATATTACGGGAACCAGGGCGGAAAGAAACAGAGAAATTAAAGCGTGCAAAAAATAACGACCATCTAGCCTGACGAGAATTGAGCCTCTTGGCAGATCTTAAATAAATGAGGTTTTGATGGTCGGTAAAAACAAGAAAAGGGGTACCTGCCCCCTCCAGCCAGTGGCGCCACTCCTCAAGAGCCAGTTTTATCGCCAGCAGTTCCCGATCCCCGACATCGTAGTTCCTCTCGGCGGAGGACAGCCTCCGGGAGAAGAATGCGCAGGGATGGAGCTTGCTATCAGAGGCGGACCGTTGAGACAGAATGGCCCCCACGCCGGTGTCGGAGGCATCCACCTCAACGACAAACTGCCGAGAAGTGTCAGGGTGAAGGAGGATAGGTGCTGAGGAAAACCGAGCCTTGAGTAGCTCGAAAGCTCGCTGGGCATCGGAATTCCAACAGTAAGGCAGGGCAACGGAAGTGAGTTTAGTCAGGGGAGCAGCAATGGAACTGTAATTGCGAATAAAGCGGCGGTAGAAATTTGCAAACCCCAGGAACTGTTGAAGGTGCTTGCGGGAGGTGGGTTGGGGCCATTCTGTCACCGCCTTGATTTTCACAGGGTCCGCCCGGATACTGCCCTCCTCGATAATGAAGCCGAGGAACGGGACCGTGGAAGCGTGGAAGGAACATTTCTCAGCCTTAACAAACAGCTGATTCTCCAACAGCCGCTGGAGAACCTCTCGAACGTGACGGACATGCTCCTGCGGGGATTGAGAAAAAATTAAAATATCATCGATATAAACAAAAACGCTCCTCCCTAGGAGGTCCCGCAGGACGTCGTTCACCATGCTCTGGAAGACTGCTGGGGCGTTAGTAAGGCCGAAAGGGACCACCAGGTATTCGTAGTGGCCCAACGGGGTATTAAAAGCAGTCTTCCACTCGTCCCCCTCATGGATACGCACCAAGTGATACGCATTCCGGAGGTCGAGCTTGGTGAACGTCACAGCTGGAGAGAGGGCTTCAAAGGCGGTGTTAATGAGGGGAAGAGGGTATTTGTTACGGATGGTGACCTGGTTGAGGCCCCGGTAGTCGATGCAGGGTCGCAGGGAGCCATCCTTCTTCCCAACGAAGAAGAACCCTGCACCGACTGGGGATGAAGAGGGACGGATAATACCCGAAGCGAGGGAGTCGTGGATGTATTCCTCCATGGCTAGTTTCTCCGGTCCAGACAGACTGTAGAGGCGTCCCGATGGCAGTTTAGCTCCAGCCAGTAGGTCAATGGCGCAGTCATACGGCCTGTGAGGAGGTAAGGACAGAGCACGTGATTTAGAAAATACTTGCGCGAGGTCGTGATACTCGCTGGGAACATTCGTTAAATCCGGTATAGGTTGCATGGAACAGGGTTTACTGGGCCCCGGAGGGGGTAGTGCAGAACGGAGACAGCTGGCTAGACAGTGGGCACTCCACGCCAGGATGCGACCGGCTTTCCAGTCAATATGGGGATTGTGGAGGCGAAGCCAGGTCTGACCTAAAACCAGAGCAGATTGTTGGGAGTTAATCAGTAATAGCTGAATGGACTCCCGATGATTGCCAGATAGAACTAATTGGATAGGAACGGTGGAGTGGGTAACTAACCCCAAACTCCTGCCGTCCAGAGCTAGAGCTGAAATGGGTGAAGTGAGACGTTCCGTGGGAATGCCGGCCCTCCTGGCGAAGGTGATATCCATGAAGCTGGCGTCAGCTCCGGAGTCAATTAGGGCCGAAGAAGATAGGGTCTTGTCCCTCCAAAGGAGAGTAGCCTTGAACATGAGGCGGTCCTGGGCAGCATGGTTGGGAACGATGGGGCTCGTCAGTACGCCCAGTCTTACTGGCGAGCCCCTTCTTTTGGGCGAATGGGACAGGAGGCGATCTGATGGCCAGGCTTGCCGCAATAGAAACAGGATCTGGTGCGCTGACGGCGCTGACGCTCCTCGGGATTGACCGCAACTCTGCCCAGTTGCATGGGCTCTTCCTCGGACCCGGCCGTAGGCGCCCGAGATCCAGTGATGGAGTGTGAATGAACATTAGAGACGACGGAGGGCGAATGACGCCCGGAACTTCCTCCCCGCTCCCGGGCCCGGATGCGGAGACGATTATCGATGGCTATAGCGAGGCTGATGAGGCTATTAAGGGAGTTGGATTCCTCCCGAGTGGCAAGCTGGTCCTTGAGTTCCTCGCTGAGAGCTTGGCGGAAAGCCCCCTGGAGGGAGGCGTCATTCCATCCTGACTCCGCGGCGAGGGTACGAAACTGAATGGCCATTTCTGCGACACTGCGGTTGCCTTGGCGAACTTGAAGCAGACGCTGGGTAGCGTCACGTCCACAGGTCGGGTGTTCAAACACACGTCGCATCTCTGCCGTAAAGGCTGCGAAGTTGCTGCATAACGGAGCCTGGCTGTCCCAGATGGATGTAGCCCACTCCAGGGCGCTCCCTCCCAGGCTGCTCATAATGAACGCGATCTTGCTGGAGTCAGAGGCGAAGGAGGAGGGCTGCATCCGAAACACTATGTCACATTTAAGTAGAAATTCACGACATCTCCCCAACCCCCCGCGATATAACTCGGGGTGTTGTACACGGGGCTCACGGCTGGAAGTGGGAGCCGGTGCCTCCGGATGGGGTTCGGGAGAGGAAGGAGTAGGGTTGGCTGGAATCCGTAGTAGCGGTTGGTGGAGCGAAAGTTGGGATACTTGCTCCGTGATGCCCCTAACTACTTCCAGCACATCATCCAAACGGCGACCCTGTTGGTCGCTGATCGCAGTTTGGCAGGAGAAGGCGTGGCGAATCTGTTCCAGATCGGCTGGGTCCATATTGTTGGCCAGTTCGTTCTGTTACGATCCTGATACGGGACGAACCCAAGTGCAACGACCAGGAGACAGATTACAGAAAGTGGAACTTTATTAAGCGTTGGGGTGGTCCCAAAGCTGTACACGGGAGCAAAACAGGTTAGTTAGTTAACACAGGATAGCGTCCAACTGAGGACTGCTCCAAGCCGGAGCTGGACTTGAGGAAACACGGAACTGTTCCAAGCCGGAACTGGACTCGAACGGAGGTGTCTAAAACACCGGAACTGGACTGGAACTGGACTGGAACTGGACTGGAAACTGGATCGGAACTGGACTGGAAACTGGACCGGAAGGTCCACTCAGGAAACGGGAACGGCACGGAACTTGTTCCAAGCCGGAACTGGACTTGAACGGAGGTGTATAAAACACCGGAACTGGACTGGAACTGGACTGGGAACTGGACTGGAAACTGGACCGGGAGATCCACTCAGGAAACGGGAACGGCACGGAACTTGTTCCAAGCCGGAACTGGACTTGAACGGAGGTGTATGAAACACCGGAACTGGACTGGAACTGGACTGGAAGCTGGACCGGAAGGTCCACTCAGGAACACAGGGGACGGCACGGAACTTGTTCCAAGCCGGAACTGGACTAGAACGGAGGTGTCTAAAACACCGGAACTGGACTGGAACTGGACTGGAAACTGGACTGGAGCTGGACTGGAAACTGGATCGGAACTGGGCTGGAACAGGACTGGAAACTGGACCGGGTAGCTTGAGTAACCGGGCAGAAAGCAGAGGTTAAAGGCAGGGTGTTGTGACAGGACTGTAGCTGGTGAATGCACCGCCGAGTTGGAAGGTGCGGCGTAGCTCGGGCAATACTGGCGTAAGCCGGCTGGCATGCAGAGGTCCTGGTACTGCAACACGAGTACGGGAGGTACGTAACACGGGGAGGACAAACACAGCTGCGGGAAGACTGGAACTGCGGCGTCTGGAGGTTTTGAAGGGAAACAGGTAAATGCATGCAGCAGCGAAAGATTAGCAGAGATAGCTACCAGTCAGGAAACCAGGCGAACAGGTATGAACCCGCAGGTTCACAAACACTGGACCAGAAACGGGATACGAAACAAACACGGTAGGTTAGTCAACGAACTGGCGCTGAATAGCAGCCAGCCAGGGGTTTAAATGGTGCAGGAAGTGAAGGAGAAAACGAGAAACAGGTGTGATGTTAAATCAGGAGTGATTGCCGAAGCACAGCAGTGAGGAATGTGAGTAACGAGAGGGGCGAGTGATAGGCGGAAGCTAAAGTGGAAAATGAAACCAAAAGTACCCGAGGGAGACGCCCAGTCCACAGCCAGGAGGGAAACACGGACAAGGGATCCAACATGACACGGAAGGAAACAAGGAAAACATGGAAAACGGACAGGACGGGAACGGAACGTTACATGATCTTTCTTATGGGGTTGTTAATGAGCTGCTGGTACTAGAAGAGAATGTGATCGCCATGGGCAGATCAATCTTCCACGGAAACGGAAGAGAAGCCAGGGCAGACTGTAATACCTCACTCATAATGGTGGGGGGCAACTTCTGTCCCATCCGGAAGAATCTTATTGATTTCTGCCCAAATCAGGAAGCGTTTCATTGATCGGTCAGTAAACAGGAACGGAGGCGGGACGGTGGGATTCAATCAGATCTATACGTGTAAATGGCTTGTTTCGGCTAGAGTCTAAATGTATTGGGTTAGCCTTTTAACCCTGAGATACCTGTAAGTACATGGCACGCATGCATGCACACGTATGTACACACACAAGCGCACACACACACACATCTGCATTCTCACAGAAGCAGCAGCATGAGATGTACCAAGAAGCTACATCTTTTTCTGTTTTCCTAGGTAAATAAATGATGGAAGTAAATAAAACAAAAACACATTTAAGAACCGTAACTGAAAAAGGTAAATTTCAGATAGTAATATTAGTATTATTATATTAGCAAATATTACCAAAACATAGCATGTGTCGTGAAAAGCAAGCATACATTTTGACCAGTTAACATGAGAAGCACACACTGTAATCATAAGGATAACTGTACAAGAAAAATAGTCGATGTTTAGTGAAGGGAACAGTCACCCTAGTGAGGCAGCCTCTGCTTTGCATATACTTCTTGTCCCTCATTCATCCTAGTGATTCCAATTTCTTGTTCACTGCTACTGTACATAACATATAAACGTGCATATACAGTAGATAGACACGCGGTTGCGTTGCTAATGCACGGCGGCCATTTTGTACCACACTCTGCTCTCCACACTCTTCAGCTGAGGGGGAGAAGGAGGGTGAACAGAACTCACATATTCTGAGGGGAGGCGGAATGGATGCGCGTGCTCGTGCGTGCCGACATTCACGTGCTACGCGATCGCATTCACACCCGAGACCTGGCTGGCGAAGTGCACCAGATGTTTCTCCTGTTTCGTGGAGGTGTGGCCGTACTACTGACCTCTGCGTGCCTGCAAGAACACGGGCACTCCTGTGTGCTGTAGCTCACAGGGATCCAAACACAAAAGAAAGCCAAAGGCAGACAGACAGTGAAAGAGGGTGCCCTTTTTTTTATATGCTTATAACGCGTATTGGTTATTGTTAATTCTGGACAATAACGCTGATTCAGTGTGGTGCCGCATGGACCGCACAGCACAGCAACCCTCCAAGTGACCTTCAAACCCTCTACCTTCAATAAGGAGAGCCCTTTTCTTTTTTACTATTGCTGTTGTTTCATGCTTGCAAAAGATTCTACCCATTTGTAAGTTCTTGCCACTAATATTCCACTAAGATGCAGTTAAATAGGTTGGAAAATACATTTCCCCCATCATTATACATTGTGTGATTATTGACACCTGTGTCCATTGTTGTGCAATATGTGACGGGTTCTTTGCATTAATTTAACACACGTTTTTGCCATCATTCATAATGTTGAGTGACATAAGGTTATAAATGGGAGTGAATTAGTGCCACAAGAGATTAGTAATGTTGCACGGTTCTGCAATGATCATGTCGTTATTTTTCAATTACTGAGCTGCTTCAAGGCAGCTGTGTTTTTCGCTTGCAGTAATTTGCAGTGTAAGAAAAGAAAGGCACATTTTCTTCTCGATGGAGGAACAATTATTGCTTTAACATCAACTGCAGAGAAATCACAAGCTGCACTCTGTATTCAGCAGAGTGAACACCATTCAGGGAGCTTTGTCTAAGGCTAGATATGTTAAGAACATTACATCTCCTAAGACACACACCCATCACTTAGGAATAGCTATCAGCATAACTGAGTCAAGTCTCATCGGTTGGAATAGTTTTCAGTTACTCACTCCCAGTTGCTATTCTATAACTGATTGTTAATCAGGTACAACAAATGGTTGTTTACAATTACGAACTGTAATGTAATTATGATAAGTTGGCCAAAAACATCTGGGCGGCAGGTTTTTCAGTTTTTATTTGTTTTTGGCGAACTATGGAATATATCTAGGCCTATAGCTATTTCTACTGTATTCCTGGAGAATCCAGCTGAGCTCAGGATGTGAATCTCCATTAGAAGAGTGTGTAGGTGCTCGGACTTATTGTGGGATTCTTATCCTGTGGAAGCCATTTGGATTACTTAAAGTTCTAATCTAATGTATGCTTGTATTGACAGATTGACTTTTGGATTGTAGACCATCAGAGGACGTGTGTGGTCAGGACACTCCTTGGAGACAGAGCTGTATGAGTAAAGGAGCCACAACAAAAGTGGACATTTTTATTTCACGTTTGACAATGCATCTTTACTATCATGTTTGTGTTGCATTTCTTCTGGTGTTGACTGTTGCTACATTTCTGGTGTGTTAGTTAGGACGGGGGCGCTTATTACTGTAGGGTTGTTTTATGATCATTTCCCCCCACAGATATTCAGTCAGTTCACTAGAGCAAAAATCTAGACTTCTCGTCCCCCTTGTGAGCCAGTTAGCCACACTTTCATTGAATGTATATCTCACTGCTTGTATCCAAGCTTGGTTCATTAGCTCTGCTAGCTAGTGTGGCCTGTGTGGGGCTATATTTAACATTACCACTAATGACAAAGGATGGCATGATCATTTTCTGTGGCCAAAAAGCAATCGCAATCTCCCACCATGCCACCCCCCCCCCCCCCCCAGTCCGAGATAGCAATCCCCCCTACCCCAGTCCCCCGTGCCTGATTTTCTGCACATGCCCTCCAAAGAGTCTGTGCACAGTCCTGGAGGGAAGCATTTTACAGTTCACCTGCATTTCATAGGAATGAATAAAGTCAAAACTAACACAGTGGTGTAACAGGAAGAATTACAAGTTTCAAGTAACCTCCTGCTTTTGTGATAAATGTTAAATTAATCAATAGTATAGGCTAACAAATTGTGTTTTTAGGTTTAGGTATATCTGTGAGAAAAAAACGAGAATGATACAAGTAGGAATTCACAGCCACATAAAGAAACAGAGCGATCATTGACTTCTCCGTTCAGTTCCGATTACAAACGTGATTTCTTTTGGTGTTAATTTGAAATAGATTGATTCTGAATCCACTCAATTAATCTGATGGAGGGAGGGGATCACTGGGCCTGCATTTGCCCCCCAGCCCCCACCCCACCCCCCACCCCCACAACATCCACAACCCCACTAATCTGCTGATTCCACAACCCACTAAACCACAACATCCACGACCCCACTAATCTGCTGGGGAATGGGAGAATGAATAGAAGAAATGGGTTTCCGTACTCACTTCAGGGGCCGAGCATCTTGTATGGTCACCTTGAGCTGAAACTGAGCTCCAAACTGGGAACAATATGGGGGGAATAACCTTGTATTGCAGCATCAGTGACTGCTGGGTGACACCGCAGGACTCTCTAAGGATAGGATTCTCTCATTTATAAAGTCCCATGGGGTGTCAGCACCACTCCCCTGATTCTGCAGTAAACCTGTCGTTATGCGTAACCTTCACCCAGACAAACTCCACAAGGAATTCTCAAGAATGGCACGGCGTGTACTTGATTCCTGCCAGTCATTCACAGAACTGGAATGGCTACGCTTGCAACAAGAGACGCTTATCTTACAGTGACCCTAAACGCCTGATTAAAATTTGAGGGCGGGTGGGTCATTCTGTGAAGCAGATGTGTCATGCGTAGCTGTCTCCTGACCAGTGGCATAGCCAGGAATTTACAGTGTAGTTTGTATGCATTTGAACGGTGACACAATTAGTTGTTTTGGCTCTGTACTCCAGTACATTGCATGGGGAACTATGTATAAAAAAAGGGTTGTAATTCCTCCACCTGATATGGATGTAAATACCCTCAAATTAAAATTGACAGTCTGCAATTTAACCTCATATTCTTTGTTTCATTTCAAATCCAAAGTGCTGGAGTACAGAGTACAGAGCCAAAACAACTAAAATTGTGTCGCTGTCCAAATACTAACGGGCTGCACTGCACTTTGATGGTAGTGATCTTCGGCACATTCTTGGACAGCAGCTCTCCCACCTCAGTGAAATCAATCAACTACACCTTCTTTCAATTTCTATACCTGCCTAATCCTCCATCCTGTTATCTGCCACTGATTTACATATGCTTTAAATGGGCTTTACTCTTATCAAAGCAAACAGGCTGTGTGCACAGATTGTTACACTCCATCACTTACACCTGAAACACACGTTACACTCTCATTTTAAAAGATTAGAAAACACTTATAACCTTAATAACCTTCTTACCTTCCCATACGCATTGGAATAGTGTAGCCACAGATTTTAAAAAATTGAATTAAACCTTTATTTAACCAGGTAGTATAGAATAATTTCTGTTAAAATAGTGTGGGACTCTAATGAATATATATATATAGGGAATTGATGTATAAGCAGGTTTATATGAATGTGTGTCTGAAGGAGAGAACGTGGACCTGTAGGATTAAAGGTCAAGAGAGTGTCTTGGTGGCCAGTTGGAGATAAAACTGAGAGAACAACAACATGTGATGATCTGTGTGACAGAAGGTCAGGGAAATTCTTTAAGTAAGCAGTTAGTCATAGGACTAAGACAATACTCAGAAAATAACAACCAGAGGTACACATCAATATACTATAGACATTTGTAATATTGATAAATTAAAAAAGCTGAAGTCAGGCATATATTAAGGAGGTCTCAGTATATGCAGTAGGTGATTGGCCATCGGACATTCTAGAATAGGAGGGCATAGACATGTTCAAATTGTATAAAACCTGTGGAAAAAGGCTGAAAGGGTGTGACTTCATGAACTCACCCGGCTTTGTTAATCACTAATAAAGTCGTTCAAAAATGACAAGCTCCTGTCTCTGAGAGAATGATTCTAAGAAGAAAAAAGACACGACATAACTTTGGCGTAGTCGGCAGGATTGGAAAAACAGAGGCTGGAAATTCGGAACTGTCTGCTGCTGTGGGCCGGGAGCCGGATGAGTCACACAAGCCACGGTGATCACCAATAAGGTAAAAGCGAATGTTCTTCGTACTAGTTTAACGGGTTGTGTGACTTGTTCCGGGTGCCGCCCCGGCAGTGGACTGTTGAGTAAGTCTCTCCAAATTAAGAACCTAAAAAAAGTAAATAACTGAGACCGAGCTTGTGATTTTTGAAAAGAATGCATGTGTAATGTGTGTGATTGGGCCTCGAGGGAACTTGTAAATATGACAAAAATCTCTTTAGTGGAGTCACGTGAAAGTCCTGCAGAAAGGGCCTCAGCGGAGCAGAAGGTGCCCGCAGAGAGCTGGGGAGTCAGGCAAATAAAATCCTGTATAATAACGGATTTCTCTGTATGTTGTATAGACAATAGAAAAAAAACCTAATTTACAGACAATAGTCGTGTATAATCATAGGTTTTCTATATGTTGAAAGGCTAGTAGAGAAAAGACCGAATTAACAGGTCACTCAAGAAGTGAGTGTTGGAACGAATGAAGTAAGATTGAGTGACAGAGTGAAAGTCTCTGTCACGGATGGAGAGGGGGTGAGAAGCGCTCCTGTAAAATCTCCATTTTTAAAAAAAGTGTGAACGAGAGTGTGTTTGGGAGAGTCCTGCACGGTGTAATTTGATTGGGCGTTGTTTGAGAGACATTCAATCATCGAGCCGCTGATTGGGCTCTCTAGTACGAGAAGCTGTGTGTGTGTGGCTGTTTGATTCTGGTTTGCCTGCGTTAAGTGTGTTCTTGTTTGTATAAGAGTTTGTTGTATATAGAGTAAGTGAATGTGTGAGTGAAATCTGCCAGAAGGACAGATTGGTGTAATAGTGGAATAGTAGTTAATAATAAAGTGTAATTAAGCATACTCACAAAATAGAAAAATATCTAATAAGTTTTTTAAAGGTACCTTTTAATTCTGTGTAATAATAAATGTATAGAAATATGTGAAAGATTCAGTTTTTTACTATGAAGCAATAGGGAAGGTACGATAAGAGATATAATCCCCTTGAAAGATTGGGGGTTAGTTTTGAAGTTGGCTTGGCTGTGTTGTGCATTATCTCACTGATTGTTGTTGTACCAATCCTTTTATTATTCCCATAACGAGATCATTGTTGTGTTTTGAGACGTTTGTTGGAAAATATAGGGTTGTGGAAATTGATCAGTTGTGATAAAACATATGCAAAGTATATGATTTGGTATATTGTGGTTGGAATTTAGTTGACATTGTAGAAAATATTTGTATTATTGTGCGAATAAGTGCGACGGTTCGACTAAATACCCACAAAATAGGAGGAAACAGGAGATCTAGAATTATAGAAAATAAAACTTTAGTAAAATAGGTAAATAAACGGATTGAAATAAAAAAGAGTCAGTTATTAAAGTATAAAACGGTATTTGGCATTGCGATAACCAATATTTAATTGCTGTTTTCTATAGAAAAATTAAAACTACACAAACCATAAAAATAAATAAAAGGGTGACTAAAACGGGAGGTTGTGTATAAACTGCAGCAATGAATAAAACGGCAGTAGAAGTGTTGAGTGCCAAAAATCCATTAATTAAAGAGGAAATAGAGAAAATCTCCCAGAAATGGGAGAAGCGAACTAAAAATATGAATACAAATTGGCCGAAGGAAGGGACTTTCGATTTAAATCTGTGCAAAGAAATGGAAATATTAATAAAAAATTATAAAGTTAAGCAAAAGGGTAAAAAGAGACAGGAAAAAAGAGAGAGAGAGAAAGAAATAATAAAACTGTTTAAAAAAGAAGGAGAGGAATACTTAAAAAATCTGAGGAGAGCGAGAAAAATCTCGACAAAGCAAAGTACAAATGTAATTGGAACGCCTCCGCCATATGGGCAATATCCATTAGTCTCAGGCATCGTGCAGTTAGAGGGAGAAGTGAATGTAGAAAAGGGGGGGGAAAAACTCTGGAGAACTCCTGGGGCCAGCATAGGAGAAAAAGGCAGGAGAGCAGACCCCAGGGAGTCTCTGGGGGATTCCTCTCAGAACAGACAGAAAGGATTAAGTAAGTTAAATTGTTACAGGGATTTGCAGGTAGCAATGGAAGAGTTACAAGGAAAGGATGCATGCAGTACCCCCAGAGAGAGTGCACGCTCTCTGGAGGGAGAGAAGTGTAATCTTCCCCTGTTCTATGTTGAACAGGACAAAATACCTGATTTGGAAAGTTGGAATGAGGAAGTGATTGAGGAAGGTAAAGCAAGTAGGAAGATAAGTGAAAAGGAGTTGAGAGATAGACAGAAAATAAAGAAACCAGCTAAATATAGCCAGTACCCCATCCTGATAAAAGGAACGACAGGGCATTACGTGCCGTGGGGATCACAAGATATGCTGGGTTTAGTAGAGCGCCTCCCAGACATACATGAGGGGGCAGGAAAGTGGATAAGGGCTATAGAGGAGGAGACAATGGGGAAATTATTGGCGGTGGGGGACCTTAAGGCTCTGTTGGCGAGGTTGCTAGGGATGGCTCGGATGGAGGAAGTGCTGATGAAAAGTGGGCTACAGGCAGCGGTAAACACCCCGTACCTTGACGGTGCCAGCTTTGATCAATTCCGTCCCGCGATGTGGCGAACTTTGAGAGAGGATTACCTTACCAAGATTGACCCGAAATCACTTAAAGGGGAAGAGGTGGGAGACACTGAAAATCCAGCCATTTATCTGCATAGACAGTTAAAACGCTGGAAGTTGGACACAGGGCGGAATCCTGAGGGAGATGAACTGATGACAACTCTCTTCCGGACTTCCATAGTGGAAGCAATGCCCTCGCCGGTGAGAAGCAGGCTGGAGGATGTAGTTGGACTAAACTCTAAAACGCACAGAGAGTTTTGTGATCGTGTAATACATGCAGTAGAAAAGTATCGTAAAGAGGAACAGAAACTTAAAGATCAAGAGAAAGAGACACAGCGGAAGTTGACACAGCTACAGCTGGAAGAATTGACAAAAAAGCAGTGGTAAAAGCCGAAATGCCAGAGCC
Organism: Synaphobranchus kaupii; assembly: GCA_029718625.1. NCBI lineage: Eukaryota > Metazoa > Chordata > Actinopteri > Anguilliformes > Synaphobranchidae > Synaphobranchus > Synaphobranchus kaupii. The sequence goes on from CM056376.1 coordinate 13,262,951, forward strand.
CAGCCTGGAAGCCGTAGTCTCTTCCGGAGGGCCATCGCGGCTGCCTAACCCTCAGGGCCAAGAGCAACCCACTATACCAATAATAAATGTGTATGCACAGCCCCAACAGTGGAAGAATAAAATCACCAAATAATAGACAAAATTAAAATCAAATACAGAGAGGGCCTGGGGGTCCGCAGAGACCCCAAGGGCCACCCGCAATATGCTGGGGATGTAATCAGCTAGACCATAATAAGCGTGATTGTCCCACAAATCCTTGGCCGCTGAAACAGCAGCCGGGAAATGATAATAGTAAAACAGATAACCTAGTGATTTATTTAATACAAGACAAATCTTTCACTAAAATACTAAGTATAACAGTAACAACAGGAGTTCCGGATGCGCCGGTAGATGCAGGAAAGTGAAATACAAACTAAAGAAAATCTCTAAAAGATAATGCTAGACAAGATGTTGGAATTTGAGACTGGTTTGATTTAAAGTTGGGAAATTGGGGGGGCCATGTTCACTAGAGCAGGAATTCCAATAACAGTAGTAGTTGTTATAGTGGGATTGATGTTCTGGTGTGTGATACCTCTGCTGAGATCTTTCCTGGTACAGGCAACGGTAAAGCAGATGAATCCAGTGATGAGGTACCACGTGAATGGTGAAGGAGTGGTCCTCCAGGCTGTCAACATGAGGCATGAACTGGGTGATGATGAAGGCTGGCCTGATCCGAATCCAGTACTAGACTGGATCCCACAAGAGCCACACCCAGATACCTCATCTGAGGACAGCATGGACAATGAGAAAGAGGTGATATGAAAGTGATAGAAGAGACTGTATAAGGAGCAGAAGAAGACAGCAGGTTAGCCCGGCTAGCATCCGAGACGGCTAGTTGGTCCACCTACTACGAGGGAGCTCCTCAAGAAAGCCAGAAGACTGATTTTAATATATAATTACACTACACATAATATAATCAAAAATTGTATTTTTGTGTATCATTTTATGTTTTTTTTATTGTTTATTGTATAATCACAGTAATATTTGTTTTTTTAATTACTTTAATAGTAATTACATAATGCAAGGCGGCCTGCTTATATACATATTGAATAAAAATGTGGCTGGAGTGGTGAGTCTTTTACTCCTCCCTCGTCAAGAGTGGGGGGAGAGTTTTGGCTCTAAAACTCCCTGGAATGGATGACGACGAGAAGTACCAGTTGGTAAGAATAAGGGGTTTATTAACCCGATAGATTTTCAGAAGGTTGCTTTTCCTCATTGTTCATTTTCAGATCTAAATTATTTTGTTGGAACTAAGTAAGTCCCAATGGGGGGATTATATAGAATAATTTCTGTTAAAATAGTGTGGGACTCTAATGAATATATATATATAGGGAATTGATGTATAAGCAGGTTTATATGAATGTGTGTCTGAAGGAGAGAACGTGGACCTGTAGGATTAAAGGTCAAGAGAGTGTCTTGGTGGCCAGTTGGAGATAAAACTGAGAGAACAACAACATGTGATGATCTGTGTGACAGAAGGTCAGGGAAATTCTTTAAGTAAGCAGTTAGTCATAGGACTAAGACAATACTCAGAAAATAACAACCAGAGGTACACATCAATATACTATAGACATTTGTAATATTGATAAATTAAAAAAGCTGAAGTCAGGCATATATTAAGGAGGTCTCAGTATATGCAGTAGGTGATTGGCCATCGGACATTCTAGAATAGGAGGGCATAGACATGTTCAAATTGTATAAAACCTGTGGAAAAAGGCTGAAAGGGTGTGACTTCATGAACTCACCCGGCTTTGTTAATCACTAATAAAGTCGTTCAAAAATGACAAGCTCCTGTCTCTGAGAGAATGATTCTAAGAAGAAAAAAGACACGACAGTAGGCCGACTGAGAGGTCAGTCCTCTTTAGCAGTGACAACCTGGGGAATCAACATGGGCAGGGAATGCAAGGGATTAAGTAGCTAATCAGAGGGTTGCAGCTAATATGTAGGGGGTTATTAGGTGGGCAGGTGTAGAGAGACAGTTTTTGTGGGAATTTCACTAGGACACTGGGGTTAAGAACTCTACTCTTTTGAAAAGTGCCATGGGATCTGATGTCACCACAGTGAGTCAGGACCTTGGTTCAAATGTCTCATCCGAAGTAAGTCACCTTCTACAGCACTGTGCCCCCGTAACCGCACTGGGGCACTGGCTTTTCTATTTGGACCAGAAGGACTACTGGTCCACCAACACCTCTTCCAGCAGCAACTTTGTTTCCCCATGTCTCCGTTAAAGTATAAAGCAAACCCTCCACCTGCTTAACTTCAGCGGTTTGACAACAGATGGCTGCTGGCCGTACAGAAGACAAACAAACCCCAAGTCCCTGGAAAATCACACGCTGGGCTGCTGTCATTCAGTAAAACAACAGAGAAAAACGCTTAATTGAAGAGCGGTAATGTACAGTATATTATACAATGAGTCTAACTCAAGCAAATCACTGTGATTATGGAGTGTTTTCAGGTTAAGTTCATTACTTATACAAATAGAAAGGATGAAAACCATCCGTGCTTTAACTTTGTGTGTGTGTGTGTGTGTGTGAGTCTGTACCAGCTGTTCACTCATAAAGAGTACCAGGACTCAGCCCATGTGGTAATTATCTAGCCTCATCAGAGCGGTACTGAGGTAAAGTTTTTTTATGCGGAACAGCTCATTCCTCTGAAGAGAGATGATAATTGCTCCATTACTGACACAGCAGGACAGCGGTGCGAAGAGGACAAAAAAAAAATGAAGGTGCAATTAAGATAAATTGAAAAATCTTTAGGTTTCTGCAGAAGGATAGCAGCGTCGGGCAAGTGAGAAATGAATTTCCAATTAACTGGAAGACTGAGCATGAAGATTGTCTTATTCGGGACGATAAGGAGCGCACTAACATTATACTTCACTGACAAGTTTAATGCACCAATAAACTCTCTGAATGGGAACCTGTGGTTTCAAACATATATAGATGAAAAAGGGGAGGGGCCAGAGGTCATACGTAGTTTTCGTGACGATGTCCTTCCCGGTGCCGAAACTGACAGCTCGTTACTTGGAGTGCACAGATGTGATCTCTGCACAAGCCTTCCTGACACCTTTTCTCATTTCAAGCCCTTCTCTTCCGCTGCCATACGGGAGCCAACTAGACACTTCCTGTGAAACGCTGGCGGCTTCCTTCCCCCGAACTCCAGGATGCTTGGCGGCTGTCAAAGTTTGACAGAGGAGCCCATGCTAAACATCTCCATTAAACCTTTATCTGAGCTGAGAAGGGTTCATACTCTGATTAGCATAGCAATTTTCAGGCTGACATGGGCGCTCAACTATAATGGTCATCTCAGCCATACAGATTAGCTTATGCTGTGAGCAGAAAGGTGGGGCTGGCACTCAATAAAGCTCTGTAGCCATATCCCTAAAACCATTACTTACGGGGCGAGGGGGTATTTACTCAAACCAGCTGCTGTACTGTAAAAGTAAAGATCTATAGACCCCCTGGAAACTGCAACCAGACTCAACACGAGGGCCATGCTTTTTTTGTGTGTTCTGTCTGTCAATTGCAGGGCCCCTCTGAATCGATATCTTGAGCCGACACGATCCATCTCCACTGACAGCACTTCCTCTGACTGACTATAAATTAACCCCACCTGTCTGTGACCAATGCAGAGAGAATGATTGATTGACAGGAAACGGCTTTCTAAAAAATATTTCTGAATGCATTTCCTGAAACTCTACAATGTGAGCCTATCAGAACTCAGCTGAGAAGGACACGGTACACTGCACGTAAAAAAAGCACCAGAAACCAAAGGCTGTAGCTACATGAGGTCTGTTACAAGCGGTAAGACACCGCTACACACGTGCAAAGACTCTGCTCTCCGGTCAGCCATTTTGAGATGTTCCTTCCTGCCTTTTAGAGTTGCGTACTACCAGGATGACTGAAGATGCGTGCCTTCAAGGACTCAAAATGTTCAAGACCCAGACGGTCGGCAACAAGTGACGTCTTCAATAAGGACGTCTTCAAAAATGCGAAGACTTGCTTGGTGCATGTGGCGGTGTGCGGGAGGCGTTATAGCACATGTCTCATACCACCCTGCTGAGAGCCAGGGATCCTGGAGAGGTCCATTACCACAGGAGGGGTGTTGGGGAAGGGGGCGGGGGGAGTAGGGGATGTAACCCCGCCCCCCCCCCCCCCCCCCCCCCGGTGGTGTAATGCTCAAAACAGCGATAGAGAAGCTGGCCCCTTCAATTTGAATAAAGCCATTAGAGCACATTATCAACCTCTGATAACTCGAATGCTGCCCTGTCCCCGAGCCTCCTCTCTGACGGGCGTGACGTGACTCCTGACGGCTCCTCTATCTCTGACGGGCGTGACGTGACTCCTGGCGGCTCCTGGGTGCTGTTTTATATCCGCACATATAAATCTTGATGGGCACGGTGTGCTTGTCCATATATTTACAGATAAACCTAAAGCTTTATGGGCAGAGCGTGTTTGCGCACACACATTCGGATATTAATAAAAATCTGACGTGCGCATTTGTCCCTATATCAGCAGGTATAAAGTTTGATGTCATAGTAATGCCACGCAGGACAGTGGCTTCTGCCTACGCTGCAAGGCCCCTATTCTACAGTAATTAGATGAATGGCACTGTGAAGTACGGAGGGCAGATCAGCCGGCCACACTCCCGTACATCTCACCGATAATACTTTTATTGTAATCCTTTTATTTAACTGCAGGTAAGACATGGAAGCAAGCCTGACACTATTACTATTTTATTCAATTACAATATTTTGCGCACCGTGAGGCATTTGGTGACGACAGGCAAGAATAAGAATGAATGTGATATGTTTGAAACTCAAAGTTGAGACGAAGCTTAACTGTGGTTCGGCTGTATGGCCACTTGATTCCCTCTAAATGAAACACCTGTGTTTTTCTCTGGAAAACCATTTTTCATTAGACTGTGTGATTTGTTTTCAGAGGTGGATAGTACGAGGTTCATAAAGTAAAATTCCTGACCAGTTTCTTCCACCCATGAACTCAGCCAGCTGATTTTACTAATTAGTTCCAAACCTCCTGGCTGAAAAATTCTGCTAATTCGCAAATCCAGGTGAATGGTACAAAATACTGGGGTGGACTTCTACTTTCTGAACCTATAATTTCCACCTCTGTTTGTTTTCTAATTCCAGGTGATTGTGTGTGTGTGTGTGTGTGTGCGTGTGTGCGTGTGCGCGTGTATGTGTGTGTATGCGTGAAAGAGTGAGAGAGAGAGATAGAGAGAGAGCCACAGAAACACACCGAAACAAAAATAAACTCGTACATGTACAGTACGTCTCACAGGAAACATTATTATGTTAAACTGCCCCAGTTACACAGTGAGAGTGAAACTGTAGAAACAACTTTAGCAGCAGGAGAGGAGGAGCTGGTCAGTGTGCTTCTGTTTCCACTAACTCCTGTGCTCCTGTGCTCCTGTGCTCCTGTGCTCCTGTGCTCCTGTGCTCAGTATCAGGATTGTATCAGGGAAGGACAGTCTGTGATATTGGCCACAGTCATCCGTTCTGTGCTTCCAGTTCACATGAACACCTGCCTCAGGCTTCGAGGCCTGCGCGTTACAGATGAGACGCACGCCGATCGAGGCCTGCGCGTTACAGATGAGACGCACGCCGATCGAACGCTCGCAGTATTAATGGTTGCTTATTCACTCTCAGGCCATTCTGGCTCCCTCTCCTTTTCTCCCCATCCCTCTCTTTCTGCCTTTCTTGCTCTCTCTCCATCATTCTGCGGGAATGATATAGTTGCCTTCCCCTCTCTCTCCCCCTGGGGGCTTAGTGCACACAATACTGCCCCTCCCGTCCCTACAGGTGCTGATTTCACAAAGCCAAATCCCCTTAACGCACACCTATATTAGGGTGACTGCGCTGAACTCCACCCCTATGGGGCTCGCTCTTAAGAACGGTCTGGACGATGGGAGACCCAGCTGGAGTCGTGGAAACGTTCAATGCTTTTATCTGCAGGAAGTGGCGAGAGTAGCTCCACTCCACGCAGAGAGGAACTCTCAGCCGGACTGAGGAAACCGAGCCAATCAGCAGAGCTAAAGACAAACATGAAAAGAACCACTCAACTCTGCCTCCCGGTCTCAGCCTCGCGCGACTCTCTGGGTTTAGAGCGTTGTGCCTCTTATCGAACAATGGAACGGCCACAAAGGCGGATGAAGAGGAGGGCCTTGTGAAATGGAGCCTGACGCTAGGCTTATCGCTGTTGTTTAAAGCTACTTTCATCACAAGGCCTCTCTGTTACTGAACAGAAAATGTTAAATATCAACAAAACTTTTGCCCCTCCCACTCCCCTCAGCTTGAATATTAACATATATTAATAACATATCATCAACAATATTACACTCAAACAATGCATGTGCAACATCCATTCTGCATCTGTTAAAAAAATTACATCTGGTCGGGGGTACAAGAAAGCACACTTTGCCAAGAGCTTCATTTCTACGACTACCAAACCTCTCCACAAAGCTGCCTAATACTACCTCTTTGATGTATTGTATTGTGTTTATTTTTGAATTTTCTGTCTATTGCTAATGCTGAGCTGTGGAAACATTATATCCTTCTTTGAAGAAAGACTGGATATAAAACCAAGATAGTGCCGTGACATTGAAAAATGTGCTGGCCCAGCCCCATTCCAACAATGGCCTAACTAAAACTCTCTTGACACAACAGAAATACAACTATTTACACTGTCAACCAGTGTAACTATTTATACTTACAGACCAGAACCAGGAAGGTAAAGAGAGAAGGTAATCACCCTCGTGATAAACCTGTAAAGATGAGCAGGTGGACAAGAAATATGAGGTCAGAAGATGGCTCCTGAAAAGTTCTGCTGTTCATGTGGGAGTGAACTGCCCCAGCCCCATACTGCGTAGCATTTACTCAATGCTGCATAGTGTTAGCCCAGTGCTATCTAACATTAGCCCCACACTGTGTAGCATTAGCCCGAGGCTACAAAATGATAGCCCAGCGCAGTGTAGCACTAGCCTCGGACTATGAATGGCAAATTGTGCAGCATTGGTACAATGCTGTGGGGGAAACAGCTGACTGTGCAGCATAAGTATGATGTGCCCACGAGCTGTAATTGAACACTATAATGAATCCTGTTTAAATTAAACTAACATTAATTAATTAATTACTGCAAGCAAGCATAATGTTCTAAAGTAGCTCAATACACACAGGCATTAACCTGAAACTAAACCCAGTTCTTCAACAACTACTTCGACAAGGCTGTTTGGGTCCAGTCAAAAGGAGAAAAAGAAAGAAAAATGAAAAGGGAATTTCATCAAAAGAAATATATCTCTGGCCTCTGCTGGCTTCCTGCCTTTAAGCATAAATCAAAAAAGAAAAAACATCATGAATACATTTATGTCCAAAAATCATCCCAAACTGAATTCTGGAAGAAACATACAAAAAAGAAATGAGTACAGAAATCTCAAGCACCAGGCAGGCTGTTCTATCTACAGCAAAAAGAATAAACGGATTTTTCAGTAATGTTCATGACTTTTTTATATAGAAAAAGCCAATACAGGCTGTTAGATGGCTCATTCTGTTGAGGTAGAGGTTCTCAAACTCAAAAAGGTTCCTGGAGACCCTCTTGGCTGGTTCTTGGTTGCCTCTCTTGGTCATTAAAGATTGTTGGAGACGTTCAGGATCTTACACTACTTTTTCTTAAACTTGTTTGGCTTGTTTTCACCTGTCAGTCTGTAATTGAATCGATTAAATGTGTAACCGCTTTCTCTAAAGGAGCTATTTGCCGTAGCCTATAGCACATATAGCCTACAGCACATATAGCACATATAGCCTACAGCACATATAGCACATATAGCCTATAGCACATATAGCCTACAGCACATATAGCACATATAGCCTACAGCACATATAGCACATATAGCCTATAGCACATATAGCCTACAGCACATATAGCCTACAGCACATATAGCACATATAGCCTACAGCACATATAGCCTACAGCACATATAGCACATATAGCCTACAGCACATATAGCACATATAGCCTATAGCACATATAGCCTACAGCACATATAGCCTACAGCACATATAGCACATATAGCCTACAGCACATATAGCACATATAGCCTATAGCACATATAGCCTACAGCACATATAGCACATATAGCCTACAGCACATATAGCCTACAGCACATATAGCACATATAGCCTATAGCACATATAGCCTACAGCACATATAGCACATATAGCCTACAGCACATATAGCCTACAGCACATATAGCACATATAGCCTATAGCACATATAGCCTACAGCACATATAGCACATATAGCCTATAGCACATTACAGAAAACGAAAGCATCTCCTGATTTGACAGATTAAAAATCTGAGGATGTCAATATGAGACACTTATTCTTCATGGCATGCATAGATATGTCTGGCATTGTAATGGGGCGTGACGTGTGAGGAAGGAGGAGCCAAACGCAGCAAGGGGAATCATTAAGCCCTTAGGCCACTAAGGCGGGATACCCGCAGATAAGGGAGGAGACAAGACAAGGAACACAAACACCACTACAACCGCTACTAACTGGCTCACTGTCAAACGCCAAGTAGAGCGCAAGGACAGGGATCTGAACAGCCAGAAATAAATACGCGCCCTGTCTCTGTAAGGAGACGAATCAGAACGGGCGAGTAGCGTAAAGACAAACATAAAACACAAACAAACACTGCAAAACAATATGATAGTATGAGGAGGCGAATGGAAAAGATCCAACGTTTCCAGGCTACTCTCAAACTCGCGGTCACACACAAACGTGTCCACAACATCGCCCAATCTTCCATATAGGAAGACATGTACCCAAAAGATGAAAAGAACAGCAGTTCCAAACAAAATCGTCAAACTCCATACAAGGAGAAAGGCACCGAAAGGAACGAGCAGGACAGGCAGCACCGGACATTTACCGGCTAGACCAAAGCGAGATTCATTGAAAATACACGCCCTGCCTCTATATGATGAGGAAAATAACGAGGCGCACAGGAACAGATTTAACGTTCCATGGCGAGAATAATAGGCTCGCAGTCAAACGCAAACATGTCCAAAACATCGCCCGGTCTCCCTGAGAGACGAATTGCACCGAAGGGCGAACAGAAACACAGTTCCGAACAAAATCGCCCAAACCTCCATACACGGAGAAATAGCACAAAAGACGAAGGGACAGCTGTACCGAAACGGTCGGCTAACTGACTTACACAAGCACAAACACAAGCCCTGCCTCTAAGTAACGGAAAATGTAACGAGGCGAACAGGAACAGAGATTTAACGTTCCATGGCTATTTAATAGGAAAACACGCAGTCAAATACAAACACGTCCACAACATAGCCCAAGCTCCATAAACTAGGAGGCTAACACCCGGAGAACGAAAACAGAACAACAGTTCCAAACAAAATCGTCCCGCAGGTAGTTAGGGAGTATAGGACGGCTGCAACAAAAGACCTACGCAACATAGCACGACAGCCTCTCAATAAGGTGAAATGTAACGAGGCGAACAGGAACTGAGATTTAACGTTCCAAGGCTATTTTAAGCAAACACGCAGTCAAACACAAACACGTCCACAACATAGCCTAAGCTCCATAAACTAGGAGGCTAACACCCGGAGAGAATCGTCCCACAGGTAGTTAGGGAGTATAGGACGGCTGCAACAAAAGACCTACGCAAACTTAATAGCACGACAGCCTCTCAAATACAAATAAAAACCCTGGCTCACAACAAAGGAGAACGTAGTCCACGAGAAGGACCAAACAGGGAAATACGTACCAAGGCTACTTACTGGCTCACAGTAACACGGAATTGAGTAGAAGCAAAACGCCAGATCTCTCAGCAAGAACCCTTAACAGGCGAAAAAATGGACCAGAGAAACTGCTACTCTATACTTCTACGAGCTAAGAAACTAAGTAGAAGGGAAACGCCTGATCCTCCTATGGGAAGACATGTGCCGAAGGGCGAGCAGAACTACTGTTCCGAACAGAATCGCCCAAAACTCCATACACGGAGAAAAAGCACCAACAAGGCAAAATAGAGCAGAGATTTTACGGTCCCAAACTTCTACGAGATAATCAACTACCAAGCCAGTAAGAAATAAGCCCTGCCTCTAAACAGAGACGCAAAAAATAGGCGAGTAGCCAAAACGGTACGAGAACTCACAACCAACAACACCACAGTACAAACAAAGAACAATAAACAATTAATGTCGAAGCCCCGAATGAAGGAAACGGTAGGCTTATATAAATCACTCCGGTGACTACAACAGGTGTAAACGCTTTAACAGAAACTCCCCCAACTCAGCAGGGCGGAGCAAGCATTTACCAAAAGGGCAGCGCCCTCGCGTGGCCACCGAGGAAAACGACCGCATGGGGAAACAGGGTAGAAAACCATGACAGGCATAATGTGGCCTTAAAGGTTGTATCAGCGATTTTGGGTGACGTCACTTCTGAAGCGAAATCCCAAACAAACAGAGCCAGCTCCAGCTCAGAGCCAATTATGTTATGTTTTAAAAAATAGTGTTCAAGCATCCAGAATTATAACCACGTTAATAACGTTTGTAAGAAACCAAACCGTTTGTAAATCCGTCAAGATTTCAGCGAGATAAGAGTATTAGCGTATTAGTATCACCCACCCCTTGTCGGTGATTGGTTGGAATACTGTTTATTTTGGTTTTGAGTGGTTGGTAGTACCATTTGTTTTTGTGTACGATCTTGGAGCATAGGCTGCCTACAGAGACGCGGTTTTTTGACGGCCTGCTTATGGGGCGGGCAGCTAGCGGATCGTGAGGAAAAATCAGATGAATGTGATCATTTATGTTTCGACCCAAAATCGCTGATACAACCTTTAAGAGGGCAAATCATCCCTCGTTAAACATGGAAAATGTCTAATACCAATTAGCAGCTTATTGAATCCAGACAGTGCCAGACCAACAGGTCTCCCCTTGGACTCCATTTACACTAAGGCAGCCAAGATTGCAATTTTCTTCCCATTCACCTGCTTTTAGAGCTTGGGAAGGGCACGCAAACCTCGAGAAAAGGCATGTAACCTGAATGTGATACCAGGCAAAACACAACGACAAACCAAGTCATTTATGTTATATGAAGCATTTTGACAGCATGGAATTTTTTCAGGTTGCAAAAAATCATTCTAAACTGAAAACATTTTTACTGATTGGTTAAAAATTGACTAATCTCACAACAGAAAGAAAAAAAATTGCACATATGCTGATCACTGGTACCTTTCCATACATATACATTGTGAGTGAGAGTAACTGCAAAGAACTTTAAAAATTTAAAAACATCAAAGGACAGGGCATGCGGTCAGGAAAGCCTCGTCTGTGAGGTTCAGAGGTTAGAGGTCGCGGCTGAGGTCACGCAAGTACAGCTGGAAGAGGAAATTATCGAATTTATTCAGCAGTGAACCGGCCACAGAGAAAAAAGAGGGGTATAGGTTTGAGGGGACACAAAATAATAGCAAGAAACAGGTGATCAGGGCAACGTGAAGAGGCAGTGATTCCTGCTCTGACCTCTAGAGGTGCTAGAGAGGCTCTTGAGTATATCAGCTTGGCTGTGCTTTGTGCTTTGTGCTTTGTGCAGCCGATTTACATTATCTGTAGACTTGTGACTGACCATCATGGCCAGGTCACACTTGGATAACAGATCGTCGTTATCACCTGTTCACACACTCATCAGATGTACCAGTGCTAACCGACTGTACCAGCTGGTGATGAGGTAGAGAGAACACCTGACACTGAAATAGAATCGTCAGGAGTGCACTATACGTAAGTGTGTGTGCTGCCAGCATAAACTGTTAGGGGATTTACCAAAGCTTTTATTTCAAAAGAACTAAAACAGGGAAAAGCTGAAAGGAGGAGAGAGAGAGAGAGAGAGAGAAAGAGTGAGAGAGAGAGCGAGAGAGAGAGAGAGAGAGAGATATATATATATAGAGAGAGAGAGAGAGAGAATATCAATTTCACAGAAAGGCAAATACTGATGCATCATCCAGCAAACATATGTTATTATAATAACACATTTTTATCATGTCGTATAACACAGGCCACAGGGAAGGTGCCTAATGAATTATGATTAATATTTTACATCTGTGATGGGAGAATATGAGATGGCTGTGCTCCCCCAAGCTCCCACAGTGAGAGACACCGCCAGAGAGAGCAGAGGGTAGGGTTCTAATCAGGAGACACTCCTCCTCCCTCTCACACCACTCACTGTCCATCCATCATCCGTCCCTGCCTTGATACTGCTACAGTCAGCAACAACGTGTGCGTGTGTGTGTGTGTGTGTGTGTGCGTGTGTGTGTGTGTGTGTGCGCGTGCGTGTGTGTGTGTGTGCGTGTGTGTGTGTGCGCGTGTGTGTGTGTGTGTGTGTGTGCGTGGTGTGTGTGCGCGGCTGTGTGTGTGTGTGTGTGCATGTGTGCGCGTGTGTGTGTGTGTGTGTGTGTGTGCATGTGTTGCGCGCGTGTGGTGTGTGTGTGTGCATGTGTGTGTGCGTGCGTGCGTGCGTGTGTGTGTGTGTGTGTGTGTGTGTGCGTGTGTGTGTGTGGGCGTGCATGCTTGTGTGATGGGGGGGGGTCAATGGCCGCTCACGCCCTAGTTTTCTCTGTGGGTACCACGGTAACCACAACATGCTAACAAGGCCAGTGATAGGAAGTGGAGACATATTAAGGAGATCTGTATGAATATTTTATATCCAGAGAAAATTAGCATCAAGTGAAAGTCCCTGTGAATAAATAATGGATCCGGGATTAACTGCTGATGTTAAAGTATGCAGAGCTTTCCTAGCATGTCCAGTCGCGAAATTCACACCCCCCTTGGCCCAACGGCCTAATGCTTATCCCCTGTCACCGTACCCTGAACCCCCTATACAATACACTATAAAGAGGGACCACAGTCCTGTACTACAAAACCAGGCCTGAAGTCGCCCAGAGCCAGGCCAAGGAACAGTGAGGTTAGCTGTGCATGCCAGCGTGAGACACTCGCTGTAACATGCTTATTTATAACCCCGGGATCACGCTCCACTGGACACCCCTGCCTCCGATCAACAATGGCAGGTGTCTCCCACCGCACCGGGGGATTGTGGGTACTGGCAGCTGTGGAGGGCGCCATTGATTAGAACGACCAGCCTCCTGACTGTTCTTCCCCATTACATCATTTGCGTGCAGCTGTCAATCATCTGTAAACATGAGAACCCCCAGAACGCATGGAATAGATATTCATTTCAGTATTTCATTAGATTTATGTTTGATCTTAGTCAACCAGAGAACAGTCGTACTGTCAGTGCAACTGGCAGGCGATGGAAGATTCACTTCCTCTTATCTCCTCTACACAGGGGAGGGGGTTTCACTGCCTGATTCTCTGTTTACCCTCCTCTCGGACTGCACTCAAATCCCCCTCCTTTTTTGGAAGGACAGCAGCCACCAGCACTGGCAACCTGTGCCATCCTGCTAGAGGGTGAGGTGCAGACGGACAAACACTCTAAAGCAATGTACCAAGTACTCCCCCTCATGAGCAATGAGTAGGAACTATATTAGGGCATCATTAGTTTGCATTAGAACAGAGGACCTGTGTGAGTATAGTACTGTATCAATGGGAACAAGGCCTCAGTGAAATTCACGCTGGTGACCTAAGTCTCAAATGAATCTAAAATGATGTTCATAACAGCATAGTGCTGCTCTGCTTCAGTGTGTATCAGCTCAATCCAGAGCCTTTCAGGATTGAAATTTTTGCTGCATCAGCCCTGCCTGTCTGAGAGACAAGTCGGTCCCAAAACCAGCACAAGCATGCAAGGTGCTTTCGACCTTGAACTTCACTTACCAGAGCTCTACAACAGATGCCATTGCAGGCCTGCAATCTGCTGCTTGCTAACAGGAACGAGAACTTCAAACCAGTTAACGGACTGCCCTCGACGACCAGGAGGCCATGCGTGTGAGAGCAAGAAGAATCAAATGTGTTCAACAAGGTTCAGGCAAGTGTAAAGAAGGCAGTCAGACAGGCAAAAACGCTGACATAAACTGAAATGCACACCTTCCAATTGATTAAAGTATTGAGCTTTTCAACCTTTGATTAATTAACTGATTAGCCAGCTCAAATATGTGTGGTTTTGTCTTGCCGGAATCCCAAATAGAGCCTCTGGCTCAAAAACGAGACATTGTTTTCCATCGTTATTCAGCTTTAAGCAGAAAGGTTATTGCTGAGTCAGCAGCTGCAAAATCAAGGAATTAAAACACAGACGGTGGAAATATCCTGGCTAACTATCGACTACAGCGACTACTGTAGCTGTCAAATGCTATGCTTCATTTAGCTAAATCTGTTCTCTTCTATAGGAATTGGTGGTGAGTGGTAGTGGCTTTATGACAGATAACGCAATGGAAACAGGAGAAAGAGAGGAAATATTACAAACTGATTGGTCTAAAGTCCAAGGAGATGATTCTGATTGGTGCAACTGTGAAGATAGCTGGAAGAAATTTAAATTGAATCAAACACCACTAAAGCTTCTACACACTGGTGCAGCAAGTTGTCATTCGTGTTTAGTCTCAAGTGCTACATCACCACAACAGAAAACTTGAATATTCTAACGAGAACAGCTTTCAAAATACAGGCCATAAGGTGTTATTTTCGATACAATAGGTCAATTTGTTAAAATGGCAAACACAATGTACATGAAGACATTCATCGACAATTCCTTTTAAATGTTTTTTTTCTGTGCAGTGTAAGCTCTGAAATGCTGAGATAGCCATTGGCCAAGTGTATCAGAGGTAGCCTAATTATTATTCGGTCAACACAGAAAAAACAAATTAGCATATAAATGAAAACACATCGGTTCCCCTAATGAAGTAGCACTAAAACAAGCCATCGTGTTTCACATTGCTTACATGACCACTCCCTCAGGGACATATGATCTATGGGTTATTAATTATGTAAGATTATAAACTCATATCTATGTGGTGTTAAAGATGCAGTATTATACTATCAGATCTGTGCTGTATTTAATAATGTGAGATTATAAAACTAGATTAGCTATACTTAATCTATTCAGATGTATGTCATTTCTATGATATGAGTCAGTAAAGATGTAGTTATAATATCATATCACTATATGTGGTATTAATAGTTTGTGATTATACTAATGTCTATAGTGTGTGCTATTCATGATGTGAGAGTATAATGTCTACATTATGAATGATTCGTAATGTAATGACAGAATCAGGTAAACAGTTTGAGATACTAGCATTATATCAAGTCTACAGTGTGAAGTACGAATGCTATAATTAAAAGAGCAGATATACAGTATGAGATATTAATTGTGCAATTATAATATCATATGATGGAGATAAATGTGTTCAGACCCTTAATGTACACCAGGTGCAGAGCTTGGACACAGTAGAAGAACATGAGCTCAAGAAGACAAAGCACTGCCTCATTAATTAGCATTCATACAACAGCATAGCACTCATGCTACTCCCCTGAATTCCACTGTGTGTGTGTGTGTGTGTGTGTGTGTGTGTGTGTGTGTGTGTGTGTGTGTGTGTGTGTGTGTGTGTGTGTGTGTGTGTGTGTGTGTGTGTGTGTGTGTGTGTGTGCGTGTGTGCGTGCGTGCATGACAGCGAGGTCATTATGTCAATCGTTTTTAAGCAACTAAACGGTTCTCTAAATTAAAACAGAATTCTAGATGATTCCATGTCATTCGTTCAAATCATAGCATCAAGACTACTTCGGCAAAGGTTGCAATGACCTCTGACTGAATCTTGATGCAAATAATAAATCAGTTCTTGTTCTTTTAGTTCAAGCACTGCATGCACCGTGAAATACATCACCAAATTGGTTCGGTCTTTCGGAAACTGTTCAGCTGGTTTAAAATATATCTGACAGGAAGGGAGTTCAATATCGGTCCAGATAATTATATATCTATGAAGGCTGATATTGCATGTCCCACAGGACCTTTTATATACAGTTGCACTTTGGAGATAAACCTTAGTTATGGACTGACTGGTCAACCAAACGACCAAGCTTTTCAAGCTCTTTATAATAAATACTTAAATAGTCCTTGTTCGCTATCAGTGATACCCTCTATAACAGCATGTCACGGTCCATAAAAATCAATGACATTTGAAGGGAAGCAAGTTTCCCAGGGAGTCAAATAATGAAAGAAAAAACAACCACACCTACAGTACATGTATTCAATAAAACACACATCATAATGTATTGTTTGACACAACGACAGATGCACCTTTCCTTCATGAGAGAGGCAGTTTAAATTGAGCTGGGGTAGTCAGAAGCCACTTTGCTCAATGGCACAACGCTGCTCTCGTTTCAATGTTCCCTTCCTGATGATGTGTCCTTTATACCACTGCAAGAATCATCCCTAGCTTGCTTTGAACTCCAAGCTAAGCGCTCTTGGATAATAGCTTTAAGTTTCTCTGTAACCAACACACACATTCTTCATGATATTTTAACTAGCAGTTTGTAATATTTTAGTTTTGAGAGTGCAGAGAGAGATGATATTTTTTACTCAACAGTTGTCCCCAGGTGAAGCTGTTTTGCATTATGTTAACTACATCATACACACTCTTCAATATTTGAGCATCACAGTAAATTGGGAAGTCCACAAAGCACAAATTACATGAATCCACAATTTACTAGTGGGAGGTATACTACTGAAATGAGAAAAGGCTATGTCTTTGTCCAATTGCTAAATAATGTAAAGTGGGAAATTCAAAAGACAACTCCATGTTGAAATAGCGGTCGAGTCATATCAGGTATGGTCTCACCACTGCTCAGATAACTATTACATTTTTGAGATTATATTTTTAGTAAACTAGATAATACAAGCTATCTTCAGTAAATATCCTTCTATTGTATTCATTTCCCAATATTCTCAATTTTATTTGTCTGTTAATATTATTTTGTAAATGTTAGTGCACATCTGTAAGCACTTTGTGTTTTTCATTGTATGAAAGGTGCTATATAAATATACTTGTGTGTGTGTGTGTGTATATATATATATATATATATATACTGTATATGTAGTAATGCAGCTGGGGGGGGGGGGGGGGGGTCTATTTTACCTCTACAGTCATAGAGGTCCTAATGTTCTTCACTTCAAATGGACAAATGTAGCCCCCTAGCATGACTGCAGAGAAATATAGCATGTACTGTAACTCATCTTCTGGACACACTGCTTCTGTCGAACACAAAACCCTGAAAAAGAGCAATAAACTTGCCTTTTTTCACCTGACAGGTTAAGAGATAAAATTTGTGATATATTTCATAAAATTTATTGCAACGCAATATTTTCCCTTAATGAAATACCAATGACAAGACGGCTCAGCACTGGTAGGAAACGGTGAACACAATTTACAGCCTGACAAGCAAGCATCTGTGTGATCGATTCCCTAGGATCCGCATTTTAATACCTCTTCCCGTGAGCTCATCCAATCTAAGGAACCGCCCCTCCATTTCATTTCCCTAACGCAAAAATTACTCTCTCCATGCCTCCCTCGCTCTCCGTCTCTTTAATAAATGCATGAAGTTAGACATCAATCTCCACTATTTAATTTAAAATTGAGAAAAATAATATGCTTGAGAATCCATGTGAGGTCACGACCCCTCCCCTCGCCCTGGCGACCAGGCCCTCCAGCCCCACCCCCAAGCGTTAATGTCCCACCCCTCCACTGCTACAAACCACAACGCTAGCTGTTCGAGCAACCCTGCAGAGGCCACCAGCTTTTTCCCTGTGAAAATGAATGGCTTTCAGAGGTGGAGAACATTAAGCATGCTGTCACTTGTTTACAACAGCTCAGTGAAACTACCCTTCTGACATTAAAAGTGATGAATGAACACTTTTTCAGTCTGACTCTGCCCTTTAAATAACTGATTTCTGAGTCCTCCAATGCATACGATTATGGTTGTACAGAGCAGCCCTTTATGACAGAAGAATGCATCAACTGTATTAACACTGAATATCAACCAGAGGTTACAGAGACAAGTGGAATTATACCACTTAATTTAGCCCCCAGCGCTACATTAACAGATTACTTATTAGATCTGTTGCTTGTTGGCCCTTCAGGCACATGACACCCAAACCAATCTGGGCCTACATGTCAAATATCATGTGACCACTTTCTTCACTACTACCTGACCAGAGTGAACAAACTCAACCAACCCACCATATATCTGTGCACATTGCATAAACCACATCTCCTCACTCTTTTCCGCAAAATACCCAAAATATCTTCCACCATTACTCACCTTCCCAAAATCCCGTACGTCAAACAGGTCGAAAGGGTCAAACAGCTCGCTGTTCCGTAGGCCCAGTGTGTCGTGGCAGACCTTTAGAAATGTCCGGATGTTTTTCAGACACAGAAACTGAAAGAGATAATGACAAAAAGAAAACATAAATAAAAACTTTGATCAGACACCTGTCAAGACCGGTGATACACCTTGGGTCAGTTAAGACTGCAAGGTCTCTCCACACTAGACAGAACCTCACACATGTTGGACTTGGCAAACCTGAGCAAATTCAACAGCAGGCAATAGTATGTGATCTGCTGCAGGCTGGGCAGAGATTCCAGAAGATTCACCAAAGATCTGTCTCAAATGCCTCACCTTCAGGCAGTCTGCCACTCTGATAATGCCTCATAACATTGGCGTAGGGCCTGTGAGAAACTCAAACACACATTGCAGACACACACACATGTGCACACACACATGCACACACAGATACACACACAAATGTATGCGGCACAATCTTTTTCATGGGCTGGACTGCACAGGACCGCTGAGACTGGTCCACATGCACTGAATTCCAAAGTCACTACCTACAGGAGGGAAATCAGGGTATACCAGTTGAGTTAAAAGTTCAGACTGCTTCTCAGAATCACTGACCATGAAAACCCAACCACATTCGGCGACCATTTTAACTCAGTATTCACAGACCATCAATAATACATGAACCTTCTGTTTTTATCAAAGTTATAGGCACACCTGTCCCTGGATCCCTCCACCAAAAAGGTGAATGTGTCTTTGCTGCTTCTCTGGTATCTTCAAATGCAGCACCTTGCTGCAGAGGAGGGTTCCCCAAAAACAACCACATTATGGGGCTGTGCTGGAGTGGCCTACCCCATCATTTACCTTCCAGTATCTGCTTCCTAAGTAAAACACCATGCCCCTCCTCTTTTTCACTCTGAACCTACACACTCCTCTTCCCCATTCAAACACCATGCTCCCCCTTCTCATTCTGAAACTACGACACATTGCTGCTCACTGTGAAACCACACCTTCTACTTCCTCACTCTGAAACCACACCTTCTACTTCCTCACTCTGAAACCACACCTTCTACTTCCTCACTCTGAAACCACACCTTCTACTTCCTCACTCTGAAACCACACCTTCTACTTCCTCACTCTGAAACCACACCTTCTACTTCCTCACTCTGAAACCACACCTTCTACTTCCTCACTCTGAAACCACACCTTCTACTTCCCCACTCTGAAACCACACCTTCTACTTCCCCACTCTGAAACCACACCCTCCTCTTTTTCACTCTGAACCTACACACTCCTCTTCCCCATTCAAACACCATGCTCCCCCTTCTCATTCTGAAACTACGACACATTGCTGCTCACTGTGAAACCACACCTTCTACTTCCTCACTCTGAAACCACACCTTCTACTTCCTCACTCTGAAACCACACCTTCTACTTCCTCACTCTGAAACCACACCTTCTACTTCCTCACTCTGAAACCACACCTTCTACTTCCTCACTCTGAAACCACACCTTCTACTTCCTCACTCTGAAACCACACCTTCTACTTCCTCACTCTGAAACCACACCTTCTACTTCCCCACTCTGAAACCACACCTTCTACTTCCCCACTCTGAAACCACACCCTCCTCTTCCTCACTCTGAAATCGCACCCTCCTCTTTCTCTCTATCAAACCACACCCTCTTCATTCACACTCTGAAACCACACCATTCTCTTTCCCACTCTGACACCACACTATTCCTCTTGCACGCTCTGATAAGGGTTAATAAAAGCCCTGTCTGGGCTCAGCGATATTCTGATTGCACAGATGTTAAATCTTCCAAACAGAAGGAACTGCTCCAAGTAATTTTGTGGGCAAATATTTAATGACATTTAAATCCAATTCTCTGCAAAGATAGCATTAAAATAAATTAAATAAAAACTAAATATTTTCACGTGGAACCTTTTTAGGCAAGCATGACATTTACATTACATTTCAATCGGAGTACATGTCAAATATGATTTTCATGAGCAAAGTTCCCAAAACGTTGAAGCTTTTAAACTTTTACACATTTATACTTCCAGTAGGTGTTGACTTAGTACATTTCCTCCTGCCAAGGTACAAAACAAGCCTACTTTATTTGGCCATCTAGCTTTCCCTGGTGCTCTCTGCACTGAATCAGCAAGTGGTAAAAGTGCTCTTTATACTCAACTGGGAATGGTGGTCTCTATTAAAACAGCATGTGGTAAATATACTCTGTATTGAAACAGCAGAGGTAACAAGCTCAAGCAGTACAGCTCTGTAACAATGGGAGTGCTGTGAAGGACAGTGAGTGCAATCCAGCATCTTAACCTGACACCAAATGAATGTTATTACCAAGTCATATGTGGATTCACTTTCTGTTGCTTTTTTCTGTAGGGACCAGACTAGTTTGATATACTGTAATATTGGCCTATTTTCCCAGGAGGTTGTCCGAGTGCCACCACTTGTATGTCGGCACATAGTCTGTTCACAGGCACGTGGCGAGGTTGAGGTTTTGAGATTATTTTTCAGAGTCTATCCAAGGTGTGATTAGCCATTCGGGGCTGATGGATGTGCAGACCGGACAGTGGGTGTGAAGAACCGCAGAGATCCAGGATCAATGGGGGAGGGATGATTTATACCCCTATCCCGGGTATCAGGGAAGCACATCAGTCTCCCTCAGGTGTTATAGCGTCTTGATAACTCTTCCCGAGCGTGCAATGCCCTGTGAACCCATGACATCACACTGATGGGTAGAAACTGTGAAACATTACATTACAGTCATTTAGCAGACGCTCTTATCCAGAGCGACTTACACAACTTGTTTTACATATTATCCATTTATACAGCTGGATATATACTGAAGCGATTCAGGTTAAGTACCTTGCTCAAGGGTACAACGGCAGTGTCCTACCTGGGAATAGAACCTGCAACCTTTCGGTTACAAGCCCAGTTGCCTAACCATTATACCACACTGCCGGTGCCCAAACGGTATGGGCACCGTTTCTAATAGAGTAATGTTTGGTTTAGAAGCATGTAGCTTGTATCAGCTGCAGCTGCATGAAATTAGAGGCATGCGACCAAGTTAATTACCACAGAGAGCGGCCCATTAATTACTCGTCACATTTAGACCCAGCTGGTTAATTCAATAATCACTCTTTCAAAAACCTGAGAAAAATTACTTTCTAAAAGGAAAACATAATCAGTTTTTGTCTTGTTTGGTTTAGCTGTGCTATTTCAGTGTGTTCGTTTCGGGCAGAGGTTTTAAATATGGCATTCTATGTTGTAATATTTTATGAGGGCTGCTGTCATACACCGATGGAATCGTCCTAACTTTTCTTCTGCTGTAGTAAGCTCCTTCCATACCATTATCACCATCCTTCTCACTTCCTACGCAGAGCCAGCAAGACCTTCTCTGACATCTGCAAGATGTGCAAGAACTAAAACTTCCTTTTTGAAAACATTGGGTTCTCTACATCTGACAACAATGGCTACCTGACTGAACAGTGCTAATTGCAGCCCACAGCAAACCCTAATTACCCACACTAATGACACCCTGCAGCACCTGGAAATGAGGCCTCTTCTGTTAAAGATTCTTACTCTGCCTCCTGTTCACACTTCAGTGTAAATATCAAATGTGTAATGCATTCAAAATGCAGCCAAATTGAAACTTCAACTAGTAATGATCTGGAGGATTTATGGGTCCCTAAACGCAAGAGATGGAAGCTTCTGGAGACCCACAATTCTGACACTCACCATGGCAGTCCTGCCCACTCAAACCTTCTCATCCACCAACTGATATAACACCTGATTTGCTTTTAATCACAGATGGCTTTTCTGTGCAATAGAGACAGACAGGAACAAAACAGAGCAAGTGAGAGATACTATCACACAAGACAATCGCCGGGGATAAAACAGAGCTTGGCTCCAAAGCTCCAAATCCCAAATCCATATCTCCTGATCCTCAGATCCCCAAAATCAGGAAATCTATCTGCCCCCACTATGCACTCACATCTGTCTCCACTATGCACTCACATCTGCCCCCACTATGCACTCACATCTGTCTCCACTATGCACTCACATCTGCCCCCACTATGCACTCACATCTGCCCCCACTATGCACTCACATCTGCCCCGACTATGCACTCACATCTGCCCCCACTATGCACTCACATCTGCCCCCACTATGCACTCACATCTGCCCCCACTATGCACTCACATCTGTCTCCACTATGCACTCACATCTGCCCCCACTATGCACTCACATCTGCCCCCACTATGCACTCACATCTGTCTCCACTATGCACTCACATCTGTCTCCACTATGCACTCACATCTGCCCCCACTATGCACTCACATCTGTCTCCACTATGCACTCACATCTGTCTCCACTATGCACTCACATCTGCCCCCACTATGCACTCACATCTGTCTCCACTATGCACTCACATCTGTCTCCACTATGCACTCACATCTGTCTCCACTATGCACTCACATCTGCCCCCACTGTGCACTCACATCTGCCCCCACTATGCACTCACATCTGTCTCCACTATGCACTCACATCTGTCTCCACTATGCACTCACATCTGCCCCCACTATGCACTCACATCTGCCCTCACTATGCACTCACATCTGTCTCCACTATGCACTCACATCTGCCCCCACTATGCACTCACATCTGTCTCCACTATGCACTCACATCTGTCTCCACTATGCACTCACATCTGACCCCACTATGCACTCACATCTGTCTCCACTATGCACTCACATCTGTCTCCACTATGCACTCACATCTGTCTCCACTATGCACTCACATCTGTCTCCACTATGCACTCACATCTGTCTCCACACAGACATTTCCCTCTAACCCAGTTTGCCACCCACTCGGTCCTCTTCATTCTCCCGCTGCTCCACACTCGTGCGCCATGCCGCACAGCCTGCGGTGATGAAACCACTTTCATCCGCTGTTCTCCAATCTGAAAAGATTACCTCTCTGAGCATTTCCTGCACATGCTCTGTTTAGATACGTATTTTGATGGACGATCTGAGACTTAGTGACATACGTCACGAGGCCAACGATGGACAATCTGAGAGTGCCACTCCTCAAATAAAGGCCGCTCATTCACATGAGTGATTATCTAACCTCCCATGTTCATTGGTGCAAATGACCACTGCACGTGGCCAGGTGTCATTGGGTATGATTGGGAATGAGTGGGTGTAACTGGGTGTGGCTGCATGTATCTGAGTGAATAGGTTTGACTGGGTGTGGCTGAGTGAATGGGTGTGGCTGGCCATGGCTTCATGTGGCTGAGTGAATGGGCGTGGCTGGTCGTGGCTGTGTCCTGGGTGACCAATCACAGCCCAGATCCCACGTCGTGCAGAGCTGCTGAAATGCAGGGCATCTCACAGACTACAGGTGAATACATTCATGGAAACAAAAAAATCATTTTCTTTCTTTCCCCAATGAAAAAGTCCTCATTCTCCATGTCACACAAACCCCCCCACCCACACACACACACTTGAATGGTAGTAACCTTGTCCGCACTTTACTTTTGCATTTACGCATTTAGGCTTTCTGGAAGATCAATTTATCCAGAGTGACTTACATACCTCCAATCTGCACCTGACCGCGCTTTCTTCCCAATTTTCAACATAATCTACATCGCTTTATATCACCCACTGTATGGGACTGATTGAAGGAGAACTGCATCCCTCATTAAAAACATAACTCAGAGCCAAATAATGTCCCCCCACAGCACACTGCAGGACATAATCAGTTAAAGCTGGAGTATGTAACTTTTATTTTGAAAAATGTCAGGGAACGGTCATGCTTAGTTGGTAGCAATCATAGAAATAACTGTTCTGAGAGAAATCCCGGACCATAGACTATGTTTATACACTCAAATTACAGAGTAATTACACTGTACAGACTCTAATTACAGAGTACAAACTCTAATTACACTGCACAGACTCTAATAACACTGTACATGCTCTAATTACACTGCACAGACTCTAATTACACTGTACAGACTCTAATTACACTGTACATGCTCTAATTACACTGTACAGCCTCTAATTACACTGTACATGCTCTAATTACACTGTACAGCCTCTAATTACACTGTACAGCCTCTAATTACACTGTACATGCTCTAATTACACTGTACAGACTCCAATTACACTGTACATGCTCTAATTACACTGTACAGCCTCTAATTACACTGTACAGCCTCTAATTACACTGTACAGACTCTAATTACACTGTACATGCTCTAATTACACTGTACAGCCTCTAATTACACTGTACAGCCTCTAATTACACTGTACAGCCTCTAATTACACTGTACATGCTCTAATTACACTGTACAGACTCTAATTACACTGTACATGCTCTCTAATTACACTGTACAGCCTCTAATTCAGACTCTAATTACACTGTACAGACTCTAATTACACTGTACATACTATAATTACACTGTACAGACTATAATTACACAGTGCAGGCTCTAATTGCACTATACAGCCTCTGATTACACTGTACAGACTATAATTACACTGTACAGACTCTAATTACACTGTACAGACTATAATTACACAGTACAGACTATAATTGCACAGAACAGGCTCTAATTACACTGTACATGCTCTAATTACACTGTACAGGCTCTAATTACACTGTACAGGCTCTAATTACACAATATATTGTATAATATTTTACATTTTGTTTCTTTTTTCTTTTAATTTTTTTTTGCTCTCAGAAGAATGACATTGGCCTATATAAACACAGCGGCATGTAGTTAGATTATAACAAGCACAATAAAGATCGGGTAAGCATATACCGGTGATTTCAGGGACAGCCGATTGAGTCACATGGAAGGGAAATCATCCAATACTGATCTCGGCTGATCGATCGGCTCCATACCTAGCCCTAACAGTCTGAAATTACAGATTTAGTTTCAGAATAAACTCAGTTTAGTAGCTTGCTTCACATGCACAACAAACATTTCATATTTGTCTATGTGTCGTATTGGCTGAAATAGCATCACGTGCTAAATCATCCTGATTGGCCAAAAAAAGGGTCAGATTTGGAGGACATGTTGTGAGGGTAATTATTTCCATAGGAAATTAATTGGCGCAATTAATTTTGAATGTCAATTTTTGCATAGGTATAATTAACACACAGATGTTATAGCTTTCTCTGGCTGCATTGTTCCTCAGGTCACAATCCCTGTGATTTGATCGAGACTCTGGATCTGATGCCTGGCACAGCACTGAACTCTGATTGGACAGAAGTGCAGGCTTGTCCAATCAGAGTTTAGAATTCTGACTTATCTGCGCCACGGAAACAGCAGGTGGGATATCTGCATGTCACAGTTCCTCTGAGGCGGCGATACACTGCGAAAAATATCTGTCTTAGCAAGCGTTTTAGTCTTGTAATGAGACTTAAAATTATGGAAAATATTAGCTTGTTTTAAGTAACTTTTTGCTTGACAAGTGACATTATCTTACCCCACTGGCAAATCTTGAAATGAGTAAAACTATATCACCCCACTGGCAGATAGTTTGTCTTATTCAGCAAAAAAGTAAGAAATAAAACTATAATGTCTAAATATAAGATTAAAATGCTTGTTAAGATTTGGTTTTTGCAAAAGATTTGTAAAAGCTACGACAGGGCAGGTGCTACATCTTTGAAAAACAGCCACCATGTTCAGTAGATCAAATCAGTTTTATCTACTCAACCTTCTGAACAGCAGCTCTGCTCTAATGTGTAGGATAGCAGCTGGTATTAGCAGCCTGTTTCTCTGCTCTAATGTGTAGGATAGCAGCTGGTATTAGCTGCCTGTTTCTCTGCTCTAATGTGTAGGATAGCAGCTGGTATTAGCTGCAGGTTTCTCTGCTCTAATGTGTAGGATAGCAGCTGGTATTATCTGCCTGTTTCTCCGCTTTGTAATAGCATGTGGGTGTGGGTCAGTCAATTCTTTCACTCACAGTGGAGTACCATGGCTCCAGAGCTGTTTTGGTTGCCAGGATATTGGGATGAGTGGGGCTGGAACGTCTGTGAGTATCAGTTGTAGAGAAGAGAGAACCTGTCCTCACAGAGCCGCAGCTGTCACCTGTGCATACCGCAGAACATCTCTCCTTAACCCGTCTGCTAGCTCATTAGATGCTGACGCATTAAGCAGATACCAGCTCTCTACTCTACACCGCACAAGAAGAGCAAAGCACAAGAAGAGCAAAGCACAATCAACAGTTAATTTCATAACCAGGGTTCCTCTCATGGTCACCAAAACCCTTTCTCACTTCCTCATTTTAAGATGATTTATCTCATAAAAAAAAGGTTATGTATTAATGTAGGTACATTTTCATACGCATGTTATAATTGGGAGCAAACCTTTCTGTGAGTCCGTTTTTTTCTTATTTCCAAAGGAAACATCTTCCTAAGAGAAATCTATACTGAGATTAGTACAAGAGGACACGGATGAGAGAGCAAGGATTCTCGTTCTCTCACCCTCTCTATTGCTCTGTCTGTTTTAACATGGGTTACCATGGCAGCGGTCTAACACAATCAGTCACATTTTCGTCAGAGAACTGTCTCTCTCGCAGAGCGGAACGTCTCCTCCCCGGGGAGGGCGGTGAAGCCAGCATCCAGAGCGGGGGAC